>CM039674.1:367500011-368723316 GCA_022496015.1 Hordeum marinum | reverse complement strand
GTGTGCCATTGAGAGTAATTTGTCATAATATTATCTAGGAGTTTAGTAGCTTCTCCTAATGTGATTTCCATAAAAGTACCACACCGCGGCTGAATCTAAAAGATTCCTATATGCAAAATTCAATCCCGCATAATTTTTTGTATAATCATCCGTAAACTCAAACCATATGCGAGGCAATTTCTAATCATTAATTTCATCCTCTCCCAAAATTGTGCAACATGCTCATGATGAAGTTTCTTAAAATTCATTATATCATTCCTAAGGGAGATGATCTTAGCGGACGGAAAGTACATGGAAATAAAAGCATCTTTACACTTATTCCATGAATCAATACTATTTTTAGGCAAATATGAAAACCAAGTTTCAGCATGATCTCGTAGTGAGAACGGAAATAGCTTCAGTTTAACAATATCATTATCCACATATTTCTTCTTTTGCATATCACACAACTCAAATAAGTATTTAGATGGGATGCAGCGTCTTCACTAGGAAGGCCAGAAAATTGTTGTTTCATAACAATTGAGCAAAGCGAGAATAATTTCATATGATTCCGCACTAGTGATGGGAGCAATCAGAGTACTAATAAAATCATTATTAATAGTATTAGAAAAGTTACACAACTTGGTATTCTCAGACATCGCGACAAAGCAAGCAATCAAGCACACAGGCAAGCAAAACGCAAACCAAAAGGCGAACGGAAGAAGGGCAAATAAAAAGGAAAATATTTTCTAAAAATATTTTTAGAAGTGGGGAGAGGGAAACGAGAGGAAAATGGCAAATAATGTAAATGGAAGATATGAGTTTGTGATGGGTACTTGGTACGCTTGATGTGTATCCTTCACGGCAACGGTGCCAGAAATCCTTCTTGCTACCTCTTGAGCTTGCGTTGGTTTTCCCTTGAAGAGGAAGGGGTGATGTAGCAAAGTAGATAAGTATTTCCCTCAGTTGATGAGAACCAAGGTATCAATCCAGTAGGAGGAGCAAGCAAGTCACCAATGGATGCACCTACACAAACAACCAAACTCCTGCACCCAATGATATAAAGGGGTTGTCAATCCCGTCACAGTTATTTGCAAGGATTAGATCTGATAGAGATGTAAACGATTGCAAAAAGTAAAGATAAATAAATTGCAGCAAGGTATTTTTGGTTTATAGATATAAAAATATATTATGGAAAGTAGACTCGGGGCCATAGATTTAACTAGAGGCTTCTCTCTTCAAGGAAAATATCACGGTGGGTAAACAAATTATTGTCAAGCAATTGATAGAAAAGCTGTAAGTGCATCTAGTGCCCCTTAGTGATTTTGGTGTATTGAAGACTTATGGGTAAAGAACTAATGTGTTTGTGAGTGTACATAGGCTCTATAACTTGATGAGTTTGATATATTCAGAGATTATCAACCCCTAAAGATGTATGTCTTCAACTGAAGACTTTGTTGAAGACTTTGGTATTCCCTAAAGACTTTGAAACTCAATAAGTTGGTGTGACCTTGAAGATATCAATGAGGACTATGAAGCGTGAAGACTTATGTTTTCGTAGTTTCATTTCCTTTCTTTAAGTCATAGGAAACACCGTACTGTTAAAGGGGGTCGAGGTAATACTAAGGAAAATTTCCAACTGATGCTCAACTCAAAAGCCTCAACCTATCCAATCCTTCGAGTGAAGCCTTTTGGAAATCTCTTACGGTTCAGTCAAGTTCTTCAGTGAAAGACACGCTGTTCTTCTGGTCTCTGAAGAATAGGTTTGACTGAGGTGTTAGGATTTCACCAGTGTGAATTGCCTACAAGTGAGGAATATGATAAGCCTGCGGACTTTCATAGTTCAAAATTCCAACCGTTGTTGTGCTTAGTGCCAGCTGTCCCCAATCATCCTATCCACATAACGGTCATATCATTGGGGGCATTTATGTCTTATCATGTCAGGTTGCACCCTGGCTATAAATAGCCACCCCCATGACCACTAGTTGGTTGGCTACTCCGAGAGAGAACTGACACTTGTCATTTGAGAGCAACCCATCCTTCGAGGACTTTGAGAGAAAATCATCAGTGAGGAAAAAACCAAATCCAACCACTAAAGCGAAAGTGATTGAGCATCACTGAAGAGATCGTTCCTGTGTGGAACCGATGCTTGTTACCTTTGAAGACTGTGTATCTTCCAGACGGTTAGGCATCATGGTCTAGTGCATCCTGCAATCAATTGGGGATCACGGAGTGACCTTGGTCTAGAGCATCTAGCAGTCAATTGTGGATCACTGGGTGACCAGTTTGTGAGGGTTTTGGAAGTCTACCCTAAAGACTTACCACGAGTGTTGGGCGAGGACTTTGTGACCTTAGCTCAAGGAGAATACGGTTAGGACTATGTGTCCTAGGACTGTGTGTCCTCTGGTTTAAATACCAGTCCACTCCAAACCAGACGTACGACTGTCACATCAGTTGGAACTGGTTCTTCAAACCATTGACTTCATCGACCTACCTAGTTCTATTTCCTCAACCCTTTCATTTCCTCATATACTTGTTGATGAAATTGATCTTTACTGTTTGAAGAATTTGACTGAAGACTTTCACAATTTCCTGACCTCAAATTCTTCAAGTTACCTTGTTCCTCACGTGCTTATCCTGTATCACGCTACCTGTAATCTGTGCATGCCTTATTTCATCATGATGACTATGCTACTATTATGTTTCTCATGCACTTGATTACTCATTCCGCTGCTAGTTATTCATCACATTTCAAATTCCTCAAGTTGAAATTCCTCAAGTGACGAGTTTGTAAAAATCGCCTATTCAACCCCCTCTAGTTGATATAACACACTTTCAATTGGTGTCACAACAAGGTACTCCCTTGTTCTGTGTGATTTTGCTTTACCCACCTAGAGTTCTAGTTATGTCGACTGCAGGTATGATCAAGGTTTCCGCAGGCTGTCCTACCTTCAATGGGACAGATAATCCCTACTGGAAGAACAAGATGCGCATGCATCTTGAAGCTATTGACAACGATCTCTGGTACGTTGTGGAAAATGGTATTCCCTGCACTTCTCCGATTGTTAGTGTTTCTGATACAAAGAAATTCAAGCAACTCGATTCTCAAGCAAAGAATATCATCTGTGGCCATCTGAGCAAAGTTCAGTATGGCAGAGTGAGTGCTTTGGAGTCCGCTCAACTTATCTGGGATAGGCTGTCCAAAGTCAACGAAGGTGTTTCCACTCAACGTGATTCTCGTGTTGATGTTCTTCGCAATCTCTTTAACCGCTTCAAAAGACTCGACAATGAGAATGTTCAACAAACTTTTGATCGTCTCACTGATATCTCCAACGAGCTTCAAGCACTGGGTGCCACTGACATCACCGACCATGAAGTGGTGAACAAACTACTGAGATCTCTTGATTACTCATTTGATACTCTGGCTTTGATGATTTAAGAGCGTGGAGACTACAAGTCACTTGATCCTGGTGATATTCTTGAGAGACTCAATACTCATGAATTTCAACAAGCTGAGAAGAGAGACCTCTACGGGCCAAGCTATGGAAGATCTCATGCTCTAAAGGCAAAAGCAATTTCATTATTCGAAGACGAAGATTCTGATAGTAGCCGTGGTGATCTTGAAGAACTATGTCAGGAGCTGGCAATGCTTGTGAGGAAATTCCAGAAGTTCTCAAGGAGAGGACGCTTTGGAAAATCTTCAAAAAGTGGCTTGAGGAAATCGGATTCCTCAGACGACTACAAGAAGAGAACTTGTCACAAATGCAAGAAATCTGGTCACTTTATCTCTGACTGTCCTCTCTGGGAAAAGAATCAAACAAGAAGAAGAAGTACAAGTATGACAATTCTGATGACTCGATGAAAAAGAAGAAATCTTCAAAGTCCTCATGTGTAAAGTCCTCAACACACAAGAAGAATGGTTCCAGAAAGGCTCGGGCATTCATTGGCAAGGAAATGGACTCAGAAGAAGAATCTGAAGAATATGAAGAAGAGGAATAATGTGAGGTGGAATCTGAATCTGGTGTTGCTAGCCTTGCTCTCGCCACTGCTTTCATCAGCAAGTCCATCTTCAACGATGAAGAAAATGACTACTCCAATGACTCTGACATCAACAATGATGATTATGCTCCCACCTATTGCTTCATGGCAAAAGGTTCCAAGGTACATAAGCATCACTCCTCCTCTGAATCAAGTGATGGTGAATCTGATGAATATGTGAAACCTAGCTATGCCAAACTTGCTAATATTGCCACGAAGCAACAAAGTGCACTTGAAAAGCTTTAGAAAATGCTAGACAAAAGTGATGATTTGTTGAATGAGGAAGTGGATCAGACTCAAACTTTGTCTGATGATCTCAAAAGTCTTCAGACAAAGTATGATAACCTTCGGAGTCATCATAATGCTCCCTTAGCTGATCATGAGAAGCTTTCTTATGAATTTCTTCAAAGAAAGCAAGATCTTGAGAAACTAAGAGTGTCTCATGAGGATCTCCAAAGGGAAAATGATTCCTTACTGGTTCAACACATCAGTACCGCTCAGGAAGAATTTGTTATACCTTGTTTGAAATGCATCGAACGTGAAACTGCTAATTCTTCACCTGAGGATGTGTTTGATAGCAAAGTATTATCTAAATCAAAGTACCAAAAACTACAATAATTTTGTCTGTAGGTATGAGATATCATGGTTTTACAAAAACAAAATATTTTAAAGTATTCACAATATATAGAACCTGTTTGGTTGCTGTCACACAACGCTGTAAATTTTGCTGCCTAGCCGTTGCGTTCAAACACTCATCAGCTACCTGGCCGTTGTGTTAGTAGTGCAAGCACATGTATCTAGCCGACCATGTTGTAGTACTGGAATAGGAGATATGTGTCAGTTAGACTAATTATAATTAGCGACAGCGACAACGGTGGAGTAATTAGGCAGATGACCTATGAGCAATCTGAATTAAGCTTTTTTGCATGTTCTCATGAAACAAGCGGTGTTCAAGTACTAGAGCCGAAAGTAAAGAACAACAAACAGACCCCTTCTCACACAGTTTGTACATGCAGACATGGGTGCTTACAGCCTAAGCTACGTCCCTACTCAATCCCTTGGCTGCAGCACCAACTCATCATGCTTTGGCGATAGCAAGAAACAAATAGTTCTAGTGCCCTGGCATATTCCATCATGGGCAAAGGAAGGAGCCCTCGACCGTCATGGAGATGCGGGAGGGTGAAGGACAGTGTACTCACCTTTTTGAGCAGAACGAGTAAGGATAATGACACGAGTTCTTTTTCGTTGGTTGCTCTGTTTTTTAAAAACAGGTCTAAGGTTCTTTGTTTATATAGAGAAAAAATCATAGGTTTTCCAATACTACAATATTAAAACCACAGTTGTTAGGGGCAACCAAACATGTCATTGTAAATAAAACTAAGGTAATCTTAAAAATTGTAGTATTCTCTAAATACTTCAAAAATACTTTTCTATCAAACAGGTCCTGAATGTTCAAATGCTTCTATTGCTGTAAATTCTTCAACTATTCCCGTGGTCACAAATTCCACATCTGAGGATACCACAAGTATCACTGCCGAAAATGGAGGGTTGAAGGAATTATGTGACAGGCATGTACAAAAGTCTCAAAGGGCATCAAACCCTTTGTGATGTCCTCAAAAAGCAGATTCTGAACAGGAACCCTAGGAAAGAGGGTATTGCATTTGAGAGGAAACTCAATGTTGATGGATCCTACTGGACACCTGAGCATACTCCAAAACCTCATGGGTTGCTGCAAAAGGACCTCCTGTAGATCCATCCATTTTATCTGTCTTTAGTGTTGAAACTTCATATTCCTCTGATGAGTCACTTGACTCCAACTACAAAGTCTTCAAAAATCAGAAAGGTGAAGTATTTGCCAGATTTGTTGGAACTAACTATAGGAACGGTTCACCTATGAAGAAAATCTAGGTTCCCAAGAGTTGCTTACAAAATCTTCAAGTAAATGTCCTCACGACACCACTCGTGAAGAATGGGAACCCCAGATCAAATTCCTCATATGGACCAAAGTCTTCACATGGACCAAATTCCTCAAATGGTCAAAAATAGCATTCTCGTGCTAATGCATCTGTTTCGTAGGGAAAGTCTAAGAGCTCTGAATATGTGCATTATTCTTCAAATCATTATGTTCATAAGTCGTCGAAGAATTTCTCTGCTTATTCATACGAGTACTCTAACCCTTGTCCTGTGAAATGAAGCGCACTTGCTTCAATGCCTCTCTTCTCATACGGTGCTCGCAGTATGATGAAGTCTTTACCACCCCTCCAGATGTGGGTGGTGAAGAAACTGAAGTAATCTCTTGTGCAGGGTCAGTTCTCCAGATGAACTTGAACGTCTGATGAATTTTCTAGAGACCTAAGGAAATGCCTAATAGGACGCAAGCTAATAATGTAGAAATGAATTCCTCGTTTCTCACGTCCTCGCTGAAAGTTCGTTATATCGACTAGAGGGGGGTGAATAGGCGATTTTTACAAATTCATCACTTGAGGAATTTCAATTTTGAGGAATTTGATTGTGATGAATAACTAGCAGCGGAATAAGTACTCAAGTGCATGAGGAGCATAGTATCAGCTATAGTCATCATGATGAAATGAAACATGCATGAACAGTGAGTAGCTGTGATAAGGATAAGCAGTGATGAACAAGGCAAACTTGAAGAATTTGAGGTGAGGAATTTGCAAAAGTCTTCAGTCAAATTCTTCAAACAGTAACAATCAATTTCATAACATGTTTATGAGGAATAAGGAGGTTGAGGAAATAGAACTAGGTTAGCTCGATGAAGACAATGGTTGATGACCCAGTTCCAACTCCTGTGACAGTCATACGTCTGGTTTGGAGCGGCCTGGTATTTAAACCAGAGGACACACAGTCCCAGGACACACAGTCCTTACCGTATTCTCCTTGAGCTAAGGTCACACAGTCCTCGCCCAACACTCGTGGTAAGTCTTCAGGGTAGACTTCCAAAACCCTCACAAACTGGTCACCCGGTGATCCACAATTTACTACTGGATGCTCTAGACCAAGGTCACTTCGTGGTCCCCAATTGACTGCAGGAGCACTAGACCATGACGCCTAACCGTCTGAAGGATGCACAGTCCTCAAAGGCAACAAGCGTCGGTTCCACACAGGAATTTCTTCAGTGATGCTCAATCACTATGGGTTTTGTGGTTTGGTTTGTGGGGTTTTCCTCACTGATGATTTTCTCTCAAAGTCCTCAGAGGATGGGTTGCTCTCAAATGACAAGTGTCAGTTCTCTCTCGGAGCAGCCAACCAGCTAGCGGTTGTGGGGGTCGGCTATTTATAGCCAGGGTGCAACCTGACATGATAAGACATAAATGCCCCCAATGATATGACCGTTATGTGGATAAGAAGATTGGGGACAGCTGGCGCTAAGCACAACAATGGTCGAAATTTCGAACTATGAAAGTCCTCAGCTTATCATGATCCTCACTTGTAGGCAATTCGCTCCTAGCGAAATCCTAACTCCTCAGTCCAGATCAATTTCCTCAGAGACCAGAAGAACTTCGTCTCTGTCACTGAAAAAACTTGTCTGAACCGTAAGAGATTTCCAAAGGCTTCACTCGAAGAATTGTATGGGTTGAGGATTTTGGAGTTGAGCATCAGTTGGAAATTTTCCTTAGTATTACCTCGGCCCCCTTTAACATTACGGTGTTTCCTATGACTCAAATAAAGGAAATGAAACTACGAGAACAAAAGTCTTCACGCTTCATATTCCTCGTTCATATCTTCAAGGTCACACCAACTTCTTCATTTTCAAAGTCTTCACAAAGTCTTCACCAAAGTCTTCAAAAAGTCTTCAGCAAAGTCTTCACTTGAAGACATACATTTTTAGGGGTCGATAATCTCCGAATATATCAAACTCCTCATCGACTTTATAGAGCCTGTGTATACTCACAAACACATTAGTGCCTTAACCTATAAGTCTTCAATACACCAAAATCACTAAGGGGCACTAGATGCACTAACAATCTCCCCCTTTTTGGTGATTGATGACAAATGGGTTAAGTTTTCAACGGGGATAAACATATGAAGTGAAAGTACAAATTTTGAGGAATTTGATTGCAAGATATAGAATAACTCCCCCTAGAAGATGTGCATATTTGAGGAATTTTCTTTGGGCTGCAAATGCACATGGACAGGTTCAAAACATGGATAACTCTCCCCTATATCTTGTAATTCATACACGCATTTGAATATATGAAATGAAGAATTTGAAATGCGTGAGGAAAATGGTGTCTAACGGAAATTCAGCATGCATGCATTAAGGTATTTGAGGAAATAACATGCGAGAGGAAATAGTTCAAAAGTGTCAGACCACCATCAGACTTAAGTTTACAACTCAATAACCAAAAACTTCAGAAGAGCGAGGAGTTGTAACTTAAACAAAAATAGCCCATATATATGTAGACCCGCTTGAAGACTAACTCAAATTTTCTCCCCCTTCGTCATCGAAGACCAAAAGGGAAGAAAAAGTGATGACTAACTGCCCCATGAGGAATTCATCTTGTTGGTGAAGAAGGAGCTCCAGCATTGTCGGGGTCGATTGTTGATGCAGGGCCAACATCAGTATCGGGTCAATGTCTTCATCTTCATCGTGCTCGTGAGATGAAGAATATGAACTGGTGACCATCAGAGGAACTTGGACTTTCTTGAACTTCTTCTGAGGACAGCGAGCGAAGTCAGGATATTCTTCAAAGTTTAGCTCATCCAATTTTTCAAAAGACATGATGTGATTTAGCACAGCCCAAGAGCGCTTGAGGTTTTCATGAGCATAGTAGCGGTTCCTCCTTGATAGTGTTCTGCATTCACAGTCATATTCTGCACAAGATACCCAGGTTGACGCTTACCCACTTTATGATTGCGATCGACTTCTGATGAAGACTTATAGAAGTTCGCGGTCAGTCATCAATCGAGGGGCACACTCTTTGGAAGCTGAGGCCTTGGCAGCAGAGTCTTGTGTGGCAGTGTCATCATTTGTGGAGAAGGAAGCGGCCTTGCGAAACTGTCCATCCAGGGGACGTGTTCCTTCATCAATAACAGACTTGCCTTTCCCTTCAACTGATGAAATTGTACTCTTGATGACTTCAATGGGTGGCAGGAAACTGAAGTGATTCTGGAAATCAGCTTTGTAGTGCACTGAGGACTTATCCCTGATGAATTTCATAATCCAGGGTGCATATGGCTTCTGCTCAAATGGAGCGACACGCACTGGCCAAAGTCCTCATGAAGAAATCATGCAAGTTAATGGGAATACCATGGATGCGTTGAAGAGCATATTCTTCATGATTCCTTCAACTTCTTCTTCTTCAGAGTTGTGACCCTTCTGAGGACATAGTGTGTTTGTCAATATGCGATAGACTGTGCGAGGCACATAGAGCAGATCCTTCACTAAGAAGACTTGGCGTTGAGGCTTTCCAGATGGCAATGTCTTCATCAGCACATTCATCAGTTGATTGGGTAGAGGAGGTTCATCAAACAACTTGCGGCTTCTTCTGAGGGAATTTGGACTGGGACACACTGAAGCAATTCAGAGGCTTGAGCAGTGAAGTGTGTTGTGCCAGTCATCCAGTCCAATATCCAAGAGTTGATGTCTGAGGAATCTCCGCTGATATGCAACGTGGCATAGAATTGAAGGATGATTTCCTCATTCCAATCGCAGATGTCAACACAAAATGGAAGAAGTCCAGCATCATATAGAACTTGAAGCACAGAGTAAATGATGGAAGACTTTCCATGTCAGCGTGAGGAATCTGATGGTGCTCGAAGACTTTCTTCTTCTCATAGAGGACTGAAGCATAGTAATTCAGTTGAGTGGCAGTCCAGAACCTGTTGCGACCAGCCCTTGCAGAGTCATAGGGGTTTGGTCCAGAGAAGAATGTGTTCATCGAAGAAATTCTTGAGGAATTTGGGACGAACAGAGCCTTTGAAGGCAGTCTTGGCTTGGGTTGAAGATTTGTCTGTACGCCCCTTGATCTCCGTTGGCATGGAAGGAACAGACTGAGTGATTGAAGAGCTGGTTCCTAGTGGCCGGAGCATCAATTTCCTCAGCTGTTGCAGCTGGAATTTCTTCAGGGTCTGGAAGGTACAGGTGTTCAGAATCTTCAGGTATTCCTCAGTTTGTGTAGGTGACTGAGGAATCAACATCAGGGGAGTTGCCACAGGTGAATTGGGATGTGCAGATTCCCAATATTCATCATTGATGACAGGAGTAGTGTCACCAATGTCAAACTTCTTCATCAATTTCTTCAGCGCCAGCAGTTAGCAGAAGCTGGGGGCGATGATACCTTGGGAGTTGATGCAGTGTCATCAATGACAATTTCCTCATCAAGAGGCTCTGAGGAAGCAGCCCGAATGATTCTTCTTCTTCTTGAGGAATGTCATATGCTTCCCCAATTGGCACAATAGCATAGACTGGTGCAGAGGAAATTGGAGTTACATCAAGTGGTGTTGCTGAGGAAATTGTCAAAGTTTTCAACTTCTTCAACACAGGGGCTTCAGAAGTTGATGCTTTTCTTTTGAGGGGATTTTCCTCAGTAGCAGTTTCTTCAGGAACGACTGATGCAGCCGCCCTGGGTGGTTCAGTTTCTTCAGGCACAGATTCTTCAGCTGGCCTATCAGATTCTTCAGGCACAACATTGGAGGTTTCCTGACATGTTCTTCAGTGGTCTGAGTTTCCTCAGCAGCACTGGCAGTTGCTTCTGGTGCAGAAGCATTTTCTTAGCAGTTTCTTCAGGCTGAGCATTTTCATCAGCAGCCTGAGGAATTTCATCTTCAGTCTGAGCAATTTCTTCAGACTGAGTCTTTTGTGGTTGCGATCGAGCTGCAACCCTGGTGTTGTGATCCTTTACAGCTGCTTGAGCAGCCCTGACAAGTCTGACCTTGGTGCCCTTCCATTCAGCATCATATTTCTGTTGATCCAGAGAGAGAGTGCGAATCTCGGACTGAACTGTGACGAGTTGATTTGGGGTCAAATTCATCACATTTTCGCGCAGAAACTTTTCTTTGCGAGTCTTGTTCCTCTTAGCTCTCTGAGCTTGCTCTCTCTTCCATTGTTCTTCAGAGATGAAGTGGGTGAGGACATGATCCACTTCAGGAGGCAGATTTAGTGAGGAAAGTGGAGTGCTTGGGTCCTCATGCCATATATCAATGAAGTTGAGGATCATCTTGGGATCCACCATGAGAGGAACAGAGCTACCCTTTGATTTAGCAGCCCTGTGCTGACTCTGTCTGATGATTTCTACCAATTCCTCATCATCAGCTTCATCATCATCACTATCATTGTCCTTAGAACGTGAGGGGACTGTAACCGGAGCCTTGCTGGTGTGATGACTTGGTCTTTGACCATGTCCAGCTGTCTTCTCCAGTTTAAGCACAGAGGGACTGGTTGAAGACTTTGCAGTTGTGGAGGGGCTTGCATTGGGCTTCGGAACTATCATGAAACTCTCAGTCCTTTTGCATGTTGCCAGATGCACTGGGGTTGAGGACTTTTTTGGCTGTTGCAGATGACTGAGCAGCAACAGTTCCAGGTGCTGAAGGTTTTCTGGGCTGAGGCCTTTTGACCTTGAGGAGTTTGCACTGAGAATTTTGAAGAGCCAATATTCAGAGCAGATTTCTTTACCATTTTCTTCGGAGCACTAGTAGAGGCTCCGGTAGAGGCAGCAGCAGCAGAATCCTCGTTGAATTTCTTCACTGCCTCTTTGGCTTTCCTTGCCAACTTGGCTTGTTGCTTTTCCCACATGTCAGGAAAGTCCTCACCAGTTTTGAGGCTAGTAGGATCAGCAATTTGGTTAGGAGCAAGAGGACGCCTGCTGCAAGGTGGTTTCACAACGAATTTCATCATGTATTTTGGTGTTACATAACGATATTCTCTCCATTCTTTGGCCCATCTCCTCTCAATCTTTTGTAGACGGATCTTCCTCTGCTTGGTCGTCTCCTTTCCATGAGTTTCTTCGTCAGGTGTGCAATATTCATCATACAGATCCTCAGGGATCTCAAATGCAGTGTGCACATCTGGCCTTTTCCCTCCTTTCCGAGGTTTCTTTCCATCAGACATTTTCTTCACTTGAGGAATATGAACTCTTGAGATTCTGAAGAGGCACACAGTTTTTCTTCAAGTAGCCCTGCAAATGAGTTAAGTTGATGAGAACCTAGTGATTCATTAGCGGACATGTTGCACCTGTGAACAGAGTATAGGTGCGAAGAATTTGAAGAGGTCATATGCGTTCTCAGAAATTTTAAGAGACATAGGTGTGAGGAATTTGAACATGGATGTATTGAGGAATTTTACTAAGTGTTCTTAGCCTTAGGTTCGAGAGTTGTGCAAATTTGAGAATTCGCACAATTGCGGAATCTTGAAGAAAGTCATTACTTAGGGAAAATCATCAAGTATCAAGTATGAGGAGATGTAAGGTGCTTGTGTATTTGATTTATAACGTATAAACACCTATTGAGGAATAGTAGTTGTAGTTGAGGATCAAACAAGGGCAGTAAAAAAAAATTAATTGCCCTGGTGAAGAACACGATGAACACAGAGATGAAATGAGTAAGTTCGTTCATCCAGATCTCCCACGCCCTAGCTTGGCAGAAGGAGACAACTACATCGGCGGGATGAAGATTTCCGCGGCCGATGCGAGTACGACGACGAGGAGGTTGAGGCAGCGAAGCTCTTCCTCACCGGCTATGATGACTTTAGCGGCGGCGCTAGGTTGAATCTCGAGAGAGGGATGAGATGCGGAGTAACCGAGCACAGTTGATGGGAAGGGGGCATTTATAGAGGAAGTGAAAACTGATCCTCCCAAAGATTTTTGATAGGATTACCCCTGACCCTTGCTCTCCACACGACAGGTGTCACCCACGATCTGGGTAGTGAAGATTGTGGAGGATCGTGGGTTATCCAGGCACAGGAATCGGAACAGTTTGAGCGGGAACCGCCGAAAATTTTGGTAGGGAAGATTTCAAAGTTTTCATTCGCAGATTCTTCAGCTGTCAAGGACACAGTGAAGACTTTGAACAAGTTTCAAAGTAGAACACATATGAGGAATTTGTGAACAGACTGGGTTGAGTTTAGCATAGACGGGGAAAGGGTCCAATCACATTCACTTAGATGAAAATCAACTTGAAGAATTAGCAATAAGTGAATGCTGTTGAGGACATTGAAAAACTCAAATATATATATATATATATATATATATATATATATATAAGAATATGAGTCTCAAAAGTTTTGAAGAATTTGAAAAGTTGATGAATTTGAAAACCTGAGGAATTTGCAAATTTGAGGAATTTGACAATTTGAAGAATTTGCAACAGTGCTCAATTTTGAAGAATTTCAACTTTTGGTTGGTGGCGTAACCCACCGTATAAGAATGATGATTTCAGACACCGCTTACAATTGTCGTAGAGTTCTGAGAATCAAATTCTTCGTTAATTTCTTCACACTTAGAGAGTTAATCTTCATTGATTGAAGAAAAACGTTACTTCGTGTGTTGCACATCTAAGTCATCGATTTTGCATATGTCTTAGGATGTGTGTTCTTCATCAAAGAACATTCGAAGATTCTAAGATATTTAGCTCACACTGCAACTTGCAAAACCTCTTTTCATCCAAGGGCTTTGTGAAGATATCGGCTAGTTGTTCTTTAGTAGGAATGTGATTGATGGAGATGTCGCCCTTGAGTACATGATCTCGAAGAAAGTGATGACGAATCTGGATGTGCTTGGTCTTGGAGTGCTGAACTGGGTTGTACACAATCTTGATGGCACTCTCGTTGTCGCAGTAAAGAGGCGCATTCTTCAGCTTGATGCCGTAGTCCTTGAGGGTTTGCTTCATCCATAGTAACTAAGCACAACACGAGCCAACATCAATGTACTCAGCTTCTGCAGTAGAGAGTGAACCGCAGTTCTGCTTCTTCAAGGACCAACAGACTAAGGATCGTCCGAGGAAATGACATGTGCCTAAGGTTGACTTGCGATCCACATGATCTCCAGCATAGTCAGCATCAGAGTATCCGACGAGGTGAAGATTTGAGCCCTTGGGATACCACAATCCAAGTGTTGGTGTGTGAGCTAAGTATCGAAGAATATGTTTCACAGCCTTATGGTGTGATTCCTTCGGTGTTGCTTGGAATCAAGCACACATGCAAACATTGAGCATTATATCAGGCCTAGATGCACATAGGTACAATAAGGAGCCAATCATGGAGTGGTATACCTTCTGATCGAAATCTTTACCATTTTCATCAGTGCAGAGATGGCTTTTGAAGGCAGTGGAGTTTTGACGCCTTTGCAATCTTGCATGTCGAATTTCCTCAGAACATCTTTGAGGTATTTATCTTGTGAGATGAAGATGCCATTGTCTTGCTGACAAATTTGAAGACCTAAGAAGAATTTCAACTCTCCCATCATAGACATTTGATATTCTTCACTCATCATATAGGCAAATTCATCACTGTAACATTTGTCAGCACATCCAAAGATAATATCATCAACATATATTTGGCATATGAACAGTTCATTGTCATAGGATTTCGTGAAAAGAGTAGGGTCGAGTGAACCGGGTTTGAAGCCTTTCTTCATGAGGAATTCCTTCAGAGTGTCGTACCACACCCGAGGGGCCTGCTTGAGGCCATAGAGGGCCTTGTTTAGTCTGAAGACTTTGTCAGGATGCTTAGGATCTTCAAAACCTGGGGGTTGAGCAACATATACTTCTTCCTCAAGCTTACCATTGAGGAATGCACTTTTCACATCCATTTGATATAAGATGATATTATGATGGTTAGCGTAAGCCAGTAATATGCGAATAGCTTCAAGTCTAGCAACAGGTGCAAAAGTTTCATCAAAGTCAATTCCCTCAACCTGTGTATAGCCTTGAGCTACAAGTCGAGCCTTATTCCTCACCACAAGACCATTTTCATCTTGCTTGTTGCGGTAGATCCACTTGGTACCTATGATGTTATGCTTGCGAGGATCTGGCCGCTTGACAAGTTCCCACATGTTGTTGAGCTTGAACTGATGCAATTCCTCTTGCATAGCTTGAATCCATTCAGGCTCCTTGAATGCTTCGTCAACTTTGGTGGGATCTAAGATAGAGACAAAGGCAAAGAGCCCACAAAAGTTAGTTAGATGTGAAGCTTTTGAGCATGTGAGAGGACCTGGTGCATTGATGTCATCGATGATTTTGTCAATCTGCACTTCATTTGCTACTCTTGGATGAGCAGGTTGATGAGGCTGAGGAGTTTCATCAGCACCATTTTCTTCAGGTATATCAGCATGAGAGTCTTCATTTGTTGGAATGATTTCTTCAGTGGGTATGACATCTTCAATTGCCTTCAGCTTGATGGATTTCTCAGGAGATTGTTCATCTAACACTAAAGGCAGGTGCTCTCTTTGCGAGCCATTAGTTTCATCGAACCGCACATCTACAGTTTCAACCACCTTATGATGGTAGGTGTTGAAGACTTTGTAGGTGTGCGAGTCCTTTCCATAACCAAGCATAAAACCTTCATGTGCTTTCGGTGCAAACTTAGAACTATGGTGAGGATCTCTGATCCAGCATTTTGCACCGAAGACTTTGAGATAACTTACATTGGGTTTCTTGCCTGTCATGAGCTCATATGAAGTCTTCTTGAGGAAATTGTGAAGATATACCCTATTGATGATGTGGCATGTAGTATCAATTGCTTCAGGCCAGAAGCGACGAGGGGTTTTGTATTCATCAAGCATGGTTCGAGACATCTCAACAAGAGTCCTGTTCTTGCACTCCACGATGCTATTCTGTTGAGGAGTGTAAGGAGCAGATAACTCATGAGTAATACCAAGTTCATCAAGATATTCATCAAGGTTAGTGTTCTTGAATTCAGTCCCATTATCACTCCTGATATGCTTGATCTTGACACCAAAGTTGGTGGAGGCCCTTGAAGCAAATCGTCTGAAGACATCCTGCACTTCATTTTTGTATAGAATGATATGCACCCATGTGTAACGAGAGTAATCATCAACAATGACAAATCCATACAAACTTGAAGAATTTGTTAGTACAGAGTAGTGAGTGGAATTCAAAAGGTTGCGTAGTGGTCATGATTGTCTTCGAAGGATGCTTGGATCTGGTCATCTTCCCAGATTCACATGCACCACAAAGGTGGTCCTTGAGGAATTTGACACCCTCGATGCCAATGACGTGCTTTTTCTTCACGAGTGTGTGCAGATTCCTCATAACAGCACGTCCAAGTCGTCGATGCCACAGCCAGCCTTCTGAAGACTTTGCAAGTAAGCAAGTGGCAGGTTGAGGACCTGTAGAGAAATCAACAATATACAAGTCTCCTCTCCTAAAGCCTTCGAAGACTTTGGAATTGTCAGATTCCATGATGACAACACAACGATATTTTCCAAATACGACAACCATATCAAGATCACAAAGCATTGAGACAGACATAAGGTTGAACCCAAAGGATTTAACAAGCATCACCTTGTCCATGGTTCGGTCCTTTGAGATAGCAACCTTACCAAGTCCCAATACCTTGATTTTTCCTTTGGCTGCGTAGGTGATATGCTTCAGAGGAGATGGAGTGAGTGGCAAATTCATCAGTAGATTCTTGTCACTCGTCATGTGGTTTGTGCATCCACTATCGAGAACCCACTCAGTAGCTTTTAGAGTATCATCCTGCAGATGAATTAGTACAACTTACGAACTCATATGCTTCAGAGTGAAGAATATGATATCAATTTCATCAGATAGAATTTCATCACATAAGATAGTAAGCAAGTAGAGTGAGGACGTGAGAAATGAAGAATTCATTTCATTATGGTTAGCTTGCGTCCTTTCAAGCATTTCCTCAGGTCTCCAGCAAATTCATCAGATGTTCAAATTCATCTGGAGACCTGACCCTGCATAAGATGTCAGTTTGTTTTCTTCACCACCCACATCTGGAGGGGTGGCAAAGAGTTCATCATTCTACGAGCACCATGTGAGAAGGGAGGCATTGAAGCAAGTGAGCTTCGTTTCACAGGGTGAGGATTAGAGTACTCAAATGAATAAGCAGAGAAATTCTTCGAGGACTTATGAACATAATGATTTGAACAATAATGCACATATTCATAACTCTTAGGTTTTCCCTACAGAATAGAGCCATTAGCACGAGAACGATGATTTTGGCCATTTGATGAATTTGGTCCAAGTGAGGACTTTGATTCACTTGAGGAATTTGATCTGGGGTTCCGATTCTTCATGAGTGGTGTCGTGAGGACATTCACTTGAAGATTTTGTAGGTAGCTCTTGGGAACTCAGATTTTCTTCATAGGAGAACCGTTCCTGTAGTTAGTTCCAACATATCTAGCAAATACTTCACTTCTCTAATTTTTGAAAAATCTGTAATTGGAGTCAAGTGACTCATCAGAGGAATATGAAGTTTCACAAGTAAAGCCAGATAAAGTGGATGGATCTACAGGAGATCCTTTTGCAGCAACCCATGAGGTTTTGGGGTACTGCTCAGGTGTCCAATAGGATCCATCAGCGTTGAGTTTCCTCACAAAGGCAATACCCTCTTTCCTAGGGTTCCTGTTTAGTATCTGCTTTTTGAGGACATCGCATAGGGTTTGACGCCCTTTGAGACTTTTGTACATGCCTGTTACATACAATTCCTTCAACCCTGCATTTTCATCAGTGATACTAGTGGTATCCTCAGATGAGGAATTTAAGACCACGGGAATAGTTGAAGAAATTGCAGCAATAGAAGCACTTGAACATTTAGGCGAAGAATTAGCAGTTTCACATTCGATGCATTTCAAACAAGGTGGAATGAAATCTTCCTGAGCGGTACTAATCTGTTGAGCCAGTAAGGAATCATTTTCCCTTTGGAGATCCTCATGTGACACCCTCAGTTTCTCAAGATCTTGCTTTCCTTGAAGAAATTCATAAGAAAGCTTCTCATGATCAGCTAAGAGGTTGTTATGATGACTCTGTAGGTTATCATACTTTGTCTGAAGACTTTTAAGATCAACAGACAGAGTTTGAGTCCGATCCACTTCATGGTTTAATAGATCATCACTTTTGTCTAGCATTTTCTGAAGCTTTTCAAGTACACTTTGTTGCTTAGTGGCAATTTTAACAAGTTTAGCATAGCTAGGTTTCACATATTCATCAGATTCACCTTCACTTGATTCAGATGAGGAAGGATGTTTGTGTACCTTTGAGCCTTTTGCCATGAAGCAATAAGTGGGAGCATAATCATCATTACTAACGCCAGAGTCATTGGAGTAGTCGTATTCTTCATCGTTGAAGATAGACTTGCTGACAAAGGTGGTAGCGAGAGCGAGGCTAGCGACACCAGATTCTGATTCCTCCTCAGATTCTTCACCTTCTTCATATTCTTCAGATTCTTCCTCAGAATCCATTTCCTTGCCGATGAATGCTCGAGCCTTTCTGGAACCATTCTTCTTGTGCTTTGAGGACTTTGAAGATGAGGACTTTGCAGATGAGGACTTTGAAGATTTCTTCTTTTTCTTCGAGTCATCAGAACTATCATCCTTGTATTTCTTCTTCTTCTTTGAGTCTTTTTCCTAGAGAGGACAATCAGAGATAAAGTGGCCAGGCTTCTTGTAACGATGACATGTTCTCTTTTTGTAATCTTCTGAGGAATCTGATTTCCTCAAGCCACTTTTTGACGACTTTCCAAATCCACCTCTTCTTGAGAACTTCTGGAATTTCCTCACAAGCATAGCTAGTTCCTGACTTAGTTCTTCAGGATCACCAAGGCTACTGTCAGAATCTTCTTCTTCATATGAGGAAATTGCTTTTGCCTTCAGAGCACGAGATCTTCCATAGCTTGGCCCATAGAGGTCTCTCTTTTCAGCTTGTTGGAATTCATGAGTATTGAGTCTCTCAAGAATATCAGCAGGATCAAGAGCTTTATAGTCTCCACGTTCTTGGATCATCAAAACCAGAGTATCAAATGAGGAATCGAGAGATCGTAGCAGTTTCTTCACCACTTCATGGTCAGTGATATCAGTGGCACCCAGTGCTTGAAGTTCATTTGATATATCAGTGAGGCGATCAAATGTTTGCTGAACATTTTCATTGTCAAGCCTCTTGAAGCGGTTGAAGAGATTGCGAAGAACATCAACACGAGAGTCACGTTGAGTGGAAACACCTTCGTTGACTTTGGACAGCCTATCCCAGATAATCTTAGCAGACTCCAAAGCACTAACTGTGCCGTACTGACCTTTGCTCAGATGGCCACATATGATATTCTTCGCTTGAGAATCGAGTTGCTTGAATCTCTTCACATCAGTAGCAGTGACAGCGGGAGCGACAGAGGGCACACCATTTTCCACAGAACACCAGAGATCGTTGTCAATAGCTTCAAGGTGCATACGCATCTTGTTCTTCCAGTAGGGGTAGTCCGTCCCATCGAAGGTAGGACAGCCTGCGGAAACCTTGATCATACCTGTAGTCGACATAACTAAAACTCCAGGTGGTTAAACCAAAATCACATAGAGCGAGGGAGTACCTGCTCTGATACCAATTGAAAGTGTGTTATATCGACTAGAGGGGGGGGGGTGAATAGGCGATTTTTACAAATTCATCTCTTGAGGAATTTCAATTTTGAGGAATTTGATATGTGATGAATAACTAGTAGCGGAATAAGTACTCAGGTGCATGAGGAGCATAGTATCAACTTAGTCATCATGATGAAATGAAACATGCATGAACAGTGAGTAGCGTGATAAGGATAAGCAGTGATGAACAAGGCAACTTGAAGAATTTGAGGTGAGGAATTTGTGAAATTCTTCAGTCAAATTCTTCAAACAGTAACAATCAATTTCATCAACAGGTTTATGAGGTATAAGGAGGTTGAGGAAATAGAACCAGGTAGCTCGATGAAGACAATGGTTTGATGACCGAGTTCCAACTGCTGTGACAATCGTACGTCTGGTTTAGAGCGGCCTGGTATTTAAACCAGAGGACACACAGTCCCAGGACACATAGTCCTTACCGTATTCTCCTTAAGCTAAGGTCACACAGTCCTCGCCCAACACTCGTGGTAAGTCTTCAGGGTAGACTTCCAAAACCCTCACAAACTGGTCACCCGGCGATCCACAATTTACTGCTGGATGCTCTAGACCAAGGTCACTTTGTGGTCCCCAATTGACTGCAGGAGCACTAGACCATGACGCCTAACCGTCTGGAGGATGCACAGTCCTCAAAGGTAACAAGCATCGGTTCCACATAGGAATTTCTTTAGTGATGCTCAATCACTATGGGTTTTGTGGTTTGGTTTGTGGGTTTTTCCTCACTGATGATTTTCTCTCAAAGTCCTCAAAGGATGGGTTGCTCTCAAATGACAAGTGTCAGTTCTCTCTCGGAGCAGCCAACCAGCTAGTGGTTGTGGGGGTCGGCTATTTATAGCCAGGGTGCAACCTGACATGATAAGACATAAATGCCCCCAATGATATGACCATTATGTGGATAAGAACGATTGGGGACAGCTGGCGCTAAGCACAACAACGGTCGGAATTTCGAACTATGAAAGTCCTCAGCTTATCATGATCCTCACTTGTAGGCAATTCACACTGGCGAAATCCTAACTCCTCAGTCAGATCAATTTCCTCAGAGACCAGAAGACCTTCGTCTCTATCACTGAAAAATTTGTCTGAACCGTAAGAGATTTCCAAAGGCTTCACTCGAAGAATTGTATGGGTTGAGGATTTTGGAGTTGAGCATCAGTTGGAAATTTTCCTTAGTATTACCTCGGCCCCCTTTAACAGTACGGTGTTTCCTATGACTCAAATAAAAGAAATGAAACTACGAGAACAAAAGTCTCCACGCTTCATATTCCTCATTCATATATTCATGGTCACACCAACTTCTTCATTTTCAAAGTCTTCACAAAGTCTTCACCAAAGTCTTCAGAAAGTCTTCAGAAAGTCTTCAGTAAAGTCTTCACTTGAAGACATACATTTTTAGGGGTCGATAATCTCCGAATATATCAAACTCCTCATCGACTTATAGAGCCTGTGTATACTCACAAACACATTAGTGCCTTAACCTATAAGTCTTCAATACACCAAAATCACTAAGGGGCACTAGATGCACTAACAAGAACAAGTGAATGAAATTTTGTGTGAAGTTACTTGATGGTTGGTGATGGTATTCCCCGGCAACGACGCCAGAAATCCTTCCTGATACTCATGATCTGCGTTGGGTTTTCTATGAAGAGGAGCGGGTTATCGCAGCACAAAGTGGATAAGTATTTCCCTCAGTTATGAAACCAAAGTTTAGCGAACCAATAGGAACACAAATCCTCAACCGTCTTCAGCGTCTGCACACAAAATAACAAACAACTTGCACCCAACGCCGACAAGAGTGTTGTCAATCCCCTTGATCTCGTTATTTGCAAGCAAATGAGCTGTGTAGATAGTTGTAGATAACTGTAATGTGCAAAATAAAATAAAAGCAAATAAATAACAACAAGGTAATGAAAGCATTTGTGAATATATAAGTGAATAGACTCGGGGGGGGGGGGGGGGCGTAGAGTTCTGTAGGGGCATCTCTCATAGAAATAACATACGGTGGGTAAACAAATTACTGTTGGACAATTGATAGAAAAACGAATAATTATGTGATTTCCACGGTAGTGATCATGTGTATATAGGCATCACATCCATAAGCAAATAGGCTGACTCTTGCCTGCACCTATTACTATTACTCCGCCCATCAACCAACATGCATCTAGAGTATTAACTAAAATAGAGTAATGCTTGGAGAACGTTGACATGATGTAGACAAAGTAAACTCAATCAATACAAAGACGCAAATTGTTCCCTTCTCTCACCGGGATATAGAAACTCGCCAAGTTTAACTTACTACAACACACCACTCCCACCGAAGAAATATCAATATAGTTGGACAAACCATCTCAATAGATCGGAGAGCATTACGAAGCTATGATGATCATGCAAATAAGAATCTTGGTATTCAAACTTGACTCAAATACTTTTCATGAATAATCTGAACATAAACTCACAATTCATCGAATCCCAACAAACACACCATACAAGGGGATTATATCAGATAGATGAAGGCAAAGGTGCGATGAACATTGTATTGAAGATCGAGTGAGAGAGAGATTGCCATCTAGATACTACCTATGGACCCGTAGGTTTGTGGTGAAATACTCACACATCATGGTGAGGGCAGCAAGGTTGATGAAGAGGCCCTCCGTGATCGATCTCCCCTCCGGCAGGATGTCGGTACGGAGGTGTAGATGGCGTCCCGTCGGAACAGAGACTTGCGGCAATGGGAAAAGTGTTTTGGGAGTGCTCTCATAGTTTTTAGGGTAACTGTGAATTTATAGGCCAGAGAGGGGCATCAGGAGGCGCCCGAGGGGGGCGCAAGCCATCAGGGCGCGCTCCCCTAGTGGCGTGCCCTGTTGGCTTGTGGGTCCCTCGTGTCTCCTCCGGCCTCCCTCCGAAGCTTCCAAGTCTTCTTTTGGTCCAGAAAAAATCATAAAAAAGTTTCTTGGCAATTGGACTTTGTTTGGTACATAAACTTCAAAAGCCAAAAACATGCAGAAAACAACAACTAGCACTTTGCACTGGGTTAATATGTTAATGCTCAAAAATATTATAAATTGGTAAATAAATACCCCAAAAGTATCCTAGAGTGATAATATATTAGCATGGAACAATCAAAATTTATAGATATGTTGGAGACATATCAAACACCACAAGACCAGACACATAGACTGAAAATATAACCTGATACGAAAGCTCATAGAGAAAGGTGATAATAATTTACGCAATAATCATATAGATGCAAATGTTGTAGATTCGTTGACTAAGACGCTTCCACAACCCAAGCATGAGGGGCACGTTAGAGCTATGGCATTCAATTTCTATTTGATTGGCTCTAGTGCAAGTGGGAGACTATTGGAGATATGCCCTAGAGGCAATCATGTATGATGATATTTCCTATGTGTTTATGAACAAACATAGTCCTCACACATTATCATTGATGCGTATTAACAAGTACATGACTTGTTTGTGAGACTATGCATTGTATGATGACTGTCCTAAATGCTCCCCAGTCAAAAGGGTTGTGTGGACACGCAACCAATCAGACTAGCATATGACACGGTGGATTGTTCCGTCTCACTAACCATGTAGCATTGGATGCTAGTGATACTTGTGATCTGCGTTGGGTTTTCCGTGAAGAGGAATGTGTTATCACAACACAATGTTGGTAAGTATTTCCCTCAGTTATGAAACCAAGGTTTATTGGACCAATAGTGAAAGGATCTATATGGTTGACTAGAGGGGGGGGGGGGTGAATAGGCAACTAACACTTTTTAACTTTTCCATAACAATTTAGGCTTAGCATAAAATAAGTTGACTAGATGTGCAACTAGGTGAGGAACCTATATGATGCTAAACACAACAAGCACACAAGCAAGCAAGGGATACAACATGATAATAGCTTGCAAGAAGTAAAGGTAAGAGATAACCAAAAGTGGAGCCGGTGGAGACGAGGATGTGTTACCGGAGTTCCTTCCCTTGTGAGGAAGTACGTCTCCGTTGGAGCGGTGTGGAGGCACAATGCTCCCCAAGAAGCCACTACGGCCACCGCATTCTCCTCATGCCCTCACACAATGCGAGATGCCGTGATTCCACTATTGGTGCCCTTGAAGGCGGTGATCGAACCTTTACAAACAAGGTTGGGGATATCTCCACTACTTAACTGGAGGCTCCCAGTGACACCATGAAGCTTCACCACAATGGAATGTGGCTCCGAGGTGACCTCAACCGTCTAGGGTGCTCAAACACCCAAGAGTAACAAGATCCATAAGGGATTAGTGGGGGGAATCAAATTTCTCTTGGTGCAAGTGTAGATCGAGGCCTCCTCAACCAATCCCTAGGAAATCAACAAGTTTGATTGGCCAGGGAGAGAGATCGGGCTAAAATGGAGCTTTGAGAAATAATGGAGCTTGGGAAAGAAGAGGTGTTCTTCTTGGGGAAGAAGACCTCCTTTTTATAGTGGGGGATAAGATCCAACCATTATCCCCACTCGCATCCCCGCGCGTCGCGGTACTACCACATATGACCATGGTACTACCACATGGCCTTGCGGTACTACCACTTGCATGAAAGTGTCAGACGCAGGCCGATTGCACTAGGAAACTAGCGGTAGAACCGCCGGAGCGGTACTACCGCGAGCCCATGCGGTACTACCAAAAATTTACTTTCGTGCCTACCTCCACTGAGCGCGGAGCTGCAAAAAAGTCCGGCACGGTAGTATCGGAACTGCATCATGGTACTAGCACAAGAGGGCGGATGTAAATAATTACATCCGCGCCTACTACCGCAGGTGCACGTACTAGGGCAGGGGACAGCGGTACTACCGCTCCACTAAGCGGTACTACCGCGGGCTCTTGCGGTACTACCGCTGGCCACTAAAAGCAAGCACCCCCGCAAGCTTCACTTTGCACAGACAAGGAAAACGAGCTGGAGCTCCATTAAAGCGAAGGAAAGGTGGTGCAATAAAATAGATGTGTACATGTTGATTCCACCCAAACCTTTCCGAAGCGGACCCCCTCTTAATAGTACGACTTTCCTACGACTCAAATCCATCGAAAGGAAATGTAGAGAACAACCATCTTCGATAAGCTCCGAGGGGCACCGAATCGTCTTGTTCCTAGACATGAGATATCTAAAATGCTCAATGCACACGATTAGTCCGCAAAGGCGTTGTCATCAATCACCAAAACCACTTAAGGAGAAATATGCCCTTACAATCTCCCCCTTTTTGGTGGATTGATGAAAATACGGGATTTGCACAAAAAGATATAAAATGAGCATATGCAAACCCAAGATCTATAAAATATGGACAGGCTCCCCCTAGATGTGTGCACTCTATAGATATGCTTTGGACTGCAAAGCACACACACTAGGATCAACACTCCCCCTATATTTTATAAACAAGGCAATCCTTGTAATAGAATGAATAACACTAAGTACGGAAACAAGGCATAACATGTGAGCATGAAGATAAGGGTACATAAGAGATAGACTCACAAGCTATGAATCATACTGGACAATAATAAGATAAGAGTGATAGCATATGTATCACACCATATGATAGAAGAAGTCTCCTGGTCTCACACACAAACGACATAAACCAAAGTTCAACAAAAGCAAAGAGACGAGAGACGACAAAAAACAACGCAAACACTCAAAAATCCTACACTCTCTCCCCCTTTGGCATCGAGATGCCAAAAAGGCAGAGAGGACACCTAACACACAGGTGGTATCTCCCATGCAGAAAGATCAGTCATCAGGCTCCTCCTATGATGCAGCTGGAATGGACTCCTCATCTGAATCAGCCCACTAGAACTTCTGCTTCGCCATCCAAGTAGCCTCAGGAGTGATGTCCTTCTCAGACCCACTCGAGTTGGTCTTGCCAAGCTTCCTCAGTATCCTCTTGTCACGCTGGTGACTCTCCTTCTAAGCAACGTGAGTCTGATACCGTCCCTTGGCCTGCATGCAAAACAGAGTCTTCATCCTATGTGAGAGCTTCTTGGCCCAAGATGGCTCAGAAGACGGCGGCACATACATCTCCGAACTGTCATCTTCCTCCGCTTCGATCTCATCCTCATCAACCTCCATATGAGTAGGTGGTGGCTTCGTGGTAGTGTTAGCCCACTTGTCCTTCTAACGCAGCCAAATGGGCTCATGAAGAAACAAGTGATCCTCAAGGTCCTCACTCGGAAAGGTCTTCTCCCAAGTTGTACGAATAAAGAGGAATAGGTAGGGCCCATAAATGGGGACCTTACGGTTGAACACAACAGTCCAAAGCTCAGTCCACATAATGTGAGAAACATCAAGGGGGGCAAGACTTTCAGTTCGTCCTTTCTGACTGAGTAGCAACATATCCACCAGATAGGAGTGCACCTTGTCCTTGTCTCCCATGCGAGGAAAAAGAGTGCTGCGGAAGATCCGATGCATGACATCAAGGAACGAGTTGAGCATAGAAACTTCCTCACCAGAGGGTAAAGTCTTAAGAATATAGTAGGACACAAGCTTCTCCTTGCGTGCAGGCTGGGGGTTGCCGTGAGGGCGCAAACCAATGGGCTCCTCAAGCCCCTCATCACAAACATGCAACAGATCCATGAACTCCTTCCAGTTAGCAGACAACATCTCTCCATTGGTCATCCAAGTCATGGTCCGCTGCACATAAGAGTGGAAATGTACAGAAGCAAAGAACTGACCCAGAATCTCGGGATCAAAGTCAAGGTGGAACGAGATGATTTCCTCGATAGCAAACTACTCCACCATACTTAGAGCCTCACCAAAGTATGCCTGGTTCTTGCTCATATGAGCCAACTCAATCCACTGGACTGGAACATAGAGATTCTTTTTGCCCTTGATCACATCGATATGAATGAGATTCTGTTGCTTGGTCCGAAACAAGTCATTGCCCTTGGAGTGTTCCCTAGGTTTGATTAGTGGTCGGTCAACCGACGAGACAGAAACTTAGCTTGAGACATCTCTTCCCAATTGTCAACAAGCTCCTTGATCTTGGAAGCGGTCCTCTTGAAACGGCATGGCGGGGCATTGGACCCCTCAGGAGCATCTGGATTGTGAAGACGCTTTGAACTAGTGTCGCAAGAAGGATTCGAGCGTCTTGGACCAGAACCAGAACTGGAGCCACCACCTATGACACACAACGCAAACACTGCGAGAGGTAGTACCGCTACGAGAGGTAGTACCGGGGCAGGAGCGGAAGTAAAATTTTACTTCCGCCTAACGAGCGGTAGTACCGCACCAGGGGAGGTAGTACCGCACGGGGCGGATTTCACATGAACACGGATCTGAAAAATAGATCGGTACTATCGTGGATCAAAAGCTATCACGTTGTATCCTATCAATAAGCACTTCTACCACACACACACTCTCAAAATGTCCCCTCGTGCACAGATTTGGCCAAAAATCGCTAGGCCAACTCATATTTCCCCTAAATCTAGATTCAGAAATAGAGAAGCAAAAAGAGGAGAGCTCGGGGAAATACCGGGGTCCATGGCAAGAGGACGAGGTGGGGAACAATCCCACCGGTGGGAATGAAAGGAGAGTGGCCAGAGACAGAGATCCGGTGAGGTCCTCTGGCGCCGGTTGTGAGGAGGAGAGAGAGAGACGTGAGGGGAAGAGATAATGGGCATGGGGGAGTTTGAACTCCCCCTGTCGGCTCTTAACCCCCACGCAGACTCGACCACACGGTAGTACCGCATGTCATTGTGGTAGTACCGCTCCTCGAGCGGAAGTAATTTTTTACTTCCGTGCGTGAAGCGGTAGTACCGCTTCGGAAGCGGAAGTAAGTTTTTACTTCCGCGCTTGATGCGGTAGTACCGGGCCGGGGACGCTCCGGTGTGAGCACAGGAGTAGCCCAACTCCAGCGGTAGTACCGTGCTGCCCACAAAGTGCAGGTTTTCAGAGAGAAAGAGAAGAAAAACAGTTACACACAAGAATGAGAGACATACGAAGACAAGAAAGGCACAAAAAGGTGCGACTCAAAACAAGAACATGGTCCAATGGATTAGAAAGGAGAAATGAGGACCAAACAATGAACCACTACCTCTCATGAAGAGAGGGCGGTGGCTCTAGATCCACCTATGTTTGAGTCAAATGGTATGGCACCACAAAGAATTATCCTTGGGCCCATGACCAAGACTCGTCTTTGAAACACAGTAACCATCAGAAAAATGGAGGATGTGAAAGACTTTGATTAGTCTATGCATAATAAGGGGAGGGAAGTTCATTGAGAGAACTAGACTCCCCCTAAATCCATGCCTACACCTAGACAAGACATACTGATGAATGTGGTGAGGTGTGCACTAAGTCAATCCACATTGCTCGAATCAATGATATTTAGCTCATGCCTTAACTCGCAAAATCTTGCTTCATCCAATGGCTTCGTAAATATATCTGCAAGTTATTCATTAGTGCTCAGATGGATAAGATTGATGTCTCCTTGCTTGACGTGTTCCCGGAGGAAGTGATGACGAATATCAATATGCTTCGTCTTGCAATGTTGAACCGGGTTGCTGGAGATCATAATGTCACTTTCATTATCATAGTAAAGAGGCACTTTGTCACAATTGACACCATAATCCTTTAAAGTTTGCCTCATCCAGAGAATCTATGCACAACAACTGGCAGCAGCTACATACTTGGCCTCGATGGACGAGAGAGAAACACAATTTTGTTTCTTTGAAGACCAACTTACCAAAGACCGACCAAGATATTGGAAACCTCCAGAAGTGGACTTCCTATTCACACGGTCTCCTGCCCAATCCGAGTCAGTATATCCTGTGAGATCAAACGAAGCCCCCTTGGGATACCATAAGCCAAAGTTGAGGGCATGAGCTAAATATCGAAAGATTCGCTTGACAACCACATGGTGACTCTCCTTAGGTGCGGATTGAAATGGTGCACAAATACCCACACTTAACATGATATCTGGTCTAGATGCACAAAGGTAAAGCAAGGATCCGATCATGGAGCGATATACCTTTTGATCCATAGCTTTACCATTGGGATCACTGTCAAGATGGCATTTGGGTGGCATAGGAGTGTTGGCCTTGGGAGGATTGATCTCATCCATCATGAACCTCTTGATCATGTATTGAGTGTATTTAGCTTGATTGATGAAGGTACCTTGACTTTGTTGCTTGACTTCGAAACCAAGGAAGAACTTCAACTCTCCCATCATAGACATCTCAAACTTATTTGTCATAAAAGTGGCAAATTCTTCGTTGAAAGCTTTATTAGGAGAACCAAATATAATATAATCAACATATAGTTGGCATGTGAACAAGTTCCCGTTGACCCTCTTCATAAAAGGAGTGGGATCAATTTCCCCAATTTCAAACCCACGGTCTTGCAACATCTTGGTAAGGTGATCATACCACGCACGTGGGGCTTGCTTAAGGCCATAGAGAGCCTTATCGAGAACGTATACATGATTGGGGAACTTGGGATCCTTGAACCCCGGGGGTTGCTTGACATATACCAACTCCTTAAGAGGACCATTAAGAAAATCACTCTTGACATCCATTTAATATAATTTAAAGTTATGATGAGAAGCATATGCAAGCAACATGCGAATAGATTCAAGGCGAGCAATAGGAGCAAAGGTTTCACCATAGTCGATACCCTCGACTTGGGAGTAGCCTTGTGCTACCAATCTTGCCTTGTCGGGAATGATGATACCGTTCGCATCTTGCTTGTTTTTGAAAATCCATTTAGTTGCAATAACATTTTGGTTCTCCTTAGGTCTTGGCACCAATCGCCACACTCGGTTGCGCTCGAAGTTGTTGAGTTCATCGTGCATAGCTTCAACCCACTCCATATCCTCGAGCGCATCTTGTACCTTAAGGGGCTCAATGCAAGAAACAAATGCGTGATGTTCACAAAAGTTTGTTAAATGTTTACGAGTGGTT
Organism: Hordeum marinum; assembly: GCA_022496015.1. Classification (NCBI taxonomy): domain Eukaryota; kingdom Viridiplantae; phylum Streptophyta; class Magnoliopsida; order Poales; family Poaceae; genus Hordeum; species Hordeum marinum. The sequence goes on along the minus strand of CM039674.1, from coordinate 368,693,795 downwards.
ACCCCTTTTTGCAGGTCGTCTTGGATGTTTTCCAACAAATGTTGTCTAAGTTTGAGCTTGGCAGCATTCTTGGCGGCTCGCCTCTCTAAGATTTATTCCATGGAAGGTTGAGGGACAACATTCTGAGAGTCATCTTCTTGATGATCTTGAGCGCCTTCGTGAGCTTGCTCTTGATCTTGAAGAGGATCTTTATCTTGAGCTTGCTCAGGGACGTGGACTTGATCTTGGGTATCACTTGGTGAGACACCATCATCAGTAGATTGATCTTGCCCTTGATCTTGTCCAAGTGGTAAAGGACCTTAATTTTGTTCGTGATGGTTCCACTTGAGTGGAACATCGTCCTTCTCCTTTGCACACAAGGGGTTCCTCAACGGGTAGGAAGTATCCCACACCCATTCTTCTTATGTCTTGGGGAGGAATTTCATCACCTACATCACAAAGACCACTTTGCTCCACTTGGGAGCCATTATTCTCATCAAACTCTATGTTACTCGTCTCCTCAATGAGTCTCGTGGACTTGTTGAGGACACGATAAGCATGAGAGTTTGCAGCATAACCAACAAATATGCCCTCATGGTCTCTAGATTCAAATTTAGACAAACGAGCACCTTTCTTGAGAATGAAACACTTACAACTGAACACCCGGAAGTATTTGAGGTTGGGCTTGTTCTAGGTAAGAATCTCATAAGGAGTCTTGTTCAAGCCTTTGCGAAGGTAGAACCGATTTGATGCATGGCATGTTGTGTTGATGGCTTCGGCCCAAAAGTTGTACGAATATTTAAACTCCGCCATTATGGTTCTTGCCGCATACATTAACGCCCGGTTCTTCCTCTCCGCAACACAGTTTTGTTGAGGGGTGTAAGGTGTGGAATATTGGTGCTTTATCCCTTCATCACTGAGAAACTCGTTTAGGGTGTAGTTCTTAAACTCAGTGCCGTTGTCACTTCTGATCATCAAAATCTTTGCATCATGTTGACATTGGACTTCATTTGCAAAGTCAACGACTGTCTATTGGGTCTCACTCTTCCTCTTGAAGAAATATACCCAAGTGTATCTCGAGTACTCATCTACAATCAGCAAGCAATATCTTCTTCCTCCAAGGCTGTCAAAAGATGGAGGCCCGAATAGATCCATGTGAAGGAGCTCTAAGGTTTTCTTTGATTAGATTTTTGTAGTTGGACGATGGGCCTTTTAATGAAGCTTTCCTTCGATACAAGCATTGCAAGCACAATCTTTGGCAAAACTCACATTTTTTAGTCCAAGGATGTGATCCCCTTTGAGGAGACTTTGCAAAGATATCATATTGACATGGGCTAGCCAGCGATGCCAGAGCCATCCCACATCAACTTTAGCCATTAGGCAAGTCGCGGTCTTAGTGGGTCACTCCGAAAAGTTCACCACATAGAGACCGTTCTCGACATGCCCAAAAAAGCTACTTTAAGAGTCTTGCTCCACAAAAGGGCCACAGAGTCAATACCAAAGAAAGTAGTAAAACCCATGAGTGCAAGTTGATGAACAGAAAGTAAATTGTATGCAAGGGTCTCAACAAGCATAACATTCTCTATGGTGAGTTCCAGAGAGATTATCACCTTGCCAAGACCCAATACCTTTGAAATTGCATCATCACCAAATGAGACTTGGTTGGCCATGGAAGGGTCAGGATGAACGTCCACCACCAAGTCCTTGCTTCCAGTCATATGATTTGTCACTCCACTATCGAGCAACCATGACACTCCTCCGGAAGCAAACTCCTACAAGATATCAAAGTTTGGTTTTAGGTACCCATTCTTTAGTGGGTCCTTTCATGTTAGCAACAAGGGTCTTAGGAACCCAAATACACCATTCAGTGTACTCATAAGAAGAACCAACATATTTGGCATAAACATGCCCATCACTAGCATGCCACAAAACATAAGAGGGGTTAAATCGCCGGTCTTGTTGGGGTGGGTGATCTTTCTTCTTCTCATGAGGACCATCTCCTACTCTTACAAAGGTTCCTTGAGTGGTGGAACTTCCTTGGTGGTCACCTTCTTCTTCTTCTTCTTCTTCTTCTTCTTCTTCTTCTTCTTCTTCTTCTTCTTCTTCTTGTTTTTGGGTGCAAACCCAACTCCTTCTTTTGCCACAACTTCCTTCCGATTACTCAAGAGATCATTGAGCATCTTCTCACCTTGGATACACGTCACCAAACCCTTTTCAATCTGCTCTTTTATCTTAGCATTTTCCTCCACAAGATGTGCATGCTCACAACATGGGTTAGTAGCAGACGCATTATCAATTAGAACAAAAGGGGAACACGTGGCAATTTCCTTAGTGAGATTTACTTGGAGTTGATCATGCGACTCCTTAAGAGAGGCATGCGCACACTTCAATGCCTTGTGGGCATTGTCAAGTGTGTCAAGCTCAACCTTGAGTCGATCATGGCCAACTCCAAGTGCAACCTTTTCAGACTTGAGCACATGGTTAAGAACAATAACATGATCATAATCTTTACATAATTTAGCAAGGTCATCATTTTGTGACTCCTCAAGAGTCATACGAAGATCTCGCTCTTCCTCAAGAGCAATAGATAGATCCGCTATCTCGTCGGCATAATCACGACTATGGCCTCTCAACTCCTCAAGTTATTCTTCTTGAGACTCAATAGTGTCATGAGCCTCACCAAGTTGTTCCAAGAGAGCAATGAAGTGCTTCTTGGACTCTCCCTTGAGTTTACACATGAATTTGTCAAACTCATTTTTATCCTCTTTCGCCTTCTCATGTTCATCCACACATTCTAAAGACGTAGTGGAAGAAATAGAAGTCTTAATGTTTGAGGTTTTGGCGTTGGAGGTTACCTTGGTGATACCTTTAGCCATGAGGCACCTCACGTCAATGTTCTCATTGGGGGCATCAAAGAGTGACACCTTTGTTGGGGTAGAGGAAGCAATTGCCACAGATGCCATTGCCATTCCTTCACCGCTTGTGTCTTCGTCATCAACATCATCATTCGAGGCATAGTCTTCTTGGGCCACCAATAATTTGTGAGGAGCCTTCTTGGTGAAGTTGGTTTTGTTGGGGAAGGACTTGGCCTTATTTTTGTGAATGAGCTTGCCACCATTGTCTTCCCTCTTCTCATATGGGCAATCCACCACAAAGTGACTCACATTTCCACAGTTGTATCAAGGTCTCACACGTTGCTTGCCCTTTGACCCGGTTGAGCTGTTCTTGGAGAAGTTGAGCCTTGTGTTTCTCTTGTTGCCACAAAATTTTCTGGACGCAAGAGCCATATGCTCATGATAAGCATATTTGGTGTCCTCAGGGCAACCCTCTTCTTCTTCTTCTTGAATGACCTTGGCCTTCAAAGCAAGGTTGGGAGAGGATTTCTTTGACCATTGCATGCGAGCGAGAGCATTGTAAGCTGTCATATTTAGGATGTTCATTGCAATAAATTCATCCAACACATCACCAAAAGACAAGGTGTGAAAGTCCGGCCTTTGACGGATGACAACGGACATGGCCTTGTTGTAGGGCATGATGGCCTTCAGAAACTTACGCTTGATCCAAGTATCATCCACATCCTTGCTGCCATGATCTTTGAGGGAAACGGCAAGAGCGGTCACCCTTCTATAGAGCTCACGTGGTTCCTCATCCTCTATCATCACGAACTCATCTGACTGATCAAGGAAAACTTTACAGTTTGACTGTTGAATGCTTGAACTGCCCTTGTACATGGAGACAATGTGTTTCGACCACTCTTTAGCAACAGTAAAGGGCTGTAGGTGAGTTAGGTCTTCAGGAGGAACAACAGCTTGGAGTATGAACAAGGCGGAAGAATTTAGTTGTTTATCCGCTTGTTCTCTTGGAGTAAGGTTAGTATCATGAGGATAGTATCCATCTTCAATGACTCTCATGAGATGAATTGAGCTGTGATCTAAATGAGACTTGATACTAAAAACCCAGTTAGCAAAATCGTTCTTAAAAAGTTTAGGAGGACGGCCATGATTAACTATATGAGGTGGGTTCACCGGTCCTCCATAGACCATGGGAGGGGGAACTGAGGCAAAGCTCCCCGACCCATTAACTCCTTGAGAATGATTATCCTTGTTAGCACTAGCCCCCTCCTTACTGGAGTGGACATCCGATGACGAGTTAGTGGGTTTAACCACTTGCACCGCATCGGTAGAAACTTTAAGAGTATTAAGGAATTCTTTGAGCATGGATTGAACCTCGGTATCCATGGAGGATTTGAGTAAGGACAAGGCCTCATTCAAATCCTCGCGTGAGACCGTGTTCACTCCCACGGCCTCAAGAAGTTCTCCCACATGCTCCTCTTCGCCAGCCATACTCTTCGGGTGGTGAAACCCTTAATAAAGAGACGTGTCTCTGATACCAATTGAAAGGATCGATATGGTTGACTAGAGGGGGGGGGGTGAATAGGCAACTAACACTTTTTATCTTTTCCTTAACAATTTAGGCTTAGCATCAAATAAGTTGACTAGATGTGCAACTAGGCGAGGAACCTATATGATGCTAAACACAACAAGCACACAATCAAGCAAGGGATACAACGCGATAATAGCTTGCAAGAAGTAAAGGTAAGAGATAACCAAAAGTGGAGCCGGTGGAGACGAGGATGTGTTACCGGATTTCCTTCCCTTGTGAGGAAGTACGTCTCCGTTGGAGCGGTGTGGAGGCACAATGCTCCCCAAGAAGCCACTAGGGCCACCGTATTCTCCTCACGCCCTCACACAATGCGAGATGCCGTGATTCCACTATTGGTGCCCTTAAAGGCGGCGATCGAACCTTTACAAACAAGGTTGGGGCTATCTCCAGAACTTAATTGGAGGCTCCCAACGACACCACGAAGCTTCAACACAATGGAATGTGGCTTCGAGGTGACCTCAACCCTCTAGGATGCTCAAACACCCAAGAGTAACAAGATCCGCAAGGGATTAGTGGGGGGGAATCAAATTTCTCTTGGTGGAAGTGTAGATCGGGGCCTCCTCAACCAATCCTAGGAAATCAACAAGTTTGATTGGCTATGGAGAGAGATCGGGCTAAAATGGAGCTTTGAGCAATAATGGAGCTTGTGAAAGAAGAGGTGGTCTTCTTGGGGAATAAGACCTCCTTTTTATAGTGGGGGATAAGATCCAACCGTTATCCCTACTCTCAGCCCCGTGCGTCGCGGTACTACCGCATATGACCATGGTACTACCGCAAGGCCTTGCGGTACTACTGCTACAACATGCGGTACTACCGCTTGCACGAAAGTGTCAGACGCAGGCCGATTGCACTAGGCAACTAGCGGTAGAACCGCCGGAGCAGTACTACCGCGAGCCCATGCGGTACTACCGCGAGCCCATGCGGTACTACCGCATGGTCGGTAGTGACTGGAACTGGAGATGCACGAAAGTAAAAAATTACTTTCATGCCGACCTCCATTGAGGGCGGAGCTGCGAAAAAGTATGGCACGATAGTACCGGAACTGCATCACGGTACTACCGCAAGAGGGCAGATGTAGAAAATTACATCCACGCCTACTACCGTAGGCGCACGTACTTGGGCAGGGGACAACGGTACTACCGCTCCACTGAGCGGTACTACCGCGGGCTCCTGTGGTACTATCGCTCCCTTGAGCGGTACTATCGCTGGCCACTAAAAGCAAGCACCCCCGCAGGCTTCACTTTGCACAGACAAGGAAAACAAGCTGGAGCTCCATTGAAGCGAAGGAAAGGTGGTGCAATAGAATAGATGTGTACGTGTTGATTCCACCCAAACCTTTACGAAGCGGACCCGCTCTTAATAGTACGGCTTTTCTATGACTCAAATCCACCGAAAGGAAACGTAGAGAACAACCGTCTTCGATAAGCTTCGAGGGGCACCGAATCGTCTTGTGCCTAGACATGAGATATCTGAAATACTCAATGCGCACGATTAGTCCGCAAAGGCATTGTCATCAATCACCAAAACCACTTAAGGATAAATATGCCTTTACAAATAGGAATATCAATCCTCAACCACCTTCAGTGGTTGCACACAAAAGAACAAACAACTTGCACCCAACACCGACAAGAGGGTTGTCAATCCCCTTGATCCCATTATTTGTAAGCAAGTGAGTTGTGTAGATAATTGTAAATTGCAAAATAAAATAAAATCAAATAAATACCAACAAGGTAGTAATAGCGTTTCTAAATATATAACTAAAGAGACCCGAGGGCCGTAGAGTTCTCTAGTGTCATCTCTCATAGAAATAGCATACGGTGGCTAAACAAATTATTGTTGAGCAATTGATAGAAAAGCGAATAGTTATGCGATTTTCACGGCAATGATCATGTGTATAGGCATCACGTCCATAAGCAAATAGGCTGACTCCTGCCTGCACCTTTTACTATTACTCCACTCATCGACCACTATCCAGCATGCATCTAGAGTATTAAGTAAAATGGAGTAATGCTTGGAGAATGATGACATGATGTGTACAAAGTAAACTCAATCAATATGAATAAACCCCATCATTTTATCCTTAGTAGCAGCAACACAAAGACACAACTTGTTCCCTTCTGTCATGGGGATATAGAAACTCGTCATGTTGAACCTACCACAACACACTTCTCCCACCAAAGAAATATCAATCTAGTTGGCCAAACTATCTCAATAGATCGGAGAGCATTACGAAGCTACGATGATCATGCAAATAAGAATCTTAGTATTCAGGTTTGACTCAAATACTTTTCATGAATAATCTGAACATAAACTCATAATTCATCGGATCCCAACAAACACACCATACAAAGGGATTACATCGGATAGATCAAAGCAAAGATGTGATGAAAATTGTATTGAAGATCAAGAGAGAGAGAGAGATTGCCATCTAGGTACTACCTACGAACCCGTAGGTCTATGGTGAACTACTCACACATCATCTAGGGCAGCAAGGTTGATGAAGAGGCACTCCATGATCGATCTCCCCTCTGGCAGGGTGCCGGAACAGAGGTGTAGATGGTCTCCCATCGGAACAGAGACTGTCGGCGGCGAAAAAAGTGTTTTGGGAGGTCCCCTAGGGTTTTTGGAATATTAGAGAATTATAGGCCAGAGAGGGGCATCGAGAGACTCCTGAGGGAGGCACAAGCCATCAGGGCGCACCCTAGGGGGGCATGCCCTATTGGCTTGTGGGGCCCAGGTGCGGCTCCCGGCCTCCTTCCGAAGCTGCCAGGTCTTCTTTTGGTACTATAAACTTGAAAAGTAAAAAACATGCAGAAAATATCAACTGGCAGTCGGTGCTGGGTCAATAGGTTAGTGCCCAAAAAAATTAGAAAAAATTGGTAAACAGATGCCCCAAAAGTATCCTAGAATGATAATATATCAGCATTTAACAATAAAAAATTATAGATACGTTGGAGACGTATCAACATCCCCAAGCTTAATTCCTGCTCGTCCTCGAGTAGGTAAATGATAAAAACAGAATTTTTGATTTGACATGCTACTCATTATGTAATGTTTTGTATGTATGCTCATTGAGAAACGATGAATTAAAAAACAACAACATAGTAATCTACTATATCTAAATAGGTGCCCTCCACTACCTGATTTTCCTAGCCTGTGGTGAAGCCACGTCACCCACTATTTTTCATTCGCACGATCCCGCTTGATGCCTATCCCCTCCTAGTCGATTTGTTACATGGTGGGCTTAGCCTCTTTGGTTGTTATATACGTGAGAGCTTTGGAAGCCAATAGGCATAGTTTTTTCCTGCTATGTTTGTTATTGCGGCAACTACTGAACTTCCTAGTAGTGCGCCGATGCTTTTGTTTTTAATTGAGATCCACTATTTTCGGCAACAGAAGATATTATGATTGATTTCTTCCTAAATTCTGGTCCACAATCGCTTCCCTTCCGCATGTCCTTTTAAATCCCCGTCATCCACATGCATATTCACTAGGCACTATGCCAAGCGTCTGACGGTGCTAATTGGTGGCTTTGAGTTTGCATCGGTGATCAAAAGCGTGGGCGCCGGTGGCCCTACTGCTGGCTGGCTCAACGACACACAACCCTGCCCTTCCTCAACACCGTACTGTGCTCCAAGATGGCTGAGGGTTAATTTGTTGCATGCTTTGACCTTCGCCAACGTGAAGAGTGTCAAGGAAGGCAAGAGCATCAAAGAGGTGGAAGTGATGCATGAGACCGTCAGCCGCGCAGATCGCTGCCTGCGAGGGCGCGAGGCCATGGTTATCGAGCACTAGTAGGGTGTGGCAGAGTTTATCCGATTGGACAAGGCCAAGAAGTACCTTGAGCCCTAACAACTCAACATGCAATGAAAAGGCACCACCCTCTTAGATTCTTCTGCCGACAAGGACGATGAACCTGAGAGCGCGGACGACGGAGGCATCATGGCCGATGCCAACGACGAGGAAGGGTCACAGGCGCTCTGACTGGTCGCACTGCCACAGATGCCACCAAGACCGGAGCAGAGAAGGAAGCCCAAGTACGTCACGAGGGTGTGATCAGGGTTCGAGTTGAACAAGTACAATCGTGTGCAATACAACCATGACCAGCCGCCGCCTAAGATCGTCAAGACCTACAAGTTCGTGGTGTACTAGCCCGACCTCGCAAGCACAAAGCCCCCGGGCCACGGGGAAAATGGAGAGCACTGCATCATCAGGTTCCACGCCGGGTCGTCGTACAAGGACGTCGCCTTCAGGATCGTAAACAAGGAGTGGGACTGGGAGTACTCGTGCAAGGTGGGATGCATCCATTCAGGTGCACCTTCGAGAGCGGCATCTTGAACCTAAATTTTAACTTCAAGCACTTATTTTACAAGCCAAGAAAGTGAATATTCGTTTCTGAATTCTTTATATGCTAAAAAATTGACCGCATACATATTTGTGTTAAAAAATATGTCGACTTATTTTAATTTGCTCTAAGCGAAGGAAGACGTGTATCAAGTGCATCCGGGGCTCCTCACCTAGGTCTCTCTTGCGAGTGATTGGTTGATTGCGATTAGGGATACACCTACTGCCGAAGAGTTCACTTTGTATGACTGGGTTATGGATTCTGTAGCCATACTCTCTTTGTATCTCATTACTTAGTGCGTCGATTGAATAGTTTCTGTGAAATATTGGTGTTGCTCTGTTGACAGATGCCGCCAAGATCGGAGTAGAGAAGGAAGCCCAAGCCCAAGTATGTCACGAGGGTGTGGTCAGGGTTCGAGCTGAACAAGTACAATCGTGTGCAATATGACCATGACCAGCCGCCGCCCAAGATCATCAAGACCTACAAGTTCGTGGTATACTAGCCCGACCTCGCAAGCACAAAGCCCCCCGGCCACAGGGAAAGTGGAGAGCCCTGCATCATCAAGTTCCACACCGGGCCGCCGTACAAGGACGTCGCCATTAGGATCATAAACAAGGAGTGGGACTGGGAGTACTCGCGCAAGGCGGGATGCAACCATTCAGGTGCACCTTCGAGAGCGGAATCTTGAACCTAATTTTTAACTTCAAGCACTTATTTTACATGCCAAGAAAGTGAATATTCATTTCTGAATTCTTTATATGCTAAAAAATTGACCGCATACATATTTGTGTTAAAAAAAATATGTCGACTTTTTTTGGTAATTTGCTCCGAGTGAAGGAAGACGTGTATCAAGTGCATCTGGGGATCCTCACCAAGGTCTCTCTTTCGAGTGAATGGTCGATTGCGATTAGGGATACACCTACTCCTGACGAGTTCACTTCGTATGACTGGGTTATGCATTCTATAGCCATACTCTCTTTGTATCTCATTACTTGGTGCGTCGATTGAATAGTTTCTGTGAAATATTGGTGTTGCTCCATTGACAGATGCCGCCGGGACTGGAGTAGAGAAGGAATCCCAAGTACGTCATGAGGGTGTGGTCAGGGTTCGAGTTGAACAAGTACAATCGTGTGCAATACGACCATGACCAGCCGCCGCCCAAGATCGTCAAGACCTACAAGTTCGTGGTGTACTGGCCTGACCTCGCAAGCATAAAGCCCCCTGGCCGTGGGGAAAGTGGAGAGCACTGCATCATCAGGTTCCACACCAGGCCGCCGTACAAGGACGTCGCCTTCAGGATCGTAAACAAGGAGTGGGACTGGGAATACTCGCGCAAGGCGGGATGCATCCATTCAGGTGCACCTTCGAGAGCGGCATCTTGAACCTAAATTTTAACTTCAAGCACTTATTTTACAGGCCAAGAAAGTGAATATTCGTTTCTGAATTCTTTATATGCTAAAAAATTGACCGCATACATATTTGTGTTAAAAAAATATGTCGACTTTTTTGTTAATTTTCTCTAAGCGAAGGAAGACGTGTATCAAGTGCATCTGGGGCTCCTCAACAAGGCCTCTCTTGCGAGTGATTGGTCGATTGTGATTAGAGATACACCTACTCCCGACGAGTTCGTTCACTTCGTATGACTGGGTTATGGATTCTGTAGCCATACTCTCTTTGTATCTAATTACGTGGTGCATCGATTGAATAGTTTCTGTGAAATATTGGTGTTGCTCTGTTGACCTATGAAGCACAATTTTATACTCCCTCTGTTCCTAAATATAAGTCTTTTTAGACATTCCAATAGAGAACTACATACGAAGCAAAATAAATGAATCAACACTCTAAAATATGTCTATATACATTCGTATATAGTCCAATAGAGTAATCTCTATAAAGACTTATATTTAGGAACGGAGGGAGTATCATGCATGTCACTCACTCTTCCGATGTTTATATTCACATCCATTTACATCTTTCTAAGGAACCTAGATCATATCTCCGTACATAAAAAATATTTAAATATTGTTTTAGAAGCTCAACTAAATAAAGACATGTGTTGTCTATACGTTGCTTTGAAATGAATGAAATAAGCAACCCCTTGAACATCGACAGTGGTTTCTGCATGTATTCTACTGATCTTTTACTTCTCTATCCTCTCATGAATCATAAAACATGTAAATGTTTGAATAGTTTGGACATTAGAATATTCAGATACAATTTTAGTACTTATACAAGTTGTACTTTGGATAGTTTCATCGTACTTATATTGAAGGTTTCGATGCACTAAATATCCAATTTTTGGATAGCTCATGTTTAATAGAAAATTTTCCTCTATTTTCCATAGAAATGCCCGAGGTATCAACTAGTATTTATAAGTATAAGAAACAAAATCATTGATTTTCAAAATATACGATCCTAAAAGAATGTTTTACCCCCATTCATCTTATCAATTAGCAAGGCATGACTCCGTCTTCACCACATCAATACAAATGTTAAGCACCACGGTGTCCAAGTCAGGCAATTTGATCATACTTTTTCAATATGCATCATCTTTTTATTCTTCACGCAATACATGATCGTGAACCATTGGACATAACATATAGGTGGAATAGAATATGGTGGTAGATATCAAAGGGGTAAAAAGTGGAGAAGATAGTCTCACATCAACTAGGCGTACCAATGATATATGGAGATGCTCATCGATATATGTCAATGCAAGGAGTAGGGATTGCCATGCAAATGATGCACTAGAGCTATAAGTGTTTGAAATCCCAACTAAAGATAAGTGGGTGTGCATCCAACTTGCTTGCTCATGAAGACCTCGGGCATTTGAGGAAGCCCGTCATCGGTATACAAGCCAAGTTTATTATGAAAAGCTAATTCCCACTAGCATATGTAAGTAACAAAATAGGAGACTCTCTATATGAAGAACATGGTGCCACTTTGACGCACAAGTGTGGTAAAGGATAGTAGGAAAGTCCCTTCTCTCTTTTTCTCTCATTTTTTTATGGTGAGCTTTTCTCTTTTTTTGCCTCCCCCATTCATATATATATATATATATATATATATATTATATGGTGGGATCATTTTTCCTCCCCCATTTTTATTTTATTTCTCGTCCGTAGTCTCATCCTGAATTGTGGGGGAATCATAGTATCCATCATCCTTTCCTCACCGCGACAATGCTCAAATAAGGATGATCATCACACTTTTATTTACTTACAACTCAATATGAAGAAGTGATAGGAAGATATGAATCTATATGAATGCCTCTGGCAGTGTACCAGGTTGTGCAATGATGTAGCATGGCACGTATCAAAAATATGATGAACGGTGGCTTTGCCACAAATACTTTGCCAGCTCTATATGATCATGCGAAGCAATATGATGATGAACGAACTACTCGTGTGTAGTGACGATGGAATCTGCATGGCAATATATCTCGGAATGGCTATGGAAATGCCGTAATAGGTAGGTATGGTGGCTTTTTTGAGTAAGACATAACAAGACTTATGTGTAACAAAGCGTATCATGTCACGTGGTTTGGATGCACAAGAGAAAGTTGCACCGATCCTCGAGGTGAGAAGGGGCTATGCACGGTACCGAAGAATCTAGCAAATATGAGAAGGTGAGGATGCGTATGTCCATGGTGTCACATTAGTCATAAAGAACTCATATACTTATTGCAAACTTTTATTAGTTTTATCACAAATCAAAGTACTCCTCGCATGCCCCGAGGGAGGAGGTTGGTAGGAGTTAACCATCATGCGCCCCGACTCGAAACAACACTAGGATTTTAACGAGGAATAAAAATGCTCACACATCATCACCATGCCTCTTAATTTTTTAGATGAATAACAAGTTAACACCTCTTAATATCGACACTTCTATGAATCAATAATTGTGGACTCACACCTTTTTCATATTACCACACTAATGTCATTAACACAAAATTTGTCTATATGTGCTACATGATGGTTTTGATTATCACTCACTGAATACCTATCATTTTTGGACTAGTCTTATGACCCATGCAAATTACCATCACTATTCATTCAGCTCTCAAAAAAATATAAGTGAAGAACGAGAGCATAAGAAGTGTCGAAGATGAGCTGCGTTCCATGGGTTCGGTTCAAGGCGGTTATCCGTCGGGTTTCGAAGACGATAAGCCTCTCCCGCGAGCACTTCGTCGATTATGAAGGGGGCCCTCTCATTTGGGGTTGAGTTTATGCTTCTGCTTCTCCAGGAGCCGTTAGACGAGTTCACCCACATTATACGCTTTTACCGTTACCTCCCTACTCTGGTAACACCGGGATCGCTGTTGATAAAAAATAGAGCGAGCCCGAGCTATGTTGCACTCTCCTTCTAAGGCGTCCGGGTTGTCCTGCCAATCTAACTCGGCTTCCTTTTCTTCGTACATGTGCACTCTTGGTGCATCGTGAATAATGTCACAAGGGAGGACAGCTTCTGCCCCATAGACCATAAAGAATGGTGTGTATCCTGTTGATCTGTTCGGGGTGGTGTGCAGGCCCCATAGAATAGAGTCAAGCTCCTCCACCCAATGATAGTCAGACTCATGAAGAGATCGGACCAGACGTGGCTTAATGCCGCTCATGATGAGGCCGTTTGCTCGTTCGACTTGTCCATTGGTCTATGGATGGTACACCGATGCATAATCGATCTTGATGCCCATCTTTGTGCACTAGTCTTTGACCTCTTGGTTTGTGATGTTGGATCCATTGTCCGTTATTATACTGTGAGGGATGCCGTAATGGTGTACCACGCCAGATATAAAGTCAATTACTGGTCCAGACTTGGCTGACTTGATAGGTTTCGCTTCTATCCATTTGGTGAACTTGTCAACCATGGCTAGTAGGTATTTATTCTTGTTGGTCCCCCCTTTAAGTGGTCCGACCTTATCCAGCCCCCAGACTGCAAAAGGCCAGGTGATCGGAATAGTTCGAATAGTTGTTGAGGGCATGTGACTTTGATTCACAAAAAGTTGACACCCCACGCAGTGTTTGACAAGTGATTGGATGTCCGCTCGAATAATGGGCCAAAAGAAACCAACCTGAAAGGCCTTGCTAACTAAGGCTCTTGCTGCGGCGTGATGGCCGCCCATCCCTACGTGGACTTCGGCTCAGAGCTGCCATCCTTTTTCCGCAGATATGCACCGATGTAGTATTTTGGTGGTGCTTTTCTTGTATAACTCACCCTCGTGGACTTTATAGGCTTTGGGTTGCCGAATTATGCGCCATGCCTCCGTCTGATCGTCGGGGAGTTCTTTACGAAGAAGGTAGGTGAGGAAGGGCTCGGTCCATGGTGCGATTACTGCCATGACCTCGTGAGCCGAAGGCGTCTCATCCATTACGAAGCCGTCGATGATTTGGTTGTCTGGTTCATTTATAGGGGGAACAACCTCTTCCGCGCTGGTTAGACCGGCACCCTGATGATCGTCCTGCCAAACCACTAATGGCTTAAAGGGCCGTTCCAGGAATATTTTTTTGGACGGGGCCGCGCTTGGTCCCCATGTGGGCCAGTACGTCGGTGGCTTGGTTGTTGTCTCTAGCAACGTGGTGAAATTCTAACCCCTCGAACCGTGCGGATTATCTTAAGGATGACGTTTCTGTATAACGCCATCTTTGGATTTTTGGCATCGAATTCGCCATTGATTTGGGAGATAGCCAAGTTGCAGTCTCACCGTACCTCCAGCCGTCGTATGCCCATTGATGCTGCCATCCGAAGATCGTGTAGAAGTGCTTCATATTTGGCCGCATTGTTGGAATCGACATACATGATCTGCAACACGTATCGAATGTTATCGCTTGTGGGGGATGTGAGAATAACTCCAGCCCCCAGTCTGGCCAAAGTTTTAGATCCGTCGAAGTACATCGTCCAATGGGAGTATGTACTATATTCCCTGGGGAGCTTGGCCTCTGTCCACTTGGCGAGGAAATCTGCCAACACCCGAGACTTGATAGCTCGGCGTGGCTTGTAGACGATTTCAAAGGGAAGGAGCTCAATATCCCACTTGGCTATGAAGCTGGTGGCGTCCCTGTTGTTGATTATATCGTTCAGGGGCACTTCGGAGGCCACCGTAACCGAACACTCTTGAAAGTAGTGTCTGAGTTTCCATGATGACATAAATACTGTATTGGCTATCTTCCAGTAGTGCAGGTATCTGGACTTGCACTTCGTTAGTACTTCTGAAACGTAATAGACCGGCTTCTGTGTCCGCAATTTATGTCCCTCCTCCTCTCGTTTGATGATGAGCACTGCGCTAACGACTTGGTTGGTAGCCGATATGTATAGTAACATGGGTTCACTAGTGCCTGGTGTTGTGAGTATGGGATTGCTTGCCAGCAGTGTTTCAATTTCTTCTAATGCAGCCGTTGCTTCATCATTCCATTCAAAATTGTTGGTCATTTTAGTAGTCTGTAGAGCGGTAAAGCCTTTCCCCCAGGCAGGAGATAAAGCGGCTTAGCACCGCCATGCACCCAGCCAACCTCTAGACGTGCTTTAGCTCTATGGGAATTGCAAGTTCAGATAGGGCGCGGATCTTAGCCAGATTCGCTTCTATTCCTCTATGCGAAACGATGAATCCGAGCAATTTACCAGCGGGAACTCTAAATACACATTTGTCCGGATTGAGTCGTATATCATACTCACGTAGGCTGGCAAAGATTTGCCTTAGGTTGTCGATCACCTGGCTGACGTGTTTGGTTTTGATTACCACGTCGTCCACGTACGCCTCGACTGCTTTACCGACTTGTTTTGCAAGACAAGTGTGGATCATGCGCTGGTATGTAGCCCTAGCATTTTTTAGCCCAAAGGGCATTGTGTTGAAGCAGAATGGCCCATAAGGGGTGATGCATGTGGTTGCAGCTTGGTCAGATTCCTTCATTTTAATCTGATGGTATCCGAAATAAGCGTCGAGGAAACACAACGAGTCATGTTCGGTTCTGTCGTCAATAATTTTGTCTATGCGTGGTAAGGGGAAAGGATCCTTAGGGCAGGCCTTGTTGAGGTCTTTAAAGTCGACACACAGCCGCCATGATTTGTCTTTATTTGGTACCATCACTAGGTTTGCCAACCATTCGGGGTGCTTAATTTCTCGAATGAATCCAGCCTCTAGCATTTTTGCTAATTCTTCGCCCATAACTTGTCATTTAGGCTCGGAAAAGCGGTGCAGAGTCTGCTTAACAGGCTTAAAGCCTGTGATGATGTTCATACTATGTTTTGCTAGCTGCCGCGGGATTCCGGGCACATCGGAAGGATGCCATTCGAAGATATCCTAGTTTTCTCGTAAGAATGTTCACAGTGCTTCATCCACTATGGGGTCCAGCCGAGCTCCGATGGATGCTGTCTTGTTTGGGTCCGTCAGATGTACCCAAAATTTGACGATCTCGTTTGCAAGCTTAAATAATGTGGGTTTGGGCCTTTTGCTAAGGATCACATCGTCCTTGTCTACTGTTGACCAAAGTGCGGCCAGCTCCTCTGTAGCGAAGGCCTCAGCTAGTGCCTCAAGGGAGAGCGGCACTGTTTTGTTTTTGGCTCGAAGGGATATGTTCGGATCACTGTAAATTGTGATTAGCCCGTCTGGTCCTGGCATCTTGAGTTTCATATACCCGTAATGTGGTATAGTGTGGAATTTTGTGAAGGCGTCACGTCCCAGCAGGGCGTGGTAGCCGTTAGGGAAGGGTACGATGTGGAAAAGGAGTTCTTCAGATCGTTAGTTTTCGGGCATGCCAAACACTACGTCTAGGACGATGCATCCTGAACAACGCGCCTCTTTCCCCATAATGATTCCCTGGAATGCCGTGTTGCTATGCTCGATGTGAGATCAGTCGAGCTATATTTTTTCCAGGGTATCTTCATAGACCAGGTTTAAACCACTGCCGCCATCCATTAGCACTTTGTGATCCCTGAAGCCATCGATGATGGGGTTCAGAACCAGTGCGGCCGGTGAGTGACAGGGAAAAGTGGCTGGTCGGCCAGTATCTCCGAAGGTAATGGATATGTCTGCCCATGCATTTGTTGCTGCCACATGATAGACCTGTTCGAGTTCTGTAAGAGTTCTTTTCCTCCTGTTCTTTGAGGGGAACGTTTTGTAGATCATCAAGACTTCGTCGTTGTAGTCTGGCAGCGATGTAGAGTGCCTATTCGGCGGTAATGCCTCCAAAATGGCTTCACCGCTTTTTGCGACCTACTTGATGACCCAACAAGCTCTAAGGATGTGAGTCGAGCTTGTGTTCAGCAATACAGAATGTATGGGGCATGGTTTATCCAGTAGCCCGTCAAGGACAGTACCGACCCCTGTAAGGGGCCTATTTCTCTTTTTGGCGGGTTCGAGTCTGGCTGGCCACTTCGAAGGTAGCCTCTTTTTCCAATCTCCTCTAGGGTATTCAGTAAAGGTTGGTTCTGAGAATAGCCGTTCGGCTTGCCAGGCACTTTCCATGGCATAATATTTTTGTACCAAGTCAGATAGTTCGGCGAAGTCACGAATATGCCGACGAGCCAGAGCATTGAGAATCCCTTCATCACGACAATTTCGATTGAAGCCATTATCTCCTGGTCACTAAGACCTCGTTCTTTGTTTCTAGCGAGGAGGAGTCTAGCCCAAAAATGATGAACTGACTCTCTTGGTAATTGTTTAACATCCCGTAAGTCCAAAGACTTGGACTCTGTTGCGATACTTGAGTGATCGGCTTGGGTGGTGGGTGGGATTTTTTTTGACTCCATGCCATGATGTGAGTCAGGGGTTGCGAGCTCCAAATTATGCGCTAGATCGGGGACACTTACCGGTCTGACTTCGGAGCAAACTCTAGGGCCTGGGTTGCAAGCGAGGTCTCGATGATCGGAGATTGGGGTTTAAACTGTTTCTAATTCTGGTCGCTAGGGGGACGAGCCCCCGACCGTACACTTGACGATGGCAACTAAGTGGGTGACTATGGGGATGAGAATCTCCTTGTTGTCGGGTTTAAGCCCGAGCCGTGACCGGGGTCTGGTCGTCAGCCATGCACAGGGCCTGAATCCGATCAAATATCTCATTTAGAAACGAGGCGACTGTAGGATGTGTGTCACTGAAGCGACTGGGGTCGATATGCGGCGTTGCAGTTCCGGAGTCGCACGAAAGCGGATCTGGGTCCTGTTTGGCCAATGTGGATCCGGTCACGATGGCCGGTTTGGGCGTTCCAGATAGCCCGAGGGTGACGGCCTCCTCAGAGGCGGAGCCCGATGTCCTCGGCATCGAGGCGTCGGGATCTGCGGGCTCCTCAATAAGAATTGAGGGTTTTATCAAGACAAGTTCTCCTCATGAATCAGCGACGAACTCTAGGTTTCCGAATCTGATTCTTTGGTCGGGGAAAAAGCTTCCGATCTAGCCAAGGTGGCCGGTCGAGTCGGCGTGTGACGAGACGTCGCCACTTGTGAAGATCTGATTAGGGATGAGGATATCTTGATTGTAGACATCGTTGCTTGCGACAAGGCGAGCCATCGATTCCTTTGGTGATCACAATGGAACTCTCAATGAAAGCACCAATGTCAGTGTCAAAACCGGCGGATCTCGGGTAGGGAGTCCCGAGCTATGAGACTTGGATCGATGGTAACAGGGGACGGAGGAGATGATGTTTACCCATGTTTGGGCCCTCCTATAGAGGTAAAACCCTACGTCCTGCTTGATTATATTGATGATGTATAGGTTACAGAGTTGATCTACCTCACGATCGAATAGTTAAACCCTATACGAGTTGTCCTCTCTCTACAACCTAAAAACCCTTCGGCTTATATTGATGCCGGGGTACCTAGGGTTTACACATGGTTGGTTGCACATCGAAGGAAAAAACATGCCTATCTACCGTCGAGAACTTGGAGGACACGCCACGGCTCCGTGAAACTTCCACCTTGGCGACAGGGCCTTCGATCATCTAATGCTCATCCGGTGGCCCACATAGTCCGACCCATGACAAACAGGTCGGCTATCCGAGGACCCCTTAAACCAGGACTCCCTGACCTATGTACACTTAAAAACGCATCTGTCTCTTAACGTATAAGTCTTCAATACACCAAAATCACTAAGGGGCACTAGATGCACTTACAGATACCTGATGAATTGTATGAGGAATATTGCACATGTGATGAAGAAACTCATGGCAAGGAAACGCAAAAGCAGCGAAAGATATGCATACAGAAAATAGAGAGGAGACGGGCAGGAGAACGAAAAGAATATCGATATGTCACTCCTAAATATATGAAGAAATTTGCTGTTAAACCCCCTTGCAACAATCCACCCTTGGCGCCAGGCCAATGTGCTGATCCCACTAGTCTCAAAACTGGTGAAGACTTTCTACATGAATAGGAAAGGCAACAAGCCAAGCTGGTGAAGAAGGCAAAAGAGGCTGTGAAGAAATTCAATGAAGAATCTGCTGCTGCTGCTATTGCCGGAGCGCCTGCTAGTGCAACTGCTCTGAAGAAATCCATGGTGAAGAAGTCTGCTGTGAAGCCAAAGTCCTCAGCTTCCAAGTTCTCAAAGCAGAATCCTCAAGCATCTTCTTAAAAGGCTGTTCCAATGCATTTTGTAGCTGCACAATCCTAAGCCGCAGCCACAAAGTCCTCAACTCCAGTGCATCTTGCAATATGTCAGAGGACAACTGGATATTCAATTGCTTCAGGGGATTCAGCAAGTTCATCAGCCCAAGCACATTCTTCAACTAGTCCTTCTTAGCTGAAGGTGAAAGCTACTGCTGGACGACATGCTCGACCAAGTCCTCATCCAAAAAGAGTTGTGTTCCAAGTACCATCAAATTCTTCAGATGCTGATGCCGATGATGAGGAACTTGAGGAAATCATCAGGAACAAGCAAGAGAGAGTGGCTCAAGCAAAGGGAACTCAAATTCCTCTCTTGTTGAACCCAAAGACTGTGTTGAACTTCATTGACATATGACACAAGGACCCCACTACTCCACTTGATGATTTCAAGCCGCCTCCTGGCCTGGAGCATGTCTTCACTGCTTTCATTGCTGAAGAAAAGTGGAAGTATGAGAAAGCACGATGAACCAAAAAGGATCAATACAAGAAGGAGCACTTCTTGAAGAGTAATGTTCTGAATCTCACTCCAGAACAACTTGTGTTTGTGCAAACTGAGATCAAAGGCCTCAGCAATGAATTCAATCGCTACTATGTTGATTGGCAAGGTGCCAAGGTCAGATTCGTCAAAGTGGCTGACAAAGCCATCAAGGACCACAATGAGAGGGTTGCAGCTCAATCGCAACCATAAATTCCTTAGGCTGTAACTTCTGCTCAGCCTGCTGAAGAAACTACAAGCGCAACTAAAGAAATTCAGGCTGCTGAAGAACCTGTTTGGGTAACCTCCACTGTTGCGCCTGAAGAAATTGCCAGGCCAGCTGAAACTTTTGCTGCACCTGAAGAAATTGAGCCAACAAGGGTGACTGCATCAGTTGTGCCTGAAGAAACTGCTTGATCTTCACCCCATGCTCAAACTTCAAAGTCTTCAAGGGCGAAGAATATCAACCTTCCTTCTGCATCAGAAGTGAAGAAAACAGAGGCAACAGAGAACAAGGCTGCTAAGAAAACAAAAGGATTAACTTAAGATTCCTCAGCTGTGAAGAAGTTGAAGACTATGCCAAGTTCTTCAACTGAGCCCATTGATGCAACTCCAATCTCCTCTGTGCCTACCTATGAGATTGTTCCATTTGGTGTTGACTATCTCATCCCAAATGAAGAAGATGAAGAAAATCATTCTGCTGCTTTCTCAGAGCAGATTGATGAAGAAATAGAGGTGGAAGCAAATGCTTCAACCCCTATGGTATCATCGCCCCAGCCTCAGTTAACTGCTGAAGAGGCTGGTGTTGAAGAAATTGAAGAGGGTGTAGACATTGGCAATACCACCCCATTGATCAATGATGAATATTGGGAAGCTGCTCACCCCAATTCACCAATGACCACTCCCCTCACCCTAATTCCTCAGTCACCTACTTAGACTGAGGAAATTCAAACTGGATCTGAAGGTTTGGCCACACCACTAACATAAATTCCTGAAGACATTCTAGCCGCATCAGCTGAAGAAATTCATGCCCAGAGTGCACCTGAGGAAATTGCTACTCAAAATCTTCAATCTAAAGAAGTTCCTGCCATGCCAAAGGAAATTGTGGGCCGCTTCAAGCCAAATCTTCAGCCGAAGCCAAAGTTGCCATTCAAAGGCTCGAAGCACCCCAAATTCATCAAGGTGAATTTCAATGATGAGCACATATTCTTCACAGGGCCAAATCCATATGCCCCAGCAAGGACCGGACGCACAAGATTCGGGACCCCTTCGCAGATGAATTTCTATGCATCAGTACTATTTGACAAAGAGAAAGTCTTCTAGCATCAGCAAATTCCTATGGATATGGAATCAATTCCATGCTTCATTCCTATGCTCATAGTCCTTCATATGCTGGAATTCTTCCCTTATGCATTGAAATATGTGACTGGAATGAAGAGCTAATTCTTCAATTCTATGCAACCTTGCACATCTCAGGTGATGCTTCTGATGTCAATTCTTGGATTCTGGACTGGATGACTAGATCCACTCACTACACTGCCCCAACCACTAAATTTCTTCGGGCTGTGCCAATAGCAATTCCTTCAGAAGGAGCACGTTGCATCTATTATGAACTTGAACTACCCAACCACTTGATGCAAGTGCTTATTCAGCCTTTGGCTCCTGGGAAACCTCAAAGGACCACCTTCCTAGTGAAGGATTTTCTCTATGTGCCCACGACCATATACCGCATATTGACCAAAAACCCTTAATCCTATCAAGGGCCATAACTCTAAAGAAGAAGAATTGGAGGGAATCATGAAGAATATGCTATTCAACATCATTCATGGGATTCCCATCAACTATCATGATTTCTTCATGAGGACTTTGGCCAATGATACTACATCACCATTTGAGTAGAAGCCTTACACTCCCTGGATCATGAAATTCATCAGATCAAGGTCTTCAATTCCCTTCAAGGCTGACTTTCAGAATCACTTCAACTTTCTACCTCCGATCGAAGTCCTCAAGAATACTTTTTCCTCAATTGAGGGAAAAGGCAATGCTCTTGTTGATGAAGGCACTCGCCCATTGGATGGACAATTCACCAAAGCTGCTTCATATTCCACCAATGATGACTCTACCACACAAGATTTTGCTGTAAAAGACTCAGCGCAAAATCCTCAAGCTGCTGCTGCTCGTGTGATGACCGATCACGAGCTTCTCCTAAGTCTTCATCAGAAGGTTGATCACAATCACAAGTGGGTCAAGCGTCAGTTTGGTTCACTTCTTCGTGACATGACTATCACACACAACACTGTGAGGAAGAACCAATACAATCTTCATGAAGTCTTCAACCGCACTTGGGCCATTCTCTCTCACCTCAAGACTCCTGAAGAACTCAAGGAGATGGACCTTGAGCAGAACCTTGACTGGGCTCGTCCTCCTCTGAAGAAATTCAAGAAAGTTCAAGTTCCTCAGCTGGTTACAAGCTTATATTCTTCATCGCGCGAAACGGATGAAGCTGAGGAAATTGATAACAATGATGTGGGCCCTACATCGACAAACGACCCCCACAACGCTGGCGCTCCTCCACCACCTTCAAGATGAAATTCTTTAGGGGCGTTAGTCCTAATTTTCGTCCCTTTTGGTCTTCGATGACCAAGGGGGAGAAAATTTGAGTTAGTCTTCAAACGGGTCTCTATATATGGGTTGTTCTTTTTGTTTAAGTTACAACTCTCGCTCTTCTGAAGCTTTTGTAGGTTGAGTTGTAAACTGAAGTCCGATGGTGGTCTAACGCTTTTGAACTGCTTTCCGCGTGCCTATTTCCTCAAAGTACTTTAATCATGCATGCTTAATTTCGTCAGACACCATTTTCATCATGCATTTCAATTCCTCATGATATATTTTGAAATGCGTGTATGGATTACAAGATATAGGGGAGTTCTCCATGTTTTAAACCTGCCATGTGCATTTGGAATCCAAAGCAAATTCTTAAAATATGCACATCTTCAGGGGGAGTTCTTCTATATCTTGCAATCAAATTCATAAAACTCAATACTTACACTTCATATGTTTATCCCCGTTGAAAACTGAACCTATTTGTCATCAATCATCAAAAAGGGGGAGATTGTAAGTGCTTTGGTGCCCCTTAGTGATTTTGGTGTATTGAAGACTTATAGGTTATGGAACTAATGTGTTTGTGAGTGTACACAGGCTCTTTAAGTCGATGAGGAGTTTGATATATTCGGAGATTATCGACCCCTAAAAATGTATGTCTTCAGCTGAAGACTTTGTGAAGACTTTACTGAAGACTTTGGTATTCCGTAGAGACTTTGAAAAAGAATAAGTCGGTGTGACCTTGAAGATATGAACGAGGATTTTGAAGTGTGAAGACTTTTGTTTTCGTAGTTTCATTTCCTTTCTTTGAGTCATAGGAAACACCATACTGTTAAAGGGGGCCGAGGTAATACTAAGGAAAATTTCCAACTGATGCTCAACTCAAAATCCTCAACTTATCCAATCCTTTGAGTGAAGCCTTTGGAAATCTCTTACGGTTCAGTCAAGTTCTTCAGTGACAGAGACGATGTTCTTCTGGTCTCTGAGGAAATTGGTCTGACTAAGGAGGTATGATTTCGCCAGTGCGAATTGCCTATAGTGAGGAATATGATAAGCCTTGAGGAATTTGACAGTTCAAATTCTGACCGTTGCTGTGCTTAGCGCCATCTGTCCCCAATCATCATATCCACATAACGGTCATATCATTGGGGGCATTTATGTCTTATCATGTCAAATTGCACCCTGGCTATAAATAGCCGCCCCCACAACCACTAGTTGGTTGGCTGCTCCGAGAGAGAACTGACACTTGTCATTTGAGAGCAACCCATCCTCCGAGGACTTTGAGAGAAAATCACCAGTGAGGAAAAACCCCAAAACCAAACCACCAAACCCAAAGTGATTGAACATCACTTAAGAGATTGTTCCTTTGTGGAACCGACGCTTTTTTACCTTTGAAGACTATGTATCTACCAGACGGTTAGGCGTCATGGTCTAGTGCATCCTGGAGTCAATTGGGGATCACTGAGTGACCGTGATCTAGAGCATCTAGCAGTCAATTGTGGATCGCCATGTGACCCGTTTGTGAGGGTTTTAGAAGTCTACCCTGAAGACTTACCATGAGTGTTGGGCAAGGATTGTGTGACCTTAGCTCAAGGAGAATACGGTAAGGACCGTGTGTCCTAGGACTGTGTGTACTTTGGTTTAAATACGAGGCCGCTCCAAACCAGACATATGACAGTCACAACAGTTGGAATTGGGTCACCAAACCATTGTCTTCATCGAGCTACCTGGTTCTATTTCCTCAACCCTTCTATTTCCTCGTACACATGTTGATGGAATTGATCGTTACTGTTTGAAGAATTTGATTGAAGACTTTCTCAATTTCCTCACCTCAAATTCTTGAGTCACCTTGTTCTTCACCTGCTTATCTTGTATCACACTACCTGTAATCTGTGCATGCTTTATTTCATCATGATGACTATGCTATTGCTATGTTTTTGATGCACTTGAGTACTTATTCCTCCGCTAGTTATTCACCAGATTTCAAATTCCTCAAGTTGAAATTCCTCAATGATGAATTTGTAAAAATCGCCTATTCACCCCCTCTAGTCGATATAATGCACTTTCAAGTCACTTGGTCAAACCGCTCTGAACGTTATGTTCGGAGGAGAGAAAAACTTTTGACAGGAATGCTTAATGTTCGAAGTGGTGGACTTTCGGAGTGCTTATCACGTCATCCTGGGTAGGCCCGCCTACACATGTTTCATGCCCCGACCATGCTACATCTATCTTAAACTTAAGATGCCAGGACCTAATGGTGTGATCACGGTGACCGGTGATCGGAATGTCACTGAGGAGTGCCTCCAGCAAGGCTCCAAGATTGCCAATGAACAAGTTCTTGCAGTCAAACTTGACAGATACAAGAAAGAGGTGGAAACTAGGGACTTGCTTAAGTCTAAGCGCCCAACAACAGAATCAGCCTTTCAGTCTGCCGGCGATACCAAGCAGGTTCACATTCACCCCAATGGTCTGAGTGTGGCTCCAACCAACATCTCGACGTAACTTGGTGACAATAGGAAGCCGAGCTCATCGAGTTCCTCCGTGAGAGCTGGATATCTTTGCATGGAAGCCATCTGACATGCCAGGGGTACCCATCGGACTGGCTGAGTATCGACTCTGGGTAGATCCAAAAATCAAGCCAGTCAAGGAGCACTTGCGTCGATCCTCCATCGAGAAGTGCAAGGTGATTGGTGAAGAGATCGCTCGGCTCCTAGCTGTCGAATTCATTCACGAAGTTTTCCATTCCGAGTGGCTGACAACCTCAATGTTGGTGCCCAAGAAGGACAAGTCCCTCCGGATGTGCATCGACTTCAAGCGCCTCAATCGGGCCTGCCCAAAAGATCACTTTCCCCTTCCCCACATAGATAAGATAGTAGATTCCACCACCGGATGTGAACGTCTGTCATTCTTAGATGCGTACTCTAGTTACCATCCAATCCAAATGTATGGACCAGATGAAATAAAAGTAGCTTTCATCACCCCATTCAGGTGTTTCAACTATATCACTATGCCATTCGGTCTCAGGAATGCTGGGGCAACTTTTATGCGCATGATTCAGAAATGCTTGCAGCAAATCAGTCGGAATGTCAAAGCTTACATGGATGACATCGTGGTTAAGTTTAGGAAATGTCACGACCTCCTAGCCGACCTTGCCGAAACCTTCGCATACCCCCGCCGCTTCCAAATAAAACTGAACCCTGCAAAGTGCACATTCGGAGTACCCTCGGGTAAGTTACTCGATTTTCTCTTTTATGAATGAGGGATCGATGCCAATCCTGATAAAATCGGAGCAATCATCCAAATGAAGAAACTTGTCCACTTGCATGATGTTCAGAAACTCATGGGATGCCTTGCAGCTCTGAGTAGATTCATATCTCGTCTCGGTGAGAAGGCATTGCCTCTTTACCGATTGATGAAGAAATCCAACACATTAGAATGGACCTCTGAAGCACAAACCACGTTCGATCAGCTCAAGGCTTTTCTTTCCACCTAGCCGGTGTTAGCTTCTCCGGGAAGCCGAGAGCCTTTGCTCTTGTACATCACAACTACTAGCCAAGTGGTCATCATTGTCCTCACTGTGGAGCATGAGGAATCGGGAAAAGCTTTTAAGGTGCAAAGGCATGTGTATTACATTTCGGAAGTCTTGACTCCCTCCAAGCAAAGGTATCCACATTACTAGAAGTTGGTTTATCACATTTACCTCACTGTCGAGAAGGTAGCTCATTACTTCCAAGAGCACTCGATCACAGTTATCAGCGGCGCTCCTCTTTTGGAAATTCTGCATAACAAAGACACCATAGGCCAAGTGGCGATGTGGGAAATCGAGTTCCTCCCGTTGGAGATCAAATTTGAATCCAAGAAGGCCATCAAGTCGCAAGCCCTTGTTGATTTTCTGGCCAAATGGATAGAACAGGAACAACCAACACTGAGTATCCCTGAACACTAGACCATGTTCTTTGATGGGTCTAAGATGCTCCAAGGCTCTGGAGTAGGAGTAGTTCTCGTTTACCCCAGAGGAGACCGACTGAGCTACGTCCTTCAAATCCATTTTAACTCGTCTAATAACAAGGCCGAGTACGAGGCCCTCCTTTACGGGTTCCGAATGGCTATCGTGCTTGGCATCTGATGCTTGATGATATTTGGTGATTCAGGCCTCATGGTCAATCAGGTGATGAAGGAGTGGGATATTTGGAGTCCAGCCATGACTGGGTATTGCAATACAGTCCGAAAGTTGGAAAAGAACTTCGAAGGCTTAGAGTTGCACCATATCCCCCAAGTGAAGAACCAGGCTACTGACGACCTGGCAAAAATTGGCTCCACTTAGTGAATCGTGCCGAAGGACATATTCCTTGAACACCTGCATTCTCCTTCAGTCAAAGAAGATCCTTTTACCGAAGAGCCCCCGCAAGCAGTCGGACCTTCTGATCCGACCAAAATTGACATTCCAGCTGTAGTGGATCTTGTTAAAGATATGTTGGTGATCACTCTGAGTGGACCCAATCTTACTTAGCGTACTTGCTCTGGTAAGAGCTCCCTAAAGATGAAGAGGAAGCCCGACGGATCGTTGGACGATCCAAATCCTTTGAAGTAATGGGAGATCAGCTATACAGAAAAAGCACTACATGTGTAGCTCAGAAATGCATATCCCCAAAAGAAGGGCCGCAGATCCTGCATGAGATTCATTCAGGAACGTGTGGCCATCATGCATCCTCTCGGACGTTGGTTGCAAAGGTATTCTGTGCAGGTTTTTACTAGCCCTGAGCCAATGCAACAAAGGAAGACATGGTTGATCTTTGTGTTGGATGTCAGTTTTACAAGAACCAGACACAGAAACTGGCATCCACACTGAATACTATCCCGCTCACATGTCCGTTTGCTGTTTGGGGTCTTGACATGGTCAGTCCTCTATGCACCGGGGCGAGTGGGTTTACCCATCTGCTGGTTGCAGTGGATAATTTCACCAAGTGGGTTGAAGCGAAGCCCATCAAAAGCTTGGATGCGGCTACCGCTGTTAGTTCCATTTGGCAGATCATATTCAGATTTGGAGTCCCCCATAACATCATCACGGACAATGGGAAGAATTTCAATTCGTATGAATTCCGTGAGTTCTGCTACTCTCAAGGCACTCGGGTCAATTATGCTTCCGTAGCTCACCCGCAGTCGAACGGACAAGCAGAGGGAGCAAACAAGATGATTCTTGAAGGGTTGAAACCCTGATTGATGAGAGGCTTGAAGATCTTTGCTGGTGCATGGGTTGAGGAACTACCTTCTATCCTATGGGGCATTCGGACGACTCTAAACCGTTCCACCAAGTGCACTCCTTTCTTTATGGTATACAGATCTGAAGTTGTTCTGCCGAGTGTTGTTCGCCACAACGCTCCCCGAGTGGAGCTTTACAATGAAGACAAAGCTGAAGTTGCACGTCAAGACGGACTTGACCTCTTGGAAGAAATGCTTTATCAGCAAGACCTGAGACGCCTTTATGACAGACAAATCAGAAGGCATGCTTTTGAGTAAGGTGATCTCGTTCTTCGATCAGATCAGTAGAAACCGCACAAACTAGTGCCCCCGTGGCAGGGGCTGTTTGCAATCTCCAAAGTCCTGAACTATGGAGATTGGCGGTTGTACAACTTTGACAACAATATGGAAGAGCCTAGAGCATGGAACGCGGATCTGCTCCGCAAGTTCTACACTTAGTGTTAAAACACCCTATCATCCTTGTAATGCACTTCCGAGTGAATTCGATGAATAAAGTTTACTTCTCCAACCCTTTGTCGAAACCTTTTTGTTTTCGTTTGTTTTCCTCATCCCCAATGGGTGCATGGATATTCTTAGCTGCGAAACCGATTTCACCTAAGTTATAAACTACTCCGAGTGAGGACATCATCCACACTTGGGGGCTTAGCTACAAACCTGATTTTGCCTAGTTAAAAACTATTCCGAGTGAGGACATCATCCACACTCGGGGGCTTAGCCGCGGACCTGATTTCGTCTAAGTTAATAACTACTCTGAGTGAGGACATCATCCACACTCGGGGGCTTAGCTGCGAACCTGATTTCGCCTAAGTTATAAACTACTTCGAGTGAGGACATCATCCACACCCGGGGGCTTACCTGCAAACGTGATTTCGCCTAAGTTAAAAACTACTCCGAGTGAGGACATCATCCACACTTGGGGGCTTAGTTGCGAAGCTGATCTCGCCTAAGTTAAAAAATATATTTAGTGAGGACATTATCCACACTCGGGGGCTTAGCCGCGAACCTGATCTCGCCTAAGTTAAAAACTACTCCGAGTGAGGACATCATCCACACTCGGTGGCTTAGTTGTGAACCTGATTTAGCCTAAGCTAAAAACTACTCCGAGTGAGGACATCATCCACACTCGGGGACTTAGCTGCGAACCTGTTTTTGAAGTTAAAAACTACTCCGAGTGAGGACATCATCCACACTTGGGGGCTTAGTTGCGAACCTGATTTCGCCTAAGAAAAAACTACTCTAAGTGAGGACATCATCCACACTCGGGGGCTTAGCTACGAACCTGATTTTGGCTAAGTTCAAAATTACGCTGAATGAGGACATCATCCACACTCGGTGGGAATATAGACAAACATCCAGATTGATCAAATAAAGCCATTCAAATGTCATGCAGTTCAAAGCAAAAGTGCATATAGCTCTGGCCGTAAAGTCACGGCGAATGTATCGATACAGAAACCACTCGGCAAAACGAGGCAAATATCATTTAAAGTTTTTATCCGAGGATCATTTGGATGATGACGGAGATGTTGCGTTAGTGAAGATGTCCGAGTCGATGAATTCCGCAATCCGAGTGGCTGCCGACACGAAAGTCTCTATGAAGTCATCAATCTTGTCATTATTTTTGTTGACGACCTTCAACGACTTCAACATTTTATCGTCCACGCCCTTGCAATGCACACATATCAGGGAGAGAGCAATGTCTTCTCCAGCCCGAGCTGTGGATTTCTTCCATGATTGCACTCGGCATGTCACATCTTTCAGACGGATGAAGAGGACATCCAAGTCATTGGGGAGCTCTTCGTCAGGGGCAATCTCTTTGTCGATCTCCTTGCTTGCATCACACAAGCGGTTGAGGAAGGTAGCCACCTCCGCAGTGTGCTCATCGAGTCAAAGCAACGCAAGTGCTGCACTATCACGGAGGAGACCAACACTCGGGTCTAGCTCCTTCTCAATCTTTGAAGTCACTTCTTCTGTGTCCAAACATAGATCTGACGGACATTTCGGAAAAAGGAATTAAGGGAGGAGGAAAGTTAAGATGGAAAGGTTTGAAGTTTGATCGGGACGAGTATGTACCTTTGAGCCTGTCATTCATTTAGCCGCACTAGTCCTCAACGAGCTTCGCTAGCTCAAGCTTTTTGGACGTGACTTGCTTCAGTTTTGTGTCGGCCTCGACGGCCTCCTGAGTGCTCCTCTTAGCAATATCCTCTAGCGCTTTCTTCTCCTCCTCCCACTTCTCGAATGACTTCAGTTTGTCCTCAGCTTCCTTCATTTTCTGACTGGCCTCCT
Organism: Hordeum marinum; assembly: GCA_022496015.1. NCBI lineage: Eukaryota > Viridiplantae > Streptophyta > Magnoliopsida > Poales > Poaceae > Hordeum > Hordeum marinum. The sequence goes on along the minus strand of CM039674.1, from coordinate 368,663,826 downwards.
TCTAGGCAGCTTCCAGTTCACGAACTTTCTTCTCCAAGGCCTCCTTCATGGTCTCTATAGAAATGGAAGCCCAGAGTCTCTTAGTAAGCTGAAGATTTTTGGTACGTACATCTAACAAAGTAATTTTAGTCGGAGAGGGAAAGTGATCGAACTCAATGTAGTCGATCGAGATCTAGTTATCTTCGAGTGTTAGCTTTTCTTGCTCTAGACAAGTACTCTTGCTCTTCTCAGCTTTGAGGCTACGACTCAGGTCTTGTACCTCCCTCTCAATGGTGTTGTAGCGAGACCCGAGCTCGCACATGCCCTAACAACAAGAAACAAGAAAATATCAGGGGTGGTAATGAGACGCAATGTTGAAGTTAAAATGCATTCAGATTTTGAGACTGTCCCCAACTACTTGAGTCGACGACAGCCTCGGGGACTACACCGAGTGGGTGCGCTCAGCGCGCTCCCACTTGAACCACATGTTGTACACCACTGACCATAGTTGTTGTTGTTGTTGTTGTTGTTGTTGTTCCTGCCGATGTTGTTGTTATTGGGGTTGTTATAAACCGGCCTGGGATTAGTATACTGTTGAGGCTGGCAGCTTGGACGAGGCGTAGGGGGTCTAGCCTGCTGTGGCTAATAGCCAGCTTGGCCGGGACTAGCTGCGAGGGGCGAGGCTTCTGGTTGCTAGAACTACCATTGCTAATCATCTTGCGCTTGCGCATGTCGTCTATGGCACGATGCTTGTCTTCCAGCATGAGGCCCTTGTTCACCAGGTCGAAGAAGGTCCGATAGTCATAGACAATGAGCCGATACTACAGGGTCAGTTGAAGTCCTTCCATGAAGCGTTCCATCTTGGCAGCCTTCGTGTTGACATCTTCAGGTGCATACCTTGACAGCAGGTTGAACTTCTGCATGTACTCCTTGACAGAGCCACTTCCTTGCTTCAACACTCAGAATTCTCTATTCTTGATAGCCATGATCCCAGAAGGAATGTGGGCGGTGCGGAACCCTTCCTTGAAGTTATCCCAGGTGATCACTCGATCGCCTTGCATAACCTTGAATCCATCCCACCAAGCTCTGGCGGTACCGCCGAGGCAGTGAGAGGCATACAATACCTGATCGCCTTGCATAACCTTGAATCCATCCCACCAAGCTCTGGCGGTACCGCCGAGGCAGTGAGAGGCATACAATACCTTCTCACGATCCTGATTGCAATTGACCAGTGCAAGGAAGTCCTCGATGGTGCGGATCCAGTCGTCAGCATCCAAGGGTTCAATAGTCTCGGTGAAGGTTGGGGGCGAATTCCTCATGAACTCAGATAGAGTGGAGTGGCCATTGCCGTTCCTACCTTGCTGCTGGTTGTTCACAAGGACTTGAGCCATTTGCTGAATAGCAGCAGTGTTGGCTTGGCGTTCCTCCTAGGGAACTTGGAGAAACTAAGCAATGGTCATGTTCTCCGGTGGAGGTGGTGGCGATAGAATGTCGCCTTATGGATGTTCCTGGTGTCCTCCGGCCTGAGCAGCCCCACCAGCTCCCTGTTGCTGGCTTGAGTTGTCGGCTTTAGGGTTGGCGAAGGGGCTGTTGCGGGTAGCGGTCACCATCCTATTTGGAGCAGCCAAGTCAAACAACTGGGATAGACGAGAGGAAAAGCAACAATGGAAAAGCGCGCCTAAAGGGGTTGGTCGAGTGCAAGTATAGTGAAACAAAGGTTGAAACACTGAAAGTGCGTTATATCGACTAGAAGGGGTGAATAGGTGATTTTTACAAATTCATCACATGAGGTATTTCAACTTGAGAAATTTGAAATGTGATGAATAACTAGTAGTGGAATAAGTAATCACGTGCATGAGAAACATAGCAGTAGCATAGCCATCATGATGAAGTAAAGCATGCATAGATAACAGGTAGCATGATACATGATAAGCATGTGAGGAACAAGTTAACTTGAAGAATTTGAGGTGAGGAAATTGAGAAAGTCTTCAGTCAAATTCTTCAAACAATAACGATCAATTTCATCAACAAGTATATGAGGAAATGAAAAGGGTTGACGAAATAGAACAACAAAGCTCGATGAAGACAATGGTTTGATGACCCAATTCCAACTATTATGACAGTCATACATCTGGTTTGGAGCGCCCTGGTATTTAAACTAGAGGACACACAGTCCCATGACATATAGTCCTTACCATATTCTCCTTGAGCTAAGGTCACAAAGTCCTCACCCAACACTCATGGTAAATCTTCAGGGTAGACTTTCAAAACCCTCACAAACTGGTCACCCGACGATCCACAATTGACTGCCAGATGCTCTAGACCAAGGTCACTCCGTGATCCCCAATTGACTGTAGGATGCACTAGACCATGATGCCTAACCGTCTGGAAGATACACAATCTTCAAAGGTAATAAGCGTTGGTTCCACACAGGAACAATCTCTTCAGTGATGCTCAATCACTTTGGTTTGGTGGTTTGGATTTGGGCTTTCCACTGATTATTTTCTCACAAAGTACTCGGAGGATAGGTTACTCTCAAATAACAAGTGTCAGTTCTCTCTCGGAGGATCCAACCAACTAGTGGTTGTGGGGGTTGGCTATTTATAGCCAGGGTGCAACCTAACATGATAAGACATAAATGCCCCCAATGATATGACCGTTATGTGGATAAGATGATTGGGGACAGCTGGCACTAAGCAGAATAACGGTCAGAATTTCGAACTATGAAAGTCCCCAGGCTTACCATATTCCTCACTTTTAGGCAATTCACATTGGCGAAATCCTAACTCCTTAGTCAGACCAATTTCCTCAGAGACCAGAACAACTTCGTGTCTGTCACTAAAGAACTTTACTGAACTATAAGAGATTTCCAAAGGTTTCACTCGAAGGATTGGATAGGTTGAGGCTTTTGAGTTGAGCATCAGATGGATATTTTCCTTAGTATTACCTTGGCCCCCTTTAACAGTACGATGTTTCCTATGACTCAAAGAAAGGAAATGAAACTACAAAAGCAAAAGTCTTCACACTTCAAAGTCCTCGTTCATATCTTCAAGGTCACACCAACTTCTTCACTTTCAAAGTCTTTAGGGAATACCAAAGTCTTGAGCAAAGTCTTCACCAAAGTCTTCGGTTGAAGGCATACATTTTTAGGGGTCGATAATATCTGAATATATAAAACTCCTCATCGACTTATAGAGCCTGTTTACACTCACAAATACATTAGTTCCTTAACCTATAAGTGTTCAATACACCAAAATCACTAAGGGGCACTAGATGCACTTACAAAGACCAACACATATATTAAGATAAGATAGACGATGGAGTTGCTTACATGTTGGCTAAGGCAAAAGTGCGACCTGCATCTGAACACAAACAACAAAACAAACAACAAGCACACATGGTTTCATATGAACCATTACACGGACTCGACTTCACATGATGGGTACATGACTAATCCTATCCTAGGGGTTCTCAGACTCAGGTGGTGGAGTGCTAGGTCTCATAGTCATGCTCCTCCGGGTCTTCCTCTTGATCGTCCTCTAGACGGGCATCGTCTCCGGTCGAGGGAGTCGGAGAACAAGGAGGTCCTTCCCAACGCCGCTTCGTTGGTGGGTCAGTGAAGAGTGCACTGTACTCCTTCACACTCATGCGACGACGACGTGTGGGTGCATCTCTAGGTAGGGGTATTCCTCCTTGGTAAGTGATGGCTGGTCATCCCTTTGGGGATCCATCCTTCTTGATCCCGTCAGGCTTTGTCTTGGCCTGACGAAGTAACTCTCGGGTGTGCTGAAGTTCCTCATAGAGCTTCACAGAATCCTTAATCAGGTGGTGAACCAGACTGTCAGCGGAGAGGCTAAAGTAGGTCTAGAACCTGAGTGGTGTGCCATCCTCCTTGGATGGGATCAACGTCCAACTCTCGCCAAGATCATCCTTCTTGAAAGGTAGGTAACGAGTAGCTGGCTCGTCAACCATCTCTGGAACGATGTCTCGAAGGTGTAGGAGTTCCTTGCGTGCAGCTGTCTCGACTGCGAGTGCCATGGTCCCCATATGTGGTCCTTCAAACAAGCAACTAGTCGGGGAGTCGTTTGCCTTCACGATCACATCAACGTGGTACTCCTTCGTGACAACATCGATCCAGTGCTTGTGGTAGAGGAAAATGGATGGTTGGTGAAACTAGCACTTCTCTAGGCTATCCTCAAGGAGTAGGGGTTCATTGGGCAAGAAAAATAGTTGGGGGGAAGACATGGTATGATCATTTGGCAAGACGTTTGGCACTCCTAGGTTCTCACACATGGTATGATCATTGGGCAAAATTTGTAAAACCAAGCATAGCAAAGTGATACAAACACAGGGTGTGACACAAGCTCACCATGTCCGTGTAGCCTTGCCAAAATAGAAGTGACGACGATCAATTTTCACTAAAGGAAAATTACAGCACTTGGAAATAATAGTGGCATTCGGTATTTACCTCACTCCGCGGATGGTCGGCCGAGTATGGAGGCACGCGTCTCGATCCTTTGGGGTTGTCTTGATCTGGGGTGATGGCCTTGCGTTTGTTTTCCAAGGCCTCTCCACTGAGCTCCTCCGGGTGCGTACGTGCAGAGTCACTCGGACCCGAATACTGCCACATGGGGTGGGCCCTAGCCTGGAGCGACTGAATTCTTCCATGGTAGAAGACCTCCAGCAGGTCCATGCCGTTGACACCCTGATTCACGAGGGCTACCAACGTGATCACAAGAAGATCTATGTCAACCTTCTCCTCCTTGTACATGGTCAATTTTGGGAGCCGCTAAATGCGTTCGGTGGAGTACGAAGGGAGGCCTGACTGACCATCTCCCACTAGAATGTCCTTGCAGTAAAACCACATGGACTGCCAACCCTTAACCGTGTCTGAGAAAGTCATTGCGGGGAAACTACCTTTACCCCTCAACTAGATACCTAGGCCCCCGCACAGCTGAACTACGTTCGTCTTCTCCCCAATCAAAGCGGGTCTCTTCATGGTCATCACTCGGCATGTGAACAAGTGTTTGAATAAACCCTAGTGAGGGTTGCACCGAGGAAGTTCTCGCAGAGAGAGACGAAGGCGGCCAGATAGGTGTTGGAATTGGGGGGAAGATGGTGGAGTTGTGCCCCGAAACAGTCTAAAAATGCTGGGAAGACATGGTGGGGTTGCAGTGAAAAACCTCGATCGAGGTGAGTTGTGAGGAGTACCTGCTCGCCCCCGCGCGACATGGGCTCGACCTCAACTTTCTCCGACAGCCTCCAGCTCCTGGTGGCCAGGATCCCCTGGCTCTCCAGGTCCCTCAACCGATTGGCGATGGCTCGGGACACCAGTCAATTGCCCTGGACGAAGCTAGTCGGGGCACCTGATACGTCTCCAAGGTATCTATAGTTTTTGCTTGTTCCATGTTGTTATATTTTCAATCTTGGATGTTTTCAATCATTTTATAGCAACTTTGTATCATTTCTTGGGACTAACCTATTGACATAGTGCCAAAGTGTTAGTTATTGTTTTTTCTTATTTTCTAATTCACAGAAAATCAGTACCAAACGCTGCTGGGATTTTGTGGATTTTTTATGGATCAAAAGGAAGGTGATAGGCCAAACAACACCAGAAGAGGGGGCCCAGGCTGGCTAGCCTCCACCAGGGCACGCCAGAGGCCCCTAGCATGGCCTGGTAGAGGGTGGGCACCTCGGGCACCCCCTCAACCGACTATCGAGCCTATAAATTCCCAGAAAATCCAAAAACAATAGGGGAGTCGACAAAACCCAATTCCAGCTGCCGCAAGTTCCAGAACCTCGAGATCCAATCTAACACTATCATAGAGGGGTTCATCTTCCTCATAGGTGCCTCTCCGATGATGCGTGAGTAGTCCACCATATACCTAGGGGTCTATAGGCAAAAGCTAGATAGCCTGCTCTCTCTCTCTCTATGATGCTCAATACAATGGTCTCTTGGAGATCTAATTGATTTAATGACTTTTGCGTTGTGTTTGTTGGGATCTGATGAATTTTGAGATCTTGATCAGTTTCTATCCATGAATATGTTTTGAGTCTTCTTTGATCTCTTATTTGCATGATTACTTATAGCCTCGTATTTCTTCTTCGAATATTTGGTTTAGTTAGGCCAACTAGATCGATTTTTCTTGCCATGGGAAGAGGTACTTTGTGATGACTTCGATCTTGCGGTGTTCTTTCCCAGTGATAGAAGGGGAAGCAAGACATGCATGTATTGTTGCCATTAAGGATAAAAAGATGGGGTCTATTCCTACATGAATATATCTTTTCTACAACCTATCACTATTCTTATTGCATTACTACGTTCTCCCATGAACTTAATACACTAGATGCATGCTGGATAGCGGTCGATGTGTGGAGTAATAGAAGTAGATGCAGAATCATTTCGGTCTACTTATCGTGGACGTGATGCCTATATAATGATCATTGTCTGGATATCATCATGATTATTTGATCTTCTATCAATTGCCCAACTGTAATTTCTTCACCCACCGTGTTCTATACTCATGAGAGAAGCCACTAGTGAAACCTACGGCCCCGGGTCTACTTTTCAAACATATTGCTTTCCAATCTACTATTTGCATCTTTTGTTTTTATATCTATTAATACAAAAAACAAAAATACCTTGTTGCACTTTTTATTTATTTATTTTACTTTGTGTTCTTGCGAGATCTATTTGCCAAAACAATCATTACCTAATCTATCTTATTACCGAGCATGAGAACCTCTCTTTCGCGTCGGGTTACAAGTATTTGTTGTTTGTGTGCAGGTACTGTTTACTTGGGTGTGTGATCTTCCTATACAGATTGATATCTTGGTTTCATAACTAAGGGAAATACTTACCGTAGTTGTGCTGGATCATCCCTTTCTCTTTGGGGAAATACCGACGCACTCTCAAGACACTTCAAAGGAATTTCTGGCGCCGTTGTCGGGGAGGAAGCAATCTCAACTACCAGGTTCCTAATCACAAATATCATCTCCTTGCAATTTAAATTATTTGCCATTTTCCTCTTGTTTCCCTCTCTCCCACTTCAAAAATTTGCGGTTTTATTCACCCTCTCTCTTTCATTTGCCTTTTTCTCGTCAGATCTCTTGTTTGCTATGTTTGCTTGTGTTGCTATGTGCCTTCTATTTGCTTGCATCTTTGCTTGCTAAAAATATATTGATATGGATACTAATCCACTTGCTAATATTTTCAAAAGGACAAATTATGATGAACCAATTTCTAGTGAGTTGAGTGCACTTGATTATCTCTATGAAGTTTTGTTTGAAAATCATGAGTCTGGAAATTTTGATGAAGTGTTGAAAGAAGAAATTTATAAGGTGATTCATGATAGCTCCTTGATTGAAAAACATGATTGCAATTATGTTATTATAAATTATATTAATGTCACTTATGTTAATGATATGCAAAACTACAAGCTTGGGGTTGATAATTTTGCCATGTCCACTTCTTATTGTTATGATCATGATTGGGGTGATAATGCTTCTTATGATCTTGAAAATTTATTTAAGCCTCATGTTGAATATGTTATTGATAATAATGTTTGCAATAGTATCAAAAGTGGGCTTGGAAGAGTGTCAACTTTAGGTAAAAAGAATCCCACATATTTGGAGAGTGTTCAATCTTATGAATTTTTTGATAAATGTGGGTTTGGAGAGGTCACGACTTTAGTTAATGTTAATCCCACTATATTCGAAGTTTGTAAGACTTTTATGCATGTGGATCATGAAGAGAATAATTTATGTGATAGTTATATTGTTGAATTCCTTCATGATGCTACTGAAATTTATTACGATGCAGGAACATATTAGTTGATTCTCTATGTTTTGCAGGAATTTATTACGAGGCAAGAATTTATTACGAGGAAGGAACATATTAGTTAATCCCACTATCTTGGAAGATTGTAAGACTTTTATGCTTGTAGGAATTGCAATAATATCAAGTTTCCTCTCTACGTGTTGAAAGTTTTGAAGTTATACTTGTGTTACCTTCTATGCTAGTTGATTCTTGTTACAAAAAATGTTTTCTCACAAAATCCCCATGGATAGGAAGTGGGTTAGACTTAAATAAGCAATGATATTAATGATGCTCTCTTGCATATTTGAATTACTCCTTTTTATGTGAGCATCATTGAAATCGTTATGCCTAGCTAGGGGCGTAAAGCGATAGCGCTTGTTGGGAGGCAACCCAATGAATAAATTATTTTTATCTTTTGATTTATGTTTTTGTGTGTTTTGCAGAATTATTATTCTGTTATGATTGTGTTTTTATGTTTTATTTAGTGTTTGTGCCAAGTAATGCCTTTAGGATGATCAATGAGATGAGTAGAAATAATGCTGAATCTAAAACAGAAACTTTGTTCCCAGTGCACAAATTTTCATTTTTTACTGGAATGCGATATTGAGATGAAACTTTAAAAAAATATTTGTATACAAATTCTTTACGTTTTCCTAACTTTTCAGAATTTTTAGAGTTCCAGAAGTATGGGTAGAGTACAGATTACTACAGACTGTCCTGCCTGACACAAATTCTGTTTTCATTGCATTGTGTGCTTTTTCTGATGAATCTATGGCTTGTATCGGGGGGTATAAGTCATGGTAAATTTATAATACAGTAGGTATAATGAAATAATAAAATATTAATGGGTTTACAATAGTACCTAAGGTGGTAATTTGCTTTATTATAGTAACGGATCTCACGAGAATTTTGTCAAGTTTTGTGTGATTAAAGTTTTCAAGTTTTGGGTGAGATCACGATGGATGAAGGAATAAGGAGTTATAAGAGTAAAATCTAGGGCATGCTACAGCACTCCAAGGTAATATCCAAAGGGTAAGAAGTGACTAAGGTTGGGGATGCCCCGAGTGGCATCCTCTCTTTTCTTCTAACAACCATCGGTATACTACTTGGAACTATATATTTATTCGTCACATATCATGAGTTTTGCTTGGAACGTCTTGTATATTTGCTTTGTTTGCTTTTATCCTTGATGCAACCACCTATTTGAGAGAGCAAAAATTATTCTATGATTTTTTAGAATTGTTCTTTATGCTTCACTTAAATCTATTTGAGCAAAGGAATTGCTCGAGTGCTTCACTTATATCTTTTAGAGCACGACATGCTTTTACATGTTTTAAGAAATGCTCTCATGCTTCACTTATATTTATTTGAGAGTTAGTAATTTTGAATAAATGCTCTCATGATTCACTTATATTATTTTGAGAGATGAAACTTTTACGCTCATGTTCTTCACTTATATCCATGTGAGCTTATTAAAAGCAATTGCAATATATGAAACTAGTCCCAAAGTAATAGATATTGAAGAGGGATATAATAAAAACTTTCATGAAGATCATTGGACAAATTGAAGTTGATTCTTTGTAATAATTTTGAGACATGACAATAGTGATATGTGAGTTATGTCGATGAGTAATTATGCTTAGTAAGAATATTGGTGTTAAGGTTTGTGATTCCCCATGCAAGCACAAAAGTCAATAGCTGTGCTATAAAATTACATCCTACTTATGGTGCATTATTCAGTGTAAGTTATGCTTAATTCTTGCTTATGTGATTTTTTGTTTCTTGGTCGGATTCTTCTCAATCTTTTGCTAGCCTTCACTTGTACTAAGTAGAAATACTACTTGTGCATCCAAAATCCTTAAAACAAGTTTTGCCATATGAGTCCACTATACCTACATACATACGATATTTCCATGCTGTTCCAAGCAAATTTGTATGTGCCATCTCTAAACTTTCAAAATGAATTTTCCTTTTTGTGCGCTTGTACCACACATGAAACGGTAGGGGGCGACGAATATTTTTTCATGCTAAATGTGTTATTCCCAAGATGAGTGTTTATTCACTTGTCATTGCATGAGAGTATGGAGGTAATAGGGATGCCCAGTCCCAAAATAGAAAAGAAAATAAATTTACTTTATGTTTTCAAATAATAAATTCCTTGGAAAGTGTTTGTATGGAAGGCAACTGTGGATTCGACTAGCCATGGAAAGTGAAAGTATGGTGGAAAAATGAATAAACTTTATTTTCTGTTTGGGAACCTCCTATGATGCATCTAGTGTGGAAAGATGTTGAAATCTCTCAGTCGTTTTCGTTGACAGGAAAGGCATGCCACTCAAAATATTTTTCTCTATGAATTTAAAAACTTGAGCTCTGGCTCCTCTACACATCCCTACTCCCCTCAGCGAAGGGCATATATATTTACTTCATGCAATTTTTATTTTTCAACTTGAGTCTCCATCTTCTCTTATAAAGCACCAACTGGGGGGCACTATGATCGTGCTTCAGCATTAGGTGTAGCTAATATTTGAGTATGTATTGTGAATGGATCAATGATTGAGCATGATGGGTTTGGGATACTTGCTTTGGCGTTGATATTTTGGAAGACATGGTAGCTTGTTGATATGGTTGAGTATGAAAGTTTCCATGTCAATACTAGACTATTGCTTTGAACCAGATGAAAATTCCAAATGTCCATGCTATAAAGAAAAGAATATGTGATGAGCATGATAGGCAGCATTCCACATCAAAAATTCCATTTTTATCATTTACCTACTCGAGGATGAGTAGGAATTAAGTTTGGGGATGTTGATACGTCTCCAAAGTATCTATAATTTTTGCTTGTTCCATGCTGTTATATCAATCTTGAATGTTTTACAATCATTTTATAGCAACTTTATATCATTTTTTGGGACTAACCTATTGACATAGTGCCAAAGTGCCAGTGTGTTTGTTGGGATCCAATGAATTTTGAGTTCATGACCAGTTTCTATCCATGAATATGATTTTGAGTCTTCTTTGATCTCTTATTTGCATGATTACTTATAGCCTTGTAATTATTCTTTGAATCTTTGGTTTAGTTAGGCCAACTAGATTGATTTTTCTTGCCATGGGAAGAGGTGCTTTGTGATGGGTTCGATCTTGCGGTGTTCTTTCCCAATGACAGAAGGGTCACCAAGACACGCATGTATCATTGCCATTAAGGATAGAAAGATGGGGTCTATTTCTACATGAATAGATCTTGTCTACATCATGTCACCGTTCTTATTGCATTACTCCATTTTCCCATGAACTTAACACACTAGATGCATGCTGGATAGCGGTTGATGTGTGGAGTAATAGAAGTAGATGCAGAATCATTTCGGTCTACTTATCTTGGACGTGATGCCTATATAATGATCGTTGCCTGGATATCGTCATGATTATTTTATCTTCTATCAATTTCCCAACAATAATTTGTTCACCCACCATGTGCTATACTCATGAGAGAAGCCACTAGTGAAACCTACAACCCCGAGTCTACTTTTCCAACATATTGCTTTCCGATCTACTATTTGCATCTTTTGTTTTCAGATCTATTAATCCCAAAAAACCAAAAATATCTTGCTGCATTTTTTGTTTATTTATTTTACTTTGTGTTCTTGTGAGATCTATTTGCCAAAACTATCATTACCTAATCTATCTTATTACCGTAGAGAGCATGACAACCTCTCTTTCACGTCGGGTTGCAAGTATTTGTTGTTTGTGTGAAGGTGTTGTCTACGTGGGTGCGTGATCTTCCTCTACGCATTGATACCTTGGTTTCATAAGTGGGGGAAATACTTATCATTGTTGTGCGGCATCAGCCCTTCCTCTTTGGGGAAATACCGACACAGTCTCAAGCCACGTCAGCGCCTGCGCTCGAGTAAGACTCGCACGAGGACTTCTTCTCCTTCTCGACTTTCGCGGTGGCACTTCTCGCCATGTCCGGTGAGAAATGATGGTGAATCGGCGAGTCGGTGGCTCTAGAGAGACTCTTGGTGAAGCGAAAGAAGGGATGGGAAGGTAGGGGATGAGAATGCTTTTTCCTACCTCCCTCCCGGTCACTATTTTGTGCCCCAGCTCAGCGAAATCCCAGCCGTTAGATTTTTCAAAATCACGCAATCAATGGGTGAGTACAAATCTGCAAAATCTTTGAGACATCAAAGGGGGGGACACGTGGCGAAATTCATGGTGCAAAGATCTTGGTGCCGCGGCCACCTCCCCCACTTTTCTAACACAATCGTCACGACCTCACGCGCGCATTTCCCCATGATTTCAAAATCACCAGAGGTTTCGTAATGCCATGACTCGAGTGGACTCTGCGTTAACCCGTGCATTCCGACGTGCCAAAATTCACCAAGTGGGGAAAGACTTGTCAAGCACTCACTGAGTGGATGAAGACCTATGAAGAACCCGGACAAATATTCAACCGGTTCCAGAATATCCGGACAGAGGCAAGACAAAAGCTCTAATAATGTCATCTTCAAGCCTAAGGATTACCTCTCCCAAGAGCCGATCTACATCAAGGCGAGTGCCTCAAACAGCCATACTGTTCAAGCCATTCGAAAGTCATTTATCCTAAATCGGTTGTGCCCAAATACCGAGTGGGAAACAACCTGACTTGTTTCGAAGCGTTCCCGAAACGCTACCAGCATCACTACATGCTGGTGACTCGGCTCCCTATGACTCGACTAATTTGGGGGCTACTGACGAGGTCACCTACGCTAGGTAGGGTCATGGACCTCTAATCTAGGACACTCCTAGGGTCGTACAAGTTGATGGAAGTCCTTGGATTACCTCAATAATCGGATGAATGTACAAGTTCCACTCTGAGGGAGTACTGGTTTAAGGGGTCCTCGGATAGCCGACCTGTTTCTCATGGGCCGGGGTATGTGGGCCTCTGGATGAGCATTAGATGATCAAAGGCCCCATCGCCAGGGTGGAAGCTTCAAGGAGCCATGGCGTGTCCTCCAAGTTTTCGGCGTGTTTTTTCCTTCGATGTGTAACCGACCATGTGTAAACCCTAGGTACCGTCAGTGTCTATATAAGCCCGAGGGTTTTAGGTTGTAGGACAGAGAACAACTCATCTAGGGTTTTAGCTATTCGATCTCGAGGTAGATCAACTCTGTAACCTTCATACCATCAATATAATCAAGTAGGACGTAGGGTTTTACCTCCATAGGAGGGCCCAAACCTGGGTAAATATCGTCTCTTTCATCTCCTGTTACCATCGATCCTTGTCTCACAACTCGGGACCCCCTACCCGAGATCCGCCGGTTTTGACACCGACATTGGTGCTTTCACTGAGACTTCCGCTATGAGCACCAAAGGAATCGATGGCTCATCTTGTCACAAGCAACGAGATCTGCAGCTAGGGTATTCTCATCCCTGAGCAGATTCACACAAGCGGCAACATCTTGTCGCACGCCGACCCGATCGGCCACCTTGGCCAGATCGGAAGCTTTTCCCCCGATCAAGGAATCAAGTTCGGAACCCTAGAGTTCGTCGCGGATTCACGGGGAGAACTTGTCTTGATAGAACCCTCGACTCTTATGAAGGAGCCCACAGATCCCGACGTCTCGACGTCGAAGACATCAAGCCCCGCTTTTGATGAAGAATTCACCCCCGGGCTGTGTAGAACACCCAATCCAATCGTTGTGATCGGATCCACCACAGCTAAACATGACCCGAATCCGCTTTCGTGCGGTTCCAGAACTGCGACGCTGCATATCGACTCCACTCGCTGCACAAAAACACATCCTACCATCGCCTGATTTTTAAACGAGCTATTCGATCGGGTTGTGACCATGCATATGTCTGGTGACTAGGGTCGGTCTATGACCATCTTGGGCTTAAACCTGATGATAGGGAGATTCACAAGCCCACATTCACCCACCTAGTCGCCATTGTTAAGTGTCTGGTTGGGGGCTCATCCCCCCAACGACCGGAATTAAAAATGGTTTATACCCCGGTCTCCAAGCACCGATACCTTGCTTGCGATCCAGACACCAGAGTTGGTCCCAAAGACAGACCGGTATCGGTCCCTGATCTACCACACAATTCGGAGCCCGTGATTCCAATCTCACAGAGTGGCATGGAGTCAAAAAATTTCCCACTCACCACCCAAGCCGATCACTTCAGCATCGTAGCTAAGCCCAAGTCTTCAGATTTACGGGACGTTAAGTAGTTACTAGGAGAGTCTGTTCATCATTTTCGGGCTAGACTCGTCCTCGCTAGAAACAAAGTACGTGGCCTCAGTGATCAGGAGATAATGGCAACCTTCAATCGCAACTACCATGACGAAGGGATTCTCAACGCCCTCGCTCGTCGGCACTTTCGTGAATTTACCGATTTGTCAAACTTGGTACAAAAATATTGTGCCATGGAAAGTGCTTGGCAAGCCGAACGACTATTTTCGGAACCAACCTTCATCGTGTACCCTAGAGGAGATCAAAAGAAGAGGATACTTCTGAAGTGGCCAGCCAGACTTGAACCCAGCGAAAAGAGAAATAGGCCCCTTATAGGGGTCAGTACTGTCCTTGATGGGCTATTGAACAAACCATGCCCTATACATTCCGTATTGCTGAACACAAGCCCGACTCACAGCCTTAGATCTTGTTGGGCCGTCAGGCAGGTTGCAAAAAGCGGTGAAGCCATTCTTGAAGCGCTACCGCCGAATAGGCGCTCCACATCGCCACCCGAATACAACATCGAAGTCCTGACGATCTATGAAAGGTTCCCCTCAAGGAACAGGAGGAAAAGAGCTCTTAAAGATCTCAAACAGGTATATCATGTGGCAGCAAAAATTGCGTGGGCAGACATACCCATTACCCTCGGAGATACTAACCGACTAGCTATTCTTCCCGGTCATTCACCGGCCGCACTAGTCCTGAACCCCATCATCGATGGCTTTAGATTACACAAGGTGCTAATGGATGGCGTCAGTAGTTTAAACCAGATCTACGAAGATACCCTGGAAAAAATGCAGTTCGACCGATCTCACGTCGAGCATAACAACACGACTTTCCAGGGAATCATTCCGGGGAAAGAGGCGCATTGTTCACGACGTATCACCCTGGACATAGTGTTCGACCTGAAAACTACCGATCTGAAGAACTCCTCTTCTATATCGTGCCCTTCCCCAGAGGCCACCACGCCCTATTGGGATGTGACACCTTCACAAAATTCCAGGCTATACCACATTATGGGTATATGAAACTCAAGATACCAGGACCAAACAGGGTAATCATAATCGCTAGTTATCTGAATATAGCCCTTTGGGCCAAAAACAAAATAGCAGCGCTCGCCCTCGAGGCACTAGCTGAGACCTTCGTTCAAGAAGAACTGACCGCACTTTGGTCAATAGTTGACAAGGACGATGTGATCCTTAGCAAAAGTCCCAAACTCTTGTCCTTTAAACCTATAGAGGAAATCGTTAAATTTCAGGTGCAACCGATAGACCCCAACAAGACAGCGTCCATCGGAGCTCAGCTTGATCCCATAGTGAACGAAGCACTGCAAACATTTTTACGGGAAAACTGGGATATCTTAGCCTGGCATCCTGCCGATATGCCCAGAATCCCATGGCGGCTAGTAGAACATAGTCTGAACATCATCGCAGGCTTTAAGCCCGTTAAGCAGAATCTGCGCCGCTTTTCCGAGCCCAAACGACAAGTTATGGGTGAAGAATTAGCTAAACTGCTAGAGGTCGGATTCATTCGAGAGATTAAGCACCCCGAATAGTTGGCAAACCTGTTGACGGTACCAAAGAAAGACAAATCCTGGCGACTGTGCGTCGACTTCAAAGATCTCAACAAGGCCTGCCCTAAGGACCCTTTCCCCTTACCGCCATAGACCAGATTATTGACGCCACAGCCAGACACGACTCATTATGTTTTCTCGATGCTTATTTTGGATACCATCAGATTAAAATGAAGGAATCCGACCAAGCTGCAACCACATTCATCACCCCCTACGGGCCATTCTGCTTCAACATGACGCCCTTCAGGCTAAAAAAATTCTAGGGCTACGTACCAGCGCATGATCCAAACTTGTCTCGCAAAACAAGTCGGTAAAACAATCGAGGCATATGTGGACGACGTGGTAATCAAAACCAAACACCTCAACCAGTTGATCGACGACCTACGACAAACCTTTGCCAGCCTATGCGAGTATGACATACGACTCAATCCAGAGAAATGTGTATTCGAAGTTCCCACTGGTAAACTGCTCGGATTCATTGTCTCCCATAGAGGAATAGAAGCGAATCCGGCTAAGATCCGCGCTCTATCAGAACTTCCAATACCCACAGAGCTAAAGCATGTCCAGAGGTTAGCTGGTTGCATAGCGGCGCTAAGCCGCTTTATCTCCCGCCTCGAGGAAAAGGGCTTACTGCTCTATAGACTGCTGAAACGGACCAACAATTTTGAGTGGACCGACGAAGCATCGGCTGCGTTAGAAGAAATTAAAACACTACTGGCAAGCAATCCCATACTCGCAACACCAGGCGCTGGTGAACCCATGTTATTATACATACGGCTACCAACCATGTCGTTAGTGCAGTGCTCGTCGTCGAACGAGAGGAGGTGGGACACAAATTCCAGACATAAAAACCGGTCTATTACGTGTCAGAAGTACTAATGTAGTGCAAGTCTAGATACCCGCACTACCAGAAGATAGCCTATAAAATATTTATGACATCACGGAAACTTAGACACTACTTCCAAGAGTGTTCGGTTACAGTGGCATCCGAAGTACCCCTGAACGATATAGTCGACAACAGGGACGCCATCGGCCACATAGCCAAGTGGGCTATTGAGCTCCTTCCATTTGAAATTACCTACAAGCCACGATAGGCTATAAAATCTCAGGTACTGGCAGATTTCCTCGCCGAATGGACAGAGGCTGAACTCCCCAGGGAATATAGTACATACTCCCATTGGATGATGTACTTCGATGGATCTAAAACTTTGGCTGGACTGGGGGCTGGAGTTATACTCACATCCCCCACATGCGACAACGTTCGATACATGTTGCTGATCATGTATGCCAATTCCAACAATGCAGCCGAGTACGAAGCACTCTTGCATGGTCTTCGGATGGCAGTATCAATGGGCATACGACGGCTGGAGGTATGGGGAGACTCCAACTTGGCCATCTCCCAAATCAACGGTGAATTCAATGCCAAAAACCCGAAGATGACAGTGTACAGGAATGCTGTCCTCAACATATCCGCACGATTCGAGGGGCTAGAATTTCACCACATCGCTCAAGACAACAATCAAGCCGCCGACGTACTGGCCCGCATGGGGGATAAACGCGACTCTGTCCCAAAAAGCACTTTCCTGGAATGACTCTTTAAGCCAACCGTGGTTTGGCAGGACGATCATAGGGGTGCCAGTCTAAACACTACGGATGAGGTTGTTCCCCCTATAAATGAACTAGACGACCAAATCATCGGTAGCTCCTTAATAGATGAGACGCCTTCGGCTCATGAGGTCATGGCAGTAATCGCGCCATGGACCGAGCTCTTCCTTGCCTACCTTCTTTGCAAAGAACTCCCCGACGATCAGACAGAGACGTGGCACATAATTCGACGATCCAAAGCCTACAAAGTACACGAGGGTGATTTATACAAGAAAAGTAGAACCAGAATATTACAGTGGTGCATATCTGAGGAAGAAGGACAAAAACTCTTAGCTGAAGTCTACGCAGGGATGGGTGGCCACCACGCCGCAACAAGAGCCTTAGTTAGCAAGGCCTTCCAAGCTGGTTTCTTTTGGTCCACTGCTCGGGCGGATGCCCAATCACTTGTGAAACATTCATGGGGTGTCAGCTTTTTGCAAATCAAAGTCACATGCCCCCAACAACTCTTCAGACTATTCCAATTACTTGGTCTTTCACGGTCTGGGGGCTGGATATGGTCCGACCACTTAAAGGGGGGGGACCAAGAAGAATAAATACCTATTGGTCATGGTTGACAAGTTCACCAAATGGATAGAGGCAAAACCTATCAAATCAGCCAAGTTCGGACCAATAATCGACTTTATATTCGGTGTGGTACACCGTTACGGCGTCCCGCACAGTATAATAACGGACAATGGATCCAACTTCATGGCCCAAGTGGTCAAAGACCGGTGTGCAAAAATGGGCATCAAGCTCGATTACATATCGGTGTATCATTCGTAGACCAATGGACAAGTCAAAGGAGCAAACAACCTCATCATGAGCGGTATTAAGCCACTTTTGGTCCGATCTCTTTATGAGTCTAACTGTCATTGGGTGGAGGAGCTCGACTCCATTCTATGGGGCTTGCGCACTACCCCGAACAAATCAACGGGATTCACGACGCACCAAGGGTGCGCATGTACAAGGAAAAGGAGGCCAAGTTAGATCGGCAGGACGACCTCGACGCCTTAGAAGGAGAACATGACATTGCTCGGGCCCGCTCTACCTTTTACCAATAGCAGGCCCAACTTTACCAGAGTAGGGAGGTCAGGGCAAAAGCGTACCACGTGGATGAACTCGTCTTACGGCTCCCGGAGAAGCAAAAGCATAAACTCAACCCCAAATGGGAGGCCCCCTTCATAATTGATGAAGTACTCGCGGGGGGGGGGGGGGGGGGGGCTTGCCATCTTCGGAACCCGTCGGACAACCATCTTGAACCAAACCCATGGAACACTGATCGTCTTTGGCACTTCTACGGATAAACCGGTGTCGTCACATTCTTTACCCTTTACCTACTTTTACTTTAATTTTTTCCTTCCCCTCCCACATTGCTGTTTGGTAGATTTGATTTGTTTCCGTTTATTGCCAAATCTATGTTCGGTTCAACCGATCTTGTACTAAGATTTCCGGCTTACACCCTTAAGTGTTAAATACAAACACATCACATGGGGGCTTCTTTTAGAAGCCAATGCATTTATATTATAAGCATTTATTCACATTTATTGTGTACGCATGTTTCCCTTGTCACGTTTAAGCCATCATATGCATCAATTCGAACTAAGACTTTGCCAAGCTGGGTTGGCTCGCTCCTGTTCTTACCCTCTATGTTCCCGATTGTTTAGCTAGAGGGTAAAGGGAGCACCTCTGCGATTGTTACGATTGGGTTATTTGGATAAGTACCTCAGATGGGTGAAGCCAAAAGCTAGCTATCTTCAGCAGGCAATTGGTCGGCTACGACGGGAGCAACGAATGAGACTATGGTCGTTAGCACCATGACTCGGGTTTGTTTTCTCACAAAGAGCCATTAGTCGCATACTAGCAGTATATGACCTTACTACCTACGATTTATGTAGCACCCTGAACAAAGGTATCGATAGAGTTCCTATTTTCTTCGGAAGATGTTTCTTACGCTAATCTGTAATATAAGATATCTCCATGTGTGCTTTTTGTCTGTTCGCACCAAATGATCGGATTGCTTGGTTCTCCGAACATAATTCGCTCCTCTCGAGTGATATTTTATAGGGAACACTCCCATGCTCTTAGCGTGGGAGGTCGAAGCCGATGGTCGGTTAAGACAAAGTTTACAACACATACGAAGCAATTCCTCGATAATTGGTACATAGTTACAAATAATCATACATCTCGCTGCTGCTCGAGATTATCTATTAAGGTGTCCAAGGAGCAATCTTCTTGCAAGAGACGGGCGGTGATACGTCTCCAACATATCTATAATTTTTGATTGTTCCATGCTATTATATAATCTGTTTTGGATGCTTTATATGCATTAATATGCTATTTTATATTATTTTTGGGACTAACCTATTAATCTAGAGCCTAGTGCCAGTTTCTATTTTTTTCCTTTTTTTGAGACTTGCAGCTAAGGAATATTAAACGGAGTACAAATGGAATAAAACCTTCGGAATGATTTTTTCTCGAACGAAAGGAAACCAGGAGACTTGAGAACCAAGGCAGGGGAGCCATCGTGGGGCTACAAGCCCTAGGGGCGTGCCCACGGGGGTAGGGCGTGCCGGGCAGACTTGTGGGCCCACGGATACTCCCCTAACCCTAATCTTCGGCCTATAAATTACCAAATATTCCATCATTACCAGAACGACCCACAAAAACACTTTTCCACTGCCAGAAGCCTCCGTTCCCGAGACATCCAATCTTGGAGCCTTTTCCGGTAATCTGCCGGAGGGGTATTCGATCACGGAGGGCATCTACATCAACTCCATTGCCCCTCCAATGATGCGTGAGTAGTTGACCATAGACCTTCGGGTCCATAGCTAGTAGCTAGATGGCTTCTTCTCTCTCTTTGCTCTTTAATACCATGTTCTTCATGATCTTCATGGAGATCTATCCGATGTAATACTCTTTTGTAGTGTGTTTGTCAAGATCCAATGAATTGTGGCTTTATGTTTAGATTATCCATGAATATTATTTGAGTCTTTCTTGAATTCTTATATGCATGATTTTATATCTTTGCAAGTCTCTTCGAGTTATTGGTTTGGTTTGTCCAACTAGATTGGTAATTCTTGATATGGGATAAGTGCTTAGTTTTGGGTTCAATCTTGCGGTGTCCTCACCTAGTGATAAAGTAGGGGTAGCGAGGCATGTATTGTATTGTTGCCATCAAGGATAAAAATATGGGGTTTTCATCAAATTGCTTGAGTTTATCCATCTACATCATGTTATCTTACCTAATGCGTTACTTTGTTCTTCATGAACTTAATACTCTAGATGCAGGCAGGAGTCGGTCAATGTGTGGAGTAATAGTAGTAGATGCAGAATCGTTTTGGTCTACTTGACACGGATGTGATGCCTATATGCATAATAATTGCCTTGGATATCTTCATAATTATTCGCATTTCTATCAATTGCTCAACAATAATTTGTTCACCCACCGTAATATTTGCTATCATGAGAGAAGCCTCTAGTGAAACCTATGCCCCCGGGTCTATTTTCCATCTTATACTTTCAGATATAAAACCAAAAATGCCAAAAATAATTTGCTGCATTATTTTTACCTTTTGTTTTACTTTCCATTCAAGCAATCTATCTCTATCATATCTCATCCTTGCAAGTAACCTTAAAGGGATGGACAACCCCTTTATAGCGTTGGGTGCAAGAGTTTGATTCCTTGTGTAGGTACATCTATTGTGGACTTTCTTGTAGCTCCTACTGGATTGATACCTTGGTTCTCAACAACTGAGGGAAATACTTATCTACTTTGCTGCATCACCCGTTCCTCTTCACGAAAACCAATGCATGCTCGAGAAGTATCAAGAAGGATTTCCGGCTCCGTTGTCGGGGAAATACATAGCAAGTCCGGATAAGAACTCTCCCGTCAACTTGCCAATTTCTGGCGCCATTGCCGGGGAGATCTACATCAAGCCTACCAAGTACCTATCAAACTCATCTCTTGCATTTACATTATTTGCCATTTGCCTCTTGTTTTTCTCTCCCCCACTTCTAAAATGATTTTCAGAAAATACGAAAAAGATTTGCCTTTTTATTCGCCCTTTTTCGTTCGTCTTTTCGTTTGCTTTTTTGCTTCCTTGTGTGTTAGACCGCTCAAACTCATGGCTAGCCTTGCTACTATTGCTATTACTCCCGAGAACGAAGTTCTTAATTTTAAGCAAAGGGAGGGAGAAAACTTAAAGGATGCTTGGTATAGAATTGGCAATGCTCAAAATAGATCTATTCGTAAGCAATCTACTACCATTCACCTTCGCAATTTTTATGTGGGTGTTTCTCATTGGAATAGATATGTTTTGGATACCATTATGGGAGAAAATTTCTTGGGAAGCAATACCTTTGATTCCTATAATGCTATGATAAATTTGGTAGGCTCACCCCCTCTCATGGTTAATGAAACAATCTTAACTTTGGAACATGTTATGCGAAGGCTAGATACCATTGAAAATAAAGTTGCTACTATAGAGCTCATTCAAAACTTGGATAAAAATACCCATAATCATATCACTCAATATGGATCTAAGGTAGGAGTTACTCTAAAAACCCTAAGGGAACATGAACCTATAAAAAATGGACCAAGATTCCTCTAGAATAGGAAAACTAGAAGACATCATTACCAACTTGGGTTCTGCTTTTGCTGCTGTTCAAACCACTCCTAAATTTCCTCTTTCTAAGGCTGCCAAGTTTGTTTATGTTCCAAAGAATAAGGGTGAAACCTCTAGTAAAAGAGACGAAGAACTTAAGATGATAAGTGTTCACCCTAACTTTATCAATATTGTTCGGGAACCAATTGTTACAAAAGAATTTCTTGAATTTTTGCCTATAAGTATGGTCGTTGATATAACCAAGGAACCTCCTCAATTTGAGAAGGTCCTCACAAAAGTTGCCAATACCAAAGATGACAATACCTAGATCTATTGCGTTTTGCCTAGCTAGGGGCGTTAAACAATAGCGCTTGTTGGGAGCCAACCCAATTTTATTTTACTTTATATTTATTTCTCCTATTTTGGTGTGTTTGGCACATTATTACTTCTGTAGTAATTGTGTTTTTTGTGTTTTAATTAGTGTTTGAGCCAAGTAAAACCTTTTGGGTGATTTACGATGGTTGTTGATTTGATCTTGCTCAAAAATAGAAACTTTTACGCTCAGTCCAGGAATTTTATAAGATTTTCAGAGCATCAAACTGATCTGAAATTTTTATGCAAGATTTATATACAAATTTAAATGATTTTACTAATTTTTAAGAATTTTTAGAGTTCCAAAAGTATTAGAAGTTTACAGATTTCTACAGACTATTCTGTTTTTGACAGATTCTGTTGTCTTTGTGTTGTTTGCTTATTTTGATGTATCTATGGTTCGTATCGGGGGGGGGGGGGTATGAGTCATGGAAAAGTTAGAATACAGTAGGTATTACAAAAATATAAATAAATAATGAGTTCACAATAGTACATAAAGTGGTGATTTAATTTTCTTATACTAACGGATCTCATGAGTTTTCTCTTGAGTTTTGTGTTGTGAAGTTTTCAAGTTTTCGGTGAAGATTTGATGGACTATGGAATAAAGTGGAAAGAGCCTAAGCTTGGGCATTCCCAAGGTACCCCAAGTAATATTCAAGGATACCAAAAATCCTAAGTTTGAGGATGCCCCGGAAGGCATCCCCTCTTTCATCTTCAATCCATCGGTAAATTTACTTGAGGCTATATTTTTATTCACCACAAGATATGTGTTTTGCTTGGAGCGTCTTGTATGATATGAGTCTTTGCTTGTTAATTTTCCAAAATCATCCTTGCTGCACACATCCTTTGAGAGAGACACACTGAATCATGAATTTATTAGAATACTCTATGTGCTTCACTTATATCTTTTGAGCTAGGCAATGTTGCTCCAGTGCTTCACTTATATCCCTATAGAGCATGGTGGTGTTATATTTTATAGAAATTATTGAACTCTCATTGCTCACTTATATTATTTTGTGAGTTTCTTAAAACATCATGGTAATTTGTTTAGGTTATGAATTTAGTCCTAATATAATGGCATCCAAGAGGGATATAATAAAAACTTTCATATTAAGTGCATTGAATACTATGAGAAGTTTGATTCCTTGCATATAGTTTTGAGATAATAGAGATGGTAATATGAGATTCATGATAGTGAGTAGTTGTGAATTGGAAGAGATACTTGCATTAAAGCTTGTGATTCCTATAGCAAGCACGTATGGTGAACCATTATGTAATGAAGTCGGAGCATGATTTGTTTAATGATTTTCGACCTTTGTGTGAGGGTCGGGAGCGCACGATGGTTAACTCCTAACAACCTCTACCCTAGGAGCATGCGTCTAATGCTTTGTTTGATAACTAATAGACTTTTGCAATAAGTATGTGAGTTCTTTATGACTAATGTTGGGTCCATGGATTATACGCACTCTCACCCTTCCATCTTTGCTAGCCTCTCTAGTATCGCGCAACTTTCGCCGGTACACCAAACCCTCCTTCCTCAAAACAGCCACCATATATTCCTCAAAAAAGCCACCATACCTACCTATTATGGCATTTCCATAGACATTCCTAGATATATTGCCATGCAACTTCCACCATGCAGTTTTTCATGACTTGCATCATCACTTCATATTGCATATGGAGTCATACTTTGTCATAGGTATTGAGTCGTAATTTTCTTTTTTTGAAGTTATAAGTAAATAAAAGTGTGATGATTTTTCATTAATAGAGCATTGTCCCGTGAGAGAAAAGGATGATGGAGGCTATGAATCCCTCACAAGTTGGGATGAGTATCCGGACTTTACGAAAAATAAAAGAGGCCAGCAAAGCCCAAACAAAAAATAAGAGAGGCCAAAGAAGCCCACCAAAAAATGAGAGAAAGAGAGAAGGGACAATTGCTACTACCTATTTCCACACTTGTGCTTCAAAGTAGAACCATGATCTTCATGATAGAGAGTCTCTATTTTGTCACTTTCAGATAACTAGTGGATATTTATTTTGCACGACCACTTAGTTTTATTTTTGAGCTTTCATACACTTATAACTTTAAGTGCATTTGTTGCATGGCAATACCTACTCACTCACATTTATATCTATTGATGGGCATCTCCATAGCCGATTCATATGCCTAGTTGATGTGAGACTATCTTCTCCTTTTTCTCCTTGCACCTCCTCCATATTCTATTCCACCCATAATGCTATATCCATGGCTCACGCTCATGTATTGCGTGAGAGTTGAAAAGGTTTGAGAACACTAAATGTGTGAAACAATTGCTTGACTTGTTCATCCGGGTTGTGCATGGTTTAGATACTTTGTGTGGGGAAGATGGAGCACAGCCAGACCATATGATTTTGTAGGGATAACTTTCTAAGGCCATGTTATTTCGAAAGGACGCGACTACCTTGTTGGTGTGCTCGAAGTATTACAGTTTTTATGTCAATATTAGAATATTGTTTTGAATTTTACGGATCTGAATATTCATGCCGCAATAAAGAATATTACATGGATAAATATGTTAGGTAGCATTCCACATCAAAAATTCTGTTTTTATCATTTACCTACTCGAGGACGAGCGGGAATTAAGCTTAGGGATGCTGATACGTCTCCAACATATCTATAATTTCTGATTGTTCCATGCTATGATATTATCTGTTTTGGATGCTTTATATGCATTAATATGCCAGTTTCTGTTTTTTTCTTGTTTTTGAGATTTGTAGATAAGGAATATTAAACAAAGTCCAAACGTAATAAAACCTTCAGAATGATTTTTTATGGAAAGAAAGGAAACCAGGAGACTTGAGAACCAAGGCAGGGGAGGCACTGTGAGGCCACAAGCACAAGGGGTGCGCCCAGGGGGGTAGGGCGCGTCGGGCAGGCTTGTGGGCCCATGGCCGCTCCCCTAACCCTAATCTTTGGCCTATAAATTCCCAAATATTCCATCATTATCAAAATGATCCACGAAAACACTTTTCCGCCGCCAGAAGCCTCCGTTCCCGAGAGATCCAATCTTGCAGCCTTTTCCAGTAATTTGCCGAAGGGGGATTCAATCATGGAGGGAATCTACATCAACTCCATTGCCCCTCCGATGATGCGTGAGTAGTTCACCACAGACCTTCGGGTACATAGCTAGTATCTAGATGGCTTCTTCTCTCTCTTTGCTCTTCAATACGATGTTCTTCATGATCTTCATGGAGATCTATCCGATGTAATACTCTTTTGTGGTGTGTTTGTCGAGATCCGATGAATTGTGGGTTTATGTTCAGACTATCCATGAATATTATTTGAGTTTTCCTGAATTCTTATATGCATGATTTCATATCTTTGCAAGCCCCTTCGACTTATTGGTTTGGTTTGGCCAACTAGATTGGTAATTCTTTTAATGGGAGAAGTGCTTAGTTTTGGGTTCAATCTTGCGGTGTCCTCACCCAGTGACAAAGTAGGGGTAGCGAGGCACATATTGTATTGTTTCCATCAAGGATAACAAGATGGGGTTTTCATCATATTGCTTGAGTTTATCCCTCTACATCATGTCATCTTACCTAATGCGTTACTCTGTTCTTCATGAACTTAATACTCTAGATGCAGGTAGGAGTCGGTCGATGTGTGGAGTAATAGTAGTAGATGCAGAATCGTTTCGATCTACTTGACATGGACGTGATGCCTATATGCATAATCATTGCCTTGGATATCTTCATAATTATTTGCTTTTCTATCAATTTCTCGACAGTAATTTGTTCACCCCCGTAATACTTGCTATCATGAGAGAAGCCTCTAGTGAAACCTATGGCCCCCAGGTCTATTTTCCATCTTATACTTTCAGATCTAAAACCAAAAATACCAAAAATTCTTTGCTGCATTATTTTTACCTTTTGTTTTACTTTCCGTTCAAGCAATCTATCTCTATCATACCTCATCTCTCCAAGTAACCTTAAAGGGATTGACAACCCCTTTATAGCGTTGGGTGCAAGAGTTGGATTCCTTGTGTAGGTACACCTATTGGGGACTTTCTTGTATCTCCTACTGGATTGATACCTTGGTTCTCAACAATTAAGGGAAATACTTATCTATTTTGCTGCATCACCCATTCCTCTTCACGGAAACCAACGCATGCTTGAGAAGTAGGAGGCGGCGGGCATCACCTGGTCGTATACAAAGTGAAGCGGCACTTCCTGCCCATCCTATCCTACCGGCCAAACACGGGCCATATGCTCGGGGTTAAGGATGGTATAACGGGTCTTGATCATCTCCCATGCCTCTCATGCTCCCTCTCAGCAAGTCGATGTCTTCCATAGCTCGAACCTACTTCGGGCTCCCTTGAATCAATCAACTAGTTTGGTCATCTCCTCCGGAGTTTGCTCGGCAGGCCACATCGCTTTCACCATGCTCTTCATGGCCTTCCGAGCCTTCTCATGAAGGGCGGACAACTCCTTCAGAAGGTTTCTGCGGTAAGATTCGATCTCTTCTTCGAGCCGCCCGGACAGGAGACCTATGCATGAGTCAGGGCATGATCATTATACTTCATACATAAGAAATACTGACTAGTGTTAGAATCACACTTACCTAACATGCCCCTTTGTAATTTTTGGTTCTCTTCTTCGGCTTGGGCCAATTGAGTCTTTAGCTCTCAGTTTCTTCGGCCTGCTGTTTGTTTTCCCGTGAAGGCAGTTCTTCTCATCAATATTTCGTTGCAAAATACGGCAGCCGACCTCATGCTGAGATTTGGTGTACTGCTGAGATTCTTGAGCTGCTTCTAAATCTCTTTCCAATTTCCCTATTGATTCATTTGCTCCAAAGTACCCCTGCGTCAGCGTGGGAATATGTACTAAGGACAGCAGAATAGGCATACTCACCATGTGCCTCCCTGGTAAAGCTCTTCACTTGATCCAATTTGGCCTTCATGGTTACCACCTGTGTTCGGCTCGTCTCCAGTTCCTTTGCCAGTTTTTTGCTGTGCTGCCTCGAGGCCTACGTTAGCAATAAAACATTACGATGACCCTTAATTCGGTATTTCTAACCAATTTAAGGTTCGGGGGCTACTAGTTTTAGACGAGTGATTGGACTCTTATAGCCGATTACTCACCTGTAGGCTGGACGATATCAGTTTCATTGCCTCCCCGAACCCAGCTCGGGCAGCTTCGATGTGTGTGTCTGCCGAGCGTAGAGCATCGAAATCTTGTTCTGAAAGTGCTAGATGGCATAGGGCTTCTCATCACCGCCGATGATTCATAGCGCTCTCTACCTCGGACTTGGTAACTGACATTGCCTCCCTAGAGTCTTCAGGGGGCAGATTGACCATAGGGACCTCCGTAGCATATTCAGCATGAGCTGAAGCTCTAGAATTTTGAGCGTCGCCGGACACCCTGGCAACCTCCTCGGAAGAAGAAGGATGACCTCTTTGCCTAAGTGTTTCGACATAGGGTCTCTTGTGAGGCTCTATTAGGTGCGATAATAAAATAAAACAGCCGGACATAGTACCTTTGAGTTGAGCGGATGGGCGGGCTTCTCCCCGTGACCGGCTTGTTTGACGGATCCTTGTTACTCTCCGGTTCAGGCATTGCCACCATAGTCGATGCATGTCTCGCAAACTGACGACGCTTCGGAGGAGGAGTCGGTACGTTTGGATCGATGGAGGATGCCTGTCTTTTGCGGGATGAGTTTTTCTTCTTCTTGCTTATCATGGAGGAAGGGAATGATCCGGGATAATCTATTATAGTAGACACCTTGGAGCGATCGAGGATCTCCTTGTAGAAAACCCTATCTTCAAGCTCAATTGTCAGATCCGGGTCATCATGAAAGCCCGGATCGTCATCACGGGAATAGTCCTCGGGTTGGGGGGGGGATAGTTAGCTGCCTCGATGAAGCTCCTCCATTCCTGTTCACATAAGTTAAAGGCTTCGGTCAGGAAGGGATAAAATTAAAAACCCGAATTGTTGTCATTAAATTGAAAGTCTCACCAATTCAATGGGATTATGACTGGAATAGCCCTCCTTGGTTGACAGCCAAACAAAATCTTCTTGCTCCCCTTTGTATAGGTCGGCAAGTGCGGTGGCTAATGTTGTTTGATCGGCAGGGCCCAGTCATCAGGAGCGAGTGGTCTCGCTTTTCCCGTTGTAACACCACAAAGGGTGTATGCTCTGCTGAAGAGGCTGGACGCACCGGGCGATGGCGGCAGCCATGACGTCTATCATGGTCAACTTGTGATGGGCTAGTAGCCTCACATGGGCTTCCAAGCATTGCACTTCGATGTTGTCTTCTTGGGACGAGCTCTTCGATCACCAGTTGTACCTCTTCTTCAAGGGGGCATGATGTATACTACGCAACCTTCATCTTGTAGACTCGTGTTGGGCCTCCAAGCACAGAGTTTTGTAGGACAATAGCAATTTTCCCTCAAGTGGATGACCTAAGGTTTATCAATCCGTGGGAGGCATAGGATGAAGATGGTCTCTCTCAAACAACCCTCCAACCAAATAGCAAAGAGTCTCTTCTATCCCCAACACACCTAATACAATGGTAAATTCTATAAGTGCACTAGTTCGGTGAAGAGATGGTGATACAAGTGTAATATGGATGGTAGATATAGGTTTTGGTAATGTGAAAATATAAAAACAACAAGGTAACTACTGATAAAAGTGAGCACAAACGGTATTGCAATGCTTAGAAACAAGGCCTAGGGTTCATACTTTCACTAGTGCAATTTCTCTCAACAATACTAACATAGTTGAATCATATGTAAATACCTCTTGTGTGACAAAGAGTTCACTCCAAAGTCACAAATAGCCGAGAACTAGCGAATAAATTATTGTAGGGTACGAAACCACCTCAAAATTATCTTTTCCAATCAATCTTATGAGCTATCCCTATAAGTGTCACGAACATCCCTAGAGTTCGTACTAAAACAACACCTTTAGATACACATCAACCAAAACCCTAATGTCATCTAGATACTCCAATGTCACCACAAGTACCCATGGGCTTGATTATACGATATGCATCACACAATTTTAGATTCATCATGTTCAATCTAACACAAAGAACTTCAAGACGAAAACATGTGCCAACTCCTATGCATAGATTCCCAAGGTCACGGAACCCGCAAGTTGATCACCAAAACATACATCAAGTGGATCAATAGAACATCCCATTGTCACAACGGATATCCAATCGCAAGACATACATCAAGTTCTCTCAAATCCTTAAAGACTCAATCCAATAAGAAAACTTCAAAGGGAAAACTCAATTCATCACAAGAAGACAGAGAGGGGAAAACTCCATATGATTCATCTATATCAATAAAGCTCGCAGTACATCAAGATCGTGCCATATCAAGAACACGAGAGAGAGGGAGACAGAGATCAAACACATACCTACTAGTACATACCCTCAGCTCTAAGGGTGAACTACTCCCTCCTCGCCATGGAGAGCACCGGGATGATAAAGATGGCTTCCGGTGATGGTTTCCCCCTCCGACAGGGTGCCGGAACGGGCTTCCGATTGGTTTTTCGTGGCTTTGGAGGCTTGCGGCGGTGGAACTCCCGATCTAGGTTTTTTTCTGGAGGTTTTGGGATTTATAGGAGCGCTTGGCATTGGAATCACGTCAACGAGACTCCCGAGGGGCCCACAAGCTTGCTAGGCGTGACTAGGGGGTGGTCGCGCCCTGGTGGCTTGTGACCTCCTCATGACTCCCCTCTGGTATCTGTTTTCTCGAGTATTTCTTATATTTTCCAAAAATATTCTCCGTAAATTTTTAGCCCATTCTGAGAACTTTTATTTTTGCACAAAAATGACACCATGGTAGTTCTGCTGAAAACAACGCCAGGCCGGGTTAGTTCTAATAAAATCATACCAAAATCAGATATAATTATTGTAAACATGGCATGAATACTTCATAAATTATAGATTCATTGGAGACATTTCAATATCCCGAAGCTTAATTCCCGCTTGTCCTTGATCAGGTAAATGATAAAAGAAATAATTTATGAAGTGTGAATGCTAGCAAGTGCACAAGTTTGATCTATGATAGTTCCAATCACTTCCTCTAGCATCATTAAATATCATAAACATTAGCTCATCTCATAAAACTTCTCATGATGAAGTAACAAGCTATTCACATGTTAAATTATAGACCACAAAATTTCTTGAAAACTAACAAACTATGCTTTCGGTCACCAAACAATTGCAATTCATCTTATTTTCAGGAAGGGTCTATGTAAGAGCTTTGATTTAGCAAATTCCACATACTCAACTATCATATAATCTTCCATGATTGCTAACACTCGGGGCATATTTTTAGAGCAAATGGCATCCGTTGAACACAGAGAAAGATAGGGGCTTAAAGTTTTGCCTCCCAACTTATTTATCATATAGATAATTGTAGACAATAATAATTCATGATCAAATATATTTGAATGGCCATATATGCCTAGATCATTCCCCAACACATGACACTTGCCAAGAGAAAAACGCGAAATATAGGAAGTGGTGAAGATCACCATGACTCTCGTATAAAGGTAAGTACTAGAAAGTAAAAGATAGGCCCTTCACAGAGGGAAGCATTGATTCGCAAAGGTGCTAGACCTCGCGCTATTAAAACATAGATGGATAATCATCTTGAGCAGTATGCTTTCATTGTCAACAAAACAATTGAGAGATCTCGACATCTTCCATTCCAGATACATTATTGGTGGTTCCCAAACAGAATGGTAAAGTTTCTACCCCCTCCACCATTCAATCACACTCCATGGCGAGTCGAATCCACGGGTACCATCCATACAAACAACAATCCTGGGGGAGTTTTGTTTCATTATGTTTTGATTTGATTTTTGAGCATGGAACTGAGCATTCAGAATACCAACCACTTTCTCATGAATGATAGTGAATCAACACATATCGTGAGAATAACCCACCTAGCATGGAAGATACTGACATCCCCTAGTCACTATATGAGCGATCGGGCATACAAAACAGAATATTATTTGAAGGTTTAGAGTTTGGCACATGCAAATTTACTTGGAACGGTAGGTAAATAACACATATAGGTAGGTATGGTGGACTCATATGGAACTACTTTGGGTTTTAAGGGTGTTTGGACGCACAAGTAGTATTTCTACTTGGTGCGAAAGTTTTGGCTAGTATGAGGTGGAAGCAAGCACCACATGTTGGAGGATCCATAATAATATAACTTCTATACAAATATACCCAAGCATAACTCATTATGTTGTCTTCCTTGTCCAACTTCAACTAGTTTGCTCAAGTTTGAAAATAATTAATGGGTATTCACAATCATAGAATATGTCCAAGATAGTATATTTATATGTTAAATCTCTCTTCCTTCAACATTCTTTCATGAATTGTTCAAGTGACCAATGCGGTGTTTGCTAACTTTCAATAAATTTTAACACCTATAATTTTTATATGTGAATTCATTACTTCCCATGGTATAAACATATAAAACATATATAATTTCAGATTTATGATATTTAATTCATTCAACCATTCACTCATAGGATATAAGTAAAGCACAATAGTAAATGACAATACTACTCCAAAACATATAAGTGAAGATCAATGAGTAGTCAAACAATTAAGTAGCTATGTGAGGACTTTATATTTATCTCTCAATAAATATTTTTATATCTGAGTATTTTATTTAAACATCAAGCAAAAGAAAAATAGCACTCCAATAATAGCACACATCATGTGAACGAATAAAAATTTCGGCTCAACATAGGCTAACCGATAGTTGACGAAGAGAGGTGGGATGCATAGCATCCCTAAGATTATATGCTTGAGAGTTCTTGGAATATTTAATTGGGGTGCCTTGGGCATCCCAAAGCTTGAGCTTTTGTATCTTGTTCAATCCTCTCATTTCCCGGTTTCACCTATTCTCAAAAACTTCATCCGCACAAAACTCAAAAAGAACTCATGAGATAGGTTGGTACACATAATAATAAATCAACTCTTTATGTACTTTAAAGACAATTTTCACAATAATTTTCAAACATTAGGTACAGTATACTATAATTTCCACAATTTATATCTACCAATATAGGCTATGGAAACTATAGGATAAGTCGATAACAAATCTATGACAAAAATATGTCCAAACAGAATAGTCTATAGAAATCTATTAAACCAGTGTACTTCTGTAACACAAACAATTAAAAAAATTTAGGAAATGCTAAATAATTTATATGAAAATACTGTGTAAAAATTTAAGAAACTTTCCACATTACAGTAAAATATGAAAATTCAAACACTACAACAGAAGTTTCTGTTTTTACACAGCACACAATGCAATGCAAGCATCCTAAGGAAATTCTTGGAACTTTTTATTGAAAAATAAAGATTATAAATAACAACTAACATATAAAAAAATGATGCTCCAAGAAAAACTCATATTATGTGACGAATAAAAATATAGCTCTAAGTAAGATATACCGATAATGTTGAAGACGAAAGAGGGGATGCCTTCCGGGGCATCCCCAAGCTTAGGCGCTTGAGTATTACTTGGATATTACTTTGGGGTGCCTTGGGAATCCCCAAGTTTAGGTTCTTGTCACTCCTTGTTCTTCTCATATTGGTGTCTCGCTGAAAACTTCAAAACTTCAATCACACAAAACTTAACGGAACTTCGTGAGAAGGGTTAGTGTAATAAATAAAGATCATTCACTTAGGTACTGTCAACACAAGATTAATAATTTTTCCAACATGATACCTAATGTATTATATCATTACACAATTTATATTTCTCAATATAATCTATAGGAACACTTGAAACAAACAAACTATGCATGCAAAATAGAATATGTCAAAAACAGAATAGTCTGTAAAGATCTGAATGATCACCACACTTCCCTGACTCTATAAATTATGAAAATTTAGGAAACCTCATGGAATTTGCATATAAATCTTGTGTCAAAATTTAGGATTTTTTTGACTCTCCAGTAAAATCATATAATTCATATACTGGACACAAAACTTTCTGTTTTTGCACAGAATTAAACAAGCAAGTATCCACACTATCCCAAAGGCTTTACTTGGCACTTTCTTGAAATAAAAGACACAAAACATGATTAATACAGTAAGTTAATCATGTTAAAACATCAAAAGAGAAAGTAAAAGTTTCGTGTTGTCTCCCAACAAGCGCTTTTCTTTAATGCCTTTTAGCTAGGTATGATGATTTCAATGATGCTCGTATAGGAATAATAATTATAACATGCAAAAGAGCATCATGAATATCATGAAAAGAACATTTAAGTCTAAACTACTTCCTATGCATAGGAATTTTGTGATCAGAAAATTTATGGGAGAAAGAATCAACTAGCATAGGAAGGCAAAACAAGCATAACTTCAAAACCTTGAACACATAGAGAGGAAACTTAATATTATTGCAATTCCTACAAGTATATGTTCCTCACTCATAATAATTTTAAGTAGAATCATGAAGGAATTACACAATATAACTAGCACATAAATCATTCTTTTCATGATCTACAAGCATAGAAATTTTACTACTCTCCACACAATAAAATTTCTTCTCATGACTAATAGTGGGAGTATCATAAAAGAGTTGAATACTACAAATTTGTTGCACACTAAAAGAGTAATATTCAGTACAAGGATATTCATACTTATGCCAAGTATCGTAATAGTAATCATCACTCTTTTTCATCACATAAGTATCATCACAATAATCATCATAAGTAGGAGGCATGCGGTCATTATAACAAATTTGATCATTCAAAGTAGGGGGAATAAAAAGATCATCTTCATTAAGCATAGCATCCCCAAGATTGAGACAAACATTAATTGCAGCAAATAAATTCTCAAACATGTCATTTTCATCAAACATAGCATCCCCAAGCTTGTGGCTTTGTATATCATAAACATAATCACTCTCATCATTAATAGTATGAATAGCACCAATAATATAGCAATTATTATCATCATCTTCCAAGTTGGTGCCATAAATATTTTCAAGATTATAAGAAATATCATTATCTCCCCAATCATAATTATCACAACAAGCAATAGGCATAACAAAATCATCCTCAAGTGTATCATCTTTCACAACTATTTTTGATTCATTCTCACGAGGCCTATCAATAATGGGAGCAACATTATTTGGCAGAGATACCTCTTTACCTTTACTTTTTATTATTTTATTCTTCTTCACCACATTATGTGTGGGTTTATTTAGTTGCTCCAAGCTTATATTTGAAGAGGTTGGTTGAATAAAAAGCTCCTCCTCGTTACCTGATTCATCATAAGAAAAAATAAGAGGATATTGGGAAACCTCTTCCCGTTCATTCGTATTCTCTTCATCTTCTATTTGTTTTCTTGTATTTAAGTAATTGGCAATATAAGGATTATCAATGCAGTTTACCACACAATACATACAGATTTCGTTTGGATCAAAATCAATCATTTTCATGAGAACCCAAGCTGGAACATCCCTAGTTTTATGTTTCATTTCTTCATACCCCAATAATAGACTAAGTTCATTTTGATGCTCAAGGGTAATTAGGTTATCACAATTTTTGGACGCAATTCGATCATGAAATAATTCACATTGGAAATTAAAATGACCACTTTCATTGCAAAGTTCACAAGGACGACAAGAAATATGAATTCTTTCACCACAAACATATAGCCTCTCTTCCAACCGTTTAGTTTCTAAATACTCATGACTCTTACAAAATCTATCTTCCCTTTTAGGCATGTCTTCACAAACTCTATGCACTCCACAAAAATTGACATGCTTATAAGAAATCTTTTTATCATGACTAGTGCAATCATCATTAGTACTATGGATATTCAAAGAATTCATACTAACAACATTGCAATCATGCTCATCACCCAAAGATTTAGTGCCAAACATTTTAATAACTTCTTCTTCTAACACCTGAGCACAATTTTCCTTTCCATCATTTTCACGAAAGACATTAAAAAGATGAAGCATATGAGGCAACCTCAATTCCATGTTTTTTGTAGTTTTATTTTATAAAACCAAAATAGTGAAAAACAATAAACTAAAAGATTTGATTGCAAGATCTAAATATATACATTCAAGCACTCACCTCCCCGGCAACGATGCCAGAAAAGAGCTTGATGTCTACTATGCAACCTTCTTCTTGTAGACTCGTGTTGGGCCTCCAAGCGCAGAGTTTTGTAGGACAACAACAATTTTCCCTCAAGTGGATGGCCTAAGGTTTATCAGTCCGTGGGAGGCATAGGACGAAGATGGTCTCTCTCAAACAACCCCGCAACCAAATAACAAAGAGTCTCTTGTGCCCCCAACACACCCAATACAATGGTAAATTGTATAGGTGCACTAGTTCGGCGAAGAGATGGTGATAAAAGTGTAATATGGATGGTTGATATAGGTATTTGTAATCTGAAAATATAAAAACAACAAGGTAACTAATGATAAAAGTGATCACAAACGGTATTGCAATGCTTAGAAACAAGGCCTAGGGTTCATACTTTCACTAGTGCATTTTCTCTCAACAATACTAACATAGTTGAATCATATGTAAATACCTCTCGTGTGACAAAGAATTCACTCCAAAGTCAAAAATAGAGGAGAACTAGCGAAGAAATTATTTTAGGGTACGAAACCACCTCAAAGTTATCTTTTCCGATCAATCTTATGAGCTATCCCTATAAGTGTCACGAACAGCCCTAGAGTTTGTACTAAAATAACACCTTAAGATACACATCAACCAAACCCTAATATCACCTAGATACTGCAATGTCACCACAAGTACCCATGCGCTTGATTATACGATATGAATCACACAATTTCAGATTCATCATGTTCAATCCAACATGAAGAACTTAAAAGAGTGCCCCAAAGTTTCTACCAAAGATTCAAGACGAAAACATGTGCCAACTCCTATGCATAGATTCCCAAGGTCAAGGAACCCACAAGCTGATCACCAAAACATACATCTAGTTGATCAATAGAACATCCCATTATCACCACGGATATCCCATCGCAAGACATACATCAAGTGTTCTCAAATCCTTAAAGACTCAATCCGATAAGAAAACTTCAAAAGGAAAAATCAATTCATCACAAGAAGATAGAGAGGGGAAAACTCCATATGATTTATCTATATCAATAAAGCTCGCGGTACATCAAGATTGTGCCATCTCAAGAACACGAGAGAGAGATCAAACACATAGCTACTGGTACATACCCTCAGTCCCGAGGGTGAACTACTCCCTCCTCATCATGGAAACCGCCGGGATGATGAAGATGGCCTCCGGTGATGGCTTCCCCCTCCGGTAGGGTGCCGGAACGGCCTCCTGATTGGTTTTTAGTGTCTCCGGAGGCTTGCGGTGGCGGAACTCCTGATCTAGGTTTCTTTCTGGAGGTTTTGGGATTTATAGAAGCGCTTGGCATTGGAATCACGTCAAGGGGACTCCCGAGGGGCCCACAAGCTTGCTATGCACGACCAGAGGGGTGGCCACGCCCTGGTGGCTTATGAACTCCTCAGGACTCCTCTCCGGTATCTTTTGCTCCTATATTTTTTATATTTTCCAAAAATATTCTCCGTAAATTTTCAGCCCATTTCAAGAACTTTTATTTTTGCACAAAAACGACACCATGGTAGTTCTGTTGAAAATAGCGTCAGTCCGTGTTAGTTCTAATAAAATCATACCAAAATTATATAGAATTATTGTAAACATGACATGAATACTTAATAAATTATAGATACATTGGAGACGTATCAGGGCAGCGGAGTATTCGGGCAAACCCCTCCGAGCTAGATCAAATAGGGGGACGTCCTTGATATAAAACCATTCCCAAGACCATTCTTCGAACTCCTTTGGTGTTCCCACTATATACCCTGTCCCCGCTATGCGGCATATTTCGGATCCTTCAACCTCCAAGATTGTCTTGTCCTGAGTATGAGGGACGAGGTAGAAGTACTTCCTCCGTAATTCAATATGTGCCTTGCAGCCTAGGAACATCTCGCAAAGGGCAATGAAGACCGAGACATGCAGGATAGACCCTAGGGTGAGGTGATGAAGATGGATCCCATAGAACTCCAATAACCTCCTCAAGAATGGTTGAATGGGGAACCCGAGACCTCGCAAAAGGAATGGCACAAAACATACACACTCCCCTTTTTGTGGATTGGGGAAATTTTCCACGAATGCTTCGTCGTTGAATGAAGATAAGCCAGCACGGACAACCGCCAGATCTGAGGAGGGAAGGTACCCTCGGGTCTCAAGGTTGCGTAATCGAAGAACGAAGACGGAATAGCTTTTCCAATCCCCGGTACGAGAGCCGTAAGGGTGCGAGGAAGAGCTTGGGGCGCTTGCCATGTTTTGTGGTGAACTTTCGCTGGAAGTTTTTTCTGATGGGGAGGAACAAGAGGATGTGGCCTAGACCACAATTCAATTTGTTTAAATGAGTGGTGCCTTCGTTGCGGAGGGGTAGTCTTGTAACAAGCCACTGAACCGATCGTCTCCCCACGATGCACGAAAATTGAGAAACGCTGGCGGTTTTTACAATGGACCTGGCAAGCCCGTGATGCTTGGGATTTCACCGATGACTGGTCGGTTTCCAAACAAGAAGGGGTAGAGGGACTCGCCTCACAAGCCGAAGACTTCAACACACAAAGATTGTCTGGATATACCTCAGTATTGCAGGCTAGTCCGGGGGCTACTGAGGGAGTCCTGGTTTAAGGGGTCCTCAGATAGCCGACCTATTTCTCATGGGCCAGACTATGTGGGCCTCTGGATGAGCATTGGATGATCAAAGGCCCCGTCGCCAGGGTGAAAGGTTCAAGGAGCGGTGGCATGTCCTCCAAGTTTTTGACAGTAGATAGGCATGTTTTTCCTTTGATGTGTAATCGACCATGTGTAAACCCTAGGTACCCTCAGCGTCTATATAAGCCGGAAGGTTTTAGGTTTTTGGATAGAGAACAACTCATCTGGGGTTTTAGCTATTCGATCTTGAGGTAGATCAACTCTGTAACCTTCATACCATCAATATAATCAAGCAGGACGTAGGGTTTTACCTCCATAAGAGGGCCCGAACCTGGGTAAACATCATCTCCTTCGTCTCCTGTTACCATCGATCCTAGTCTCAGATCTCCGGACCCCCTACCCGAGATCCGCCGGTTTTGACACCGACATACTCAGATCCTTGAAAGTCACTCGGACATCTTCAACCACCTGACGCCTCTCCAGTACCCGAACAGAAGGAAGTAGGAGCGACGCCAGAGCTACAACGTTCGAGAGACTTAAAACACCTTAAGTGTTGTAAATACTACATTACCCGTAACGCTTGTACTTAAGTTAGCAGTTTCTAGTAACTCCGGCAGTTACTAGCATTAATGGCCCTAGTGATGCCGCTCGGCCGGTGGTGGCGCACTCTATATAAGCCACCCCGCCGCCAGAACAAGGGTTACGAACTCCTTGTAATCAGATACCCACACAAAGCAAACACTTAGCCCCTGGGCTCGAGAGGTAGGAGTTTTACCACTTCCGAGTGGGGTCCAAACTCATAAAATCCGAGTGTGACACTTACTCCATAGCTAGGCTTCGCCCTACTCATTCGTACCCCCGTACTAGTGTCAGAATTAGTTCCACGGCGGCGTGAAAGTGGAACCATGATACGTCTCCAACGTATCTATAATTTTTGATGATGGCATGCTATTATATTATCTATTTTGGATGTTTTATATGCATTTTTATGCTATTTTATATTATTTTCGGGACTAACCTATTAATCTAGAGCCAAGTGTCAGTTTCTGTTTTTTCCTTGTTTTTGAGTTCTGCAGATATGGAATATTAAACGGAGACCAAACAGAATAAAAACCGGGAAAGGAATTTTTCTAGAAGGAAACAAGTCATCCAAGCTTGGATTGCACATCAAGGGAGGTGCCAGGGCGCCACAAGCCTGCTAGGCGCCCCCCGGCCACGCCTAGCAGGCTTGTTGCCTCCTGGCAGGTCTCCTGCCCCTAATTATTGGCCTATAAATATCCAAATATTCCCCTAACATAAAAAAGAGCCACGCAAATACTTTTCCGCCGCTGGAAGCCTCCGTTCTCGACAGATCCAATCTTGGATCCTTTTTCGGTAATCCGCCGGAGGGGGTTTCAATCACGGAGGGCATCTACATCAACTCCATTGCCCCTTCGATGATGCGTGAGTAGTCCACCACAGACCTACGGGTCCATAGCTAGTAGCTAGATGGCTTCTTCTCTATCTTTGATCTTCAAATACCATGTTATTCATGATCTTCATGGAGATCTATCCGATGTAATCCTCTTTTGTGGTTTATTTGTCAAGATTCGATGAATTGTGAGTTTATGTTCAGAATATCCATGAATCTTATTTAAATCTCCTCTGATTTCTTATATGCATGATTTCATATCCTTGCAAGTCTCTTCGAGTTATTTGGTTTGGTTTGGCCAACTAGATTGGTAATTCTTGCAATGGGAGAAGTGCTTGGTTTTGGGTTCAATCTTCTGGTGTCCTCACCTAGTGAAATAGTAGGGGTAGCGAGGCACGTATTGTATTCTTGCCATCGAGGGTAACAAGATGGGGTTTTCATCATATTTCTTGAGTTTATCCCTCTACATCATGTCATCTTTCTTAATGTGTTACTCTGTTCTTTGTGAACTTAATACTCTACATGCAGGCAGGAGTCGGTCGATGTGTGGAG
The DNA here is from genome assembly GCA_022496015.1 of Hordeum marinum. Lineage (NCBI taxonomy): Eukaryota > Viridiplantae > Streptophyta > Magnoliopsida > Poales > Poaceae > Hordeum > Hordeum marinum. Next base: position 368,623,900 of record CM039674.1, on the reverse strand, counting down.
TAATAGTAGTAGATGCAAGATCGTTTTGGTCTACTTGTCACGGACATGATGCCTATATGCGTGACCATTGCCTTGTATAACTACATGATTATTCACTTTTCTATCAATTGCTTGACAGTAATTTGTTTACCCACCATGATATTTGCCCTCAAGAGAGAAGCCTCTAGTGAAACCTATGGCCCTCGGGTCTATTTTCCATCATATATTTTCAGATCTATACCTTTCTGCATTTTACTTATCTTTTACTTCTACACTCTTTTACATCTATCTCTTTCAGATCTAATCCTTGCAAATAGTCATGAAGGGATTAACAACCACTTTATAGCATTGGGTGCAAGAGTTTGATTGTTTGTGTAGCTGCAACCATTGGTGACTTGCTTGTTTCTCCTACTGGATTGATACCTTGGTTCTCAACAACTGAGGGAAATACTTATCTACTTCACTGCATCACCCTTTCCTCTTCAAGGGAAAACCAATGCAAGCTCAAGAGGTAGCAAGAAGGATTTATGGCACCGTTGCCGGGGAGGATACGCATCAAGCCTACCAAGTACCCATCACAAACTCATCTCTTGCATTTACTTTATTTTCCTTTTGACTCTCATTTTCCTCTCCCCCACTTCTAAAACGATTTTCAAAAAATACCAAAAAGAGTTGCCTTTTTATTCGCCCTTCTTCCGTTCACCTTTTCGTTGCTATGTTTGCTTGTGTTGCCATGTGCCTTTTATTTGCTTGCATATTCGCTTTCTAAAAATATATTGATATGGATCCTCATCCACTTGACAATCTTTTCAAAAGACCAAATTATGATGAACCAATTGCTAGTGAGTTGAGTGCACTTGATTATCTCTATGAAGTTTTGTTTGAAAATAATGAATCTGAAAATTTTAATGAAGTGTTGAAATAAAAAATTTGTAAGGAGATTCATGATAGTTCCTTGAATGAAAAGCATTATTGCCATGTTGTTACTACGAATTCTCTGAATATTCATGATGCTAATGATATGCAAAACCACAAGCTTGGTGATGCTATGCTTGATGAATATGATATTCTTTCTCCCCAAGTTTTGATGATGACACATACGCTATAATTGTTCATGAAAAGAATGATTTATGTGATAGTTATATTGTTGAATTCCTTCATGCTTCTACTGAAATTTATTATGAGGGAGGAACATATGCTTTTAGGAATTGCAATAATATCAAGTTTCCTCTCTATGTGTTCAAAGTTTTGAAGTTATGCTTGTTTTGCCTTCCTATGCTAGTTGATTCTTGTTCCCATAAATTGTTTGCTTACAAAATCCATATGAATAGGAAGTGGGTTAGACTTAAATGTGTTTTAATTCTATTCATTATGCTCTTTTGCATATCTCAATTACTACTTTTTATGTGAGCATCATTGAAACCGTTATGCCTTGCTTGGGACGCTAAACAATAGCCCTTGTTGGGAGGCAACCCAATTTTATTTTCGTGTTCTATTTTTTCTTCTGTTTTAAGTGTTTCCCAAGTTATTACTTCTGTATTAATTTTGTTTTGGTGTTTTAATTAGTGTTTGATCCAAGTAAAACCTTTGGGGTGATCTATGGTAGTTGTTGATTTGATCTTACTGAAAATAGAAACTTTTGCGCTAAGTCCAGGAATTTTCTAATTTTTTTAGAGCATCAAACTGATCCGAAATTTTTAAAGAAGATTTATATATAAATTTAACAGGTTTTCCTAATTTTCAGAATTTTTTGAGTTACATAAGTATACAAAGTTTCCAGATTGCTACAAACTATTCTGTTTTTGACATATTCTGTTTTCTTTGAGTTGTTTGCCTATTTTGATGAATTTATGGGTTGTATCATGTGGTATGAGCCATGGAGAAGTTACATTACAGTAGTTATAAAACCATTATAAATAAATAATGAGTTCACAAAAGTACCTAAAGTGGTGATTTATTTTCTTATACTAACGGATCTCACGAGTTTTCTGTTAAGTTTTGTGTTGTGAAGTTTTCAGGTTTTGGGTAAAGATTTGATGGACTATGGAATAATGAGTGGCAAGATACTAAGCTTGGGGATGACCAAGGCACCCCAAGTCATATTCAAGGATGCCAAAGAGCCTAAGCTTGGGGATGCCCCGGAAGGCATCCCCTCTTTCGTCTTAAATCCATCGGTAAATTTACTTGAGGCTATATTTTTATTCACCACATGATATGTGTTTTGCTTGGAGAGTCTTGTATGATATGAGTCTTTGCTTGTTATTTTGCCACAATCATCCTTTCTGCACACATATTTTGAGAGAGACACTCTGAATCGTGAATTTATTAGAATACTCTATGTGCTTCACTTATATCTTTTGAGTTGGGAAATTTTGCTCTATGTGGTTCACTTATATCTTTTAGAGCACGATGGTGTTTGCGTTTTTATAGAAATACTTGAACTCTCGTACCACACTTATATTATTTTGAGAGTTCCTAAAACATCATGGTAATTGGTCTATGTTATGGATTTAGTCCTAATATGATAGGCATCGAAAAAGGATATAATAAAAAAATCTATATTAAGTGCATTGAGTATTTATGAGAAGTTTGATTCCTTGCATAAAGTTTTGAGATATAAAGATGGTAATGTTAAGAGACATGTTTGGAATAAAATCTTGATTTGGTAAAAATACTTGTGTAAAGGTTTGTGATTCCCGTAGCATGCACGTATGGTGAACCGTTATGTAAGGAAGTCGGAGCATGACTTGTTTCTAGATTGTCGACCTTTGTGTGAGGGTCGGGGGCGCGTGATGCTTAACTCCTACCAACCTCTCCCCTAGGAGCATGAGTTTAATGCTTTGCTTCAATGACTAATAGACTTTTGCAATAAGTATGTGAGTTCTTTATGACTAATGTTGAGTCCATGGATTGTACGCACTCTCACCCTTCCACTTTTGCTAGCCTTTCTAGTACCTCGCAACTTTCGCCGGTGCAACAAACCCTTCCTCAAAATAGCCACCATATACCTTCCTCAAAAAATCCACCATATATCTTTCTTGAAAACAACCACCATACCTACCTATTATGGCATTTCCATAGCCATTCCGAGATATATTGCCATGCAACTTCCACCGTTTCCTTTTATGACTTGCACCGTCACTTCCATATTGCATATAGAGTCATATTTTATCATAGGTATTGAGTTGTAATTTTCTTTTGAGTTGTAAGTAAATAAAAGTGTGATGAATATCATTATTAGAGCATGTCACATGTGAGGAAAGGATGATGTAAGATATGATTCCCTCATAAGTGGGTATGAGATTCCAGACTTTATGAAAAATAAAAGAGGCCAGTGAAGCCCAAATAAAAAAATGAATAAAAGAGGGCTTAGATGCCCACACAAAAAATGAGAGAAAAGAGAGAAGGGACATTGGTACTACGTTTTCCACACTTGTGCTTCAAAGTAGCACCATGATATTCATGATAGAGAGTCTCCTATTTTGTCACTTTAATATAGCTAGTGGAATTTTTCTTCATGATGCACGTCCACTTAGTTTCCTTTTGAGCTTCCATACACTTATATCTCTAGTGCATCCGTTGCATGGCACTCCCTACTCACTCACATTGATATCTGTTTATGGGCATCTCCATAGCCGCTGATACGCCTAGTTGATGTGAGACTATCTTCTCCCTTTCCTTAACAACCTCCACCATATTCTATTCCACCTATAGTGCTATATCCAAGGCTTGTGCTCACGTATTGTGTGAGAGTTGAAAAAGTTTGAGAAAATAAAGGTGTGAACACAATTGCTTGACTTTTCATCGTGGTTGTGCATGATATAAATACTTTGTGTGGGGAAGATGGAGCATAGCCAGACCATATGATATTGTAGGGATAACTTTCTTTTGCCATTAGATTTTGAAGAGATACAATTGCTTTGCTAGTATGCTTGAAATGTTATTGTTTCTATATCAATATTAAGCTTTTGTTTTGAATCTTACGGATCTGAATATTCATGCCAAAATAAACAATATTACTTGGATAAATATGTTAGGTAGCACTCCACATCAAACATTATGTTTTTATCATTTACCTACCCGAGGACGAGTAGGAATTAAGCTTGGGGATGCTGATGCGTCTCCAACGTATTTATATTTTTTTATGATTGCATGCTATTATATTATGTCTTTTGGACGTTTTATATGCATTGATATGTTATTTTATATAATTTTTGGGACTAACCTATTAATCTAGAGCCAAGTGCCAGTTTCTGTTTTTCCTTGTTTTTGAGTTTTGCAGATAAGGAATATTAAACGGAGTCCAAACATAATAAAACCTGGGGAAGGAATTTTTCTAGAAGGAAACAAGTCATCCAAGCTTGGAGTGCACATCAAGGGAGGTGCCAGGGCACCACAAGCCTGCTAGGCGCCCCCGGCCGCACCTAGCAACCTTGTCGCCTCTTGGCAAGTCTCCTAACCCTAAGTCTTGGCCTATAAATACCCAAATATTCCCCCAACATCAAAAATAGCCATACAAATACTTTTCCGCCGCTGGAAGCCTTCGTTCCCAAGAGATCCAATCTTGGAGCCTTTTTCGGTAATCTACCAAAGGGGGCATCGATCACGGAGGGCATCTACATCAACTCCATTGCCCCTCTGATGATGCGTGAGTAGTCCACCACAGACCTACAGGTCCATAGCTACTAGCTAGATGGCTTCTTCTCTCTCTTTGATCTTCAAATACCATGCTCTTCATGATTTTCATGGAGATCTATCACATGTAATCCTCTTTTGTGGTCTGTTTGTCAAGATCCGATGAATTGAGAGTTTATGTTCATATTATCCATGAATCTTATTTGAATCTCCTCTAATTTTTTATATGCAAGATTTAATATCCTTGCAAGTCTCTTAGAGTTATTGGTTTGGTTTGGCCAACTAGATTGGTAATTTTTGCAATGGGAGAAGTGCTTGCCTTTGGGTTCAATCTTGCGGTGTCCTCACCTAGTGACATAGTAGGGGTTGCGAGGCACGTATTGTATTGTTGCCATCAAGGGTAACAAGATGGGGCTTTCATCACATTGCTTGAGTTTATCCCTCTACATCATGTCATCTTTCTTTATGTGTTACTCTGTTCTTCGTGAACTTAATACTCTAGATGCAGGCAGGAGTCGGTCGATGTGTGGAGTAATAGTAGTAGATGCAGGATCATTTTGGTCTACTTGTCACGTACATGATGCCTATATGCATGAGCATTGCCTTGGATAATTACATGATTATTCGCTTTTCTATAAATTGCTTGACAGTAATTTGTTTACCAACCATGATATTTTCCTTCAAGAGAGAAGCCTCTAGTGAAACCTATGGCCCCCGGGTCTATTTTCCATCATATATTTTCAGATCTATACCATGCTGCAATTTACTTATCTTTTACTTTCCGCACTCGTTTACATCTATCTCTTTCAGATCTAATCCTTGCAAATAATCACGAAGGGATTAACAACCCCTTTATAGCGTTGGGTGCAAGAGTTTGATTGTGTGTGTAGGTGCAACCATTGGTGACTTGCTTGTTCCTCCTACTGGATTGATACCTTAGTTCTCAACAACTGAGGGAAATACTTATCTACATTGCTGCATCACCCTTTCCTCTTCAAGGGTAAACCAACACAAGCTCAAGATGTAGCAAACCCACCTTGTCAATGACCTCCTCCGTTTTATCAATTCTACTCAAACCTTGTTCAATCCTCTTATCAATAATGGTGTCCTTTTCTTTTAAAGTTTTCCAAGTCATTCCTACCCGTGACCCAAATTGAGTGATATGATTATGAAGTTCTTTATCTAACTCCTCAATTGGTTCAGTAGTGATGATTTTATTTTCAATAGCATCAAGCCTTTGCATAACATGTTCCAAGGTTAAATTTTTTTCATTAACGACAATGGGTGGTGTTCCAACAAGATTTTCACAAATCTACACCAAGTTGTCATACCAATATAAATATTATGAATAAAAGTAGTGGTGGATAACTTATTAGTTGCTTTGTTTTGAGGATGGCAAATTCTAAACCATGCATATTTCAAACTTCCTCCTCGCCTTTGTTCAAAGTTGACAACATCATTACTGGGAGTAATGCGAAGAAAATATGGACTAGCCATGACTTCAAACAAGAAAACTAGTAACAAGCAAAGATAAATATTTTTGTATTTTTGATTTTTACGAGACAAACTAATTATAATAGAAAATAAAAATAAGAGCAAGTGAATGAAACTTTGTGTGAAGTTAATTCAAAGTTTGTGATGGTATTCCTTGGCAACGGCCCCAAAAATCCTTCCTCATACTTGTGATATGTGCTGGGTTTTCTAGGAAGAGGAACGGGTTATCGCAAAACAATGTGGGTAAGTATTCCCCTCAGTTATGAAACCAAGGTTTATCGAACCAATAGGAATACCAATCCTCAACCATCTTTAGCGGCTGCACCCAAAAGAACAAACAACTTGCACCCAACGTCGGCAAGAGGGTTGTCAATCCCCTTGATCTCGTTATTTGCAAGCAAGTGAGTTGTGTAGATAATTGTAAATTGCAATATAACATATAATCTACTCCCTTCGTTTCAGAATATAAGGTGTATTGATTTCCGCGCAAGTCAACCATGTGAATCTTTGACCAAGATTATAGAATAAAATAACTACATCTGGAATACCTAGAATATAAAATATGAAACTACTTTTCATGATGAATCAAATGATATAAATGTCGTATTGTGGATATTGATACATCTTTCCAAAAACCCGGTCAAACATGCACTCGTTTGACTGTTGAAAAAACAAATACACCCTATATAAAGGAAAGGAGGGATTAATAAATAACAGAAAGGTAGTAATAGCATTTGTGAATATATAATTAAATAGACCCGGGGGGCGTAAAGTTCTCTAGTGGCGTCTCTCATAGAAATATCATATGGTGGGTAAACAAATTACTGTTGGGCAATTGATAGAAAAGCGAATAGTTATGCGATTATCACGGCAATGATCATGTGTACATAGGCATCATGTCCATAAGCAAATAAGTCTACTCCTTCCTGCACCTATTACTATTACTCCACTAATCAACCGCTATCCAGCATGCATCTAGAGTATTAAGTAAAATAGAGTAATGCTTGGAGAACGATGACATGATGTAGACAAAGTAAACTCAATCAATATGAATAAACCCCATCATTTTATCCTTAGTAGCAGCAACATAAAGATGCAACTTGTGCCCTTCTAACACTGGGATATAGAAGCTCATCAGGTTGAACCTACTACAATGCAACACTCCCACCGAAGAAATATCAATCTAGTTGGCCAAACTATCTCAATAGATCAGACAACATTACAAAGCTATGATGATCATGCAAATAAGAATCTTAGTATTCAGGTTTGACTCAAATACTTTTCATGAATAATCTGAACATAAACTCACTATTCATAGGATCCCAACAAACACACCATACAAAGGGATTACATTGGATAGATCAAGGCAAATATGCAATGAACATTGTATAGAAGATCAAGAGAGAGAGAGAGAGATTGCCATCTAGGTACTACCTACGGACCCGTAGGTCTATGGTGAACTACTCACACATCATCATGAGTGCAGCAAGGTTGATGAAGAGGCCCTCCGTGATCGATCTTCCCTCTAGCAGGGTGCTGGAACGGAGGTCTAGATGGGCTCCCATCAGAACAGAGACTTGCGGTGGTGGCAAAAGTGTTTCGGGAGCTCCCCTAGGGGTTTTGGAATATTAGAGAATGTATAGGCTAGAGAGGGGCTTCAGGAGACGCTCGAGGGATGCACAAGCCATCAGGGCGCGCCCCCCTAGGGCATGCCCTATTGGCTTGTGGGACCCTCGTGGGGCTCCCAGCCTCCTTCCAAAGCTTCCAGGTCTTATTTGGTCCAGAAAAAATCATCAAAAAGTTCTGTGGCAATTGGACTTCGTTTGGTATTGTAAAGCTGAAAAGTCAAAAACATGCAGGAAATAGCAACTCGCATTGGGCACTGGGTCAATAGGTTAGTGCTCAAAAATATTATAAGTTGGTAAAGAAATGCCCAAAAAGTATCCTAGAATGATAATATATCAGCATGGAACAATAAAAAATTGTAGATACATTGGAGACGTATCAGCTAGCCGGATAATATGGACTTTGAAAGATCTGGTCAGATTCGACGTAGTCGGATCCGAGTCGAGAAAAGGTATGAGTTGGATAGACCCAACTATGAGATGCAACGATAGGTCATCTGTGAGTCTCTAGTACAACATATGTTCTGTGTCCTAAGACTTGAGTTGGCGCATCTACTCAGGATGGGGACAGACTTGCTTTGGGCCGACCAAACGCTACTCCATGACTGGGTACTTACAAAGGTAGGTTTCAGCCTTGTCCAGAATCATGCATCGAGACATGGTTGAGCAAGATGGGATTTGCCCATCCAATCAGGAGAGATATACTCTGGGCCCCTCGGGTGATCCTATGTGGATAAGCATGGCCATCCGATGAGGATTATGAGATAATCCGAAGTGTTGGTCAGATTCACCGTAACAAGAAAGAGGTCTTGCTGCAACAAGGATGACCATGTCGCCTTGTGCACGACAACATATATCGTGTGGTAAAGGGAACATAAGTGTGAACTACAGGTTCTCCTAACCAGTTTGATCGGACACTTGGAGTCGACACTCCTTGCTAGAGGCCTCTATCGACTAGTCGAGCCGGATATGACCCGACTCACAACCAATTGAACGATAACCTAAGGGGTCGCGCGCTTAAGGGAAGGAACACATGGGCTTTAGGACCGTCCGAGACCCAAGAGTTGAGCCCGTGAAGGATGCCTATATATAATGAAGGTGTGATACGTCTCAAACGTATCTACTTTTCCAAACATTTTTGCTCTGGTTTTGTCCTCTAATTTCCATGATTTGAATGAAACTAACCCGGACTAATGCCGTTTTCAGTAGAACTACCTTGGTGTTATTTATGTGCAGAAATAAAAGTTCTAGGAATTGGATGAAACTTTTCGTGGACTTTTTTCTTGAATATATAAGGAATTTTGGAGTGAAGAACTGCTAGAGGATGTGGACCAGAAGGCCACCACGCCACCACCACCCCCTAGGCGATGACCAATTAACTTGTGGGGCCCTCGCGGATGCTCCGACCCTAATTCCAACTCCATAAATTCACATCTGTAGAGAAAAAAATCAGGGAGAATATTTCATCAGTTTCACGAGAAGGAGCCACCGACAGGTCCTGTTCTTCCTCCAGAGGGCTGATTTGGAGCTTGTTTTGGGCTCCGAAGAGGGGAAATCGTCATCATAGTCATCACCAACCCTTCTCGATAAACACCGCCATGATGCTCACCACTAGGAGTGAGTAATTCCTTTGTAGGCTTGTTGGACGATGGTGGGATTGGATGGAATTGATCATGTAATCGATTTAAGTTTGTTAGGGCTTGATCCCTAGTATCCACTATGTTCTGAGATTGATGTTACTATGACTTTTATACGCTTAATGCTTGTCACTAGGGCCCGAGTGTCATGATTTAAGATCTGAACCTATTATATTTTCATGAATATAAGAGTGATTTGGATCCTATCTTGCAATTTATATGTACCTATTATGTGTCATGATCCGCATACCCCAAGGTGACAATAACTGGGATTCTTTCCGGTGATTGTCGTAGTTTGAGGAGTTCATGTATTCACCATGTGTTAATGCGTTATTCTGGTTCTCTATTAAAAGGATGCCTTAATATCCCTTATTTTCCAATAGGACCCCGTTGCCATGGGAGGGTAGGACAAAAGATGTCATGCAAGTTCTTCTTGCAAGCATGTATGACTAGATACGGAATACATGCCTACATTACATTGATGAATTGGAGCTAGTTCTGTGTCGCCCTAGTGTGTAACCGTTATATGATCAATGCCATCTAAATCAGTAACCATCACCGATTCACATGCCTATGTGTTACATATACTAAATCTTGCCAACTTACTATTTTTATTGCTACTGTCACACCTGCTATAAAACTGTTACTATCATGACTACTGTTACTTTTGCTACTATTATTTGTCGTGCTACTAAATCTTTGCTGCAGAGAGATATCCTCGGTGCGGTTGAATTGCCAACTCAACTATGAAGGCCAATAAATATTCGTTGGCTCCCCTTATGTTGAATCAATAAATTAGGATGAAATACTACCCGTGAAGACTGTCGTGATCCCCTACACTTGTGGGTTTTCAAGACCTTTTTCTGGCGTTGTTGTCGGGGAGCATAGGTCTCTTTATTGTGTTAACTGAAGGATATCCAATTGCTATTATGATTAATCTAAAAGACAACCGAACTAAGATCGCCCCCTCTCACACGAGAGGAGGTAAGGAACTGCCATCTAGCTATTCACCTACTGTTTTGGATCAACTTGCTACACCACCACCTATTGATCGTCCTGATATGTCACATGAACTTGATGATGATACTTCTGAAATTTATAATGAAACTATTGCTACACATGTTGAAACTGAACATGTGCCACTGAATGAATTACTTGATGCTCATATTGCTAAAGCTAGAACTTGAGAATGTTGAAATTGAGGAAGGCTTTGAATCACGTATTAGCCCTCCCTCACCTAATAGATATGAATTTCCTTTTGTACACGAAGGTTATGTTATGGATGATGAGCTAGCTAGGGATATTCTTGCTTGTGAAAATAGAGATGATGTGAAGAAACTATTATGCAAACTAAAAGAAAAATCCATGATGGAGAAAATGAAATGGGATCCCAAATTTGCCACTTCTCCTATATTTGTTACTGGTCGGGATTATGAGTTCCTTGTAGACCCTAAGTTAATTCCTATAGTAGAGTCTGATCCTTTCCATGGTTATGAAAATGAAACTGTTGTCAAACACCTTATGAAACTGAATGATATTGCTACTCTATTTACCAATGAAGAAAAGATTTGCTACTATTATATACTTTCTTGCTAAAAGGTGAGGCCAAGGAATGGTTTTTAACACTTACTCCCCGTTGCATACATCCCCATGATATGCTTCAACACTTTTCTGCAAAATATTTTCCTCCTCATAAGAAACAAGCTGCCTTACAGGAAATATTTAACTTTGCTCGAATTAAAGAAGAGAAATCTCCTTCGTTCTTGGGGGAGGCTTCTTCGTTTACTTAGAGGTTTGCCTGATTGTCCACTTGAGAGGAATGAAAAACTTGATATTTTTTATAATGGACTAACTGATGGTTCTAGGGATTTCCTAGATAGTTGTGTTGGTTGTGTTTTCAGGGAAAGAACTGTTGGACAAGCCAAAGAATTATTGAATAATATAATGCAAAATGCCGACGAGTAGACACTCCGTGAACTACCTTCAGAACCTTTTCAAAAGAAGAGAGGTATTCTATTTCTTAATCCTGAAGATATGCAAGAAGCAAAAAAGATCTATGAAAGAGAAAAGTATTAAAACCGAGGATGTCAAGAAATTACCACCTATTGATGAAATACATGGACTTGATATCCCAACACAGGTAGTAAAGGTAAACTCTCTCCGTTCCTTTAATAAAATTGATATACCTTACACTAAGACTCCTGAACAATGCTTGGATGATTTTGATAATTACGTTGTTAAGCAAGAGCACTTCAGCAATTATGATAAGAATCAATTGCAACTCAATGCTATGGTGATAGATCGCTTAAGTGACTTGATGTTTAGAATTGCAAATGATGTGAAACTTTTAGTCAAACATGCTTCTATGGATCACACTCAACTAGACCAAGTCGCTGAATCACAAAATGATTTGCTTGCTGAAATGAATGGTATAAATGATCATGCTATTATAGTAGTGAGTAGAGGAGGTAGAATGACCCAAGAATCTCTTTATCATGAAGGTCACCCTAAAAGAATTGAACAAGATTCTCAGAAAATTAATGAAGATATGCCTAGTTCATCTAAGAAGAAGAAAAATAAACATGGTAGGAACTTGCATGCTTCTAGTGAACCTGTTATAGAAAAATCCATTGAGAAAACCAATAAAGTTTCTGTTTCTGATGTTGAGACTCAGTCTGGTAGGGAGCATACACCTAGTGATAATGAAAATGATAATAATGATGATCTTGCTCATATAGTTGCTCAACCAAACAATAACAAAGAAAATGATAATGATCTGGAAATCGAACCTGCTGAGAATCTTGATAACCCACCTTCTAAAACTAGATGTTATGAGATGAGAGACTTTGTTGCTAGGAAACATGGAAGGGAAAGAGAGACATGGGTTCAAAAACCTATGACATTCCCTCATAAAGCCACTAAAAGTAATGATGAGAAAGATTTTGTGTGCTTTGCCGAAATGATTAGACATGTTTAGTGACGCACTCGCTTGACTGATATATTGAAAATGCCTCCCTATGCTAAGTATATGAAAGATATTATCACTAATAAAAGAAAGATATCTAAAACTGAAATTTCCACCATGCTTGCTAATTATTCTTTTGATGGTGGAGTACCTACGAAGTTGGGGGATCCGGGTATACGCACAATACCTTCCTCTATTCAAAGGAATTATGTTAAAACTGCTTTATGAGATTTAGGGGGTGTTAGTGTTATGCCTTTCTCCCTTTATAAAAGACTTGAATTGGGTAAACTCACACCTACAGAGATATCTTTGCAAATGGCCGATAAATCCACTGCTTTACCTATTGGAATTTGCGAGGATGTTCCCGTCGTGGTTGCAAATGTTACTGTATTAACATACTTTGTTATTCTTGATATGTCATAGGATGACAATATGTCGATCATCCTTGGTAGACCTTTTCTAAATACTGCAGGGGGTGTTACAGATTGTAAAAAAAGCAAGGTCACCTTTCATATCAATGGCAAGCAACATATCGTGCATTTTCTAAGGAAGCCAACTTTGGTTAGTAATATTAATGGCATTGATCCTTTTCCCGCAATTATCATCGGAGATATTACAATCCCTCTCCCAACTGCCAAGAGGAAGAAATATTATAATCTTATTGTTAGGGAGATACAAATCCCAATTGAGGCAACCTAGTGACATATGAAAATTTCTTCGGTTTCATGTTAATCAGAAACATTTATTAAGAAGATTTGATCAACCTTATTAATGAATTCTTTTTAAAAGACATGAGATTGATGAATTGAATATTCACAATTCTCTGTATCACAAGTTTATATTTTGTTTTCTTAGTAAAAATAAAATAAAATTCCATGAAATTCCTGTTTTATGTTTTCTCCATGTATGAAAAATACCTCAAAAATAAAAAGTCTCAAATTTTCATCAAAATTTAACACGATTTTTCTGGAATAAATAAAATATGTTGGTGTAAAAATTACTGCAGGGAGGCATGCCAGTGGGCCACCATTCAACCGGCCCCTCCTAGGCGACGGCCGGTTGGCTTGTGGGGCCCACAGGGCCCCCTGTCTTATCTCTTCCTCCCACTCCTCCTACCTCTAGAAAAAAATTCTATAGCCATCTCTCTATATTGTTCTTCTCCGAGAAAGTGAAATTTTCGATCTCTTTGATCGGAAATCCATTTCCGAAACTGTTTTAAGGAATTGTTCCTTGGTATGTACTCTCTCATTCCTCCAATTAGTTTTTGTTCTAGTGGTTTAAATTTTGCATAAGTTTCTACACTTGGCGCTATAGAAAATAAGCTTGCATGTCTAATTCTTTGAGTTCCAAGTAGTGGGAATGCTTGATATGTCCTCTAGGCATCCATATGAGTAGTTGCTATCGTTCTTGCAAAGTTTTATTGACATAATTTTGTGGCCCAAAAATGTCAGAAATTTTGTTCGGGAAAGATGAGTTTCTTTAGGAGGAGCGCTTCAAGGAGACCTTCTTCAGGAGAGTCATCGAGCGGAAGCTCAGTTCAACATGGATACCTAAAGCCCAGAGCTAATCAAATAGTCATGGCTGATGCACAATCTTGTTAGTGGCCAAGTGGTTAGTTCATGACAAATGAGGGAATCAAAGAGGAATTTGATCATTTCATTGAAAATACCAGCCTCACCGACTTCCTTGCAGATAAGTGTGTCCAACATTATAATCTTACCCATACTTTTTTAGATGGATTTCGCTTTCAAGAGAGTAACTCTAGGGTGTTATTTAAATTATATGATGAATCTTTTAGCATGGACTTAGAGGAGTTCTCGATTGCTTGCAAACTGCCACTTTGGGGTTTAACTAAGAAACTATCAACAATTTCTTATAATATGTTTCTCAAAAGTCTTCGTGTGGGGGAGGATAGGGAAGTATCGCAGGCTAGAATAAGAGTATACAATTTCCCTCTATCTGTTACTTTGCATTGTTCAATGGGAGATGCGTCGTAGGAAAACGGCAATGCAGTGCACTGTGTGCCCACGATCTAAGCCTTATACATACTGCTGTGACGGGTGAGCGACATTTTAACCTTGGTGCAATTGTTGCCCGAAGGTTGCACTCTAACTCTAGTAATGGAGAACTATATGGAGGCATTTATGCATCCCGTGTAGCTACACATTTGAGAGTGGCACCCCAACCTAATGATCCCATTTTTCCTGAACAATATTCAGATTATGAAGCTATGCGTTCTCACGAATTTCTGGTGTAACATCCTAGAGGCTATGAGTATAACCTAATATTTAGAAAATAGACGCCCATGTTTGTCTTTTTGCATGCACCTACCTTCTTTGACTTTAAGGATCCATCAAGATATTACATTCTTGAGGACGAGGTGCGGAAGAACAATGCTATGGTGGATCATGCTCGTCTGGCAGAGGAGGAGGGCAGGAATGCCTCCACAAGTTACCACTTCAAGTATTACTCAGATCGCCAATGGTGATTACCAAGCTAGGCAAAACGCCTAAGCTTGGGGGAGTATGCATTTCTCACCAACATTACATTCATGTTCTCACACTTCATATAAATTGTCGGTGTTCATCCTCTTTCTTTGTATATCCATGTTAGCTTTATTTTCTGCTTTCTTCTTGTGTGTTTGAAAAACTTTGAAATCCAAAAATATTTCTCGCTTCTTTTCGCTTTTTTCCCTCGTTTCTTTAGCTGTAGTACTAAAAACAAAACCCAAAAAAGATTTCCTTTGCTTGTTGGGAGCTTTCCCATGTAAATAATTTTTCTCATTCTTGTTTTTTCCCTTAGTTCATTTGCTTGCTTTAGAAAAAAAATATTTCAGTGTGTTTCTCTGAAATTCTTTTCTTTTTTGAGCTGTTGAAAGGAGAAGACCACGATGAAAATGTTGAGTGGATCTCATATGCTTTGTTATGATATAACAGAGAACCAATTTCACCTTGTATTCTCCTTTGCCTTAAAATGCCCTCTAGGTTCCAGCTTAGTCCACTACATTATTGCACTATTATTATCACATTGTTCGATCGTGCAAGTGAAAGGCAATGATTACGATATTTGATGAAGTGACTGTGGCAAAGGAAGCTGGTATGAACTCTTTTTGTTTTGTGTTTTTGTAAATATGTTTAGCTAGTTTGATCATGATTCAGTATATCATGAGTAAACATGTCAGTGATGACAATTAGAGATTATAGCTTATCATACCATCTTAAATAGCTAGGATTTAATGATGATCTATCTTGTGTGTCAACATGTATTAAAATGGTTATAATATGGTATGGTAGTATGTTATTTTCGTTTGAGAAATTCAAGCGGTTTGACTTGGCCCATGTGCAAACATGTAATTGAATCAAAACCAATATATCCTTCATGATGCTTAAATTCACAAAGTTCATATCCTACTCATGTTACATCCAATGTTAATTATTCAAAATGCATGTTCATCACAGTTGTTGCTCTCTAGCTAGTCACTTCGCAACCTATTGCTAGCCTTCACCTGTAGTAAGCGGAAATGCTACTTGAGCATCCAAATTTTTAAACCAAGTTATTCCACATGAGTCCATCATACCTGCCTATATGCGGTATACCTTGCCAATCCAAGTAAATTTGCATGTGCCATCTCTAAATATTCAAATAAGCATCCTTTTTCGGCACTCGTCTCTCTCATGGAGCGACAGGGCGGTTAATATTTTCCATGCTAAGCAAGTTATTCTCGGGACAATCATTTATTCATCGTCATTGCATGAGAAAAACTGGTAAGAGGGATGCCTAGTCCCACATAATCGAAATAAATTAACCAAACTCTTTGGGACAGTTAATTGTTTGGAGGGCAACCATGGATTCGGCCAGGCACGGAATGTGTTTGGATGATTGATAGGAGTAAACTTTACTATTCTGTTTGGGAACCGCCAATAATGAGTTTAGCATGGAAAATGTTGAAAACCTTTGTCGTAACATTGACAAGAAAAGTGCATCGCTTAAAAATTATACTTCCATCCTTGTTTTAAGCTTCGAGCTTTGGCACCTATGCAAATCAATGATTCCCTCTTCAAAGGGCCTATCTATTTACTTTTATGTTGAGTCATCACCCTCTTACTAAAAGCACCAGATCCGAGAGCACTATTGTAATTCGTATGCATTTAGCTTAGTTAATGTTGGATATGAGCATGACTAGATCTTTTCTACATTGAATTATAATGTTTAGTCGCTGCATGGATCTAGGAGGTGATATACATTTATGTTCTGTGGTCTGAGAAAGGGCTAGCAAACTACCATGTCACCATACTGTATTATGAGTGTTTTGACAAATTATTGTCATAGGCGATGTTTTATTATTGCTTGCTATCTAGTTATGTTTTGCAATGAGTTAACACAATATCTATTTGTTGTCATGGACGTGCCTATCTATGATTTATCCTGAAAACTTGAGCGCTAGCTAAGCATTTGTGTAATAACGAGAATGAAAGAGTTTGTAAAAGTTTTCTTTATCACTTTCAGTTTATCAACTGAATTGCTTGAGGACAAGGAATGAGTTAAGCTTGGGGGATTTGATACGTCATAAATGTATCTACTTTTCAAAACACTTTTTATTTGGTTTTGTCTTGCATGATTTGAATGAAACTAACCGGGACCGATGCTGTTTTCAATAGAACTACCTTGGTGTTATTTTTGTGCCGAAATAGAAGTTCTCAGAATTGGATGAAACTTTTTGTGGATTTTTTCTGGAATATATAAGGAATTTTGGAGCAAAGAACCGCCAGAGGAAGTGGACCATAAGTCCACCACGCAACCTCCCCCAGGCGGCGGCCAAATCGCTTGTAGGGACCTCGTGGCCCCTCTGATCCTAATTCCAACTCCTTAAATTCACATCCACAGAGAATAAATCAAGGAGAATGTTTCATCACGTTTCACGAGATGGAGCTGCCGCCACCTCCTGTTCTTCCTCTGGAGGGCTGATAGGGCCTGTTTTGGGCTCCGGAGAGGGGAAAGCATCACCGTCGTCATCACCAACCCTTCTCCATCAACACCGTCATGATGCTCACCACCAAGAGTGAGTAATTGCTTTGTAGGCTTGCTGGTTGGTGGTGGGATTGGATGGAATTGATCAGGTAATCGAGTTAATTTTTATAGGGCTTGATCCGTAGTATCCACTATGTTCTGAGATTGATGTTACTATGACTTTACTATGTTTAATGCTTGTCACTAGGGCCCAAGTGCCATGATTTCAGATCTGCACCTATTATGTTTTCATGAATATAAGAGTAATTTGGATCCTATCATGCAAGTTATATGTACCTATTACATGTCACGATCCGCATACCCCAAGGTGACAATAACTAGGATTCTTTCCGGTGATTGCCGTAGTTTGAGGAATTGATTTATTCACCATGTATTAATGCTTTGTTCTGGTTATCTATTAAAAGGACGCCTTAATATCCCTTAGTTTCCAATAGGACACCTCTGCCATGGGAGGGTAGGGCAAAAGATGCCATGCAAGTTCTTATTGTAAGCACGTATGACTGTATACAGAATACATGCCTACAATACATTGATGAATTGGAGGTAGTTCTGTGATGCCCTAGTGTGTAACTGTTATATGATCAATGTCATCTAAATCATTATCCATCACTGATCCATGTGCGTACGTGTTACAGATACTGAATCTTGCCAAGTTACTATTGCTATTGCTACTGTCACACCTATTATAAAACTGCTACTGTCACTACTACTGTTACTTTTGATACTACTATTTGGCGTCCTACTAAATCTTTGCTCTAAAGAGATATCCTCGGTGCAATTGAATTGACAATTCAACTATGTGTTGGAAATATGCCCTAGAGGCAATAAATAAAGTGTTTATTATTATATTTCCTTGTTCATGATAATCGTTTATTATCCATGCTATAATTGTATTCATTGGAAACACATTACATGTGTGGGTAAATAGACAACATTGTGTCCCTAGTATGCCTCTAGTGAACTAGCTCGTTGATCAAAGATTGTCAGGGTTTCCTAGCCATTGACATGTGATGTCATTTGATAATGGGATCACATCATTAGGAGAATGATGTGATGGACAAGACCCACACTACAAACGTAGCATATGATCGTGTCAGTTTATTGCTACTGTTTTCCGCATGTCAAGTATATGTTCCTATGACCATGAGATCATGCAACTCATGGACATCGGAGGAGTGCCTTGTGTGTATCAAACGTCGCAACGTAACTGGGTGACTATAAAGGTGCTCTACAGGTATCTCCGAGGGTGTTTGTTGAGTTGGCATGGATCAAGACTGGGATTTGTTACTCCGTGTGACAGAGAGGTATCTCAGGGCCCACTCAGTAATACAACATCACAATAAGCCTTGCAAGCAATGTGACTAAGTGTTAGTCATGGGATTTTGTATTACGGAACGATTAAAGAGACTTGCCAGTAACAAGGTTGAACTAGGTATGGAGATACCAACGATCGAATCTCGGGCAAGTAACATACCGAAGAACAAAGGGAACATCATACGGGATTAACTGAATCCTTGACATAGAGGTTCGACCGATAAAGATCTTTGTAGAATATGTAGGAACCAATATGGGCATCTAGGTCGCTCTATTGGTTATTGACCGTAGAGGTGTCTCGGTCATGTCTACATAGTTCTCGAACCCGTAGGGTCTGCACACTTATGGTTTGGTGACGTTTCAGTAGTATAGAGTTATGTATGGTGGTGACTGAAGGTTGTTCGGAGTCCCGGATGAGATCTCGGACATCACAAGCAGCTCCGGAATGGTCCGGAGGTAAATATTCATATATAGGAAGTCCTGTTTTGGTCGCCGGAAAAGTTTTGGGCTAATCGGTAGTGTACCGGGAGTGCCAGTAGTGTACCGGGAGACCATCGGGAGGGGTATTTCGACCCAAGAGGCTTCATGGGCTGTGGGAGAATAAATAGCAGCCTTTTGTGGGCTGGTGGAAGTCCCACACAAGGTCCATGCGGCTAGGGAAGAAAATCCCAAAGGGAAAAGGTGGAAAAAAGGCAAAAAGGGAGGAATCCTACTCCTACTAGGATTGGAGGAGGAGTCCTCCTCTCCTCCCCACTTTGGCCGAACCAAGGAGGCTTGTCCCTTGTGCTAAGTCCTCTCCTCCCTCCCTCTTATATATACTGGAGGTTTTAGGGTTTTTGCACAGAATTTTCAGCCACGTGCTACTCGTTCCTCGAGTGCATAGTTTCTCCTCTAGATCGGATTTCTGTAGTGCTTAGGCAAAGCCCTGCCGGAATAGCTCCACCACTATTGCCGGAGCACCGTCATGCTACCGGAGAACTCTTCTTCCTCTCCGCTCCCTCTTGCTGGATCAAGATGGCGGAGATCGTCATCAAGCCGTATGTGTGCTGAACGCGGAGGTGTCGTTCGTTCGGCGCTAGATTGGAAGGACCATGATCGAGTTCGCGGGACGGATCGTGATCAAGTTCGTAGGACGGATAGTGATTGGATCGCGGGAAGGATCGTGATTGGATCGCGGGATGCTCGGCGATTTGGATCACAAAGACGTTCGACTACACCAACCTCGTTTCTTAACGCTTCTCGCTTAGCGATCTACAAGGGTACATAGATCCACTCTCCCTCTCATAGATGCTCATCACCATGGATAGGTCTTGCATGAACGTAGGAATTTTTCTGTTTCCCATGCAACGTTCCCCGACAGTGACATCATGAGCTAGGTCTATGTGTAGATGAGATCTCGAGTAGAACACAAAGAGTTTGTGGGCGTTGATGCTTAGATTGCTTCCTCCCTTGGTCGTGTTTTGGTTCAGCGGTATTGTGAGATGAAGCGCCCCGAACCAACATTACTCGTACGCTTATGAGGGACCAGTTCCCTCAACCGGAACTTGTTGCATAGATGGCTTGCGGGTGTCAGTTTTACTCACTTTAGTTAGATCGGATTCGACAAAGGCGGTCCTTGAGAAGGTTGAAAAGCAACTAGTGTTTCACCGTTGTGGTTTTTGCGTAGATGAGAATTGTTCTTGCTAGATACCCATAGCAGCCACGTAAAACATGCAACAACAATTAGAGGACGTCTAACTTGTTTTTGCAGGGTATGTTGTGATGTGATATGGCCAATTACATGATGTGATATATGTGATGTATGAGATGATCATGTGATGTATAGATTATCACGACTTGCATGTCGATCAGTACGGCAACCGGCAGGAGCCATAGGGTTGTCTTTAATTATTGTATGACCTGCGTGTCAATCATTAAGCACTATGTAATGCTTTACTTTATCGCTAAACAGTAGCAGGAGTAGTAGAAGCATGTTGGGCGCGACAACCCCGATGGCGACACTTTGATGGAGATCATGGTGTCGTGCGGGTGATGATGGAGATCATGCCGGTGATTTCTAGACCTTGTTTTGGTTAGGACGACGGTATCATTATAAGGTGATCCCTCACTTAAATTTCAAGATGAATTGTGTTCTCCCCGAGTGTGCACCGTTGCGAAAGTTCATCGTGTCGAGACACCACGTGATGATCGGGTGTGATAGACTCTACGTTCACATACAACGGGTGCAAGCCAATGTTGCACATGCAGAACACTCGGGTTAAACTTGACGAGCCTAGCATGTACAGACATGGCCTTGGAACACAAGAGACCGAAAGGTCGAACATGAGTCATATAGTAGATATGATCAACATGATGATGTTCACCATTGAAGCCACCTCAACTCACGTGATGATCTGACTTGAGTTGGTGAATTTGGATCATGTGACACTCAGATGACCTGAGGGATGTCAATTTGAGTGGGAGCTTTAGTAATTTGATTAACTAAACTCATTATCTTGAACAATAGTGTAAGTAAACCTTTTCATATTTATGTTGTAGATCAATGGCTCGCGCAGTAGTACCCCTAAATTCTAATGTGTTCCTAGAGAAAGCTAAGTTGAATGTTGATGGAAGTAACTTTGTTGACTGGGCCCGTAATCTAAGGATTATCCTCATGACTTCCCAGAAATCATATGTCCTTGATGCACCACTTGGTGACCAACCAGAAGACATGACCTCCAAAGACGTTAAGAACGCTTGGGTGGCACGTACTGGAGATTACTCAATAGTTCAGTGTGCAATATTGTATGGCTCAGAAACGGGACTTCAAAGATGTTTTGAACTTCATGGAGCATATGAGATGTTCCAGGAGTTTAAGTTTATCTTTCAGAAGAATGCCCGGATCGAGAGGTATGAGACCTCCGATAAGTTCTATGCTTGCAAGATGGAGGAGAACGGGTCCATCAGTGAACATATACTTAGAATGTCTGGGTATTCAACTTGTCTAGCGGAGTTGGGAATTGCCCTTCCGCTAGAGGCGATCACTGACAGAGTTCTTCAATCACTGCCACCTAGTTACAAGAGCTTTGTGATGAACTATAACATGCACGGGATGAACAAGTCAGTCGCCGAGCTGTTTCCGATGCTAAAAGTCACTGAGTCTGAAATCTAGAAAGAACATCAAGTGTTGATGGTCAATAAAACCACTAGTTTCAAGAAGAATGGCAAGGGAAAGGGCAACAAGGGTAAAACCAAGAAGGATGGCAAAGCAGTTGCTACTCCTGTAAAGAAGCCCAAGCATGGACCTAAGCGAGAAACCGAGTGCTTTCATTGCAAGGGAACTGGTCACTGGAAGCGGAACTGCCCCAAGTACCTGGCTGACAAGAAGGCGGCCAACGACAAACAAGGTATATATGATATACATGTTATTGATGTGTACCTTACTAGCTCTTGTTGTAGTGCCTAGGTATTTGATACCGGTTCGGTTGCTCACATTTGCAACTCAAAACAGGAACTACGGAATAGACGAAGGCTGGCAAAGGATGAAGTGACAATGCGCGTGGGAAATGGTTCCAAGGTTGATGTGATCGCCGTCGGCACGCTCTCTCTTCGATTACCATCGGGATTAGCGATGAACCTGAATAATTGTTATTTAGTGCCTGCGTTAAGCATGAACATTATATCTGGATCTTGTTTATTGCGAGACGGTTACTCATTTAAATCAAAGAATAAAGGTTGTTCTATTTATATGAGTAATATCTTTTATGGTCATGCACCCAATGTGAGGGGTTTATTCATATTGAATCTTGATAGTGATGGCACACATGTTCATAACATTGATTTCAAAAGATGTAGAGTTGATAATGATAGTACCACTTTCTTGTGGCACTGTCGTTTAGGTCATATTGGTGTAAAACGCATGAGGAAGCTCCATGCTGATGGACTTTTGGAGTCACTTGATTTTGAATCACTTGACACATGTGAACCATGCCTCATGGGCAAGATGACTAAAACGCCATTCTCTGGAACAACGGAATGGGCGAGTGACTTATTGGAAATCATACATACTGATGTGTGCGGTCCAATGAATGTTACAGCGTGTGGTGGATATCGTTATTTTCTCACCTTCACTGATGACTTAAGTAGATATTGGTATATGTACTTAATGAAACACAAGTCTAAAACGTTTGAAAAGTTCAAGCAATTTCAGATTGAAGTTGAGAATCATCGTAACAAGAAGATTAAATTCCTCCGATCTGATCGAGGAGGTGAATATCTAAGTTATGAGTTTGGCAGTCACTTAAGGAAGTGTGGATTTGTTTCACAATTGACACCGCCTGGAACACCACAGCGTAATGGTGTGTCCGAACGTCGTAATCGAACCTTATTAGATATGGTGCGTTCTATGATGTCTCTTGCTGATTTGCCACTATCATTTTGGGGTTATGCATTAGAGACAACTGCATTCACTTTAAATAGGGCACCATCAAAATCCTTTGAGACGACGCCATATGAGCTATGGTTTGGCAAGAGGCCAAAATTGTCGTTTCTTAAAGTTTGGGGATGTGATGCTTATGTCAAAAAGCTTCAGCCTGAAATGCTGGAACCCAAAGCGGAGAAATGCGTCTTCATAGGATACCCGAAAGAGACAGTCGGGTATACCTTCTATC
The DNA here is from genome assembly GCA_022496015.1 of Hordeum marinum. Classification (NCBI taxonomy): domain Eukaryota; kingdom Viridiplantae; phylum Streptophyta; class Magnoliopsida; order Poales; family Poaceae; genus Hordeum; species Hordeum marinum. Next base: position 368,600,574 of record CM039674.1, on the reverse strand, counting down.
TCAGATCCAAAGGCAAAGTGTTTGTCGCTAAGAACGGAACATTTCTTGAGAAAGAGTTTCTCTCGAAAGAATTGAGTGGGAGGAAAACAGAGCTTGATGAGGTTATTGAACCTTTACTTCAACCAGAAAGTAGCGCAGCACAGAAAGATGTTTCTGTGGAACCTACGATGGTAGAGAAGAAGTTAATGATGATGATCATGAAGCTTTGGATCAAGCTATTATTGAACCTCGTAGGTTGACAAGGGCGCGTACTACTCCTGAGTGGTACGGAAACCATGTCTTGGAGGTCATGTTGTTGGACAACAATGAACCTACGAGCTATGGTGGAGCAGTGATGGGCCCAGATTCCGAGAAATGGTTAGAGGCCATGAAATCCGAGATGGGATCCATGTATGAAAACAAAGTATGGACTTTGGAATTATTACCTGAAGGGCAAAAGGCCATTCAGAACAAATGGATCTTTAAGAAGAAGACAGACGCGGACGGTAATGTCACCGTCTATAAAGCTCAACTTGTGGCAAAGGGTTTTCCACAAGTTCAAGGAGTTGACCACGATGAGACATTCTCACCCGTAGTGATGCTTAAGTCTGTCAGAATCATGTTGGCAATAGCTACTTACTTCGATTATGAAATTTGGCAGATGGATGTCAAAACGGCGTTCCTCAATGGTTTCCTTGAGGAAGAGTTGTACATGATGCAACCAGAAGGTTTTGTCGATCCAGAGAATGCTGACTAAGTTTGCAAACTCCAGCGATCCATTTATGGGCTGGTGCAAGCATCTCGGAGTTGGAATAAGCGCTTTGATGAGGTGATCAAAGCGTTTGAGTTTATACAATTTTATGGAGAAGCTTGTATTTACAAGAAAGTGAGTGGGAGCTCTATAGCGTTTCTAATATTATATGTGGATGACATATTGCTGATTGGAAACAATATAGAAATGCTAGAAAGCGTGAAGGAATATTTGAACAAGAGTTTTTCAATGAAGGACCTAGGAGAAGCTGCTTTCATATTAGGCATTAAGATCTATAGAGATAGATCGAGACGCTTAATAGCACTTTCACAGAGCACATACCTTGATAAAGTTTTGAAGAAGTTCAAAATGGATCGGTCCAAGAAGGGGTTCTTGCCTGTGTTACAAGGTGTGCAGTTGAGTAAGACTCAATGCCCAGTGACTACAGAAGATAGAGAAAAGATGAGTGTCATCCCGTATGCTTCAGCCATAGGCTCTATCATGTATGCAATGTTGTGCACAAGACCGGATGTCAGCCTTGCCATAAGTATGGCCGGAAGGTTTCAAAGTGATCCTGGAATGGAACACTGGGCAGCGGTCAAGAATATCCTTAAGTACGTGAAGAGGACTAAGGAAATGTTTCTCGTTTATGGAGGTGATGAAGAGCTCGTCATAAAGGGTTACATCGATGCAAGCTTTGACACTGATCCGGATGACTCTAAGTCACAAACCGGATACGTATTTATTCTCAACGGGGGAGCGGTAAGCTGGTGCAGTTCCAATCAAAGCTTGGTAGCCGATTCTACGTGCGAACCGGAGTACATTGCAGCCTTAGAGGCAGCGAAGGAAGGTGTCTGGATGAAATAGTTCATGACAGATCTTGGAGTAGTGCCTAGTGCACTGAATCCAATGAACCTGTTGTGTGACAACACTGGTGCCATTGCTCTGGCCAAGGAACCAAGGTTTCACAAGAGGACCAGACATATAAAGCGATGCTTCAACTCCATCCGCGATTACATCGAGGAGAAGGACATAAATGTTTGCAAAGTGCACACGGATCTGAATGTTGGAGACCCGTTGACTAAACCTCTTCTAATGGCTAAACATGATCAACACTAGAACTGCATGGGTGTTCGATTCATTACAATGTAAATCACATAGTGATGTGAACTAGATTATTGACTCTAGTGCAAGTGGGAGACTATTGGAAATATGCCCTAGAGGCAATAAATAAAGTGTTTATTATTATATTTCCTTGTTCATGATAATCGTTTATTATCCATGCTATAATTGTATTCATTGGAAACACATTACATGTGTGGGTAAATAGACAACACTATGTCCCTAGTATGCCTCTAGTGAACTAGTTCATTGATCAAAGATGGTCAAGGTTTCCTAGCCATTGACATGTGATGTCATTTGATAACGGGATCACATCATTAGTAGAATGATGTGATGGACAAGACCCAAACTACAAACGTAGCATATGATCGTGTCAGTTTATTGCTACTGTTTTCTGCATGTCAAGTATATGTTCCTATATGGTTGGTCGCTTCGACACCATCATTAGGTTTTTCATGTGTCGCAAGTAGCCACCTCCACTCGTCGCCGAACTAAGATTTGGACCTAGCAGTCCGTAGCATGATGTTCCTTCTACATGCTCGGATACTATTAGGGGCGATGCACTTGCATCGCTCCGAAAAACCTATACATGGGATCTAGCGACCGGTTGTCCGAGGGAGATCGAAGCGGCTGTATGAAGGAGCTCAGGTGAGGAGAAGAGGGACGTTACAGACGTGCTGCCGCAACTCTACTTCCGCTGCACAACACTGCACGTCTTGTGGTAACGATTGGTGATCCATCTCCGTAGCATGTTCTTGGATGTTCTGCGTGTAGGAAAATTTTGATTTGCATGCGATGCACCTATGGTAGAAACCAACACACATCTCCCTGTGAGACCACACAACGGACATGCCTCCCATGAACTCACATACCTCGTACGTCTCCCGATCAGCCTATGCGGCGGCCTTCTAGCATGTGTCCCGTCAAATCAAATCTGCTTGCATGGGTCGCAATCCTTGTATTGTTTTTATCTTTGAGGATCAATTCTACCACTTTATTATTGCTTAACCGAATCTACGACACATACATTGTAGTTGTAGCACCCACTTGTTGGATTATTAAACCGTTTGCAATGTTAACGTGACCGTTTTGTGTTGCATCTATTAGTATGCTCCCGTTTGCAAGACGTATCTATAATTTTTTTATTGTTCCATGCTGACATATTATCATTCTAGGATACTTTTGGGGTATTTATTTACCAAATTCAAATATTTTGAGAGCTAACCTATTGACACGGTGCCTAGAGTTAGTTCCCATTTTCTGCATATTTTTGCCTTTTCAGAGTTACCATACCAAACGGAGTCCAATTGCTATGAAACTTTTTGGTGATTTTTCTGGACCAATACAAGACCTAGAAGATTTGGAGGAGGGCCAGGAGGTGCACCAGGAGCCCACCACATACCCAGCCGCCGCCTAGAGGGGGGTCGCGGCCAGATGTGTGGTGGCTCCCTGGAGCCTCTCCCGGCATTGTTCAATACCCTAAAAACACCAGAAGTGCTCCCAAAACACTTTTTCTACCGCCGCAATTCTTTGTTCTAACGGAAGGCCATCTACACCTCCAATCCGGCACCCTACCGAAGGGGAGATCAATTAGGAAGGTCCTCTTCATCAACCTTGTTGGCCTCACCATGATGTGTGAGTAGTTCACCATAGACCTATGGGTCTGTAGGTAGTACCTAGCTGGCAATCTCTCTCTCTCTCTCGATCTTCAATAAAATGTTCATCGCATATTTGCCTTGACCTATCTGATGTAATCCCTTTGTATGGTGAGTTTGTTGGGATCCGATGAATTGTGAGTTTATGTTCAGATTATTCATGAAAAGTATTTGAGTCAAACCTGATTACTATGGTTCTTATTTGCATGATCATTATAGCTTCGTAATGCTCTCCGATCTACTGAGATGTTTGGACAACTAGATTGATATTACTTCAGTGGGAGTGGTGCATTGTAGTAGGTTCAACCTGACGAGTTTCTATATCCCAGAGACAGAAGGGGACAAGTTGCGTATGCTCATGATGCCTATAATAGTACTAGGTACAGGTAGGAGTCGACCAATATGCTTATTAACGTCATGCCTATATAAACATGATCATTGATGTGAAGATCGCATAATTATTTGCTTTTCTATCAATTGCACAACAGTAATTCATTTACCCACCATATGCTTTGCTTATGAGAGATGCCACTAGGGAACGCTATGGCCCTCGGGTTTACTCACTTATAAAATCACAAACGCTATCATTACCTTTCTGTTATTTATTACCTTTTATTTTATTTTTCACTTTACTATTATCTACAATTATCTACACAACTCACTTGTTTGCAAATAACAAGATCAAGGGGATTGATATACCTCTTCCCGGCGTAGGGCGCAAATTGTTTGTTCTTTTGTGTGCAGTTGCTAAAGACGGTTGATGATTGGTATTCCTATTGGTTCGATAAACCTTGGTTTCATAACTGAGGGAAATACTTACCCACTTTGTGTTGTGATTACCCATTCCTCTTCACGGAAAACCCAACGCAGATCACAAGTATGAGCGGCCGAGCCACGATCCTGAGTTATTTGAAATTTATTGCCTTTCCTTGCATGGCTACTAAACATGCACCCAAGACACCAAAAAATGGTTTTCAAATCCATGTTGGTGCACAACCGCATGTGCTTATAGTTAAAATTTCAAATTTACAAATTAAATCCCTAAGGAATCAGGTTAATGTATAAAAATGTATTAAAGTTTTCTAAAAAACAAAATTTACCATGACACTCTTATTGTCACATGTTCACTACAGAAAAAGTTTTCATGCGTGCGTCGAAGTGGCGGTTGTGTGGTGGGACGGGCTGGGTTGGGAGGTCCGGCACACTATGCGTCGTGAGCCATCATGTGGGGTTGTCCAGTTTGTGAGGCACATGCCATATCAAAAGTCGTGCATTGGGTATTTAAAGAATCACATGCCCTTTTCATGCATATGTTTGTGTGACATGCATGTAGTGGTGGTCCTCGTACACCCCTCATGCGGTTACCAGCGATGCACCCATTCGCTGACCCTGCGCAGTCTATCACTTTGAATGGCGCTATGAGGGGGGTTTGATTAAAGGTAGATTCATCTTGGTCTGTGTTTCGGTGTCGATCATGGTGAGGTTCTAGATAGAAATTTGAGCACATGTGTACACGTGCTCCCACCAGCTACAAGTAAGTGCACACGTCGTGAACCTCCATGGGGGAGGGGGGTTCTACGATTCGCGAAGGTGCATGCATGCATATGCCACATAAAAGGTGTGAAATGGGTATTCAAAACATCACACAACACCTCTATGCATATCTTAGGACAGCATGGAGGTGATGGTTGTCCTTGGAAATCGGCCCCCTCGCGCAATTATCAGCGTCGCTCCCATCCATGGCCTCGTGTGTGGTCCATCACTTTGACCGTAACAACAGAGGTCAATTACCGTGGATTCTTTTTTGGTTTGTGTTTGAAGTATGTAGGTAATGGTGTGAGATTACATGCATGGTATAATTTGAGCACATAGTGTAAGCATGAATGCCTCCCACCATCTCGAAATGGGGCGAGGGAGGGGCGTACATATACTACGTGTCGTGAACCTCGCTCCGCATGGGGACTTTGCGATTAGGGAGGAAGGTGCCACATCAAGGTTTGTGTGTTGGGTATTTAAATCACAACATTTCCACACACATGTTTGATCCACATTTAGACGGTGGTTGTCCTCGGACACTCCTTCGTGAGGTTGTCGATGGGAAGCCCATTTGTGGGTCCATGTGGATTTCCATCACATTGACTAACAACGAGAGAGAGGTTACCACAGTGGATTCTTCTTGGTTTGTGTTACGGTATATATATTATAGCTTAATGCGTTTCCTCACCAAAGTCTGAGCGCACAGCTATGTACATGTGAATCGTTCCCATCGGCACTCGACAGACTAGCTATACGCGCCATGAACCCTCACTCTGGGGGCGACTTTCGGTTCCAAAAGTATGTGCCTGATCAAAGTTGTGTATTAGGTATATATTAATTAATTCAAATGCAACACAACACTTCCGTACATATGTTTGTTCCACATGTAGGTGATGGCAGTCTTCGGACACTCCACCGCGTGGTTATCGGCGTCATGCCCATTCATGGCCCTAGGCTGATGTACATCACTTTGAGCGAAAGCAAGAGAGGTTGGACCAAGAAGGTTGATTCTTTGGTGTGTGTTAGAGTATTTCTTGGTGCGATGCCCTCCAACTGACTCGAAGTGTGTATGTGTGTGTGTGTGAGAGAGAGAGGGGGAGGACTATATATAATGTGTACTTGCGCCATGAACCTCGGTGGGGTTCAGAGATGTCCATGTTGCGAGGCGCATGTGCCATCGTCCACCTTCGACTAGAAGCAAGCCGGGGGTGGTGTTTGACCATGATGGATTCATGTAGGTTTCATTTTCAAGATACGTTAGGGTGAGACATGAAACCTAGTTGGGGGAATGTATTCATAGCTAGGATTCCCTCCCGTCGACACGAAGTGGCGGCAGATAAGACGTGTGCCACATCAAAGTTGCGCACTCGGTATTTGAACACATAAAATCACCCTTTGCATACATATTTTGGTTCCACATGCAGGCGTGTTTGTGTTCTGACCCATTTCCTACATTTTTTAACGAAATGCTCCTGTATATTATTATAGGAGTAGATAGCAGACGATTTGAACGAAACAACCGTTTGCGATTGTACACTCAACATACACCATTCCCTCTAAATACCCATGTGCCACGGTTGTGCCTTGCCACATCAGCATTGTCACACAATTGGGCTCCACGAGACCTCCCTCGCAATCTCAAAAATATCTACTGCCTTAAGCGATTTGAAAATTGGTAGTTTTCGGGGTTTTCCTATTTTATAGAACACACTTATCATGTTTGGGCAGTGTGCGATGTTTTTAGCTCCCACGCGGGCCATGCCTCTTCAATCCGGTAATCTAAATTTGCAGTAGCCCCGACATCCCGGCATTACACTCCAGCCTAGTAAAATTTTCAGTAGCCGCGACATTTCCTGAAACACCACCTGCCCCCTCCCCCCACACGACAAAACCTTTGCTCAGATTACGTCAAAAAAAGAAGAGGAGGAAAACCTCCGCTCACACCCACACCACTCCTTCATCGCTCGAACCCTAGCAAGCTCGCTGCCGCCGCCACCCCTGACTCCACCATCAACCTCGGCCAAACTACAATGACTACCTGTAAGTCCTCACGAAGATCCATCACAGGGGGTTGGACTATAGTCGTGTGTGCATTCGACAGTAGTGCTCCTCCATGTCGAATGCATGGACGACTCGAGTCCTTGTGCCGGCGTGCGAAACACTCCCTTTCCCACAGATCCCCGTCCCCATTCCCACCCCCACTCCATATGTTGCATTCGGCTACAACACCAAGCTCGTCTTTAGGGACGGCTAGACGTGGGCTATGCCACAGGTTAAGTTGCGCACCCCCTCGGGTTCAACCCGCGTGGATCTCCTCGATGGCCCCGCCGCTGATCTAACACTGCTGCAGGATAGTCCAAACATGACACATCAAGCAGAGGCCCTTCAATGAAACTGTGCATGATCCATGAATCGCAAAGGGTGTAGTTCAAGCTCCGCCTCCAATGACGAAAACCGTGCACGATGAAGAAACGAGCAAATACAGTTCAAACAAGGTTGTAGGTGTGATTCGTTGCATACAGTTTGTTCTTATGAACTATTTTTGATTATGGAAGATAACAGAAATGGTTAAGAAACTATATATGTGTGCATAGTGCGGCATACAGTTCACTCGGACAAACTGTTTGCGCTGATCCAGCAGAACACAAACGAGTTAGCCTAAGAAGGCGTGTGTGATACTTGGCAAATAGTTCATTCATCAGAATTGTGTGTGAAGACCAATAATAACCCAAACGGTTTATCCTGAGAACCATTTGTCTTATGGGTTCCTGGCAAACAGTTCATTCATCAGACATGTGTGGGAAGACTAATAATAACCCAAACGATTCATCGTGACAACCTGTGTGTGATGTGGGCACACGATTGCTGCTAATAATGTATGAGATGTGATTTTCTTTGTTTGCACAACATCTATATGCTCTATCTACATAACACCAACATTATTGTTGCATAGCTAACTTGAACATACAGTTCCACAAGTGACTACACAACACATGTACATTCCTCAATATAAATTTACAATAAGTAGACGATCGCCAAATCATATTGTTCTTATGACGACAGTTGACGACACTGCACTGCCTATGGCTATCCATCGCCGTCTGATGGAAGGAGACACTTCCTCATGTCAATGATCCTCCTATACATCTCGTAGCTGGTGTACATGTCCTTGGCCGCGCACTTGATGTGTTCCTCATCCAGTTTGTCCACCCAGGCCGCATGCCAGGCAGTCTTGTCCTTGCGGCACTCAGCCTTCATTTCTCTGTAGTAGGGGTCAATGATGGTCGCGGCCAGGTCAACCAGGGAGTCCTTCTTATTCTTCTCACCCCTAGACCATGTACCGACCTTGGATATTCACAAGCTTCTGGGAGGACAAGCCCGAAGTCTTGAGCACCTTTAGATCTTTGGTGGTGTACACCATTGCGTACCTATAGTCGGGGTTGTTGACAAACCTGGCAAAATGCTCGCAAGGCCTTGTGTCCAGGTAGTAGTTGTAGAGGAGCACATGATGGAACACGCACAACTAGGCGACGACAACCTTCTGATCATGCCCGGCACGACCATCGGTATACTCGAGGTCGAAGCCGACCACTTTGTACTTCTCATCCTCAGCAAGCAGCTTCTCAAACATGTTGATGGAGTTCACCACCACGACCGGGTCATTGGTGTTCACCACCTGGATGTCTGTCTTCCTACTGTGTGTGTCCACTTGGACAATAGTGGTGAACTGCTGCTCGGCGCCGGTAGCTGCCATTGGATCCGCACGAGAAGGTTGAAGCAACGAAGAGATATGCATCCTCTCTATATTATTTGCCATCGTGGGTGTGCTTCTTGGATTGTGTGGCGCGATCGGAAGGTGGAAGAGACGAAGGTAAATAGCCGCACCAACCGCATGGCACCTTTTGCAGCGCTTAACTGCATGGTGGCACCGGGAGCGGCACAACCGCTTGCATATGGCTCCCCGAACGTGCCTAATCGTTTGCGCATGGATGCGAGCAGAGCGGTCGGACGCGCACGGACGCGAGCATAGCACGCCAAGGCCGCATCAACCGCCTCATGCGTACATTCATTCGCGACGGTGCATATAGAATGACCATTTGCTTTGTAATAAAACGCAAATGGTTGTTTATTATTAATCATCTGTGTACTTGTCATTTCTCCCACCTCCGTATGGTCTTGTCACCGCGTTGCTGCACGAGGATTCTGGTGCACGCTTTGGGAGCACGCAAGTTTCCCACCCAGCATGCCGAACGGCCCGTTACCGCGATGCTTCGGGAGTGCACAACGTTTCTTTTGGGCTTCCCGTTCCTACGAAACTGCGCAGGAAGGTGCGCAAGCTCCCCGTTCCCGCACATGAATGCACACAAGCTCCCCGTTTCGCCACATGAACGCGCGCAAGATTCCCGCCTGAGGGAGTACTGGATTAAGGGGTCCTCGGGAAGCCGGCCTATTCTTATGGGCCGGACTATATGGGCTACTTACCGAACACTGGGAGATTTGAAGGCCCAGTCGCCAAGATTGAAGCTTTGATAAGCATGGCTTGCACTCCACGTTTGATGTAGAAAATAGGCATATTTATCTCTTCGGCATGTAACCGACCATGTGTAAACCCTAGGCATCCTCGGCATCTATATAAGCCGGAGGGTTTTAGGATATAGGGACGGAACAACTCATCTAGGGTTAGCTATTCGATCTCGAGGTAGATCAACTCTGTAACCCCCCACATCATCAATACAACCAAGCAGGACGTAGGGTATTACCTCCATAGGAGGGACCGAACCTAGGTAAATCTTTGTCCCCTTTGTCTCCTGTTACCGTCGACTCCAGTCTCACAGTTCGGGACCCCCTACCCGAGATCCGCCGGTTTTGACACCGACATTTTTGCTTTCATTGAGAGTCCCTCTGTGAGAAAGATGGAATCGACATCCCGCCTTGTCATCAACGAAGAGGTCCGCAACATGGACACTTTCGTCCCTGGACAGATCTTCGCCTTCGGCAGCATTCTGATGCACGCTAATCCCACTGACCATCTAGGACGTGTTGAAAGCTTCGCCGCTGATCGAGAGGTCCGATTCGGAAACTTAGAGTTCTCCGTAGACTCCCGGGGTGATTTGTCGTTAACCGGGCTCGCAGCCTTGCCTGTAGCCCCCGAGGACTCTGAGGCTTTAACCTCGAACCCCTTCTTTGGACATGCCAATGGGGTCACCCATGACGATGGGCCAAACTCCTATCCCGGTCTAGCCTTTGATCCAAATGACTGGACACGTGTTCTTGCTGAACACTCCCCACGTCCGGACGCCTCGGAGGTTAACTCCGCAAGTTCTGAATAGTTGCATCCGATCGGGCCCTCAGCGGTCGACGAGGCCCTAGATCGGATCTCGTCGATGAAAATCACCGGCGATCTAGCCCTGATCTATGCTCAGTTCGATGACGGTGCGGGCCAGGATGAATTTTTTGACCCACCCACCAACCACTTGATAGCCACTGTCAAAGATTTAACCGACATGCTGGACTATGCCTCCGAGGAGGCAGAATACATGGATGAAGAAGACCGTGCTCCCACCCCCGTTAACACCGGGAGGTGGGATGCCACTTCCGCATATGACGTCTACATGGTAGATACTCCTGCCACTAACGGCGACAACAGACTAACAAAGATGGCGACAAATCGGGCGATGCACCGTCAAGGCGCCGGAAACCGCATAAGCGGTCCAAAGGCAAAAAGGGAAGCAAATCTATTATTAACAACGGGGACGGCAATACCCCCGCAGACCATGGCAATCCTGATATCCCCAAACACCCGTTAGAGGGTCCGGAAGGGCCCGAGGACCAAAACAACCCCGATAACATCAACAACTCTGAAGACGATAATTACCTTCCCCCGTTGAGGAGGAAGATATACCGGAAGCCGATGACTTGTACATACCTGATAACCTCGAAGATCAGGAAGAAATCAGGCAACAACTCATAGCAACGGCTCGCAGCCTAAAGGCCAAAGAACGGCAACTCAAAGCCAAACAGGATGACCTCAATGATCGATGGACGAAAGTCCTCTCAGCAGAGGAAGTATACGGCACCGGTCTTTTGAACGAGCCCAAAAGCTGCCCTCGGAGGAGGCTGCTGCCGCAATTCGATGATGAACTCATGATACTTCATCTCCAAGCCGTACTCCACATGACAAGCCGGACCTCCCCCCTCGTGGTCGGGACAGGACGGCTGACGACACCGGTTATATACCGGTAGTGCCCCGAGGATGGGGTAAGGAGCCATTAGAGCCCAATGACAGGTTCGACCTACGAGATGACCTGGATCATAGAGCAGGCCTTACAAGATCCATCTATGGATCCAGAGAGTACACACCCGATAGATGGGGTGGGTATAGACCATGGTTCGATCAAAACAACAGGGTCCGGGAGTGCAACCGAACCCACATAGATGCCGAATATAGGCGCGACATAGCACAGGTCAGAGGCGCCGCTCACCCATTGTTCTTCACAGATGAGGTAATGCGACATCAGTTCCCCGAAGGGTTTAAGCCCGTGAATATAGAATAGTACGACGATACTACTGACCCAACTGTCTGGATTGAGGACTTCCTCCTCCATATCCACATGGTGCAAGGATACGATCTCCATGCCATAAAATATCTACCTCTTAAGCTTAAGGGGCCAGCTCGACACTGGTTAAACAGCCTCCTCGAAAACTCCATTGGATGCTAGGAAGACCTGGAAGATGCATTCCTCTCTAACTTCCAGGGAACCTATGTCCGCCTGCTGGACTCTTCTGATCTCAGCAACGTTGTCCAGAAGCCCGGCGAATCTACTCGGTAATTCTGGAATTGGTTCTTGACTAAGAAGAACCAAATTGTTGACTGTCCGGATGCTAAGGCCATAGCCTCCTTCCAGCACAATATTCGGGATGAATGGCTGGCCCGCCAGCTAGGCTAGGATAAACCTCGAACCATGTCACCCTTACCTCCCTCATGATCCGCTTTTGCGCGGGCGAAGACAATTGGCTCGCAAGCCGTAGCCACAATTCTAAAGATCTCATAGCCTCTGAAGCCCGAGATGGCAACGGAAAACCAAAGTGCAATAATAATAAGTGCCGACACAATAATAGCGATGCCGATGACATGGCTCTAAACACCGGATTCCATAATCCTGACCCTGGGCAGCGGAAGAAGCCTCCTAAAGGCAATCACGACGGACCCACTCAGCTGGATAAGATGATGGAAAGACCTTTCCAAATCCATTGGACTTCGGAGAAGCCCACCAACCACACACACTGCAACTGCTGGTTGTTTAAACAAGCCGGCAAGATACCACTCGAGGACCAAGGCAAAAGCTCTCGCTACGAGGACGAGGATGAGCCTCGGGGTCCAATTGGTGGTGGACAGAAGAGATTCCCTCCCTAAGTGAAAATAGTGAACATGATATACGCCACCCATGTACCCAAGAAGGAGAGGAAGCCCGCCCTTCGGGAGGTCTACCCCGTGGAACCCATAGCCCCAAAGTACAACCCATGGTCGGCATACCTGATCACCTTTGATCGGCGCGATCACCTGACTAGTATCCATCATGGGGTTGCAGCGGCCCTCGTCCTAGACCCCATTATAGTTGGGTATCACCTCACAAAAGTGCTAATGGACCGAGGAAGTAGCCTCAACCTGATTTACTTAGATACGGTGAAAAAGATGGGCATAGATCCGTCAAGGATCAAACCCAGTAGCACTACCTTCAAAGGAGTTATCTCAAGCGTTCAGGCCCAATGTACGGGTTCCGTAACCCTGGAAGTTGTGTACGACTTGATCTTCGACATTGTACCCTTCCGCAGAGGCTATCACGTGCTGCTTGGTCGGACAGCGTTTGCCCGTTTCAACATAGTCCCACACTATGCATACCTCAAGCTCAAGTGCCGGACCCCAAGGGGTCATTACTGTTAACGGCAATATAGAGCGCTCCCTTAGAACTGAGGAACATGCATTGTCCCTAGCGACCGAATTCAGCTACCAAGAAGATTGGCAAGTTCTGACATCCGCTATAAAGGCACACAAGGCTGGGAAGCGAGTTCGGCTTCAGACTAAAAACCCAGATCCTTCCTCCTCCCTTCAATAGGGACTCGCCTCCCACCACACAACCCTAAGACCAGCAAAGTACGTGCTAAGGAGGCACAACTTCACACTTAAAATTCCATGGGTAGCAGTCGGGAGATAAAGATGGGTGTTCAGCTGGCCCGAACCTCTACCATCAACACGTCTTTGAACAAAATGCAGGTGCTCCTAAAGAGCCTGCCTATGGCGTAAAGCTCACCTACAATTCGGCGGCCTCTCAAGACTTTGTTTGTAAAATTCGTCCGCCGAACACTAACACCCATCAAGGTGCATCTAAGAGCAGGAGTCAACTAGCAACAGGGCATATCGAGGACGTTAGGTTATCAATTACAGACCCCTGGTACAACAACTCTTGTATATTTTTATTTCTTTCACATACCTATAAATAGTTGCTTCGGCAATCTGATCTATAAGAGTTGTTGAGAAAAATGTAAATTGTGTGGCACAAGTTGGCCTCCTCTGTCCTTTTTTGGCTCATATTTTTTCCTCTCTTCCTCTTCTCGTGGACCTGTTCGGTATGATGCGAGGTAACCGGCTAATAGACCCGGGGCTCGAGTTCAAAAACAAATTGCCTTATCTATCACGTGTTCAGCGTCTTGGTGTTTGCTTTATATGCATCGGTTTCGAACTATGTCTTTGGTCATTAAGTTGGGTTGCCCGGCTCTTGTGCTTGCCCCTTTATGTTCTACTCGTTCGGCTAAAAGGGCACAGGGAGAACCCTTGCGATTGTGCTTCCGGATAGTCTGGTCAAGCACCTCAGGGGAGAAAGCCAAAAACGGACTGTCATAGTATGCGAGATCCGGTCTGTGAACCCTGAGCTGGAAGTGTTATACTTCAATCCTCGTAAGAGGTTATTCCGTGTTATACGAGGAACTTGCCCTTTGCGCAAACATTGTAATACCGGCTTTGGCCACGGCTCGTCTGAACATCACAACACTTTGGTGGCTAATCGGACGCTTCCTATAGTCCTTTTTGCACCCCTATGGCTAAGTGAAATAAATAAATCACTATAGACTGATTGCCTAGTCTACAGCACTGTACCACCTTCGGGTTCCAATAATTCGGGTAAGGGACATGGTGCATTGGCATAGACACCCCATGTAGTATCTACGGCTGAAGCCGATGACTCGCATCTTTCAGTATTAAACAGCCACATAGGAGTTATAAAGGAATGAAAAACCATATAAGAACAAATACTAATATCATCAAAAGTTTGGATAAGTCTTCGGACACGTTACAACTCATTCAAACATGTAATCGCCCGAACACTGTGACGCTATCACCCGAGCACTCTCTATCACTCCATCAAAGTATAGCTCGGGGCGTTGATGCTCCTTCCCTGGTGGCGGCGGGTCGGTGCTACCTTCATCAGATTCAGCGCTGGCCAGTGCACCTTGGCCTTGGCGAGGGCCATCTGGACTCCCTCGATACAAGAGGAGCGCTTGACGGTGTCGAGGCAGGGCGAAGCAGCAATCAACCTCTACACCAGGCCAAAGCAGGTGCCTGGTAGTGGCTTGCCGGGCCATAAGCGGATGTAGAGGTCCTTCATGGCTAGCTCCGCCATCTGGTGCAGCTCCATCAGTTGTTTTAGCTGCTCCACTAGAAGAGGAGGACGCTCGGGGGCTCCTGCCCAGAATAGCCGAGCATCATCTCCTTATCTCCGCAAGGTGAACAGCTGATTGGCGTCCTCCACGCTCTTTTTGGAGATCAGAAGACGCGCCTGAGGATCGCCACACCTGGGTAAGCAATGCGAATTTTCTATCCCCGAATATGCACTTTAGTGAGTACGGCTTACCATCTTCTATGTCCTTGGCTTGGCGCACTTGCTCCTCATAGAACCGGCTGTCCATCCGCTCCTTCTGGAGTTTGGTTTTTAAAGTGGACAGTTCGGCCGAGCTCACCTTATTCTTCTACTCCAAGGCCTCGCACCTTTCACTTGCGTCCTTGAGCTCCTACTGGACCTCTGCCACACGAGCCTCATGCTTGCCACTGGTGGCCCGCATGGTGGAAAGGGCGACAGCCTTTTCTTTAGCAGCCACCCTCTCGGCGGCCGCTTCGTCCTTTGCGCGCTGGAGCTTGGCCTTGAGTCTCTCCATCTCCTACGCCGAGGCTGTGCGTACATTATAAAATGTGAAAAGGCTGCATTGACAGTATTCGGACGATAGAGTTCAGATAAAGGTATGTGGATTCTATTTTGACATACCTTGAGCCTCGTCGAATCTTTGGTTAAGGGCCTCAACTTCGTCTTAAGAGCGCTTAAGCTTCCGATTTAGCTCATCCAGCTTGGCGCCATTTCTCGCCGCCGCCGATGACGAAGCCTACATTACACACACGGTGGATATATTACATGGGTTCTCAATTCCCAAACTATATTCAGTCTGATCATATGTTGGGTTATTCTAGCACGTTGGACATTTAACACGTATATAGTTCGATATTGGATACAGGAGTGACCTCTGGGTGATCTTTTTCACCTCACCTAGGGATCGGGGGCTGCCATGTATATAATACAAATAAATAAAAACTTTGCAAATAAGAACATCGGGTGACTTACTTGAAAACCCATAAGGAGACCTTTGAAGGCCTCCTTCAGTCCACTCTCAACGGACTGGATGCTCTACAAAACCGCACCCATAAGGGTGCGGTGATCCTCGGGGATGGAGGCGCTCGATAGAGCCTCCTCAATAACCGACCACCTATTGGTCGATGGTGCCGGTGATGATCGGATACTCCGATCATCTACCGGGGATTGAACCGGTACCTCCAGAGGCATAGTGCCCTCCGGAGATGTTGTTGGAGGGGACTGAGCGCCCGCTCGTCCGGCCTCCTCGGTGTCCAAGTGAAAGCACATTTGCTTCCTTGGTGGTTTTGGTAATTAATAACAACATATAAGTAATTAAACTAATGCTTTCACCAAGTATATTTCAGAAAAGTTCATTGATGGGAATGGCAAAAGGATTGTGGAATTACCCCAAGATTCAAGGAACTAGGTTGGCCAAGCTTCAAGCAAGAGGACTCTACATTTTACATTTGTGAGAAATCACTTTGAGTCTATAGGAAAGCCAATACTATTAAAAGGGGTAAAGTTTTGATGGTGCACAATATGCTCAAACGTGCACAAGTGACAGTCACCAAAACATCCACATACTTCCCACCAAAGTCTGTCCTAAACCAAATATGCCAAATCGATGCAACCAACATTCCTATCCCAGTGCCACCAAGTTCCAAACCCTAAACAGACTCAGCCAAACCCTAACACTTTGGTGTAGCCGACACTGCACTCGGTGCAGCCGACACTGCACTCGGTGCCACTGAGTTGGGTTGCCAACTTCCTGTTATGCAAGTTCTCATTTTTGGTCCAATAGAGAATGGTGAATCGGCGTCACCAAGTTTGGTAAATCTGACCGTTAGTCACCTTGTTGATGCAACCGAGAATTGTATATCGGTCCATCCGAGATTCAAAAGTTGCCACTTTTAGTCACTTCGGTACCACCGAGTTATACACTTCGGTGTCACCGAGTCTGACTTATTGTGTCTAACAGTTGGATTTTTGGGGATGCCTATATGTAACATCCCAAAATTTCATTTTAGAATGTTATGAAATATAGCTATGCATCATCATCATAATGTTTGAATGAATATAATGGTTGAAGTGTTTCTTTTGAATTTCTGAAATGTCACTTTCATCTTTCCTTTTTCTTGTTTCATCTATTTGAAAACCTCTAGAAAAGTTCAAAGAAAAGAGGGGAGTAACATGACACTCCACACCAGGGGCATCTTGGTGAAATATTTGAACAATAAAACCAGGGGGCTATCTGAAAAAAAATATTGCAAAAGGATTTAAAATCAAATAAGCATTTCCTGAAAAATATTTTTTTTCAAAGTATTCAATATGACAGAGGAAAAATGTTCATCTAATAGCATTAATCCTCCTGATCATTCTGATATATATATATATTTCCTATGTTTGGAAATGTTTTGAATGCTTTTAAATGAGTATTACTGCTCTGGATATTAAAAAGGAAACGATTTAATTTGAAAACGGGCCGGCCCACAGCAGTTAATTCCCGAAACTGCTCCGAGCCGACCGACCGACGTGCTGACGCCGCCCTCTCTCTCTGACGCCCTGGCCCCACCGTCCGATCCCAAAGACGCTGCGGTCGCCTTCCTCCTCGCGCTTGACAAAGCCCGCCGGAGATCCCTCCCGCGACGGATCCGCCTCCTCTTTCCTTCCCTCGACCACCTGCGGCCCTATAAGTACCCCGTCGACTCACCACACCCCATTCCACCCGTTTCCCCCTCGTCCGACCCCCTGCACTCACCGGAAACCCACGCCGGAGTTCCACCCCCAGCCGAAGCTCCCGGAGCTCGTGCCCATCGACTCTGTCACCCCCAATCCCCTCCGTCGCCGCCAGAGTACGCCGGAGACCCGCCGCCGTTGTTTGAAGCCCTCGGACGCCATCCCCAACCACCGGAGCGCCGCCCCCGACGACCTCGACGCCTCGGCCTCGCCGGAGAACCCCCTCGTCGGCAACCCCCTTCTCTGTGAGCCCACTCTCTCTCTCTTAGTCGTTCGATCCAGATCCGACACATAGGATTAGATCGTTTTAAAAGCCGAACCGATATCTTCTTCAGTTCGGTCATCCGCTCGATTCATTAGATCTCGCGCACTCCGTACCCAACCAGAGAACGCCACGTCACCCTATCCGTTCGATCAGTTTTTTTCTTTTCTTT
This sequence comes from Hordeum marinum, assembly GCA_022496015.1. Lineage (NCBI taxonomy): Eukaryota > Viridiplantae > Streptophyta > Magnoliopsida > Poales > Poaceae > Hordeum > Hordeum marinum. Next base: position 368,582,687 of record CM039674.1, on the reverse strand, counting down.
TCTGTTTTAGAAAACAGAATGTTTTATGTTTTTGTTTTTGTTGTATCTTTTAAACTATTTAGTGTTTTTAGTTGATTCTTTTTGCATTAGTTCAGATATTTGATGTAGTTTATGCCTGTATGCTTAGATTTCAAATTTGAGTTTTAAATTTTGAATCTAATCAAATTTGTTCAAATTACTAAAATCTGTATAACTATAGTTTAAAAATATATTTTTGAGTGAATCTTTTTGTCACTGTTTGGTATTAGTTAAACCTATCATTCTACATGATTTGAGTAATTTTTGAATAAATTTAGTTACTGTTTCTAACAAAAACAGAATTTGTTTAGTTCTTATTGTAGTTTAGTTATCTTAATTTTTAATTTAGTTTGAACCTGAATTAGTTTAACTTGGTTAATAGTTTTCACTAGTTTCTGTTGTTTCAAACATTTAGGTAACTTTACGTGCTACTATTTAAAATGATTGTTTAGTTTTATACCATGTTGTTATAGGAATCTTTATATCTCTTTCATTAGGTCTAGTTTTATAAAACAATTTAGTTTTACTTTCACACACTAGATAGATGATTAAGTTAGATTTCTAATAAATAATTTTAGTAATTCAATTCTGTTCAGTAATATGATGATAATAATATTAGTGTTAATAATATCATTGTTTTGGTTTCCTATTCCAAAGTTATAGGAACATTCTAGTTATTTTCTTTTAGTAGTGTTTCTTTACACAAAAGTTTTAGTGAAATTGATTCTGTTCACTAAAATTGATCTTCTTACTATTTCTTTTTCTACTAGCTATTGCTTGGTTGTTTGTCTTAAAGTGGTAGTATTAGAAGTTTTTGACACTAAAATTTTTGTGAGTCAAAATTATTTTATTTCTTTCTCTTGATTGATACTATTGAATGGTTTTAGTATTGTTTGTTTAACCTTGTTGAATTGTGTGATTTGTTTTGTATTTATGCTTATGGTGTGCTCTTGTTTGATTCGTTAGCTCATCCGAAGTGCGAAGCTTGTTATCTAGAGTCACCCGGGTACGAGGATCATCAGCAAGGCAAGTCACTTTGATCATGTCTACCTATGTTTTATTGCATTAGTTCTTCCATCACCCCAATTGCATGCAAAGTAGGTAGTTGGAAACTTGGTTACTTGTTGTAGTATCATGTGGTAGGTACCCCCCTTAATCCCTTGACACATTGGCCTCGGGAAACGTTGTTTTACATTTTGCTATGCTATTGGTAGACGGGGTTGGTTGTGTGATTCATGAGAGTTGTGAGTTAATAATTTCAAGACCTACATTATGATCAAGTCTTCCAGACTCCAAGTCTTCAACTTACCTCTGGGTGGATGATGGTTGAACGGCGCCCTAGAGAAACCAGTGGTTAGCCTAGATGATGCTGGAGATGTGCCAGTATTCATGCGGAAAGGTCCACCCAGGCACAAAGAGATGGATGGATGCTTCCAGACCCAAGGTTTACCTGCACAGCCGCAAGTCATTATGGGCTCTGGCTTGGTTGGATATCGTGGTGACCCTGGACAGACGGTGCTACGAGATGTAGAAGAACGGTAGGAAAGGATGGGCACCGACAGAGTCCTAGGGAAACGCTTTAGAAGACCATGTTTTGGTCATCCGTTTCTCAAACAACCTGAAGTGCGAGAAATCAAACGGAGGCGACCAAATCTTGTGGGGAACGTGTGCAAAACTCTACAGAGTACCCAAACCTAATCGATTAGCCGTGTCCACGGTCATGGACAGCTTGAGCCAAGGGAACTGAAACTATCTCGAACTCTCAACACAACAAATTATATTGATGTGGGTTATTAATGTCAACTTGGGTATGAGAATTGGTTGGTGGAACCATCTCATTAATCAACCAACATTGTAGTAATTATGCCTTTGCCCTCTCTTGTTGTAGAAAGAAACTTGGCTTTATGCAAAACTTACCACCCGCTGCCATATTTGCATATAGACTAGATGATTACTTTACACCCTCTCTTGTGACTTTGTCGGCATATTCAATATGCTGACCTATACGGCTCCAACGTATCATGTTGCAGAGTATTTTTTCGACCTGGAGTGAGGATACGCTCTACGCTTGGTGAGATGCCCTTGGAGTCAGATGGACTCATCTACCTTCGAAGCTTCCGCAAGTTTATGGTTTAGTTTATCTCATGAGTTGGCCTTCAGCCACTTTATTGTAATCATTATTGTAACAAAGGACTCGATATGAGATTTTGATTAATTTATGTTGTGTGATTTCCCTTTGATATATACATTGATGTACCGTGTGTGTACCAACATGATCTTGGGATGGTACAGAAACACCAGAGATTCGACCTTTCAGGTCGGGTCGCTATAGAAATGGTATCAGAGCACACGCTGACCGTAGGACGTAACCTCTAGGATTGGAAAAGCCTTAGGAATTATTTTCCTTTTGTCTTTAAAATTCTTATACTCTCATCTACTCATTTATGAGTTCCCTCCGATTATTTCAAAATTTATAGATGGCCACCTTCATCCCAGTTTTGATCATGGAGTTTTGCCAGCCTGACGCAACGATGCCTTTTGGCAAGGAGCTGATGAGGATCGTCAGGGACGTGAGGATTGCCTTGCCGAGCATCACCAGGACTCCTATCATGTCTTTTCCCCAAGACGGATGCTACAGGATCGAGGTGCACATCCCAGGGAAGACCTTTGGGAATCGGAAGGAACCCATCGACTTCAAGTTTGTGGCACCCAACTGGATACTTGGAAGAGACATGGCCATTCATCGTGCCCTTGGATGTATTCAAGAGGAATATAGAGGTGGAACCATTTCACCAGGACTTAGCGTGGTTTGTCGTAGGGATGCCAATGGAAATATCATAACCACTCCCACTGAAGACACCACCATTTCCTATATCCAGACCTTGGAGACGCACGTCAGGACCTTGGAGCTTCAGGTACGTGCCGACACGAAGACGATCAAGAGGCTGATGAACCGCGAGATTGACCTTGAAGCTGACTTACGGGAAGCCGAGTACGAGCATGAGTATGAGGTGAAGGATTTCTTAGAGAGGATCGACAAGCTAAACACTCGCATCGCAACTCTGGAGGAACAGATGGACATGGGTGAAAACCTTCATCCCGAGGGAGACATTGCTCCTTTGATCAGCAACGATGATGACTATGAGAAGAGCACCACTGGAGGAGGCTCCGTCACCACGTACTTTTGAGGACAACTCTAGTTATGCCCCCATGTATCTTCATTTTGGCCGTTAAGCGTAGGTCGATGTTTAGTTTTAATGGAGATTTGTATCTCGATGTGTGACCTTGAGTAGAATAAATGAATGAGTGTTTGGTGTGATATGTTTGTTGCATTGCATATGGGTAGTGAATTTCCACTTTAGGTCATTGTTCTATTCTAATTCTCACCCCTCTGAAAACAACAAGATGCCTCTGCGACGTGAGCCCGACTTCACTTTCCCGCCAGAGCTCACCCAACTTCTTCGGCAGCAGAATGCCCTGATGCAGCTGTTGATTCAGAATCAGACCAACAACCACAACAACCACCCTCCACCACAAGGCGACAACCTCACCCATTTTCTGAGACTGAATCCCCCAACCTTCTCCAGTAGCACAGAGCCCATTGTGGTAGATGATTGGCTCCGCAAGATGGAGAGGGAACTCACCACCGCAGGATGCACTGAGGCTGAAAAAGTGCGTTTTGCCGCCCATCAATTGGAGGCCCCGCAGCTTCATGGTGGGAGAACTACACCACCACATACCCCATTGCTGATGTGACTTGGGAGCAGTTCAAGCAAGCCTTCCGCACCGCACATGTCTCAGCTGGAGCCATGAGTCTGAAGAAGCGTGAGTTTCGCAACTTACGCCAGGGGAACCGTTCCGTGGCCCAGTACATGGACGATTTCAGCACATTGGCTCGTTATGCCCCAGGAGATGTGGCCGATGATGTAGCCAAGCAGGAAAAGTTCTTGGGAGGACTCAATGATGAGTTGAGTGTGCAGCTGATGGTGGCTACCTTCAGCAACTACCAGGAGCTGGTAGAAAAGGCCCTCGTCTTGGAGGGGAAGCAGCAGCAAATTGAGAACCGCAAGAGGAAGTATGCACATGGGAAGTCTACCTCTAGAGCTCATCAGAAGCCCCGCTACACCCCGTACTCAGGAAATACCAGATCAGGGACCGGTAAGTATGGAGGACACACTCATCCAGTGCACAACCATGGGGCCCACCACCATGGAGGAAATGGGAATAATCGTCCCAACAATGGCAGCTTCAAGAATGGTAATGGAAGTGGGAATGGCAACCAACACCATCCCGCTCCAGCTCAGAAGGATCTGAACCACATCACATGCTTCAAGTGTCAGAAGACAGGGCACTATGCCACTGAATGCCCTCAGAACAAGCAGGGGAATGGAAACGGAAACTCCGCAGCTAAGAAGCCAAATCCGTTTCCTCGTGCTCAGGTGAACCACCTCGACGTGGAAGAAGTCTATGATCAGCCCGAGACTGTGGTTGGTAAGTTTTTATTGCATTCATGTCCAGTTATGGTACTTTTTGATTCTGGTGCAACTCATTCATTTATATCAAGGGTAGTTGTGGAAAAGTATGGTTTACCCACCAGAACCCTTAGTCAGCCCATTAAAGTAAATTCCCCAGGAGGAATGATGACGGTAGGAATTGGATGCCACGCCCCGAAACTTCACATAGGAAACCATGTTTTCCCTACCGACCTCATCGTCTTAGAATCCTAGGGATTGGATGTAATCCTAGGCATGGATTGGATGACCAAGTATGAAGGAAACCTTGATTTCCCCAGCAAGTCTATTTCACTCACCACTCCGGAGAACAAGAGGATTAAGTATGTATCCCGACGCACACAGATGAGTGCTCGGTTAAATTCCCTCACAGGAGTTGTTCAGGAGGAAGTACCGGTTGTACGAGACTTTCCAGATGTATTTCCGGAGGAATTACCAGGCATGCCACCAGATAGGGAGATTGAGTTTCTGATAGAGCTACTACCAGGGACAGCCCCGATTTCCAAGGGACCCTATCGGATGCCTGCAAATGATTTAGTGGAAATCAAGAAGCAGATTAAGGAGCTATTGGACAAGGGATATATACGCCCAAGTTCATCACCTTGGGGAGCCCCAGTTCTTTTGGTGGAGAAGAAAGATAAAACCTTGAGGATGGTGGTCGATTATCGAGCATTAAACGAGGTGACTATCAAGAATAAGTACCCTCTGCCGATGATTAATGACCTGTTTGATCAGCTAGTAGGCGCAAAAGTATTCTCCAAGATCAATCTTCAATCAGGGTATCACCAACGGAAGATTCATGAACAGGATATACCCAAAACAGCCTTCACCACCAGGTATGGCTTATACGAGTATACAGTCATGTCCTTTGGTTTGACTAATGCTCCGGCCTATTTCATGAATTTGATGAACAAAGTGTTTATGGAATACTTGGACAAGTTTGTCATGGTGTTAATCGATGACATTTTGATATTCTCCAAGAGTGAGGAAGAACACAAGGAATACTTGTGTTTAGTTCTGGAGAAGCTTAGAGAGCATCAGTTGTATGCCAAGTTCAGTAAATGTGAATTTTGGCTGACGGAAGTCGAATTCCTTGGACATGTTATTTCCGGAGAAGGAATAGCAGTAGACCCCACTAAGGTTGAAGCAGTCACTGAGTGGAAGTCACCCACCTCAGTTAAGGAGATCCGCGGTTTTCTCGGACTTGCCAGATATTACCGGAGATTCATTGAGAATTTCTCAAAGATTGCCAAGCCCATGAAAGAGTTGTTGAAGAAAGAGTCTAAGTATATCTGGACTGAGGAATATGAGGCCGGTTTCCAGGAATTGAAGAAACGTTTGGTCACAGCCCCAGTGTTGATACTGCCAAACAATCGGAAGGACTTCCAGGTTTATTGTGACGCATCCCGTCAAGGACTTGGAGGAGTACTCATGCAGGAGGGAAAGGTTGTGGCATATGCATCCAGACAGCTACGACCCCATGAATTGAATTATGCCACCCATGATTTGGAACTAGCAGTCGTAGTGCACGCACTCAAGACCTGGAGACATTTCCTTATAGGAAATAGTTGCGATGTGTATACTGATCATAAGAGCCTGAAGTATATCTTCACGCAGAACGAGTTGAACCTCAGACAGAGGAGATGGTTAGAGTTAATCAAGGACTATGACATGAGATTACATTACCATCCAGGAAAAGCAAATGTTGTGGCAGATGCTTTGAGTCGGAAGAGTTACGTGAACACACTCATAGCCGGAGGATTACCCCGGGAGTTAACCAAAGATCTCAGAGAGCTTCGGTTAGAGATAGTTCCGCAAGGATATGTTGCCACACTTGAGATTTAGTCCACTTCGACCGAAAGAATTCAAGAAGCCCAGAAATCAGACAAGGAGATAGCTGAGATAAAGCAGAGAATGAAGGAAGGCAAGGCTAAAGGCTTTCGTGAAGACGAACAGGGTACTCTATGGTTTGAGAACCGAATCTATGTGCCCCATGACCCAGAGCTCAGGAAGTTGATACTTCAAGAAGCCCACGATTCACCATACTCGATACACCCAGGCAACACCAAGATGTACCTGGACTTGAAGGAAAGTTACTGGTGGACAGGTATGAAGAAAGATATTGCCGAACATGTTGCGGTATGTGATGTTTGTCAGTGAGTAAAGGCGGAACATCAGAAACCAGCAGGGTTACTCCAACCTTTGTCGATACCCAAGTGGAAATGGGATAAGCTTGGTATGGATTTCATCACAGGACTACCCAGGACCCGTTTAGGATATGATTCCATTTGGGTAGTGGTCGATCGGTTGACCAAGGTGGCACATTTCATTCCAGTGAAAACCACCTATACTAGTGCTAAGCTAGCCAAGATATATATGACCAGGATCGTATGTCTGCATGGAGTTCCGAGGAGTATCATGTCAGATAGAGGAACACAATTTACCTCAAAGTTTTGGCATCAGCGACATGAAACTTTGGGTACAAGACTGGAGTTCAGTACAACTTTTCATTCGCAGATTGATGGACAGACTGAGAGAGTCAACCAGATTCTAGAGGACATGTTGAGAGCCTACGCACTAGACTATGGGTCCAGTTGGGATGACAACTTACCTTATGCAGAGTTCTCATACAACAACAGTTATCAAACCAGTCTGAAGATGGCCCCTTTCGAAGCTTTATACGGAAGGAGGTGCAGAACACCATTGACGTGGGATGGTGTTGGAGACCGACAACTTTTTGGTCCCGATCTTATAAGAGATTCTGAAGATAAGGTCAAACTGATTCGAGACCGACTCAAGATAGCACAATCCCGGCAGAAGAGTTATGCTGATAGAAAACGCAAGGAGGTGACATATGAAGTAGGGGATCGAGCATATCTCCATGTGTCCCCACTTCGAGGAATCAAGAGGTTTGGTGTTAAAGGAAAGTTAGCACCCAGATTCATAGGCCCCTACAAAATTCTGGAACGTAGAGGCGAAGTGGCATACCAGCTGGAATTGCAGGAAGGACTGTCCGGAGTTCATGATGTTTTCCATGTTTCCCAGTTGAAGAAATGCCACGCTGAGATGGCTGATATTCCTTTGAGAGACACAATGCCCCTAGAGGCCATATAACTTGACCGTGACCTGACCTACGAGGAGAAGCCTGTCAAAATCCTCAAGACTACCAACGGAGTTACCTGTAGCAAGATCATCAAGTTCTGTAAGGTTCTGTGGAGTTACCACACCGAGGAAGAAGCCACCTGGGAACGCGAAGAAGATCTTCGTAGAGACCACCGGCACCTATTTTCTAGCCAACCCGAATCTCGAGGGCGAGATTCATCTTAAGGTGGGTAGGTTTGTAACATGCCAAAATTTCATTTTGGAATGTTATGAAATCTAGCTATGCATCATCATCATAATGTTTGAATGAATATAATGGTTGAAGTGTTTCTTTTGAATTTCTGAAATGTCACTTTCATCTTTCCTTTTTCTTGTTTCATCTATTTGAAAACCTCTGGAAAAGTTCAAAGAAAAGAGGGGAGTAACATGACACTCCACACCAGGGGCATCTTGGTGAAATATTTGAACAATAAAACTAGGGGGCTATCTGGAAAAAAAAATATTGCAAAAGGATTTAAAATCAAATAAGCATTTTCTAAAAAATATTTTTTTTCAAAGTATTCAATATGATAGAGGAAAAATGTTCATTGAATAGCATTAACCCTCCTGATCATTTTGATATATATATCTCCTATATTTGGAAATGTTTTGAATGCTTTTAAATGAGTTTTACTGCTCTGGATATTAAAAAGGAAACGATTTAATTTGAAAACAGGCCGGCCCACAGCACTTAATTCCCGAAACTGCTCCGAGCCGACCGACCGACGCGTTGATGCTGCCCTCTCTCTCTCTGACGCCCTGGCCCCACCGTCCGATCCCGAAGACGCCGCGGTCGCCTTCCTCCTCGCGCCAGACAGAGCCCGCCGGAGATCCCTCCCGCAACGGATCTGCCTCCTCTTTCCTTCCCTCGACCTCCCACGGCCCTAGAAGTACCCCGTCGACTCATCGCACCCCATTCCACCCATTTCCACCTCGTCCGACCCCCTGCACTCACAGGAAACCCACGCCGGAGTTCCACCCCCCAGCCGAAGCTCCCGGAGCTCGGGCCCGTCGACTTTGTCACCCTCACTCCCCTCCGTCGCCACCAGAGTACGCCGGAGACCCACTGTCGTCGTTTGAAGCCCTCGGACACCATCCCCAACCATCGTAGTGCCGCCCCCGACGACCTCGACGCCTCGGCCTCGCCGGAGAACCCCCTCGCCGGCGACCCCCTTCTCTGTGAGCCCCCCCCTCTCTCTTAGCCGTTCGATCCAGATCCGACGCGTAGGATTAGATCGTTTTAAAAGACGAACCGGTATCTTCTTCAGTTCGGTCGTCCGCTCGATTCATTAGATCTCGCGCACTCCGTAGCCAACCAGAGAAGGCCACGTCACCCTGTCTGTTCGATCAGTTTTTTTTCTTTTCTTTTCTGTTTTAGAAAACAGAATGTTTTCTGTTTTTGTTTTTGTTATATCTGTTAAACTATTTAGTGTCTTTAGTTGATTCTTTTTGCATTAGTTCACATATTTGATGTAGTTTATGTCTGTATGCTTAGATTTCAAATTAGAGCTTTAAATTTCGAATCTAATCAAATTTGTTCAAATTACAAAAATCTGTATAACTATAGTTTAAAAATATATTTTTGAGTGAATCTTTTTGTCACTGTTTGGTATTAGTTAAACCTATCATTCTACATGATTTGAGTAATTTTTGAATAAATTTAGTTACTGTTTCTAACAAAAACAGAATCTATTTAGTTCTTATTGTAGTTTAGTTATCTTAATTTTAAATTTAGTTTGAACCTGAATTAGTTTAACTTCGTTAATAGTTTTCATTAGTTTCTGTTGTTTCAAACATTTAGGTAAAATTACTTGCTAATATTTAAAATGACTGTTTAGTTTTATACCATGTTGTTATAGGAATCTTTATATCTCTTTCATTAGGTATAGTTTTATAAAACAATTTAGTTTTACTTTCACACACTAGATAGATGATTAAGTTAGATTTCTAATAAATAATTTTAGTAATTCAATTCTGTTAAGTAATATGATTATAATAATATTAGTGTTAATAATATCATTGTTTTGGTTTCCTATTCCAAAGTTATAGGAACATTCTAGTTATTTTCTTTTAGTAGTGTTTCTTTACACAAAAGTTTTAGTGAAATTGATTCTGTTTACTAAAATTGATTTTCTTACTATTTCTTTTTCTACTAGCTATTGCTTGGTTTTTTGTCTTAAAGTGGTAGTAGTAGAAGTTTTTGACACTAAAATTTTTGTGAGTCAAAATTATTTTATTTCTTTCTCTTGATTGATACTATTGAATGGTTTTAGTATTGTTTGTTTAACTTTGCTGAATTGTGTGATTTGTTTTGTATTTATGCTTATGGTGTGCTCTTGTTTGATTCGTTAGATCATCCGGAGTGCGAAGCTTGTTATCTAGAGTCACTCGAGTACGAGGATCGTCGGCAAGGCAAGTCACTTTGATCATGTCAACCTATGTTTTATTGCATTAGTTCTTCCATCACCCCAATTCCATGCAAAGTAGGTAGTTGGAAACTTGGTTACTTTTTGTAGTATCATGTGGTAGGTACCCCCCCTTAATCCCTAGAAACATTGGCCCCGGGAAACGTTGTTTTACATTTTGCTATGCTATTAGTAGACGGGGTTGGTTGTGCGATTCATGAGAGTTGTGAGTTAATAACTTCAAGACCTACATTATGATCAAGTCTTCAAGACTCCAAGTCTTCAACTTACCTCTGGGTGGATGATGGTTGTACGGCGCCTTGGAGAAACCAGTGGTTAGCCTAGATGATGTTGGAGATGTGCCAGTATTCATGCGGAAAGGTCCACCCAGGCACAAAGAGATGGATGGATGCTTCAAGACCCAAGGCTTACCTGCACAGCCACAAGTCATTATGGGCTTTGCCTTGGTTGGATATCGTGGTGACCCTGGACAGGCGGTGCTACGAGATGTAGAAGAACGGTAGGAAAGGATGGGCAATGACAGAGTCGTAGGGGAACCCTTTAGAAGACCATGTTTTGGTCATCCGTTTCTCAAACACCCTGAAGTGCGAGAAATCAAACGGAGGCGACCAAATCTTGTGGGGAACGTGTGCAAAACTCTGCAGAGTACCCAAACCTAATCGATTAGTCGTGTCCACGGTCATGGACAGCTTGAGCCAAAGGAACTGAAACTATCTGGAACTCTCAACACAACTAATTATATTGATGTGGGTTATTAATGTCAACTTGGGTATGAGAATTGGTTGGTGGAACCATCTCATTAATCAACCAACATTGTAGTAATTATGCCTTTGCCCTCTCTTGTTGTAGGAAAAAACTTGGCTTTATGCAAAACTTACCACCCCCTGCCATATTTGCATATAGACTAGATGATTACTTTACCCCCGCTCTTGTGACTTTGCCGGCATATTCAATATGCTGACCTATACGGCTGCAACGTATCATGTTGCAGAGTATTTTTCCGACCTGGAGTGAGGATACGCTCTACGCTCGATGAGATGCCCTTGGAGTCAGATGGACTCATCTACCTTCGAAGCTTCCACAAGTTTATGGTTTAGTTTATCTCATGAGTTGGCCTTCAGCCACTTTATTGTAATCATTATTGTAATAAAGGACTCGATATGAGATTTCGATTAATTTATGTTGTGTGATTTCCCTTTGATATATACATTGATGTACCATGTGTGTAACAACATGATCTTGGGATGGTACAGAAACACCGGAGATTCGACCTTTCAGGTCGGGTCGCTACACTATATATACCCCTTCACCACCACCCACTCGAAAGAGAAGCACTTAGAACTATTCCATACCTATCCTACTCAGTTTTTTGAGAGAGAACCACCTACCCTTGTGTTGAGGTCAAGATCTTCCACTCCAACCATATGGCTCTTGATTTCTAGCCTCCCCAAGTTGCTTTCCACCAATCCCATCTCTTCTACCAAGCCAAATCTGAGAGAGAGTGATTGTGTGTTGAGGAGTCTATGATCTTGAAGCACAAGAGCAAGGAGTTCATCGTCATTACCGAGCCTATTACCTTTTGGAGGGTGGTGCCTCCTAGATTGCTTAGGTGTCGCTTGGGAGCCTCCTAATTCGTGTTGTGGAGTGAACCAAGAAGTTTGTAAGGGCAAGGAGATCACCTACTTCATGAAGATCTACCCATAGTGAGGCTAGTCCTTCGTGGACGGAAGCCGCATGGAATAGTCAAGGTTTCTTCTTCGTGGAACCCTCCGTGGGTAGAGCCCTCCGTGGACTCTCGGGACCGTTACCCTCTGTGGGTTGAAGACTCCATGAATGTAGACGGACAATAGCACCATCTGTCGGAACCACGGGAAAAATCTTCGTGTCATCACTTGTGTTTGCATTCTTAACCTTCTCTTTACTTACATGTGCAATGTATTCACTTTTTGCTGCTATACTCTTAGACATGCATGTGTAGGGTGTTACTTGATATGCTATGAATGCTAAAACTTGCCAAGAATTTTTTTTGGGAAAAAGGCAAAACTTTTATTTGGTCAAGTAGTCTAATCACCCCCCTCTAGACCTACTTTCGATCCTACAAGTGGTATCAGATCTTTGGTCTCCATTGCATTGGTTTCACAACCTAGAAGTATGGCATCTAGTGAGGGAAATTGTCACCGTAGAGGTCCGTACTTTGATGGCACTAACTTTGCTAGCTGGAAGCATAAAATTAAAATGCATTTGCTTGGTCATAATCCAGCCATTTGGGATGTTGTTCGTGTTGGTTTGCAAGGTGAATTCTTTGCGAATGGAAAGGAACCGGATCGTGAAGCATCTGCGGATGAATTGAAGATGTTGCAACTCAATGCTCAAGCATGTGACATACTCTTCATCTGCCTATGTCCTGAGGAATTCAACAAAATCAGCCGTCTTGAACACGCAAAAGAGATTTGGGATACTTTGGTTGATATGCACGAAGGAACTGAGTCCGTGAGAGAATCCAAGTTAGATGTTCTTCAAGGTCAACTTGACAAGTTCAAGATGAAGGATGGTGAACGAGTCACTGAAATGTACTCTAGGCTAGATCTCATCACCAATGAGATTGTCGGCTTAGGAAGCGAAGAAATGACTGACAAGTTCATCATCAAGAAGATACTTCGAGCTTTGGATGAGAGATATGACACTGTGTGCACATTGATCCAAATGATGCCAAACTACAAAGATCTCAAACCAAATGAAGTGATTGGTAGAATTGATGCTCATGAGATGACATTGAAAGACAAGGAAGACCTTCATCACAAGACCTTCATCGCAGCTCTAACTCAAGATATGAAGAGAAGCGTTCGTCAAGTTGTGATCGAAACTGCTACAATTGTGGGAAGCATGTACACTACTCAAATGAGTGCTCAGCTCCCTACAAACAAAGAGAAGAGTCACCAAGAAGACGAAGCTCAAGGGATGAATCACCTAAAAGAGAGAGAACGAGTAGAGATGATTGTTATGAATGAAGATCCTCAAGGAGAAGTAGGGACTCGGAGAAGAAGGACAAGCACACAAAGATCTACTCAAGAAGGAAGCATCAAGCTCATGTTGGTGAATGGGTTTTCGGCTCCGACTTCGACAACCACTCCGAGAGAAGCTATCACTCCAACTCCGACTACAGTCAAGATTATGGTGTTGTCGGAATTGCACAAGTGACAACCAACTCCTATGACCTATTTGATTCACCAAATGAAGGAGGTGGAAGTTGCTTCATGGCTAAAGGCCCCAAGATATCACATCCCGAATATTTTGATTTCAATAGTGATGAAGATGACTTTCTTTAAGATGATGACTTGCTATGTGATTAAACTAGTGATGTTAATCATAATGAACTTGATATCTCTCATGCTAGTCAAGATAAGTCAATTGACGATGATAAGATGAAAACAGAAGAACTCACTAAAGAACTCAACACTCTTAAGTTAGCTCATGAATCTACTCTTGAAGATCATATGGAGCTTGTAAGAACTCATGAGAATCTACGCTTCGAGAAGCTCAATTTGGAGCAAGCACATGAATTTCTTAAAGCTATCAATGATGATCTTCGAAAGAAGACTTCATCTTATAATGCCAAACGACTACTCTTGTCTACATTCATGCCACAAGTCAAATCTAAGCAAACTGGTAACAAACGAAAGAAAGTTTCTTCATCTAGTAGCAACAATAAAAATGCTAAACCCAATGATGTTGCTCCTAGTAGTTCTATTGATTCCACTAATGATGATTCTCTTAGCCAAGTTAAACTCCAGCAAGAAAATGCTTTATTGAAAGGGATTATAGAGAAAGGTATCTACAAGAGTCTTGAAGGGTACAAACAATTTGATGAGATAGTATGCAAGCATGGAGGATACCGAAAGAATCGCGGTGTTGGCTACTTCAACGGAAATGGAGTTGAATGGGAAGAAGGTCAATATCCCAATCCCAAGTTTGTTCCTCAAAAGGATAAGTATGAAAATACTCTTACCAAGGGGACAAACACTCAACATGACCTTCCACCACAAGACACCAAGCTCAAGGGCAAGAACAAGCTCCAAGAGGATTTTGACTCTTATGAAGAGGAATCCCAAGCTTTGGTGAAGTGGCTTCCCGAGGCTACTACAAGCTCAACTTCTACAAGTGCTACTTCAACACCAAGTATCCCCATCAACTTGATGTGGATTCCCAAGAAGGAGAACTAGAGAGTTCTTGAGGGGTGACTCCGCCAATGAAATTCACTCACATTGATTATTGGCAAGATCTATTTGCAATCAGCATCAACCCTATGCAATAGATTAAGGAGTCACACATTCCCTCAAAGGTAAGAAAGGGACAAGGTAATCAACAAATCAATGGACATCATCACACATGATTTGCACTCCATGTCCATAGATATCCTTGTATTTGTCTCTTGTGTGTTGGGACTAACCCATGTAGGTGAGAAGAGTAAGGAAACAACAAGGATGCTCCCAACTCTTGGTGATCTTCACCATCACTACCTCACCAACATGAAGTCAAAGCATCTCTTAGTATATGACAACATTAAATGCTTTATGTAAAAATGGTAACCCCACTTGTGCTTAAACAATGAGTATGACCTATGATCAAGTATTCTTACTTGGCTCCTAAGTCAAATACTCATATATAGATGACTCTGTCATCGCCCAAGTGTTTGTTAGATGATAGAGTGTTTCTGCATGTTTGCCATGATTTCATTTGACATCTTATTGTGTGAGCATTTGGTCTGCATTTATTTTCTCATTCGAGGATATCCAATTGTTGCTATTTGTCTTTTGATTTATCTTTTGCCAATTGGATATACAAGAATGCCTAGGACCACTTCTTTAGCTATCTATGAGTTAATCCCGTATGATGTTCCCTTTGTTCTTTGGTATGTTACTTGCCTGAGATTCAATCGTCGGTATCTACATACCTAGTTCAACCTCGTTACCAGCAAGTCTCTTTACTCATTCCGTAATACAAGATCCTGTGACTAACACTTAGTCACATTGCTTGCAAGGCTTATTGTGATGTTGTATTACCGAGTGGGACCTGAGATACCTCTCCGTCACACGGAGTAACAAATCCTAGTCTTGATCCATGCCAACCCAACAGACACCCTCAGAGATACCTGTAGAGAACCTTTATAGTCACCCAGTTACGTTGCGACATTTGATACACACAAGGCACTCTTCCGGTGTCCGTGAGTTGCATGATCTCATGATCATAGAAACATATACTTGACATGCAGAAAACAGTAGCAATAAACTGACACGATCATATGCTACGTTTGTAGTTTGGGTCTAGTCCATCACATCATTCTTCTAATGATGTGATCCCGTTATCAAATGACATCACATGTCAATGGCTAGAAAACCTTGACCATCTTTGACCAACGAGCTAGTTCGTTAGAGGCATACTAGGGACAAAGTGTTGTCTATTTACCCACACATGTAATGTGTTTCCAATCAATACAATTATAACATGGATAAAAAGCGATTATCATGAACAAGGAAATATAATAATAAACACTTTATTTATTGCCTCTAGGGCATATTTCCAACAGCAAGGAGGTCACCTACTTCGTGAAGATCTACCCATAGTGAGGCTAGTCCTTCGTGGACGGAAGCCGCATGGAATAGTCAAGGTTGCTTCTTCATGGAACCCTCCATGGGTAGAGCCCTTCATGGACTCTTGCGACCGTTACCCTCCGTGGGTTGAAGACTCCATGAATGTGGACGTACGATAGCACCACCTATCAGAACCACGGGAATAATCATGATGTCATCACTTGTGTTTGCATTCCTAACCCTCTATTTACTTACATGTGCAATGTATTTATTTTCCGCTGCTACACTCTTAGACATGCATGTGTAGGGTGTTACTTGATATGCTATGAATGCTAAACTTGCCAAGAATTAAAACTGGGAAAAAGGCAAAACTTTTATTTGGTCAAGTAGTCTAATCACCCCCCCCCCTCTAGGCCTACTTTCGATCCTACAAGTGGTATCAGAGCTTTGGTTTCCATTGCATTGGTTTCACAACCTAGGAGAAGTATGGCATCTAGTGAGGGAAATTATCACCATAGAGGTCCATACTTTGATGGCACTAATTTTGCTAGTTGGAAGCATAAAATGAAAATGCATTTGCTTGGTCATAATCCTACCGTTTGGGCTATTGTTCGTGTTGGCTTGCAAAGTGAATTCAGTGCAGATGGAAAGGAACCGGATCATGAAGCGTCAGCGGATGAATTGAAGATGTTGCAACTCAATGCTCAAGCATGTGACATACTCTTCAACTGCCTTTGTCATGAAGAATTCAACAAAATCAGCCGTCTTGAACACGCAAAAGAGATTTGGGATACTTTGGTTGATATGCACGAAGGAACTGAGTCTGTGAGAGAATCCAAGTTAGATGTTCTTCAAGGTCAACTTGACAAGTTCAAGATGAAGGATGGTGAAGGAGTCGTTGAAATGTACTCTAGGCTAGCTCTCATCACAAATGAGATTGCCGGCTTAGGAAGCGAAGAAATGACTAACTAGTTCATCATCAAGAATATACTTCGAGCTTTGGATGAGAGATATGACACCATGTGCACATTGATCCAAATGATGCCCAATTAAAAAGATCTCAAACCAACGGAAGTGATTGGTAGAATTGTTGCTCATGGGATGACAATCAAAGACAAGGAAGACCTTCATCACAAGTCTAGCAGTGCTTACAAAGGCACAAGTGATGCTCCCACTACCTCAAGCGACAACCTTGTCACAAATGAAGAGGTAAGCCTCATGGTCAAGAAATTCAACAAGTTCTACAAGAATAGAAGCAAAGATCGCAGCTCCAACTCTAGATATGAAGAGAAGCGTTCGTCAAGTCATGACCGAAACTGCTACAATTGTGGAAAGCCCAGACACTACTCAAATGAGTGCTCGGCTCCCTACAAACGAAGAGAAGAGTCACCAAGAACACGAAGCTCAAGAGATGAATCACCTCGAAGGGAGAGAAGGAGTAGAGATGATCGTTATGAACGAAGACCCTCAAGGAGAAGTAGGGACTCAGAGAAGAAGAACAAGCACACCAAGAGATACTCAAGAATAAAGCATCAAGCTCATGTTGGTGAATGGGTTTTCGGCTCCGACTCCGACAACCACTCCGAGAGAAGCTATCACTCCAACTCCAACTATAGTGAAGATGATGGTGTTGCCGGAATTGCACTAGTGACAACCAACTCCTATGATCTATTTGATTCATCAAATGAAGGAGGTGGAAGTTGCTTCATGGCTAAAGGCCCCAAGGTATCACACCCCGAATGTCTTGATTTCGATAGTGATGAAGATGATTTGCTTTACGATGATGACTTGCTATGTGATAAGACTAGTGATCATAATGAACTTGATATTTCTCATACTAGTCAAGATAAGTCAATTTATGATGATAAGATGAAAATAGAGGAACTAACTAAAGAACTCAACACTCTTTAGTTAGCTCATGAATCTACTCTTGAAGATCATAAAGAGCTTGTAAGAACTCATGAGAAGCTACGCTTCGAGAAGCTCAATTTGGAGCAAAACATGAATTTCTTAAAGCTATCAATGACGATCTTCGAAAGAATACTTCATCTTGTATTGCCAAACGACTAATCTTGTCTACATTCATGCCACAAGTCAAATCTAAGCAAACTAGTAACAAAGGAAAGCAAGGTTCTTTATCTAGTAGCAACAATAAAAATGCTAAACCCAATGATGTTTCTCCTAGTAGTTCTATTGATTCCACTAATGATGATTCTCTTATCCAAGTTACACTTGAGCAAGAAAATGCTTTATTGAAAGGAATTATAGAGAAAGGTATATACAAGAGTCTTGAAGGGTACAAACAATTTGATGAGATTATATGTAAGCATGGAGGATACTGAAAGAATTGCGGTGTTGGCTACTTCAATGCTAATGGAGTTGAATGGGAAGAAGGTAAATATCCCAATCCCAAGTTTGTTCCTCAAAAGGATAAGTATGAAAATACTCTTCCCAAGAGGACAAACACTCAAGATGACCTTCCACCACAAGACACCAAGCTCAAGGGCAAGAACAAGATCCAAGAGGACTTTGACTCTTACGAAGATGAACCCCAAGCTTTGGTGATGTGGATTACCAAGGCTACTACAACCTCAACTTCTACAAGTAATACTTCAACACCAAGGATCCCCATCAACTTGATTTTGATTCCTAAGAAGAAGAACTAGAGAGTTCTTGAGGGGTGACTCCGCCAATGAAATTCACTTACATTCATTATTGGCAAGATCTATTTTCAATCAACATCAACCCTATGAAATAGATCAAGGAGTCACACATTCCCTCAAAGGTAATCAAGGGACAAGGTAATCAACAAATCAATGGACATCATCACACATGCTTTGCACTCCATGTCCATAGATATCCTTGTATTTGTCTCTTATGTGTTGGACCTAACCCATGTAGGTGAGAAGAGTAAGGAAACAACAAGGATGCTCCCAACTCTTGGTGATATCATCAACCTTGAGCATCCACCACTACCTCACCAACATGAAGTCTTCATCGACAAAACCCAAGGTTAGTTTATCCCTCTTATGGGGGGATGTCACATCAAGGGGGAACTTTACTCTAAGACTTGAGTCAAAGCATCTCTTAGTATGTGACAACATTAAATGCTTTATGTAAAAGTGGTAGCCCCACTTGTGCTTAAACGATGAGTATGACCTATGATCAAGTATTCTTACTTGGCTCCTAAGTCAAATACTCATATATAGATGACTTTGTCATCGCCCAAGTGCTTGTTAGATGCTAGAGTATTTTTGCATGTTTGCCATGATTTCATTTGACATCTTATTGTCTGAGCATGTTGGTCTGCACTTATTTTCTCATTTGAGGATATCCAATTGTTGCTATTTGGATTTTAATTTATATTTTGCCAATTGGATATACAAGAATTCCTAGGACCACTTCTTTAGCTATCTATGCTTTCTCACCTCATACTCTATTCATGCTGCATCACAAAATTTGAACAAGAACTTTTCGATCCCTCTTTGGATGGAGCACTCGGAGTTCCGTATTGACAAGGATTGGACGTTAAAACCTCCCAAGTGCATCTTGGTGGAACCAACCACAAAATCTCGGTCTCACCGAATGCCTAGGGTTGATCTGGTTTTTCAATCGCGGTACCACCGATTCCATTCTCTCGGTTACACCGAAAACTTAGAATCGGTGTCACCGACAGTGGTGGGTATATAACTCTGGACCCCGACGCTTTGAAATTCTATCTTCAAACATCACGCTCCAAAACCCTAAGCTACCACTCCGAAGACCCCTGGTCATCGCCCTTGTCTCCCCTCACTTCTCCGCCACTGGGAATCGCCGTCACCGACGAACTCCACTCCCTCGTCGCCGCCGTAGAGGATCCGCACCAAACTAGGGTATGCATTCGATCTCTAGTGCGCTCCTCGTCCGATTCTTGCGCATTAGATCCTTGTTTATCATCATTACACCCTTTGCACATGTTTTCATCCTCTCAAAACATCGTAATCTCGCGAAAGATGAGTTTTCTAGGGTTTTGCCGTCCGCCCGATAGATCTCGGTGAAACCAAAACAGGAATATCGGTCTCACCGATATACCTTTCTGTGTGGCTGAGAATTGACTTGGTGGAACCGAGCTGCTCTTTTCAGTCTGACCGAAAAGGCTGCCAAGTTTCGGTTAGTGAGTTAGTCAGTCTTGGCCCCACCAAATTTTTTGTTTCAGTTGCACCGATATCTATTTGTCAGAATGCAAAAATCTCAAAAATTCATTGCTCAAATTTCAAAACCCAGCCTCATTCTGTGATGACTCATCTTCTTCTTCTCTCCTATACTCTATTCACAGGGTTAGTATGTCATGCTCAGAGGACAGTCAGAATGTGGTAGAGCAGGGAGTTGATATGAGTTCTGGAACAAGCCGAGAAGCCAGTTCTTTCTCAGATTGAGGCACCCCCAGCTCTCGTGGGTTGCCCAAGGCTGCCACCAGAACCAGGAAGAAGCTCAACTCTGATGAAGAATATTCAGATTTTATTCGTGAGGAGATACTTGCTAAAAATAAAGAAAAGGCTGCCAAGAAGTCAACAACTGAAGCTACATCCTCTCGAAGAGTTGTCAGCAAAATCTATGCTCCTGCTAAAACTTTCAAGGCATATGAAAGTGCAAGAGCCACTATATCAATTGAGGTCCCCAAGAAAGTTATGCCTAAAAAGGCAGGGGAGAAGAAGTCCAAGAAGAGGATTGTCCATGTTATTGGCAGGCCTACCTCTATGTTTGAAGATCCAGATGAGGCTGTTGGTGCTGCTGCTGAGGAGGAGGAGGAAGAGCATGTTGAGATAGTCCCTCCCAAGAAGAAAGCCAAGAAGCTCATGGCTGATGCTATGCCAAAGACTGGCACCTCCAAGAGCACCAAGCCTACATCCAAGAAGGCTGTTGGACATAAGTCCAAGAGGACTACGAAGGACATTCCTGCTTTAGAGAAGAACAAAGGGACTGCCTCCAAAGTGGAAGATGATGAGGAATTGACTACCTTGATGAAGCTCAGACCACATCTTCTAGTGCATGACGCTAGCCACTTAGTTGTTGAGGACATGAGTAAGAGGAAAGACTCGGGACTGAGAGCCTAGAGAGCCATAGATCCTTATGATCATAGGAGGAAGACTGTCGTTGACTACAGGTTTTACACCAAAGAGCAACAAGATTTCTATGAGACCGTTCTGCTTGACAAGAGCCCTACTGTTGGCGACATGAGGTATGTCGATTGGAAGTTCATCAAAGATAATGTGGACTACTTCCCAAGTGTCCAAGACAACTTCCATTGCATTGATCTGGACAAATTCATTGACAGAGAGCTAACTGCATGGAACGACGAGATGATCATGTAATTCTACTCCACTGCTCATTTCTACGGAGATGGTAGAATTGTATGGATGACATAAGGTGCTAGATTTGAATCCACTGTTGAGGAATGGGCTGCTCTACTAGAAGTTCCAGAAGCTTAGGAAGGAGACTTGGATGTATACTCTGAACCCAAGGCAAGTCACCATGCCATGAAAGACATGTATACTCCTATCCCCGCAGACAAGGTGCAATCACACAAGCTAGGATCCATCTATTATCTGCAAGCAGGCCTCCAGACTATAAACACAATTCTTAGGCATAGCTGTTGGAAATATGCCCTAGAGGCAATAATAAATTGGTTATTATCATATTTCCTTGTTCATGATAATCGTTTATTATCCATGCTATAATTGTGTTGATCGGAAACTCAGATACATGTGTGGATACATAGACAACACCATGTCCCTAGTATGCCTCTAATAGACTAGCTTGTTGATCAAAGATGGCTGTGGTTTCCTACTCATGGACATGAGATGTCATTTGGTAACAGGATCACATCATTAGGAGAATGATGTGATGGACAAGACCCAAACTACAAACGTAGCATATGATCGTGTCAGTTTATTGCTACTGTTTTCTGCATGTCAAGTATTTGTTCCTATGACCATGAGATCATGCAACTCACTGACACCGGAAGGAGTACCTTGTGTGTATCAAACATTGCAACGTAATTGGGTGACTATAAAGGTGCTCTACAGGTATTTCTGAGGGTGTCTGTTGGGTTGGCATGGATCAAGACTGGGATTTGTTACTCCGTGTGACAGAGAGGTATCTCAAGGCCCACATGGTAATACAACATCACAATAAGCCTTGCAAGCAATGTGACTAAGTGTTAGTCACAGGATCTTGTATTACAGAATGAGTAAAGAGACTTGTCGGTAACAAGGTTGAAGTAGGTATGGAGATACCGACGATCGAATCTCGGGCAAGTAACATACCGAAGAACAAAGGGAACATCATACGGGATTAACTGAATCCTTGACATAGAGGTTCGGCCAATAAAGATCTTTGTAGAATATGTACGAACCAATATGGGCATCCAGGTCCCGCTATTGGTTATTGACCGTAGAGGTGTCTCGATCATGTCTACATAGTTCTTGAACCTGCATGGTCTGCACACTTAAGGTTTGGTGATGTTTCGGTAGTATAGAGTTATGCTTAGTTGTGACAGAAGGTTGTTCGGAGTCCCGGATGAGATCCCGGACGTCATGAGGAGCTCCGGAATGGTTCAGAGTAAAGATTGATAGAGGAAGTCCTATTTTGGTCGCCAGAAAAGTTTTGGGCTCATCGGTAGGGTACCGGGAGTGCCGGTAGTGTACCGGGAGACCATCGGGAGGGGTATTTCGACCCAAGAGGCTACATGGGCTGTGGGAGGGTGAATACCAGCCCTTAGTGGCCTGTTGGAAGTCCCACACAAGGCCCATGCGGCTGGAAAGAAAAGCCCAAAGAGAAAAAGGTGGAAAAAGGCAAAAAGGCAAAAATAAGGAGTCCAAGTCCTACTAGGATTGGAGGAGGAATCCTCCTCTCCTCCTTGATTCGGCTGAAGCCTAGGGCTGGCCCCTTGAGGGCCAAGCCTTCTCCTCTCTTCCTCTTATATATACTAGAGGTTTTAGGGTTTTTGGCACGAGATTTTTTGCCACGTGCTACCCTCTCCTCTTGTGCATAGTTTCTCCTCTAGGTCGGTTTTCTGCAGTGCTTAGGCGAAGCCCTTCCGGAATAGCTCCACCACCATCGCCGCAACATCGTCGCGCTGCTAGAGAAGTCTTCTACCTCTCCGCTCCCTCTAGCTGGATCAAGAAGGCGGAGATCGTCATCGAGCTATACGTGTGCTGAACGCGGAGGTGTCGTCCGTTCGGCGCTAGATCGGAAGGACCGTAATCAAGATCACGAGACGGATCATGGTGAGATTGTGGGATAGATCGTGATGAGTTCGCGGGACGGACTATGATTGGATCGTGGGATAGATCGTGATGAGATCGCGGGACACTCGGTGATTTGGATCGCGAAGACGTTCGACTACACCAATCGAGTTTCTTAATGCTTCTCGCTTACCGATCTACAAGGGTATGTAGATCCACTCTCCCTCTCATAGATGCTCATCACCATGGATAGATCTTGCATGTGCGTAGGAATTTTTTTGTTTCCCATGCAATGTTCCCCAACAGTGGTATCAGAGCTAGGTCTATGTGTATATGAGATCTCAAGTAAAACACAAAGAGTTTGTGGGCGTTGATGCTTAGGTTGCTTCCTCCCTTGGTCGTGTTTTGGTTCAGCGGTATTGTGGGATAAAGCGGCCTGGACCAACATTACTCATATGCTTACGAGAGATCGGTTCCCTCAACTGCAACTTGTTGCATAGATGGCTGGCGGGTGCCAGTTTCTCCTACTTTAGTTGGATCAGATTCGACAAAGGCGGTCCTTGAGAAGGTTGAAAATCAACTAATGTATCACCATTGTGGTTGATGCGTAGGTGAGAATTGTTCTTGCTAGATACCCATAGCAGCCACGTAAAACATGCAACAACAATTGGAGGACGTCTAACTTGTTTTTGCAGGGTATGTTGTGATGTGATATGGCCAATTACATGATGTGATATGTGTGATGTATGAGATGATCATGTGTTGTATAGAATATCACGACTTACATGTCGACGAGTACGGCAACCAACAGGAGCCATAGGGTTGTCTTTAATTATTGTATGACCTACGTGTCAATCATTAAGCGCTATGTAATGCTTTACTTTATCGCTAAACGGTAGCAATAGTAGTAGAAGCATGATGGGTGCGACAACCCCGATGGTGACACGTTAATGGAGATCAAGATGATGGAGATCATGGTGTCGTGCCGGTGATGATGGATATCATGCCGGTGCTTTCAAGATGGAAATCAAAAGCACAAGTTCATGGCCATATCATGTCACTTATGATTTGCATGTGATGTTAATCCTTTTATGCACCTTGTTTTGCTTAGGACGACGGTAGCATTATAAGGTGATCCCTCACTTAAATTTCAAGATGAATTGTGTTCTCCCCGAGTGTGCACCATTGTGAAAGTTCGTCGTGTCAAGACACCATGTGATGATCGGGTGTGATAGACTCTATGTTCACATACAATGGGTGCAAGCCAGTGTTGCACATGCAGAACACTCGGGTTAAACTTGACGAGCCTAGCATGTACAGACATGGCCTCAGAACACAAGAGACTGAAAGGTCGAGCATGAGTCATATAGTAGATATGATCAACATGATGATGTTCACCATTGAAACCACCTCAAATCACGTGATGATCGGACTTGAGTTGGTGAATTTGGATCATGTATAACTTGAATGACCGGAGGGATGTCAATTTGAGTGGGAGTTCTTCAGTAATATGATTAATTGAACTCATTATCATGAACATAGTCAGTAGTGTCTTTGCAAGTTACGTTGTAGATTACTTGCTCGCGCTATAGCTCCCTTGAATTTTTATATGTTCCTAGAGAAATAGAGTTGAAAGATGATGCTAGAATATTGCGGACTGGGTCCGTGATCTAAGGATTGTCCTCATTGCTGCATAGAAGGCTTATGTCCTCAATGCACCGCTCGGTGCGCCAACCCCTCTAGCATCGTCTGTAGATGTTGTGAACATCTGACAGGCACGTTCTGATGACTACTTGATAGTTTAGTGCATCATGCATTACGGCTTAGAATTGAGGCTCCGAAACATTTTGAACATCACGAAACATATGAGATGTTCTAAGCGATGAAATTAGGATCTCAGGCTCATGCCCATGTTGCAAGATATGAGATCTCCAACAAGATTCTTTGCCTGCAAGATGAAAGAGAATAGCTCAATCATTGAGCATGTGCTCAGATTGTCTGGGTGGTACAATCGCTTGAATCGAGTGGGAGTTGATCTTCCAGATAAGATAGTGATTGATATAATTCTCCAAGTCATTGTCACTAAGCTACTAGAACTTGGTGATGAACTATAAAATGCCAGGGATAGAAATAATGGTCGCTGAGCTATTCACGATGTTTGACACCACGAAGGTAGAAATCAAGAAGGAGCATCAAGTGTTGATGGTTAGTAAAAACCACTAGTTTCAAGAAGGGCACGGGCAAGGAGGGAAACTTCATGGATGGCAAGTCAGTTGTTGCTCTAGTGAAGCAATCCAAAGTTGAACCCAAACCCGAGACTAAGTGCTTCGATTATGAGGAGAGCGGTCGCTGAAGCGGAACAACCCTAGATACATGGTAGATAAGAAGGCTAGCAATGTCGACAAAAGTATATTTGATATACGTGTTATTGATGTGTACCTTGCTAGTACTCCTAATAGCACCTGGGTATTGGATACCGGTTCGGTTGCTAAATGTTAGTAACTCGAAGTAAAAGCTACGGAATAAACAGAGTCTAGCTAAGGGTGAGGTGACGATGTGCGTTGGAAATGTTTCCAAGGTTGATGTGATCAACATCGCATGCTCTCTCTACCTTCGGGATTAGTGACGAACCTAAATAAATGTTATTTGGTGTTTGCGTTGAGCATGAACGTGATTAGATCGTGTTTATTGCAATACGGTTATTCATTTAAGTCAGAGAATAATGGTTATTCTCTTTACATGAATAATACCTTCAATGGTCATACACCCAGTGAGAATGGTTTGTTGAATCTTGATCGTAGTAATACACATGTTCATAACATTGATGCCAAAAGATACAAAGTTAATAATGATTTTACCACGTACTTGTGGCATTGCCGCTAAATGTCATATTGGTATAAAGCGCATGAAGAAACTCCATGCTGATGGATCTTTGGACTCATTCGATTTCGAATCAGTTGAGACATGCGAACCATGCCTCTTGGGCAAGATGACTACGGACCCCATTTTCCGGATTGATGGAGCGGACAAGTGATTTATTGGAAATGATACATGTTGATATATGCAATCCAATAAGTTTTGTAGCTTGCGGTGGATATCGTTATTTTCTTACCTTCACTGATGATTTGAGTAGATATAGTGTATATTTACTTAATGAAACACAAGTCTGAATCGTTTGAAAGGTTCAAGCAAATTCAGAGTGAAGTTTAAGATCATCGTGACAAGAAGATAAAAATGTTTGTGATATGATCGTGGAGGTGAATATATGAGTTACGAGTTTGGCATACAACTTTAGACAATGTGAAAGTTGTTTCACAACTCACGCCACCTCGAACACCATAGTGTGATGGTGTGTCCGAACGTCATGGTCGTGTTCTATTGGATATGGTACGGGCTGTGATGTCTCTTATCGTTTTGCTACTATAGTTTTGGAGTTATGCATTAGAGACAACTACATTCACTTTAAATAGGGCACCGTCTAAATCCATTGTGATGACACCGTGTGAATTATGGTTTGATAGAAACATAAACTGTCATTTATTAATGTTTGGGGCTGCGACACTTGTGTGGAAAAAATGTTTTCACCTAATGAGCTCGAACCCAAAGCGGACAAATGCATCTTCATAGAATACCCTAAGAACAGTTGGGTGAACCTTCTATCTCAAACCCAAGCATAGAGTGTTTGTTGCTAAAACTGGGTCCTTTCTCGAGAAAAAGTTTCTCTCGAAAGAATTGAGTGGGAGGAAGATAGAACTTGATGAGGTTATTGAACCTTTGCTTCAACGAGAGAGTAGCGCAGTGCAGGAAGATGTTTTTGTGAAGACTACGTTAATTAAAGAGGAAGTTAATGATGATGATCATGAAGCTTCGGATCAAGTTACTATCAAACCTCGTAGGTCGACAAGGATGTGTACTGCTCCTGAGTGGTACGACAACCCTGTCTTGGAGGTCATGTTGTTGGACAACGACGAACCTACGAGCTATGGAGAAGCGATGATGGGCCCGGATTCCGACAAATGGTTAGAGGCCATGAAATCCGAGAAAGGATCCATGTATGAAAACCAAGTATAGACTTTGGTAGACTTGCTCGTTGGATGGCAGGTCGTCGAGTACAAATGGACCTTTAAGATGAAGACAAACGCTGATGGTAAATGTCACCATTTATAAAGCTCGACTTGTTGCAAAGAAGTTTACGACAAGTTCAATGTGTTGACTGCGATGAGACTTTCTCACTCGTAGCGATGCTAAAGTCTGTTCGAATTATGTTAGCAGTTGCTGCATTTTTCAATTATGAAATATGGCAGATGGATGTCAAAACATCGTTTCCTTAACGGTTTACTTGAGGAAAGGTTGTATGTGATACAACCAGAAGGATTTGTCAGTCCTAAGGATGCTAAAAGGTGAGCAAGCTTCAGTGATCCTTCTATGGACTGAAACAAGCATCTCGGAGTTGGAATATACACTTTGATGAGGTGATCAAAGTTTTTGAGTCTATACAAAGTTTATGAGAAACTTGTATTTGCAATAAAGTGAGTGGGAGCACTATAGAGTTTCTGATAAGTATATGTGGATGACATATTGCTGTTCGGAAAAAAGGTAGAATTTCTGGAAAGCATAAACGGTTGTTTGAAAAGTGATTTTCAAAGGAAGACCTGGATAAAGATACCTAATTGTTGAGTATCAAGATATAGAGATAGATCAAGATGTCTGATGAGACTTTCAATGAGTACATACCTTGACAAGATTTTGAAAGAGTTCAAAATGGATCAGTCAAAGAAAGAGTTCTCGCCTGATTTGTAAGGTGTAAAGTTGAGTGAGACTCAAAGCTCGACCACAGCAGAAGAAAGAGAAATGACGAACATCGTCCCCTATGCCTTGGCCATAGGCTCCGTATAGTATGCCATATTGTGCACTGCACCTGTGTGTGCCTTGCCATGAGTCCATCAAGGGGTACAAGAGTGATCCAGGAGTGGATCACTGGACAGCAGTCAAGATTATGGAGGTGATAAAGAGTTCATCGTAAAGAGTTACGTCGATGCAAGCTTTAACACCAATCCGGATGACTCGTGGTAGCAATCTAGATATGTATAGTGGAGCAGCCATTTGGAATAGTACCAAGTGGAGTGTGGTAGCAATGTTTACAGTTTGACATAGAGATTTCAAAGTACACTCGGATCTGAATGTCGCAGACCCGTTGACTATAAGACCTCTCTCACATGCAAAGCATGATCGAGCACCAGAACTCATTGGGTGTTAGATTCATAACAATGTGAATCACATGGTGATGTGAACTAGATTATTGACTCTAGTGCAAGTGGGAGACTGTTGGAAATATGCCCTAGAGGAAATAATAAATTGGTTATTATCATATTTCCTTGTTCATGATAATCATTTATTATCCATGCTATAATTGTGTTGATCGAAAACTCAGATACATGTGTAGATACATAAACAACACCATGTCCCTAGTATGCCTCTAATAGACTAGCTCGTTGATCAAAGATGGCTGTGGTTTCCTAGTCATGGACATGAGATGTCATTTGGTAAGGGGATCACATCATTAGGAGAATGATGTGATGGACAAGACCCAAACTACAAACGTAGCATATGATTGTGTCAGTTTATTGCTACTGTTTTATGCATGTCAAGTATTTGTTCCTATGACCATGAGATCATGCAACTCACTAACACCGGAAGGAGTACCTTGTGCGTATCAAACATCGCAATGTAACTGGGTGACTATAAAGGTGCTCTACAGGTATCTCTGAGGGTGTGTATTGGGTTAGCATGGATCAAAACTGGGATTTGTTACTCCGTGTGACGGAGAGGTATCTCAGGGCCCACTCGGTAATACAACATCACAGTAAGCCTTGCAAGCAATGTGACTAAGTTTTAGTCACGGGATCTTGTATTACAGAACAAGTAAAGAGACTTGCTAGTAACGAGGTTGAACTAGGTATGAAGATACCGACGATCGAATCTCGGGCAAGTAACATACCGAAGAACAAAGGGAACATCATACGGGATTAACTGAATCCTTGACATAGAGGTTCGTCCGATAAAGATCTTCGTAGAATATGTAGGAACCAATATGGTCATCTAGGTCCCGCTATTGGTTATTGAACATAGAGGTGTCTCGGTCATGTCTACATAGTTCTCGAACCCGCAGGGTCTGCACACTTAAGGTTTGGTGATGTTTCGATAGTATAGAGTTATGCTTGGTGGTGACCGAAGGTTGTTCGGAGTCCAAGATGAGATCTCGGATGTCATGAGGACCTCCGAAATGGTCCGGAGGTAAAGATTTATATATAGGGAGTCCTATTTTGGTCGCCGGAAAAGTTTCGGGCTCATCGGTAGTGTACCGAGAGTGCCGGTAGTGTACCGGGAGACCATCGGGAGGGGTATTTCGACCCAAGAGGCTACATGGGCTGTGGGAGAGTGAATACCAGCCCTTTGTGGGCTGGTGGAAGTCCCACACAAGTCCCATGCAGCTGGGAAGAAAAACCCAAAGAGAAAAAGGTGGAAAAAGGCAAAAAGGCAAAAATAAGGAGGAGTCCTAGTCCTACTAGGATTGGAGGAGGAATCCTCCTCTCCTCCTTGATTCGGCCGAAGCCTAGGGCTGTCCCGTTGAGGGACAAGCCTCCTCCTCTCTTCCTCTTATATATACTAGAAGGTTTAGGGTTTTTGGCACGAGATTTTCTGCCACGTGCTACCCTCTCCTCTAGTGCATAGTTTCTCCTCTAGGTCGGTTTTCTATAGTGCTTAGGCGAAGCCCTACCGGAATAGCTCCACCACCATCGCTGTAGTGCCGTCGCGCTGCCGGAGAACTCATCTACCTCTCTGCTCCCTCTTGCTGGATCAAGAAGGTGGAGATCATCATCGAGTTGTACGTGTGCTGAACGCGGAGGTGTCGTCCGTTCGGCGCTAGATCAGAAGGACCGTGATCAAGATCACGAGACGGATCGTAATGAGATCGTGGGACGGATCATGATGAGTTTGTGGGATGGATCGTGATTGGATCGCAAGACAGATTGGTATGAGATCGCGAGACACTCGGCAATTTGGATCGTGAAGACGTTCGACTACACCAACCGCGTTTCTTAATGCTTCCCGCTTAGCGATCTACAAGGGTATGTAGATCCTCTATCCCTCTCGTAGATGCTCATCACCATGGATAGATCTTGCGTGTGCATAGGCATTTTTGTGTTTCCCATGCAACGTTCCCCAACAATACCTTGATGCCCAAGTCTGGAGATGACAAGATGATCAAAGGCTACTCCATCAACATGTTGATCCACCTTGACAGGAACACCAGGACTAGAGTAATGGATCTGATTGTTGAGATAATCAAGAGGGTTGTTGCTAACCAGAAGCGCTCATGCTACTATGCACCCTACATCCAGTTGCTTATCAACTCTCAGTTGGAGAAGCACATTTTTGCTCTTGATCACCCACACCTTCCCCTACATCCAGAGTTCAAAGATAACGTTGTGGTGATGAACCCAGATCATCCCACATCTGCTATAGCAGAAGCATAGGCAGAAGTTGTTCGAGCCGCTAGTGCTCAAGCCCCCAGATCCAGGAAAGAGCAAATGGATCTTCTGATCACAGCCGTCCAGGGCATGCAAAAGGATATCAAGGGGATTCTAGAGAACCAGAACAGCCTTGTGAGGATATTTGAGTCGAGGATCAAAGTGCTTGGTGACAAAGTGGACAAGGTTACAAAGACAGTGATTGAGCCCCAGAAGGAAGTTGACTCCATGCACATTCCCCGAGTCTCTACTACCTCTTCTGATCATGATGATGAGGAGGAAGGTTCACCTCTCAGGCCGGGCACCTAGTTTTTCACTCAGACAAGATCAACAACAGTACCTGCTCCAAAATCGAGGCCCTCTTCATCAGTTCCAGCTACTGTCAGCTCAGCTCCTGCTCCATTTGCTCCAGTTCCACCAGTGTCAACTCCAGCTCCATCGATGACATCTGCAGAAATCTTTGCCGACGCTGTGCTCTCAACTCCTTCATCGACACCGGAGGAGACCAGCCCAAGAATGCTTAGATAGATACCTTTGAACTTTTTGGTAACTTGTTGCCAAAGGGGGAGAAGTGTATATAGATCATTAGGCTTTAGAGAGAGAGAGCGTTTGGTCTTTTGCTGCTTCTTCAAAACAATTTCTTTTGTTTGTCGTCATACTCTTTTGTTTTACTTGTGATACTCGCTTGATGATGTTCGATCATACGCTTTAATGTGTGATTCTACTATTTCCTATCATCTTAATGCTTATGTGATGATCATTCATCTTTGCTTGATTGTGTTGTGCTATGATGTTCATTCTAATTATTCTTGCACACCACCAAGTTGTATGTGACATGTAAGAAGTGACCCATGTACCTAATTGATTGTGCATTTGCATTCAAACACAAATTCAAAAATAATGCACAAATTTAGGGGGATCTCTTGCTTTTCACATACTTCTCAAAGAGGCGACTATATTCATTGATTATATCTTTGTCGAAGCTTTGATCTATATGTTGTCATCAATTACCAAAAAGGGGGAGATTGAAAGCACATTTGCTCCCTTAGTGGTTTTGGTAATTAATAACAACATATAAGTCATTGAACTAATGCTTTCACCAAGTATATTTCAGAGAAGTTCATGGATGGGAATGGCAAAATGATTGTGGAATTACCCCAAGATTCAAGCAAATAGGTTGGCCAAGCTTCAAGCAAGAGGACTCTACATTTTACATTTGTGAGAAATCACTTTGAGTCTATAGGAAAGCCAATACTATCAAAAGGGGGTAAAGTTTTGATGGTGAACAATATGCTCAAACGTGCACAAGTGACAGTCACCAAAACATCCACATACTCTCCCACAAAGTATGTCCTAAACCAAATATGCCAAATCGATGCAATCAACATTGCTATCCAGGTGCCACCGAGTTCCAAACCCTAGACAGACTCAGCCAAACCCTAACACCTCGGAAGAGATTCCGGACTGTGGGCTCAACGTCAAGCTCACGAGCCCATAGGGGAGTGTCCCGGCGCTGGTAGGGGAGGATGCGTCTTCGCAGCATCACCTGGACCACATAGGTCAACTTGGTGCCCTCCTCGACCATGTTGCGGATGCGCTTGTGCGGGTCTCTCACCTACTTGCCCGGTCCCTAGACGAGGCCCTTTTCAAGCCATGAAGCCAGTCTGGTGGGGGATCAGATCTGAATGCGGCGGAGGGATATTGACCTTCTTCTTGTGGTTCGGTGACGTAGAACCACTCCTTCTGCCACCCCTTGATGGTGTCAATAAGGATGCCCGACGGCCACCCGACGTGGATGAGCTTGCCGATGATGGCCCTGCTGCAATCTGCGTGCTTGCCACCGACGCACTTGGGCTTGATGTTTAACACCTGAAGCCAGAGCCCGAAGTGCGGCTCGATGTGCAGGAAGGCCTCGCAGACGAGGATGAATGCCGAGATGTGCATGATGGAGTTCGGCGGGAGGTCAAGGAAGTCAAGGCCGTAGAAGAACATCAACCCCCGGACAAAGGGGTGTAGGGGAAAACTTAACCCCCTGATGAAGTGGGGGATCAACACCACCCTTTCGCCTGCCTTGGGGCTGGGGATCACTTGGCCCTACTCCTCCATGCGGTGAGGGATGTCAGCGGAGAGGTAGCCGGCCTTCTTGAGGTCAAGAATGTTCCGGTCGGTGACTGTGGAAGCCTCCCATTGGCCGTTGAAGCCCGCCATTGATGGGCTCGGAGGTGGGGGCGGAAGAACTAGATCTTTGCTTTGGAGGCACAGAGGAATAGGAGGTGGAGAAGTCGAATGGAGAGCGTGAATAGTCTTCGGGGTTTTCTTCCTCTTTTTATGAGGCCTATTGATTCAGTCTCCCCTTGCTGCGTCGTGAATCCCTCCACTTCCCGAGACATGTGAGCCATTGCGTGCGCGTGATTAAATATATCCCGAATAAAACAGGACATGATCGGTATATTGCTAGATCGTGATGATTGAAACGTCCTCGAACCATGAATCGAGTCTATGTAACTGGCCTAGCGGTCGTGGTGGGCCGTAACCTTTCGTCAGAAAGGTTGTCAAAGGAACATTTTTTACCACCTGACGTTTGGCCTTCAAGGCCAGTCAATTTGCAGTATTCGGACGTGCCATTATGTCAAAAACTACTCATCATCGGAGGCCAAACTATGTTCGGAGGGAAGGAACTCACCTCGCAAGCCGAAGACTCTGTTTGTGAAGCAATTGGAGATGAAGACCCCTGGTGTTGGAGGCAAGTTTGGGGCTACTAAGGGAGTCCTGGATTAAGGGGTCCTCGAGAAGTCGGCCTATTCTTATGGGCCGGACTATATGGGCTACTTACCAAACACTACGAGATTTGAAGGCCCAGTCACCAACATAGAAGCTTTGAGAAGCACGGCTTGCGCTCCATATTTTATGTAGCAAATAGGCATGTTTATCTCTTCGGCATGTAATCGACCATGTGTAAACCCTAGGCATCCTCGGCATCTATATAAGCCGGAGGGTTTCAGGATAGGGACAAATACATTTTTGCCCCTAGTTGGAACCTACCCACAGGTTTTGCCCCTATTTTTCAACTCTCCTCGGTTTTGCCCTTAGATTTTCCT
Source organism: Hordeum marinum (assembly GCA_022496015.1). Lineage (NCBI taxonomy): Eukaryota > Viridiplantae > Streptophyta > Magnoliopsida > Poales > Poaceae > Hordeum > Hordeum marinum. The sequence continues at coordinate 368,549,147 of CM039674.1, read as the reverse complement.
TCGAGGTCGCCCAAATGCCCTTTGACCATTTGATCAATACTTTGAAAAATTATAAGAAATTCATATGAACTCAAAACAAGATATCAAAATGTTCAGAAAAACATTACCTTTATGTACATGTCATTTTCATTCAGGAAAAAGTACCATTTAAACTACACATGGTTATTAATGTTATTAACATTTTTTAAATAAAAAGGTATAAACAATACTTTTTTATGAATAAAAATTACATTCAAATGAAGGTAATGTTTTCTGAACACGCTGATATCCTATTTGCATTTTTCTGAGTTCATGTTGATACGTCTCCAATGTATCTATAATTTTTTATTGTTCCATGATGTTATATTATCAATCTTGGATGTTTTATAATCATTTTATAGTCATCTTATATCATTTTTGGTACTAACCTATTGACATAGTGCCAAGTGCCACTTGCTGTATTTTCCATGTTTTTCTACATCGCAGAAAATCACTACCAGACAAAGTCCAAATGCCACGAAAGTTCACGATGATTTTTTATGGGCCATAAGGAACACAACGGGCCCAGGCTATGCCTGGGGTGCCCCGAGGGAGGCACAACTCACCAGGGCACGCCAGGAGGCCCAGGCGCGCCCTGGTGGGTTGTGCCCACCTCGGGTGCCCCCCGGACCGCCTCTTTGCTCTATAAATACCCCACTAGTCCAGAAACCCTAAGGCGACAGATGAAATATTCATCCAGCCACCGTAGAGTCTAGAACCACCAGATCCAATCTAGACACCATCTCGGATGGGGTTCACCACCTCCATTGGTGCGTCTCCGATGATGCGTGAGTAGTTCTTTGTAGACCTTCGGGTCCGTAGTTAGTAGCTAGATGGCTTTCTCTCTCTCGCTGAATTCTCAATACAATGGTCTCTTGGAGATCCATATGATGTAACTCTTTTGCGGTGTGTTGGGATCGATTAACTTTGAGTTTATGATCAGATCTATCTTTTTATATCCATGAAAGTTATTTGAGTTTCTATGATCTCTTATATGCATGATTGCTTATAGTCTCGTAGTTCTTCTCCGATATTTGGGTTTTGTTTGGCCAACTTGATCTATTTATCTTGCAATGGGAAGAGGTGCTTTGTAGTGGGTTCGATCTTATGGTGCTTGATCCCAGTGACAGAAAGGGAAATGACACATATGTATTGTTGCTACTAAGGATAAAACGATGGGATCCATGTCTACATAGATAGATCTTGTCTACATCATGTCATGGTTCTTATTGCATTACTCCGTTTCTCCATGAACTTAATACACTAGATGCATGCTGGATAGCGGTTGATGTGTGGAGTAATAGTAGTAGATGCAGGAAGGAGTCGGTCTACTAATCTTGGACGTGATGCCTATGTAATGATCATTGCCTGGATATCGTCATGAGTGTTTGAAGTTCTATCAATTGCCCAACAGTAATTTGTTCACCCACCATTTGCTATTTTTCTCAAGAGAAGCCACTAGTGAAACATACGGGCCCCGGGTCTCTTTCTCATATTATTTGCCTTTGCGATCTACTTTTCTCTTGCATTTATTTTTAGATCTATATTTCCAAAAACCCAAAAATACCTTTATGCACTTTATTTTATTTGGCGTTCAATCTATCAACATTTACAACTTTCTCCCGTCCACGTGCCTTTCTGGTGCCGTTACCCGAAAGGGATTGACAACCCCTTTAACACGCCGAGTTGCGAGTATTTGTTATTTGTGTGCAGGGGGCTGTTTACGTTGTGTTGCTTGGTTCTTCTCCTGGTTCTATAACCTTGGTTTCATATCTGAGGGAAATACCTACCGCCGTTGTGCTGCATCATCCCTTCCTCTTTGGGGAAATATTGACGTAGCTTCAAGCGACATCAAAAGGAATTTCTAGCGCCGTTGCCGGGGAGGATCTTCAACATATACCAGGTTCCTAATCACAAATTTCATCTCATTGCAATTTACATAATTTTCCATTTGGCTCTCGTTTTCCTCTCCCCCACTTCACAAAAAATGCCGTTTTATTTGCCTCTCTTTTTCCGTTCGTTGTTTTCTTGCCGGATCTGTTTTTGTGTGCAACCTTGTTTGTCATTACTATGGATAGTTCTTCCTTTATCGCTTGCACTCCTGAGAATGAGGTTCTCAACTTTAAACAAAGGGGAGGAGAAAATTTAAAAGGCGCTGGGTATAGAATTTGCAATGCTCATAAGAGATCTATCCGTAAGCAATCTACCATTGTTCTTCTTCGTTGTTTTTATGTTGGCATCACCACTTGGTATAGATTCGTCCTTGATATGATTACCGGTGGAAATTTCTTGATGTGTCCCTCTCTTGATGCTTTTAATGCTATGGGAAATTTAGTGGGATCACCACCTCTCATGATTAATGAAACAACTTTGACTCTTGAGCATGTTATGGAAAGACTAGATGCTATTGAGAAGAAAATGCTCACCGAAGATCATATGGAAATTATAGATAAAACGTTGCATAATTTTGCCACTAATATTGGGTCAAAAGCAGGAGATATTTTAAAGTTGTTAAAAGAGAAGGGTACCATAAACCATGAAAGAATAGAAGAAAGTTTGTCTCAAATTGATAAATTGGAACAAATCTTTAGTAATCTAAGCACGGATTTTGCTTCCGCTAAAACTATCGAGAAAACTCCCGTAAAGAGTGGTAGATCCAAGAACAAGGGTACAACTTCTAGTAACAGTAATAAAGGAGATCTTAAAATGATTAGTACTCACCCGGATTTTGTTGAAGTGATAAGAGATCCTTTTTGCAAGAATAAATTCTTTCAATTTATTCCTAGGGGTATTGGTATTAAAAATCTTTATGCTAAATTTCTTAAGGATCCTAAGTGTTTGATTGAAGAGTTGGACAAATATGACAACACTTAGATCCTTGCTTTATGCCTAGCTAAGGGTGTAAAACAATAGGGCTTGTTGGGAGGCAACCCAATGAATAAAATTTATTTTTGCCTTTTGCTTTATGTTATTGAGTTTTTGCACAAATATGCTACTGTTATGATTGTGTTTTTGTGTCTAATTAGTGTCGTTCCAAGCAAAGCCTTTGGGATCATGTTAGGTGATAGTTGCTTTGATCTTATAGAAAAATAGAAACTTTGTGCGCCAGTCACAGAATTATTAAAAATCACAGAAACGTGATAAATTCTGAATTTTTTACACAAGATTGATATATAATTTTCTCATGTTTTCCTAAATTTTCAGAATTTTTTGAGTTACAGAAGTATTTGAAATATCCAGACTGCTACAGATTGTTCTGTTTTTTGACAAATTCTATTTTCTTTGCGTTGTGTGCTTATTTTGATGGCTTTATGGTTTTGTTTGATGAGTTTTTGCCATAGAAAAGTTGGCATGCAATAGTTATAATGCAATAACACAATATGAATTGGTTTAATACAGTACTTATAGTAGTGATTTATTTTTCTTATACTAACGGATCTCACGAAGGTTTTGTTGAGTTTTGTCTGATTGAAGTTTTCAAGTTTTGGGTTATCTTATGATGGATGTAGGAAGGATAGAAGAGCCTAAGCTTGGGGATGAACTGGCATCCCAAGCTATTATCCAAAAATAAGCAACCAACTAATCTTGGGGATGCCCCCGAGTGGCATCCCCGCTTTCTTCCAACGATCATCTGTATTTTACTCGAAACTATATTTTTATTCGTCACATGATATGTGTTTTGCTTGGAGCGTCTTGTATGATATGAGTCTTTGATTTTATTTATTTTGTGTTTTAAGTATTTATCCCTTGATGGACACACCTATTTGAGAGAGACAAAAATATATCATGACTTGTTAGAATTGCTCTCTATGCTTCACTTAAATTTTTTATGAGCAATGGACTTGCTCTAGTGCTTCACTTATATCTTTTTGAGCACAGTGTGCTTAGTATTTTTGAAGAAATTCTCCCTTACTTCACTTATATTTATTTTAGAGTTATTAAATTTTTCAAGAAATTCTCTCTTGCTTCACTTCAATTATTTTGAGAAACAAGAAAAATTATGCTCTTGATCTTCACTTATATTTGTTTGAGCTTATGAAAAACAACACATGAAAATTAGTCCCAAAGTGATAGATATCCAAGAAGGATATAATAAAAACTTTCATGAAGATCATTGGACAAAATAAACTTGATTCTTAGTTATAGTTTTGAGATATGATGATGTGATATGTGAATTATGTTGATGAGTAACTATTCTTTAGTAAGAATATTGGTGTTAAGGTTTGTGATTCCCTATGCAAGTACGAAAGTCAATAGTCATGCAATGAAATTATATCCTACTTGTGGTGCATTATTAGGTGTTAGGTGTTATTTATGCTTAATGCTTGCATGTTAGATTATCCGTTTCTTGGTTGGTCGCTTCTCAATCCTTTGCTAGCCTTCATTTTGCACCAAGTATGAGCTCTACTTGTGCATCCAAATTCTTAAACCTAGTTTTTGCTACATGAGTCCACTATAACTACCTATATGTGGTATTTTTGTGCCGTTCTAAGCAAATTTGTATGTGCCATCACTAATTTTCAAAATAAACTTCTCTTCTGTGTGTTTGTTTCGCTCGCGGAGCGGTGAGGGGGGGCTAATATTTCCATGCTAGATGTGTTATTCTCACGATGAGTGTTTATTCACTTGTCATTGCACGAGAGTAAGGCAAAGTTATTAGGGATGCCCAGTCTCGAAATGCAAAAATGAATTTACTTTATGTTGTCAAATAATAAATTCCTTGGAAAGTGTTGGTATGGAGGGCACCCGTGATATGGTTAGCCATGGAAAGTGAAAGTATGGTGGAAAAAGTAATAAACTTTATTTTCTGTTTGGGAACCGCCTATGATATATCTAGCATGGAAAGTGTTGGTAACTCTAAGTCGTTTTCGTTGGTGGGATGGATACACCTCCCAAAATGTTTTTATCTCTAATTTTTCGCTTTGAGCTCTGTCACCTCTACAAATCCCTACTTCCCTCTACGAAGGGCCTTTATTTTACTTTATGCATTTTTTATTTTTGAATTTGAGTCTCCATATTCTCTTACCAAAGCACCAACTAGGAGGCAATATGATCATCCTTAAGTATTGGTTGTAGCCAATATTCGAGTGTGTTTCATGAATGGATCAATGTTTAAGCATGATGGCCTAGGGATAACTTATTTTAGCGTTGATATTTTGAAAGACATGGTTGCTTGTTGATATGCTTGAGTATCTAAATTATTATGTCAAAAATAGACTATTGCTTTGAACAACTAAAAGTCCAAATGTCCATGCTATACGAAAAAGATGATATGACATGTTAGGCAGCATTCCACATCAAAAATTCTATTTTTATCACCTAACAACTTGAGGACAAGTAGGAGTTAAGCTTGGGGATGCTGATACGTCTCCAACGTATCTATAATTTTTTATTGTTCCATGATGTTATGTTTGTTGGAAATATGCCCTAGAGGCAATAATAAATTAGTTGCCATCATATTTCTTCATTCATGATAATTGTTTATTATCCATGCTAAAATTGTATCGATCAGAAACTCGGATACATGTGTGGATACATAGACAACACCATGTCCCCAGTATGCCTCTAATAGACTAGCTCGTTGATCAAAGATGGTTAAGGTTTCCTAGCCATGGACATAAGATGTCCTTTGATAACGGGATCACATCATTAGGAGAATGATGTGATGGACAAGACCCAAACTATAAACGTAGCATATGATCGTGTCAGTTTATTGCTACTGTTTTCTGCATGTCAAGTATCTGTTCCTATGACCATGAGATCATGCAACTCACCGACACCGGAGGAGTGCCTTGTGTGTATCAAACGTCGCAATGTAACTGGGTGACTATAAAGGTGATCTATAGGTATATCCGAGGGTGTCTGTTGGGTTGGCATGGATCAAGACTCAGATTTTTTACTCCATGTGACGGAGAGGTATCTCAGGGCCCACTCGGTAATACAACATCAGAATAAGCCTTGCAGGCAACGTGACTAAGTGTTAGTCACGGGGTCTTGTATTATGGAACCAGTAAAGAGACATGTCGGTAACGAGGTTGAACTAGGTATGGAGATACCGACAATCGAATCTCGAGCAAGTAACATACCGAAGAACAAAGGGAACATCATACGGGATTAACTGAATCCTTGGCATAGAGGTTCGACCGATAAAGATCTTCGTAGAATATGTAGGAACCAACATGGGCATCCAGGTCCCGCTATTGGTTATTGACAGTAGAGGTGTCTCAGTCATGTCTGCATAGTTCTCGAACCCGCAGGGTCTGCACACTTAAGGTTTGGTGATGTTTCGGTAGTATAGAGTTATGCATGGTGGTGACCAAAGGTTGTTCGGAGTCCCGGATGAGATCCCGGTCATCACGAGGAGCTGTTTTGGTCGCCAGAAAAGTTTTGGGCTCATCGGTAGTGTACCGGGAGTGCCGGTAGTGTACCCGGAGACCATTGGGAGGGGTATTTCGACCCAAGAGGCTACATGGGCTGTGGGAGAGTGAATACCAGCCCTTAGTGGTCTGCTGGAAGTCCCACACAAGGCCCATGCGGCTAGGAAAGAAAATCCCAAAGAGAAAACGTGGAAAAGGCAAAAAAAAGGCAAAAAAAGGAAGGAGTATTAGTCCTACTAGGATTGGAGGAGGATTCCTCCTCTCCTCCCAAGTCGGTCGAAGCCTAGAGGGCTTGGCCCTTGTGCCAAGCCTTATCCTCTCTTCCTCTTATATATACTAGAGGTTTTAGGGTTTTTGCACTAGATTTTCAGCCACGTGCTACCTTATCCTCTAGTGCATAGTTTCTCCTCTAGATCGGTTTTCTCCCGTGCTTAGGCAAAGCCCTGTAGGAATAGCTCCACCACCATCGCCGCAACGCCGTCGCGCTGCCGGAGAAATCATCTACCTCTCTGCTTGCTCTTGCTGGATCAAGAAGACGGAGATCGTCATAGAGCTATACGTGTGCTGAACACGGAGGTGCCGTCCGTTCGGCGCTAGATCAGAAGGACCGTGATCAAGATCGCGAGACGGATCGTGATGTGATCGCGGGACGGATCGTGATGAGTTCGCAGGATGGATCGTGATTGGATCGCAGGACGGATCATGATGAGATCACAAGACGCTCGGCGATTTGGATCGCGAAGATGTTTGACTACACCAACCGTGTTTCTTACGCTTCCCGCTTAGCGATCTACAAGGGTATGTAGATCCACTCTCCCTCTCATAGATGCTCATCACCATGGATAGATCTTGCATGTGCGTAGGAAATTTTTTGTTTCCCATGCAACGTTCCCCAACAGTGGCATCATGATCTAGGTCTATGTGTAGATGAGATCTCGAGTAGAACACAAAGAGTTTGTGGGCGTTGATGCTTAGATTGCTTCCTCCCTTGGTGGTGTTTTGGTTCAGCGGTATTGTGGGATGAAGCAGCCTATACCAACCTTACTCATACGCTTACGAGAGACCGGTTCCATCAACTGACGTGTAACCTCGTTGCACAAGGATGGCTGGCGGGTGCGTGTTTCTCCTACTTTAGTTGGATCGGATTCGACAAAGGCAGTCCTTGAGAAGGTTGAAAAGTAACTTATGTATCACCGTTGTGGTTTATGCGTAGGTGAGAATTGTTCTTGCTAGATACCCATAGCAGCCACGTAAAACATGCAACAACAATTAGAGGACGTCTAACTTGTTTTTGCAGGGTATGTTGTGATGTGATATGGCCAATTACATGATATGATATATGTGATGTATGAGATGATCATGTGTTGTATAGAATATCACGACTTGCATGTCGACGAGTACGGCAACCGGCAGGAGCCATAGGGTTGTCTTTAATTATTGTATGACCGGCGTGTCAATCATTAAGCACTATGTAATGCTTTACTTTATTGCTAAACGGTAGCAATAGTAGTAGAAGCATGATGGGCGCAACAACCCCGATGGCGACACGTTCATGGAGATCAAGATGATGGAGATCATGGTGTCGTGCCGGTGATGATGGAGATCATGCCAGTGCTTTCAAGATGGAGATCAAAAGCACAAGTTCATGGAATATCATGTCACTTGTGATTTGCATGTGATGTTAATCCTTTTATGCACCTTGTTTTGCTTAGGACGACGGTAGCATTATAAGGTGATCCCTCACTTAATTTCAAGATAAATTGTATTCTCCCCGAGTGTGGACCATTGCGAAAGTTCGTCGTGTCGTGACACCACGTGATGATCGGGTGTGATAGACTCTACGTTCACATACAACGGGTGCAAGCCAGTGTTGACATGCAGAACACTCGGGTTAAACTTGACGAGCCTAGCATGTACAGACATGGCCTCGGAACACAAGAGACCGAAAGGTCGAACATGAGTCATATAGTAGATATGATCAACATGATGATGTTCACCATTGAAACCACCTCAACTCACATGATGATCGGACTTGAGTTGGTGAATTTGGATCATGTATCACTCGAATGACCAGAGGGATGTCAATTTGAGTGGGAGTTCTTCAGTAATATGATTAATTGAACTCATTATCATGAACATAGTCAGTAGTGTCTTTGCAAATTATGTTGTAGATTACTTGCTCGCGCTGTAGCTCCCTTAAATTTCTATATGTTCCTAGAGAAATAGAGTTGAAAGATGATGGTAGCAATATTGTGGACTGGGTCCGTGATCTGAGGATTGTCCTCAGTGCTGCACAGAAGGCTTATGTCCTTAATGCACCGCTCGGTGTGCCACCCCCTCTTGCATCGTCTGTATATGTTATGAACATCTGACAGGCACATTCCGATGACTACTTGATAGTTTAGTGCATCATGCATTATGGCTTAGAATTAAGGCTCCAAAACATTTTGAACGTCACAGAACATATGAGATGTTCTAAGAGCTGAAATTGGGATCTCAGGCTCGTGCCCATGTTGTGAGATATGAGATCTCCAACAAGATTCTTTGCCTGCAAGGTGAAGGAGGATAGCTCAATCGTTAAGCAAGTGCTCAGATTGTCTGGGTGCTACAATCGCTTGAATCGAGTGGGAGTTGATCTTCCAGATTAGATAGTGATTGATATAGTTCCCCAAGTCACTGTCACTAAGCTACTAGAACTTGGTGATGAACTATAAAATGCCAGGGATAGAAATAATGATACCTGAGCTATTCGCGATGTTTGACACCGTGAAGGTAGAAATCAAGAAGGAGCATCAAGTGTTGATGGTTAGTAACACCACTAGTTTCAAGAAGGGCAAGGGCAAGGAGGCAAACTTCATGGATGGCAAGTCAGTTGTTGCTCCAGTGAACCAACCCAAAGTTGAACCCAAACCCGAGACTAAGTGCTTCTATTATGAGGTGAGCGGTCGCTGAAGCGGAAGAACCCCAGATACTTGGTAGATAAGAAGGCTGGCAATGTCGACACAAGTGTATTTGATATATATGTTATTGCTGTGTACCTTGCTTGTACTCCTAATAGCACATGTGTATTGGATACCGGTACGGTTGCTAAATCTTAGTAACTCGGAGTAAAAGCTACGGAATAAACGGAGACTAGCTAAGGGTGAGGTGACGATGTGTGTTGCAAATATTTCCAAGGTTGATGTGATCGACATCGCATGCTCTCTCTACCATCGGGATTAGTGACGAACCTAAATAAATGTTATTTCGTGTTTTGCGTTGAGCATGAATGTGATTAGATCGTGTTTATTGCAACATGGTTATTCATTTAAGTTAGAGAATAATTGTTATTCTATTTACATGAATAATACCTTCAATGGTCATGCACCCGGTGAGAATGGTTTGTTGAATCTTGATCGTAGTAATACACATGTTCATAACATTGATGCCAAAAGATGCCAAAAGATACCTAATAAGCTCGAACCCAAAGCGGACAAATGCATCTTCATAGAATACCCTAAGAACTGTTGGGTAAACCTTCTATCTTAAATCCAAGCACAAAGTGTTTGTTGCTAAAACTGGGTCCTTTCTCGAGAAAGAGTTTCTCTCGAAAGAATTGAGTGGGAGGAAGATAGAACTTGATGAGGGTGTTGAACCTTTTGTTTCAACCAGAGAGTAGCGCAGCACAGAAAGATGTTTCTGTGGAGCCTATGTTAGTTGAAAAGAAGTTAATAATCATGATCATGAAACTTCGGATCAAGTTACTATCAAACCTCATAGGTCGACAAGGATGCATACTACTCCTAAGTGGTACGACAACCCTGTCTTAGAGGTCATGTTGTTGGATAACGATGAACCTACGAACTATGGAGAAGCGATGATGGGCCCGGATTCCGACAAATGGTTAGAGGCCATGAAATCTAAGATAGGATCCATGTATGAAAACCAAGTATAGACTTTGGTAGACTTGCTCGTTGGACGGCAGGTCATTGAGTACAAATGGATCTTTAAAATGAAGACAGACGCTGATGGTAAATGTCACCATTTGTAACGCTCGACTTGTTGCAAAGAAGTTTATGACAAGTTCAAGGAGTTGACTGTGATGAGACTTTCTCACTCGTAGTGATGCTAAAGTCTGTTGGAATTATGTTAGCAGTTGCTACATTTTTCAATTATCAAATCTGGCAGATGGATGTCAAAACATCGTTTCCTTAACGGTTTACTTGAGGAAAGGTTGTATGTGATACAACCAGAAGGTTTTGTCAGTCCTAAGGATGCTAAAAGGTGTGCAAGCTTCAGTGATCCTTTTATGGACTGAAGCAAGCATCTCGGAGTTGGAATATACACTTTGATGAGCTGATCAAAGTTTTGAGTCTATAGAAAGCTTATGAGAAACTTGTATTTACAATAAAGTGAGTGGGAGCACTATAGAATTTCTTATCAGCATATGTGGTTGACATATTGTTGATCGGAAATGATATAGAATTTATGGAAAGCATGAAGGGTTGTTTGAAAAGAGTTTTTCAAAGGAAGACCTAGACAAAGCTACCTAATTGTTGAGCATCAAGATCTATAGAGATAGATCAAGATACTTGATGAGACTTTCAATGAGTACATACCTTGACAAGATTTTGAAAGAGTTCAAAATAGATCAGTCAGAGAAAGAGTTCTTGCCTGATTTGTAAGGTGTGAAGTTGAGTAAGACTCAAAGCTCGACCACGGCAGAAGAAAGAGAAAGGATGAATGTCATCCCCTATGCCTTAGCCATAGGCTCTATATTATGCCATGTTGTGTACCGCACCTGGTGTGTGCCTTGCCATGAGTCTATCAAGGGGTACAAGAGTGATCCAGGAGTGGATCACTGGACATCGGTCAAAATTATCCTTAGTAACCAGAGGACTAAGGAGATGTTTCTCGATTATGGAGGTGATAAAGAGTTCATCATAAAGAGTTACATCAATGCAAGCTTTAAACATCAATCCGGATGATTCGTAGTAGCAATCTGGATACGTATAGTGGAGCAACCATTTGGAATAGTACCAAGTGGAGTGTGGTAGCAATGTTTACAGTTGGACATAGACATTTGCAAAGTACACACGGATCTGAATGTCACAGACCCGTTGACTATAAGACCTCTGTCAGATGCAAAGCATGATCGAGCCCCAGAACTCATTGGGTGTTAGATTCATAACAATGTGAATCACATGGTGATGTGAACTAGATTATTGACTCTAGTGCAAGTGGGATACTGTTGGAAATATGCCCTAGAGGCAATAATAAATTAGTTATTATCATATTTCTTTGTTCATGATAGTTGTTTATTATCCATGCTAGCATTGTATTGATCGGAAACTCGGATACATGTGTGTATACATAGACAACACCATGTCCCTAGTATGCCTCTAATAGACTAGCTCGTTCATAAAAGATGGTTAAGGTTTCCTAGCCATGGACATGAGATGTCATTTGATAACGGGATCACATCATTAGGAGAATGATGTGATGGACAAGACCCAAACTATAAACGTAGCATATGATCGTGTCAGTTTATTGCTACTGTTTTCTGCATGTCAAGTATTTGTTCCTATGACCATGAGATCATGCAACTCATTGACATCGGAGGAGTGCCTTGTGTGTATCAAACGTCGCAACGTAACTGGGTGACTACAAAGGTGCTCTACAGGTATCTCCGAGGGTGTCTATTGGGTTGGCATGGATCAAGACTGAGATTTTTTACTTCGTGTGACGGAGAGGTATCTCAAGGCCCACTCGGTAATACAACATCACAATAAGCCTTGCAGGCAATGTGACTAAGTGTTAATCACGGGGTCTTGTATTATGTAACGAGTAAAGAGACTTGCCGATAACGAGGTTGAACTAGGTATGGAGATACCGACGATCGAATCTCGGGCAAGTAACATACCGAAGAACAAAGGGAACATCATACGGGATTAACTGAATCCTTGACAAAGAGGTTCGACTGATAAAGATCTTCATAGAATATGTAGGAACCAATGTGGACACCCAGGTCCCGCCATTGGTTATTGACCGTAGAGATGTCTCGGTCATGTCTAAGTCCAAATGCCACGAAACTTCACGATGATTTTTATGGGCCAAAAGGAACACAACGGGCCCTAGCTACGCCTGGGGGTGCCCTGAGGAAGGCACAACCCACCAGGGCGCGCCAGGGGGGGCACGTGGGTTATGCCCACCTAGGGTGCCCCCCAGACTGCCTCTTTGCTCTATAAATACCCCACTATTACAGAAACCCTAAGGCGACAGATGAAATATTCATCCAGCCGACGCAGAGTCCAGAACCACCAGATCCAATCTAGACACCATCTCGGATGGGGTTCACCACCTCCATTGGTGCCTCTCCGATGATGCGTGAGTAGTTCTTTGTAGACCTTCGGGTCCGTAGTTAGTATCTAGATGGCTCTCTCTCTCTCTCGCTGAATTCTCAATACAATGGTCTCTTGGAGATCCATATGATGTAACTCTTTTGCGGTGTGTTTGTTGGGATCAATGAACTTTGAGTTTATGATCAGATCTATCTTTTTATATCCATGAAAGTTATTTGAGTTTGTTTGATCTATTATATGCATGATTTCTTATAGCCTCATATTTCTTCTTTGATATTTGGGTTTTGTTTGGCCAACTTGATCTATTTATCTTGCAATGGGAAGAGGTGCTTTGTAGTGGGTTCGATCTTACGGTGCTTGATTCCAGTGACAGAAAGGGAAATGACACGTATGTATCATTGCAACTAAGGATAAAACGATGGGGTCTATCTCTACATAGATAGATCTTGTTTACATCATGTCATCGTTCTTATTGCATTACTCTATTTCTCCATAAACTTAATACACTAGATGCATGCTGGATAGCGGTCGATGTGTGGAGTAATAGTAGTAGATGCAGGCAGGAGTCGGTCTACTAATCTTGGACGTGATGCCTATGTAGTGATCATTACCTGGATATCGTCATCAGTATTTGAAGTTCTATCAATTGCCCAACATTAATTTGTTCACCCACCGTTTGCTATTTTTTTCGAGAGAAGCCACTAGTGAAACCTACGGCCCCCGGGTCTCTTTCTCATATTATTAGCCTTTGAAATCTACTTTTCGCTTTTATTTATTTTTAGATCTATATTTCCAAAAACCCAAAAATACCTTGCTGCACTTTATTTTATTTGGCGTTCGATATATCAACATTTACAACTTTCTCCTGTCCACGTTCCTTTCTGGCGCCGTTACCCGAAAGGGATTGACAACCCCTTTAACAAGTCGGGTTGCGAGTATTTGTTATTTGTGTGCAGGGGCTGTTTATGTTGTCTTGCATAGTTCTCCTACTGGTTCGAAAACCTTGGTTTCATATCTGAGGGAAATACCTACCGCCGCTATGTTGCATCATCCCTTCCTCTTTGGGGAAATACCGACGTAGCTTCAAGCGACATCAGATGTCAACTTGTTATGAATGTTCAAGCGACTTTGACCATTATTTTGAAACTTCATATCGAGTTGATATGAACTCATAAAATTGTAAATAAGATATAAGGATGTCTGAAGAACATCACCTACATTTGCATGTATTTTTTATTCATGAAAACACTATTGTTTATACCTTTTTATTTTTTATAATGTTAATAACACTGATAACCATGGGTAGTTTAAATGGTACCTTTTTCCTGAATGAAAATGACAGGTACATAAAGGTAATATTTTTCTGGACATTTTGATATCTTGTTTTCATTTTTTTGAGTTCATATGAATTTGCTATGAATTTTCAAACTATTGGTCAAACGGTCAAAGGGCATTTGAGAGACCTCGCACGCAAATCTAACGGCAAAACTGAGTAGAGTCGAAAAGTAAGTGCAAAACCCATGGGTAAGTTCCAACTAGGGGCAAAAATGCAATTGTCCCTTTAGGATATAGGGACGGAACAACTCATCTAGGGTTAGCTATTCGATCTCGAGGTAGATCCACTCTGTAACCCCCCACATCATCAATACAACCCAGCAGGACATAGGGTATTACCTCCATAGGAGGACCCGAACCTGGGTAAATCTATGTCCCCTTTGTCTCCTGTTACCATCGACTCCAGTCTCACAGTTCGGGACCCCCTACCCGAGATCCGCCGGTTTTGACACTGGCACCGCCCGGCTCACATTGGCCGCCTGCTTTATAAACCCTCACGGCCAGCCTCTCCACATCGCATTTATCCTCTCCCCGCTCGTAGCTTCCCAAGTTTGCTTCTCCCCCAATCGTCAATGGCACATGTCCGTCGTCGTCGCTCTGCCACCCCGCCAGAGGGCAGCTCCAGCTAGGAGGCTCCACCACATCGACGGTGTAGTACCCGAAAGCGTGTAGTGCATGTGGCGTCCTTGTTGACTGTGCGCATGGGACCCACCACACGCTCCTCCACATTTGCCCGAAGGCAGCTGCTGCCGGCGACCGCCGTTGCCCCCACCCCATCGTTGGCTGCCGTTTTCGCCACCCCACCAGCTGCCTCCTTGGTCACCACCACACCAGCGTCCGCCTTGGCAGCCACCCCACGGTCAGCCACCGGGGCCATCACCCGCTCCTACACTGCAAACCGAAGGTGGGAGGAGGAGGCCGACACCGAAGCATAGCCGCTCGGCTTTTGCATTAGTGGCCTAGTGCGCTACATCAACTTCCTACATGAGGAGGAGCGCCAGGTCACGCACGCACAGAGGCTCACCATTGTCGTGGCCGCTGTAGACACCACAACAGTGGCGCAGAATGAGGAGATCTATGCTGAGTCCCGCCTCTTCGAGGAGGCGCATCAGGAGCGGCGGAGGGCAGCAGCGGCAGCCGATGAATTGGAATCCTCCAGCTCGTCGGTAGGCTTCTCCTCCTCTGCCTCTTATTGAACGCGCTCGGCAGAGGAGAAGGCTGCTGGCAGTAGCACGAAGCCCCTCCGGAGTAGTATTTAGGGGCTATTTTATTGAGTTCATCTAACTATAGATATGGTTGAACTGTGCCACGTACTTCAAATTAGCTAGTATATACTGTATCGTTGAACTAACTATTTCAGTATGTGGTTGGCAACATATGTGGAAAAGTTTGTTCGATTCAGCTATCTATGAATGAAATCTATGTTTACTGAATTTCAGTTGCAAAATTGCACCATAAAAGTGATTTTGTTCTGGCAAAATTAAACAAATCTCGGTGTTTCCAATTTGACAAATGAAAATTTACCCAATATGACAGATTCAAATCTTACCTGACACCTGCTACCAATGCATCGATCGGTGCTTACATGGGGTGCTTAGTCTATCAAATGTCTTAGCAACTGAAGTCCACAATGCATTATAGCTAAGGTCCCTTCATTTAATGATTTAGCAACTAAACTCTTGCATGGATTGGTTAGTTTCTTTCATTTAAGTGTTTTGCATACGTTCACGCGCCTGGCATTGTTTCTTTATGTGGTCACCAAACTCATATCTCTCCTTAATTACCTCCCCACATCAGATTTTTTTGCATACATGGCAACCTCAGCAGTTAGCAACAGTAGAAGTTATAGCAACGGGAAGGGCACACAGGTCATCATTCACAACCGTTTGCGATACGCAATGAAAAAATTCCTTCACGCCAGATTTTTCGCTTGGCTTAGTAGGGAAGGAACAACTGCCCTCGATTTTCATACGGGTATTCAGTCTGAAACATCTTTGATGACTAGCAAAGGACACGATACCCCGATGAGCATGCACTGCTCGCACGCCACCCGTGTACTCAAACACCTGTCGGCATGCTACCTCCTTGTTAATACAGATAGCGACACGTGGCCCGCACGTAAGGTCTGTAGAATGTCCACGGATTAGAAATATTACGCTCATTTGTGATGGTAAAGTGACAGTTTTTTTGTTCCAAAATGCCTTTGTTGGCTATTAATAATGCTTGCTCTTTTTCTCGAAGTGGGCACTAAAAATAGCACTACATATTTATATTTTATATGATGAGGCCTTGCCCAACATAGACCTTGTTACTGTAGTCTATATTTGAATTATGTACATTAAATGCACAAAAAACTCAATTAATGTATAAGAAAGTCATGCAAACCGTTAATAATTTAATATGTTTGCATTACACACCTAGTGCTTTATTTTGTTTCTAGGAAAAAATCAAGGAGAGAAGAGACCTCGGATATTGTTTTTCACCCGTAGATGTGGCATGCATATATACGTTCCCTAACGGAACACTCGATGTACCTTATTGTTCTATGAGAACCTCATGTTTGCAAGAGGCTTCTTACAAAACATGGCCAAGTTAGTATTTTTTTAAGCACGGCATATGTGTGCCTTCACATGACACCATCCCATGTTTCATGAATTTCTGATAGAGTTTTGGATTTACGAGAATTTGGAAACCAAGTTTCTTGATATTTGTGGCCGAGCCAACATGTTTAGATGTTTGAAATTCATTCTCATTTCTTGCATGTGACCTAACATGTACATCCAAGGACGCATATATGATTTTTCAACCCATTTTGCCACCCCGGACCTTGTGATTGTAGTTCAAATTTGAATTATGCACATTAAAGAATGCACCAAAAACTCAATTAATGTATTTAAAAGCCAGTTGATCCCTTATCTAATCATATTTTTGCACTTCACATGTACATATGTCTATGTTGTTTATATAAATAAAATCAAGGAGAGAAGAGGCATCAGATGTATTTTCGCCTGCATATGTTGCATGCATATATAATGTTCCCTATCGAAACCACAAAGCTTCTTGTGAGGAGCTCCGATTTGTAAGGGGGTTGTGCAAGAACATGTCCAATTTGAACAGATTTTTTACCACGGCATGTGTGTGCCCTTGTCACGACACCATGCCAAGTTTCATGAATTTCTGATGAGTTTTGGATTTATGGGAATTTGAAAACCAAGCATCTCAATGGTTGCGACCAAGTAAAGAGTCAATGAGATGTTAGAAATTCATTCCCTTTCTTGTGTGGGACCTAATTAAACATGCATCCATGGAAAGGCATATTATTTCCAACCTATTTTTTATGTGTTGGACCTTGTGATTGTAGTTCAAATTTTAATTATGCACATTAAATGACTAAAAACCTCAATTAATGTGTTAAACACATCTCACGAACCCTGGAAAAATCCATAGTTTAGCATGACTGTCAGAAAGTTGCTCCATGGGTGACTCCAGAAATAAATGCAGGCCATAAGAGACAATGGATGTTGTTTCGCACATAAAATGTGAACTTTCCCTATCAGAACACACGACTTTCTTGTGAGAATCTTCGGTTTGTAAGAGGCTTTTTGCCAAAACTTGTCCAAAATTGGGCATTTTTATTACCACAACACACACAACAGGGCAATTGATGGCACCATGACCAAATTTCATGAATTTCTATCGAGGTTTGCATTTACATGAATTTAAAAATTAAGTTTCCAGCTGTTTTCGGTCGAGCCTCGTGCTGTAGATATATATGTTCGAAATTCATTCTCATTTATTGTGTGGGACCGAAACATACAGCCAGTGAAACGTATATGGTTTTTCAACATATTTTCATGAGCTGGACCGTGCAGTGATTGTAGTTCAAATTTGAATTATATATATGCACATTAATTGAATGCCTACTAAAAATATTAATTAATGTACTTAAAAGGCCAAACGAACTCTGTAAGACTCCATTGATTCGCATGACACATTCACGTTACCCTATGGAGACTCTAGAAATAAATTCAAGGCGAGAAGCAACATCACATGTTGTTTCACACATGAAATGTGTACTGTCCCTACCGAAACCACATGACTTCTTGTGAGAATTTTTGGTTTGTAAGAGGTTTCTGCCAAAACTTGTCCCGAACTAGGCATTTTTTACCACAACACGCATGCGCCATGACAGCACATCATGCCAAGTTTCATGAATTTCTCACGATATTTGGATTTACTAGAATTTGAAAACACGGCTTCTCAAAGTCTATGGCCGAGCAAATATACCATGAGATTTGGAATTCGTTTAATTTCCATTTCTTGCATGGGACCAAAACATGTATCTAGTGACAAATAGTTGATTTTCAACACATTCAGGTTCCCTCTAGTATGTGCTTAATAAAGTGCAGTTCAAATTTGAACTATGCACACGAAATGTACAAAAAACTCTTTAAATGTTTTAATGGGCCTTAACATCCCTGAATTATTCCATATTTAACACATAGTCTGATAGTTGCAAGTTCACCGCAGATAAATGTTATTGCCATCCAAACACCTTCAATTGTCAATGTAACTTCATTTTTAGTCTCAAAGCAGTTTGAAAATCAAATACATCACAAACAGTTCTTGATCATGAAAAGTGTGTGATGTGGTATGAAAATATCTTGGGCCAATCCTCATATATGGCTTAGGCCAGAAGCTTCAGTCCACCGCCGGCGCGCCAACCACACAGTCACACTTCTTCTTCAAGACCAATGTATTGTTCAAGCGTTGCCGGTGAAAGATGAGGACGTGGATCTGCGTCGTGAGGGCAACTTTGGTGACCCACTCTGGTCCGAGTGTGGCTGCATCATCCATGAATGCTCTCACAACATCCTTGAGCGCGGCCCCACTCTCCGACAGGGCGGCTGCGGTCGCCGAAAGGGCAATCGTTGCATCTGAGATGGCGGCAGTAACATCCATGACCGAGATAGCAAATGGAGAGAATGGCACAACAGTTGTCCGTTCCTCAGTGGCCGTTGTAGCCCTGATGGTGGCTGCCCACTCCTATGCCGATGCCGCCCATGCCTAGCTCGTGGCGGTCACTGCACAAATAGCAGCGGCCTTCTCTGACAACGATCGGCAGCCTACGTCCGAAGAGTTGGAAATCTTCGAGAGCGCTCGGGCAGCCGTCCGTTCGTCGGCAGCCTCCCTTGCCAAGATGGAGGTCGTCAATGCCCGGACCGCGGCCAGCCATGCCAAACTCGTGGCGACCTTTTCCAAAGAGATGGCATATGTGGAGAGCGAGATGCTTACAAAGTATGTGGCGATGGATGCCATGGAGCCCCTTCCCCTGGAGGTCGTCGAGCGCGAGCTGGTCATGGAGGATGTGGCGGAGATCAGCGAGCGTCAGGCGGAACATTAGTCGTTGTTTAGAGCGTTGGTATTTTGTTAGAGTAATGTTTAGGTCAACCAGTTCTGTTTAATTGTTCGATTAAGTAAGTGCGGGCTGTGGTGTAGGCTCTTTTGTGTAGTATCCAAATTAGCAATTGATGTTAAATTACGCAACGACATGGATGACCACTGTAACTAGGGAAATTCAGACCAAAAATTTGCCGCCATATCCCCATTCCGTCTTTCAACTAAAAATGAAACTGAAGTTCATCACACACATTTTTTTGGAATGAACCATGTGCAATGTAGTACCCAATCTTACGTCCGAAGCTTGGAGACAAACATTTCCACGTCCAAGTTCATCACACACGGGGTATATCACATGCTTTGTTTGTGACGTGTTGATATCGATAACTATTCTAGAAAATTTGCACGTTCAAGTTCATCACACATGGTCTATAAACCAGGCTTCGTTTGTGATGTTTTGATATCGCACATGGTTCCGAATAAGGGATTGTGTACGATGGTGCTTTTCGCGCCAGTTTTTTGCTGAACCGAATGAAAATTTTGGGCTGCCACAAAAATATCTACCTCCCTTGCCTTTGGTACCAATCAAAAGCCACATTTGCCCCTTTTCCTCTACCTTTCCTAGTTCAAACCTTCATTGCTTGCTTGCAGTGCCGCCTCCTTGCTGGTGCCGCTCCTTACTGCTGCTCGGCCTCATCCATCTAGTCAGGTAATCTACATCTCCCTAATACTCCCTCACCCCCTCCTCCTCCATCCCACATGGCTCGACAGCCGACGCGACACCTTCCACCCAAATCACCACACCGTCCTCCAAATAATCTCCGCCGAAAAGCCATGGTGCACGCAGTATAGCCAGGATCTCAAAGAGCATTTGGCTGCGGAGAAGCAAATCGCGGCTGCACGCGCAGATGAGGCAGCTATGGCTTCCATGTGTGTCGACCCCCAGATCTTGTAGGGTCACCTCGCCGTCGAGTCCACCGTTGACGCCTCGCGCGCTGACGCCGCCACGCGGTTGGCTGCTATAAACGACAGCTCGTGGTCTTTTCTCTAGGGCACCACCGATGAGTTCGACGAAGACTTCGTTGTGTTCTCTCTTCGTGTTCATGCTTACCTCAACTCCAAAGCCATCATGTTGGTTCCGGGGAAGGATCCGGCCACTCACCACTACGAGGGGTGCACCCATGGTGTGAAGGACTCGCCCTCTTCCAACTTGACGGAGCCCCTCATCATCGATATATCCGACGATGAGGAAATAGCTTGTTTTCTTAGCTTTATCGCTTAGGACCTATGTTCACCTAGCTACTCCGGTTAAGCACATTTCATTTAGCTGTTGCTTGTGTCGCTACTGCCTTTCATTTATAAATTCTAGCGAAATGTTCAATGTAATGCTACTCCAACCTGACCTTCTAGTATGTTCTATTGTGCAATGTCGTTCTTAGTTAACTATTTAGTTCATTTGTTGTGGTAATCATTTAAATATTTAATTCAATTATGAAATGTGATGTACGGT
Organism: Hordeum marinum; assembly: GCA_022496015.1. NCBI lineage: Eukaryota > Viridiplantae > Streptophyta > Magnoliopsida > Poales > Poaceae > Hordeum > Hordeum marinum. Next base: position 368,528,166 of record CM039674.1, on the reverse strand, counting down.
TGTTGTTGGTACAATTTTGTATTGTTATGCATGTGACGAATAGATCGAATTTAGATATACTAAATACATGTGCAACATATAGAATTGCTACATTTCCTAGTTCTTAGCACGCTTAGTTTAGATAACTGGATTCTCAATATGGCTCGAACTAATCTGTTGGATCCGCAATGTGTTTATTTTCCATTAACATATTTTACTGATAGTATGCCAAATATCATTTGTAACCTGATCAATATTTGTCTTAAATATGTTGCAGGGAGAAACAATAGGGGACTCTGAAGTTTACCATCGAGGTTTGCACATCCATGGTCGTTCCGCTAATACTCCCTTCGCCCCAAAATTTTGTCTTAGATTTTTCTAGATATGAATGTATATAGTCACGTTTTAGTATTTAGATACATTCATTTCTAGACAAACCTAAGACAAGAATTTTGGGACAAAAGGAGTAGCACATTATTGTGCAATTCCAAAAATCATTGTAATATGATTGTTTTTATTAATAATTTGTTCTTGCACATGTAGGTCCTGCTGTAAGAGGTTTAGACCGACTGTTCGACCCTTTTTGCATGTGGAGAAATGAGGTGTACTTGAATATGAGTCAAGTCAAGAAACTTAGAAAGATTTTTAAGATAAATAAAGTTATGAAAAACAACAAGATGTTTGTCTGCACAATAAAAAAGACATCAGACAACTATAGGATGATACCATCTCTTTCACCTTGTCCTTTTCCCTTTGCGCCATTTCAAAATTTAGAAAAGATATTTATGCGTATGTTTGTTTTCAGTCCTTCTCAAGGAAGTTCGACGATGATTACGTCTCAAACCACCTATATGATCAAGAGGCGATGGAGGTATTCATACAACACCCACAGTATAATCTTGAAGTCTTCCTTAAGAGGATGAAGGATGGGCGGGTAATCATCCATATGCACTGGCCTAAAGTTGCCAGGACCTTCAACATCATTGAAGGCTCAGTATTCGCCTTTCGTTTAAAAAAATTCTAGATGAGATTCATCTGTCTATTTACCGCCTATGATGATACTTAATTTCCAAAGGTTTTAGATGTTGCATTTGAAACTTTGTCTTGTTGTGCAATTGGGTAGCTAGGCAGTATATGCCTATATGAGGTTGTACCCGGATGTAATTCAATTATGAAATCCTGGTTGCCATGCTACGAATAATAAATATATTATATGGTTGATATGAAATTTTAATTTTGATTAATTATAAATAATTGATCAATTAGGCTGATTATTGAGGTTCTCATTGCAGACGGTTTCTAAGACAGAACCGTGGGCGATGACATGAACAAACCCACACGGTTTCTAGAAAGTTTGCGTGTTGGATCGCTGAGCAATCACACACGAATTCTGGTCAACAACTGTGTGCGTTAGGACACCCAATCACAAATGTTTTCACATAGCTAGTGTGTGTGATGGGCAGCCCAATGCCAAACAGTTTCTTCTAGACACCGTGAGTGATGTTCTGTGTAATGCAAACGACAAAATTATAACTATCGTGTGTGATGATCACTATCACAAACGATGTTATGTAGAAAATTGTGTGTGATCTGTAATACGAACGGAAACGTACCCTTGGGATTCCCTATGTGGGATGCTAATTCATCTCACACGTCTTCGCCAATATGTCTCTTTGTGATGGTCCTTCCAATCGTAAACGATATATTTTTGCCCATCGTGTGTAACCAGGTGCAGGCATCGCCGACGGGTTTTGCCTGTCGTGTGGGATAGGCCCCCCTATCGCCCACACATGCAAGGAGACGGTTTAAGACTACGTCAAAGAAAGGGGTTAAAAAACGTTTGTGTAACACGTGGTTGCACTAGTGCACTCTGCTTCATTGTCAGGAATTTTCCTTCATTGCCATCGAGACCCTTTTGTCATTTCTGAAGGTCACGTTCCATGGCGGTGTCTCGACGTCGCCAACTGCCAAGCCATGCCTCATTGACGACGACAACGCCGACAAGGGCGCCCTATCCGTCGCTTCCAATGGGAAATAACACATCCATGACATCAGGGAGGGCACCCTGCAGTCGTGCTCTTCCAAAGGAAAGGAGCCAAGCCATGTTCAATTCAATTTCACCAATGACGTGTTCAGCTCAATTTCATGAATGCCTATGTTTGGTTATTTGTAGTGAGCATATACATTGTTTAGTTGTTTTTGGTTGTTTATAGTGAACATAAATCCAGTTTCAATTGCTAGATTTTGTTATTCAATCATACAATTGGTATGTGTTAAAGTTGGTGTAGTTAACATGTCCCTGTTTATTTCACTTTTCTCACAATTTGATGTTCAACCATTTAATTTGATGTTTAACCACATGGTACGTACTATGCAGTTTCAATAATACTGATATGAATGACTATTTAGTTGTTGTTAAGTCTGTTGTAGTGAGCATATGCCTCCTTTAAAGGATTTTCATTGTTTGTAGTAAGCATTTGTCCAGTTTCAATTACTATATTTGGTTATTTGTAGTATGCCTTGTTTATTTAGTTATTCACAATGTGCAGTATAATTTGATCAATACCAATTCAATGGTCATATTTATTTCCTGTTAAGCCTAGTGTAGGGAATACACCCCTGTTTTTTCATTTTGTGATTTTCAATTATACAATTTGATGTTTAAGTACCAGATTTGTTTTATTCAATTTCAACAATACCATAATAAATGACTATATTTGGTTATTGTTAAGCCTGTTATAGTGAGCATATGACTATTTTAATGGTTTTTAGTTCCCATGGCTATATTTGTTTCCCATGTTATACTCCCTCCGCTCCATAATATAAGATTTTAGTGCATCCAGTATGTTAGTATATTGGAAGTAATTAGATCTTATATAGTGGGACAGAGAAAAAGTTTTGTACTACATCATTGTGTAATTATAATTTAGCTTCTAATATTACTTGTTGCTTGTAGGTACATATTTCATTGGTAAAGATCCGCACTTATACCCTTTTGCGTATGGGGCAATGAGATATTCATGAACCAGCATCCCGTGAGGTATGACTAATAAAGATTGTTAGTATAATGGGTCAAAATGTAGAAATTAAACTATTTATTTACAGTTCGTCCAAGACAATAGTGATCTGTACTTCTACAGTATATTAACTCGGAACTTTGTAGCTTTTTTACTGCATATAATGAGTTGTTAGATGACAATCACTGTATTTTTTTTCCTTCGCAGTGGTTCCCAATGCAGTTTACTCAAGATCACCTCTTAGACTACAAGATTATTGGACATGCAAATGTACATGTATTTCTACTAGACAACAATGAATATCTTGACTAGATTTGTGTGTACATTTGAGAATAGTGCTCCTCCATGTCGAATGGACACACGACTCTAGTCCAATCAGTGGCAGAGCTAGAGCTAGACGAGATTCTCAAGGGGGCCAAACGTAATATATGATGTTTGGGAGGGTCAAATGCTAAAAAATTCCTAATCTAACTAGTCCCAAAAAAGCTTCTTCCTGCTGTTAATTAAGGCTGGGGGCCACAACCCCTGCAGTAGTGTACGTAGCTCCGCCACTGAGTCCAAGCCCTTGTGTCGGCCTGCGAAACATTCTCTTTCCCCCCACACCCATCCCCATCCTCACCCCCACTCTAGAGTGTTACGGCCCAATTACAGTTTAACTTATAACATTGTTTATTGCTTGTAGGCACATATTTCACTCGTAAAGATCCACGCGTAGATCCTTTTTGCATATGGGACAACGAGATATTCGTGAATCAGTAGATCCACGGCGAGGCCTCCACCTCCTCCCTGCCTGGTCGCCCGCCTGGAGGCCCCAGGGCGCGCCAGCGCGTCGTCGCCATGGCTTTCTCCCTCTCTCCCTCGCGCTCGCCGCTCCCTCTTGCTCTTCCCCCCCCCTCTCTGCTCTCCTCTATCGCCGGCTCCCGAAGCTCTCGCCGTCGATTCGCCGCCCCTGGCGCCTCCTCGACTCTCTCGTCGCCGCCAGAAGCACCGGGGTGAGTTCCCGGTTCATTTCCCCCTCTCCCCACCGCTCCTTCCCTCCTCTAGCCCTGCTAGCCGTCGATGCCCGAGAGGACCTCGCCGCCAGCCATTGCGCAGTCGTGACCACAGCAGCCGCAGCCCACACCCGAGCATGTTCCCGTACTCAGTGCGTCCCCAGGAGCCCGTAGCTGCCTCCAGATTTCCTCCTCGTGCCCTGGCTGCCATTTCCCCATCGTGTCGAGCTCCGACCGCCACCAAAATGGACGTGGCCGTCGACTCCGGCCCCCCCCAGCCCCTCCTGACCGCCTAGATGGACGCGGACGTGTGCGGGCTACCTCCAGGTGGTCTCCGCACGCTCTGCCGCCGTGTCTACGCGATTCCGGCGAGTTGCCGTCGTCGTTTTGGTCGTCGCCGGCGAGTCTCCAGCGCCGCTGACGTGGCCTAGTAATTAGGATTAATCCCGCGCTAATTCCCCCCCCCATTAGTGGCTGACAGTGGGCCCCAAAGCTGGGTCAAACCCTAGTCAGCGCGGGATTAACCCACGTGACACTGACCAGTGGGGCCCTCATGTCAGGTTTGACCCAGAGCGGTCAGTTGACCAGGCTGATGTCATGCTGACGCATGGCTAACGCAGTAAATCTATTTTCTGGTTTTAAATATTTCCAGAAATAGCTAAGAACTTTGAAAAATCATATAAATTAATCTGTAACTCAGATGAAAATAATTTATATATGAAAGTTTATCAGAAAAATCCAATGAATCCAATGGTGTTATTCTCATGCATGTTAGGGCAACCTAAATAGGTGAACATGGACATTTTAGCATTAGGTCAATATATAGAATTTGAAATGAGAACAACTTTGAACCTATATTCAAATGCATTTCAAATTGACATGATCACTAGTTATATTAGCTCATCCATGCATACCATTATGCCATGATCATGCATCATATTGTTGCATCTGCTTGTATTGAATGTTTCATCTGTGTTGCGGTAGGCCCTAATCTGGAGGATACTACTCTGTACCCTGACGAAGGAGAGAACTCTTCCGCAACGCAGCAAGGCAAGCAACCCCATTGATCATTTCGATAACATCCCACTCTCTCGCTCCTGCTCTCATTTATTGCATTAGGACAAACGATCACATGTTAGTTATACAAGTTAGATGATCCTATTCTTATGCATGACCTGATCTTGTCACAGTAAATAGCTAAACTTTGCAACCTAGCTTACCTGGTAGATGCTTGTGCCATAATGTGCTTAGCTTACTTGCCTGCTATGGTTGCTATGCTTAGAGTTGTGTCAGGTCTATTTCATCTGGGTGATGAACTGAGTGAAACAGTGTTGTCCGATGTGATGAGCATATAATGAACACGATTTGGTAAAGGTAGTGATGAGAGGCTATGTAGGAGTACATAGTGGGTAGTCTCATTGGGACCGTTCTTAGGAACTGGGTTCCGTGTTTGTGATCCAAGACGAGATACTACCACATGCTGGGCCCTGAAATATGACCCCGCTCGATTTATCAGTCGCTTAGTCTTTGGTCCAAGTATTGCAAGTAGTTTCTGGTGTTTAGAGCATGCTGGAGGCCGTGCGTAGCGCTGACCCTCGGGGTGGGTTACGACGCGGTAGGCAATGGCACGGTGTACCAAGGGTCACCCGGATGGTGGGCTTGGGAACCCTGCGCACATCATTTGGGACCGTAGCGGAAACTTCGGCCAGACTTCCGTGCGGGTTCAGTCTCAAATAGGCGGTAGGCTGGACTAGAGGTCTTATGTGATTGACGGTCGTGGCCGACTCCCTTGCTGGGCATCCGCTTGAAGGTTGCCGAGGTGCATGGTTTATGGCACATAGCGATAAGTGGCGAGAGCGTGTGTGAAGAAGTACACCCCTCCAGGGTATGAAACTATTCGAATAGCGGTTTCCTCGGATATGGACTACTTGGAGAACTTATGTTGTTCATAGATAATCAAATGGATACTTCTAAAAATCTCAAGACAAGTGTGAGTACCGTGAATGGCACTCTTCCGGAAGGGGAAGGTGAATCCATGGTAGTGTATTGTGATGGAGGTAGTGGACTCGTATGCGCTAACTAAAATTGTAATAAGGAGTTAAAATTGAGTAGTGTAGATTAGCCATGAGTCAAAGCTGGCTTTCTGCATAAACTCCACCACCCCCTTGTTGATACATGAGCATAAATAGTCTAGGTCTGTTTTAAAGACTTGCTGAGTACGATTGTACTCATCCTTGCTTAATTAATGTTGCAAAAGAGAACCAGGACCCATCAGGTGGGTTCTATCTAGACGTTGACGATGCCGAATAGCTGGTGTCCCAGCTACGATCTTGCCAGTGTGCTGGGCTATAGATAGTCAGGCCATGTGCCTCTTTTATATTTTGCCGTCTGTACCCAGACAGCTTTAGTTTCCGCTGGCTTGTATGACTATGCTTGTATGACTTGAGTGTCGGGTCATGTGACCCCTGTCTGTATGTACATATTATGCAAGGCTCGTCTGACCCTCTTAAATAAAAGTCATCTTATTGTATGGTTATGTTGTGATGCCATGGTTGTATCTATGCATATCGGGCATGTCGTGCGTACGTATGACGTGCAACGGTATGTATGGGATCCGACACCTATCGTGTGCCTTTAGTAGTACTCCTTACGGGAAACTGCCTCTTTGTGCTTCCACCGATCCATGGTAGCTTGCTACTGCTCCGGACACATTGATTGACCGGCATGTATCCTTCTTTGCTGTTGTGTCTGTCCCTTCGGGGAAATGTCTCGCAGTGTAATGGAGTCCCTGTAGCCTGTTACGACTCGTCTACGTGCAGTGATGACATTCGTGTCTCGTGACGTAATGGAGTCCTTGTAACTTGCTACGACTCGTCTACACACGCTTGAGGCCGACACCTGCATTGCTGGGTTATGTATGTCTGTTTCCGTACGGATGTGCTACTTGGGTTCTATGACTAGTTATGTCGGCCCGGGTTCTTTGTTGTGTGATTGCCAGCGACATGTTCACATACGTGAGCCAAAAGACGCAAACGGTCCCGGCCAAGGTAAGGTGGCGGCCGTGGAGTACCGTGCGTGAGGCCACAAGGTGATGTGTCTTGTTACAGTATGGAATCATATGACTTAGGATCGGGGTCCTGACAGCGTTGGTATCAGAGCCTGACTGACTGTAGGACTACCAAGCCAAACCGGCCGAAGTTGAGTCTAGAAACACTATAGGTAAGTAGGGGAATTGATTGTGGAAGGGAACGTAAGGCTCTCTTTACTCCTCTTCCCAAGTTATTCTATGTTGGGTCATTCTCATCTTTTCTACGGGGATAGGAACTAAGATTCTCATCTATTGCTTAGGATGACGAGTTACTAGACATGGACCAATAGCTAGCTTGTTCGTAAGTGAGTGCAGTTATTCAAGTATTGTTGGTGTGACAAACAGATGGAGAAGAGATTTGAGTCTAGATAGTCGAGTGGTCATGCCTTTCCAATCTCTTTTCAGTTGTCTCAAAAATTTTGTTGAGCAATTACAGCCGTTATGATGTCCAATTTCTGCTAGGATCTCTAATGTCTTTGCATCATTCTCTGTTTCAGATGCCCTCTCATCCTTCCCGTCAAGTGGTCCGTCTGACCAGGTGCATCGATGTGCCGGGTCACACGGCCATGTTGGTTAGAGTGATGATGGAGGCTGGATATCGCTGGTACCCAGAGTACACAGTGGAGGAGCAGTATCGAGATTTCAACCAGAGTCAGTATCTGTGTACTGTTAGGATATACCCTTCATATCCTGGAGCTGTAGAGCCGCTTCACTGGACTCATGGATTGGGAGTTACCATAGATATGGCAGTTCAGGAAGCCGCCTACACCATGCTGACTATTATGAGGTTTCACCATGGTCTGCTACAGAACATAGAGTTCTGCTATGTTCCTGCTTCCATGGGAGGAGAGGATGGATATCTCAGTGCAGCCTACTTTGATCATTCTCATGAGGACCCTAGGCTGCAGGTGACTGCTCAGATGTTGGAGAACAGGGATCGTGATGCACGTGCCCTTCGCATGGAGCTCTATGCTACCCGTGCACGCCTTTGGACAGCCTTGACGCAGTTGGCACCTGTCGTGCAGACAGGTTATGGAGATATGGAGATGCTGACCCCATCGCGGACTCATTTGCCAGCACACGTAGACTGGCCTAATGTTGGAGGCATCACCCCTCTTCGAGGACCGCTGTTGCCGCCGACAAGGGGACCAAGGCCACACCCGTATCCTTATGGTTTCCAGGGATCCCAGGCTAGAGTGTTTCCAGATCCGCAGGTTCAGCTCCCAGGTCACGGTGGTAACCTGTACGAGGCATTCTACGGTGACGTTTGAGTGCGTGGATGTTAGATCTAGTATGGTAGTAGACGTATCGCCACAGTCCTGTGTGTCTTGTGGGATATGATCAAGGTCGAGAGTTGAGTTCCGGAGGTGTAGATAGATAATGTGTAGGATGCTTGTAATGCCTCCGATGAGTTGTGTCATCTCTCCGTAGTTGTTTTCAGCTTGGGTTTGTACTAAACTAAGTCATGGTATGTATGAAACCTAATGTTCATATGGTAGTTGTTTTACCATGTTGATTGGTGTTATCCTACATGCCATGTTGATCAGTGCATTCCTTAATTCATGCCCTAGAGTTGTTGTTCCCCATGTCTAAGCTATGGATTGTTTTCCTCAGGATGGTGTCAACCAGGAACAACCCCATGCATGCTCATGAGCAAGGTGAGAGTAGCCAGCCAAGGCAAGAAGAGTTGCCACATGCACCATCTCTGGCGGAGGTGATGCTAGAAGCTGAACGGAATAAGAGGGAGACCAACAGACTGTTAGAGAGAATTGAACAGAACACAGCTCGTGCTCCCCGCAATGATCACCATGATGGAGTGTCACTTGGTGACTTCATTAAACTGTGTCCGCCTAAGTACCATCACTCGATCGATCCCCTCGATGCGGATGATTAGCTGACCAGTATGTCACGCAAGATTCGAGCTGCAAATGTTTTAGAGGCCAACAAGGTGACCTTTGCGACATACTTTTTGGAGGGACCTGCCAACCTGTGGTGGGAAAGTTATGAAGCTATGCGTCCCCAAGGACCTGCGCCAACCTGGGCAGAGTTTAGCACCGCATTTCGTCTCCATCACATCCCAGAAGGGCTGATGGACCGCAAGAGAGAGGAATTCTGTGCCTTCACACAGGGCAGATTGTCAGTGGATGCATACAGTCGCGAGTTTGGTAATCTTGCTCGCTATGCCCCAGAGGAAGTCTCAACTGATGCCAAGAAGCAGGCTAGGTTCTGCAAGGGACTTAACGCTGAGCTTCGCCGAGATCTTCGCTTGCATGAGTGCACCACCTTCCAGGCTCTCGTCAATAAGGCCATCAATGCTGAGTCCGGAAAAACTGACTATGAGGCTTCGAGGAAGCATAACCGTGACTTCAACCCTGCATCGGGTTCAGGCCCTAACAAACGCCGAGTGTGGGTGCCCAATGCAACTTTGCCGCCAAGATACACCGCGAGGCCATCCTTCCAGGCACCTCGTCCAGTTCAGTCCAACCCTCCACCCAGACCATTTGGAGGACCACAAGTAAATGTTGCCCCTAGTGCTACAGTGGTATGCTACAAGTGTGGGGAACCGGGACATTATTCTCGTGAATGTTCCCGGAACAATGCCAAGCCCGCTGGACGCGGAAAGCCAGGGAAAGCCTTCTATGTGAAGCCAACTCCTGCCTGTGGGCGAGTTAACTATGTGTCTGCTGAAGAAGCTCTTGAAGACCCTGATGTCATTCTAGGTACACTTCTTGTTAATAGCCATCCAGCATCTATTCTATTTGATACTGGGGCATCTCATTCATTCATCTCAGAAAGTTATGCACAGTTGCATAACATGTCTTTCTGTGACATGCCCACTCCTTTAGTAGTTCAGACTCCTCGATCAAAATGGCAAACTTCTAGAGTGAGCTATGAGAATGAAATTCTGGTGGATAGACTAGTATTCCTAGCATCCTTGATAGCTCTTAAGTCTTCGGACATCAATATCATTCTAGGTATGGATTGGATGAAAGCCCACTATGCCAAGATTGATACTCATTCTAGGAATGTTCAACTTACACATCCCTCGGGAGAGATAGTTAATGTCTCTACTCGAACACCCAAGCGCCAACTCTATTCCTTAAATGCTAGCCCTCTCCCTGAGCTAGAAGATATTCCGGTAGTCCGTGATTTTCCGGATGTCTTTCCAGAAGAACTGCCAGGTAGTCCACCTGTCAGAGATGTTGAGTTCGTGATAGAACTTATTCCAGGGACAGTCCCAATAGCCAGAAGACCTTATAAGATGGCACCCGTAGAACTAGCCGAGCTAAAAACCCAACTAGATGAAGCTTTGAAGAAAGGTTTCATTCGTCCTAGTTCTTGTCCTTGGGCTTGCCCCGTCCTCTTCGTCAAGAAGAAGGATGGATCGGATCGGATGGTTGTGGATTACCGACCAGTGAATTTGGTCACTATCAAGAACAAGTATCTGCTCCCCAGGATCAACGATTTGTATGATCAACTTGCTGGATCCTCGGTCTTTTCCAAAATGGATTTGAGGTTGGGATACCATCAAATCAGAATTAGGAACGGGGACATTCCAAAAACGGCTTTTGTCACTCATTATGGCCAATACGAGTACACCGTCATGTCCTTCGGTTTAACCAATGCTCCAGCCACTTTCTCTCGTCTGATGAATTCGATCTTCACAGAGTATTTGGACAAATTCGTCGTGGTTTACCTCGACGATATACTCATCTACTCAAAGAACGAACAGGAACATGCCGAGCATCTAAGGCTGGTATTGATGAAACTTCGAGAGCACCGCTTATATGCCAAATTCTCCAAGTGTGAATTTTGGTTGCCGGAAGTGACCTATCTGGGCCACGTGATCTCTGGCAAAGGTATTGCTGTCAATCCCGAGAGAGTTCAGGCCGTCCTTGATTGGACTCAACCTGAATCGGTTAAGCAAGTTCGGAGTTTCCTTGGCTTAGCGAGCTATTGTTGCCGCTTTGTTGAGAACTTCTCCAAGGTTGCGAAACCTCTGACTGAACTCCTCAAGAAAGATAAAAAGTTCGAGTGGACCCCACAATGTGAGCATAGTTTTCAAGAGTTGAAAAGACGACTAACCTCTGCTCCCGTTCTGGTGCCACCAGATTTTTCTAAGGACTTTATTATCTATTGCGACGCCTCGCGACAAGCATTAGGTTGCATTCTCATGCAAGATCGTCATGTGATTGCATACGCATCTCGACAGTTGCGTCCACATGAGGATAATTATCCAACACATGATCTTGAGCTTGCAGCTGTAGTCCATGCACTGAAGACATGGCGACATTACCTTCTGGGTAATCGTTGCGAGATTTACACTGATCACCAAAGTCTGAAATATATCTTCACCCAGCCGGATTTGAATCTCAGGCAAAGACAGTGGGTAGAGTTGATTACAGATTACAACTTAGGGATAACTTACACCCCGGGAAAAGCCAATGTCATGGCTGATGCACTAAGTCGTAAGTCTTATTGTAATAATTTGATGTTACAACAAGGTCAACCGCTTCTCCATGAGGAATTCAGGAAGTTAAATCTTCACATTGTTCCTCAAGGATTCCTATCCAACTTGGTGGCGAAAACTACTCTTAAGGATCAAATCATAGCTGGCCAAAGGCGTGATAAGGGAATTTCCCGGATCAAAGAGAACCTCCTTAGCGGTTGCGCTAGGACTTCTCTATAGATGATCAAGGTGTAGTGCTTTTTCAGGGCCGTTTAGTGGTCCCTAAAAGCCAACATCTTAGGCAGCTGATTCTTAAGGAGGCTCATGGCTCTCCTCTCACAATTCATCCGGGTAGTACCAAGATGTATCAGGACCTACACTAGAGGTTCTGGTGGACTAGGATGAAGAGAGAAATTGCTCATTATGTGGCTAATTGCAACGTTTGTCGTCGTGTGAAAGCAGAGCATCAAAGGCCTGCTGGCACCCTTCAACCCTTAGCCATTCCTGAATGGAAATGGGATAAGGTCGGTATGGATTTCATCACCGGTTTTCCCAGGACCAAGAGAGGGAACAATGCTATATTCGTAGTCATTGATCACCTCTCCAAAGTGGCTCATTTTCTTCCTGTTCGGGAAAGCATTACTGCTAGTCAGCTAGCAGAGTTATATGTTTCTCAAATAGTTTCTCTTCATGGTGTTCCCTTGGAGATTAACTCGGACCGTGGAAGTATCTTTACTTCTCGATTTTGGGAAAGTTTTCAAACTGCCATGGGGACTCATCTATCCTTTAGCACTGCTTTTCACCCTCAATCAAGTGGTCAAGTTGAGCGAGTCAATCAAATTCTTGAAGACATGCTCCGAGCTTGTGTTATATCTTTCGGTATGAATTGGGAGAACTGCCTTCCATTTGCTGAATTCGCATATAACAACAGTTATCAATCAAGCTTGGGCAAAGCCCCTTTTGAAGTTCTCTATGGACGAAAATGCCGAACACCTCTTAACTGGTCAGAAACCGGAGAGAGGCAACTCTTTGGTCCGGACATGATCCAGGATGCAGAGGAGCAAGTCCGCATTATTCGTGAAAAGTTGAAAACAGCCCAATCCCGTCAAAAGAGTAAATATGACCGTCATCATAAGTCTGTGACTTATGACGTTGACGAGAAGGCTTACCTTCGGGTTACACGTCTGAAGGGTACCCATCGATTCGATATCAAAGGCAAGTTGGCTCCTCGTTACATTGGACCTTTTCGCATTCTTGCTAAACGAGGAGAGGTTGCCTACCAATTGGAACTTCCTTCGCATCTTTCCAAAGTTCATGATGTCTTCCACGTCTCTCAACTCAGGCGTTGCTTTTCGGACCCTGTCCGAGAAGTGGACCACAAAGCGCTTGATCTCCAAGATAACCTTACATACCGAGAATACCCTGTTCGTATTCTTGATCAAGCTGAGCGTACCACTCGGCGTCGGAACATCAAGTTTCTTAAGGTTCAGTGGTCGCATCATTCTGAAAAGGAGGCAACATGGGAAAGAGAAGATCGTCTTCGACTAGAGTATCCCGCGCTCTTCCCGACGACTTCAAAATCTCGGGACGAGATTCTTTTGAGTGGGGGTGAGTTGTCACAACCCTAGCAAGTGTCTAGGCTAGCATTGTGTTTGCATCATCATCATCATCATTGCATCAATATGAAATGGGGAGAAAGAAAGAAACCCTAAGCATTTTATGAATTAAAGGAATTCCAGATAAATGAAGTTTCAACAAATCCAAAATGCCCATCAAAAATGTTCCCTATGTCTGATAATTAAGGGCATGGATATACCAGGGACCATTTCAATTATTTGAACATTTGAAATATTTTAAATTATTGAATTAAGTCTCTAAAAATGACAAATAAAAATATTATCATTATCACTGCTTTCAAAATAATCTGAAACTTTTGATACAAGTTAGAAGTATTCAAACTTGAATTATAAAAGTTTTTAGAATTTTTTTTGAAGGGGTATTTTGGACCTGCAAGAAATAAACAAATATCAGAAAGAAATAAAAATAAAAGAGAGAGGAGGCCTGAGGCCTGGCACTGGGCAGCCCATCTGGCCCATGTGCCAGTCGTCTCCTACCTCTGCCAGCAGGCAGAGGCAAAGGAGGGCACAACGAGGCCTCCACCTCCTCCCTGCCTGGTCGCCCGCCTGGAGGCCCCAGGGCGCGCCAGCGCGTCATCGCCGTGGCTTTCTCCCTCTCTCCCTCGCGCTCGCCGCTCCCTCTTGCTCTTCCCCCCCCCCCCCCTCTCTGCTCTCCTCTGTCGCCGGCTCCCGAAGCTCTCGCCGTCGATTCGCCGCCCTTGGCGCCTCCCCGACTCTCTCGTCGCCGCCAGAAGCACCGGGGTGAGTTCCCGGTTCGTTTCCCCCTCTCCCCGCCCCTCCTCCCCTCCTCTAGCCCTGCTAGCCGTCGATGCCCGAGAGGACCTTGCCGCCGGCCATGGCGCAGCCGTGACCACAGCAGCCGCAGCCCACACCCGAGCATGTGCCCGTGCTCCGTGCATCCCCAGGAGCCCGTAGCTGCCTCCAGATTTCCTCCCCGTGCCCTGGCTGCCGTTTCCCCATCGTGCTGAGCTTCGGCCGCCGCCAAAATGGACGTGGTCGTCGACTCCGGCCACCCCAGCCCCTCCTGACCCCCTAGATGGACGCGGACGTGTGCGGGCTACCTCCAGGTGGTCTCCGCACGCTCTGCCGCCGTGTCTACGCGATTCCGGCGAGTTTCCGCCGTTGTTTTGGTCGTCGCCGGCGAGTCTCCGGCGCCGCTGACGTGGCCTAGTAATTAGGATTAACCCCGCGCTAATCCCCCCCCATTAGTGGCTGCCAGTGGGCCCCAGAGTTGGGTCAAACCCTGGTCAGCGCGGGATTAACCCCCGTGACACTGACCAGTGGGGCCCGCATGTCAGGTTTGACCCAGAGCGGTCAGTTGACCAGGCTGATGTCATGCTGACGCATGGCTGACGCAGTAAATCTATTTTCTGGTTTTAAATATTTCCAAAAATAGCTAAAAACTTTGAAAAATCATATAAATTAATCTGTAACTCGGATGAAAATAATTTATATATGAAAGTTTATCAGAAAAATACAATGAATCCAATGGTGCTATTCTCATGCATGTTAGGGCAACCTAAATAGGTGAACATGGACATTTTAGCATTAGGTCAATATATAGAATTTGAAATGAGAACAACTTTGAACCTATATTCAAATGCATTTCAAATTGACATGATCACTAGTTATATTAGCTCATCCATGCATACCATTATGCCATGATCATGCATCATATTGTTGCATCTGCTTGTATTGAATGTTTCATCTGCGTTGCGGTAGGCCCTAATCCGGAGGATACTACTCCGTACCCTGACGAAGGAGAGAACTCTTCCGCAACCCAGCAAGGCAAGAAACCTCATTGATCATTTCGATAACATCCCACTCTCTCGCTCCTGATCTCATTTATTGCATTAGGACAAACAATCACATGTCAGTTATACACGGTAGATGATCCTATTCTTATGCATGACTTGATCTTGTCACAGTAAATAGCTAAACTTTGCAACCTAGCTTACCCGGTAGATGCTTGTGCCATAATGTGCTTAGCTTACTTGCCTGCTATGGTTGTTATGCTTAGAGTTGTGTCAGGTCTGTTTCATCTGGGTGATGAACTGAGTGAAACAGTGTTGTCCGATGTGATGAGCATATAATGAACACGATTTGGTAAAGGTAGTGATGAGAGGCTATGTAGGAGTACATAGTGGGTAGTCTCATTGGGACCGTTCTTAGGAACTGGGTTCCGTGTTTGTGATCCAAGACGAGATACTACCACATGCTGGGCCCTGAAATATGACCCCGCTCGATTTATCAGTCGCTTAGTCTTTGGTCCAGGTATTGCAAGTAGTTTCTGGTGTTTATAGCATGCTGGAGGCCGTGCGTAGCGCTGACCCTCGGGGTGGGTTACGACGCGGTAGGCAGTGGCACGGTGTACCAAGGGTCACCCGAATGGTGGGCTTGGGAACCCTGCGCACATCATTTGGGACCGTAGCGGAAACTTCGGCCGGACTTCCGTGCGGGTTCAGTCTCAAATAGGCGGTAGCCTGGACTAGAGGTCTTATGTGATTGACGGTCGTGGCCGGCTCCCTCACTGGGCATCCGCTTGAAGGTTGCCGAGGTGCATGGTTTATGGCACACAGCGATAAGTGGTGAGAGCGTGTGTGAAGAAGTACACCCCTGCAGGGTATGAAACTATTCGAATAGCCGCGTCCTCGGATATGGACTACTTGGAGAACTTATGCTGTTCATAGATAATCAAATGGATACTTCTAAAAATCTCAAGACAAGTGTGAGTATCGTGAATGGCACTCTTCCGGAAGGGGAAGGTGAATCCATGGTAGTGTATTGTGATGGAGGTAGTGGACTCGTGTGCGATAACTAAAATTGTAACAAGGAGTTAAAATTGAGTAGTGTAGGTTAGCCATGAGTCAAAGCTGGCTTTCTGCATAAACTCCACCACCCCCTTGTTGATACATGAGCATAAATAGTCTAGGTCTGTTTTAAAGACTTGCTGAGTACGATTGTACTCATCCTTGCTTAATTAATGTTGCAGAAGAGAACCAGGACCCATCAGGTGGGTTCTATCTAGACGTTGATGATACCGAATAGCTGGTGTCTCAGCTACAATCTTGCCCGTGTGGTGGGCTCTAGATAGTCAGGTGTAGCGACCCGACTCAAAACGAGTCAAGCCTCTGTGTTTTCTGTGCCATCCCTGGATCAGTATGCTGGCACACACAGTACATCAATGTATATATCAAAGTGCAATCACATGTAAACGTAAAACTGATATATACCTTAAAAATAGCAGCGGATACAGTCAATGGGAGTGGAGTCCCAATAACACCAACGGCAAGTTGAGTGCGGACCGTAACCCTGAATCGTACTCTTACCCGTCGTAGAAGAGAGTCTGCAACATAATACGTTGCAGCCGTGTAGGTCAGTACATTGAATGTACTGGCAAGATCACCATAGTAGAACAGAAAAATAAAGACTATTCTATATGCAAAGGCTTTGTGGCTCTGTGTCTGAGTTTTTGCGTAAAAGCTGATTTTATTTTCCTACAACAAAGGAATATCAGGAATTTCACTATAGAGTTACCTATCATGACATGGTTCCGCCAACCAATGTCTCAATGCACATAAGTATCATAAGTTGCCCACAATTAGTTATCAGTCCAGTATTGAGAGTTCATAGATAGATCCAAGTCTAGAAGCTCAATTTGTCCGTAACCGGGGACACGGCTAATCGATTAGGTTTAACTCTGCAGAGTTTTGCACACGTTCCCCACAAGATTTGGTCGCCTCCGTTTGATTTCTCGCACTTCCGGGTGTTTGAGAAACGGATGACCAAAACATGGTCTTCCAAAGGGTTTCCCTGCGACTCTGACGGTGCCCATCCTTTCCTACCGTTCTTCTACCTCTCGTAGCACCGCCTGTCCAGGGTCCCCACGATGTCCAACCAAGCCAGAGCCCATAATGACTTGTGGCTGTGCAGGTAAGCCTTGGGTTTTGAAGCATCCATCCATCTCTTTGTGCCTGGGTGGACCTTTCCGCGTGAATACTGGCCATCTCCAGCATCACCTAGGCTAACCACTAGTTTCTCCAGGGCGCCGTTCAACCATCATCCACCCAGAGGTATGTTGAAAACTTGGAGTCTTGAAATCTTGATCATTATGCAGGTCTTGAAATTATTAACTCTCTCAACTCTCATGATTCACACAACCAACCTCGTCTACTAATAGCATAGCAAAAGTAAAACAACGTTTCCCGGGGCCAATGTTGTCTATGGGGTTGAGAGGGGTACCTACCACATGATACTACTACAAGGTATCCAAGTTTCCAACTAACCTATCTTGCATGCAATTGGGGAAGATGGTAGAACTAATGCATATAAAACATGGGTAAAAGTATGATCAAGGTGACTTGCCTGTACTGTTGATGCAGAGAAAGATCGCTCTCAGAAATAACTTGATAGAACTATTAGTCACTCTCCGATGAAAATCTATATAAACAAGCATTGCATTCATATAAGCAATCATACTAACAATCAATTCTAACAATCAAAAGTGACACAAAACAAAAGCAACAAGGTTGATGAAGAAATACTTAAGACAAAGTTGAAACACAAAACTCCAACAAATTCAAAAGTAACACAAAACCCAAAACAAAAGTAAAATATAATAAAAGGATTTTAGTAAATATTTTTCTAGCAAAATGAATTACTTTTGAAAAACAACTAAAACTATGAAAACAACATTCTAAACAACATAAGTGTTTGTCTACAAGCACAACCATAAACTAAGAGAAAACAAATTATGAAACAACTAAGTTAACAGCAAGTAATTAAATAAAATCTTTATTATAAAACAAAATTAAGTCATCTAAAACTCTTGTGAAAGAATTACTTATTAAAACTAATTTGTTTTATAAAACATTACCTATTGAAGAAAAATATAGTTTCCTATAGGGTAAAACTAAACTATTTTTGTTTAAAACATTTATTTACAGAAAAGAATTAGTAAAAACTTTATTTGAAAACAGAATCTAAATACTTAAAACTTTAGTTAAAAGAATTGTTACTAACAAATTTGCTTTTAAAACAACTATACCTATTTGAAAGAGGGTATAGATCCCTACAACAAAATTAATAAACTAAACAAATTAACTTTTGTTAACAGCAAGTAAATTACTAAGGTTTGGAACAACAAAACTAAATGAAATCTGAAACTTAATATAAATCATATTCAGATTTTCAAAAATAAAACAAAGTAGATAAACTAATATGAAACTAAACAGATTCTGTTTGGTTTGAAAACACTATTTAAAATTATTATAAAATTCTCAAAATATACCAAATGATAGCTATGGTCACTAGTGACAAGTAGGAAAAAGAATCATTCAAAAATTCATTTTAGAAATCATGATATTCAGAAAACAAAACTTAAATCAAATCTGTTCAAATTCAAATTTAAATGTTCAAACATAGTCAAATTTGGTATTCACAGAAACTAGATGAAATTGTTGATCTAATGCAGAAGAAATCAATTAAAAACATTAAGTAGTTTAAGAGATATAAAGAAAATAAAATCAGAACTTTCTCTGTTTTTGAAACTAAAACAGAAAAAAAAAATGGCTTCTAACGGACAGGGGTGGTGACGTGGCGCTCTGCTATTGGCTACGGGATGCGCGTGCAAGCGGGTGACCGGACATTAGAGGAAAACGCTTCGGCGTTTAATTCTTCTAATCTGGCGCGTAGGAGTTTGATCCAACGGTTGAGAGAGAGAGGGGAGGGCTCACGGTGAGATGGTCGCCGGCGAGGGCTTTCTCCGGCGAGTCCGAAATGTCGTGGTCGTCGGGGACGGTGCTCTAGTGACCCTCCAGCG
Organism: Hordeum marinum; assembly: GCA_022496015.1. Taxonomy (NCBI): domain Eukaryota; kingdom Viridiplantae; phylum Streptophyta; class Magnoliopsida; order Poales; family Poaceae; genus Hordeum; species Hordeum marinum. Next base: position 368,509,182 of record CM039674.1, on the reverse strand, counting down.
ATGGCGAAGGCACCACTCGATGCGGGCGACGACGGCGATGAGATGGGTGGCTTCAGTGGGGCGAGGGGGTGACGGAGCCGTCGGTGGCGAGCTCGAAGGCGGAGGCGACCTTCGGGTGCTCGACGGGGAGGTAGTTCCCGTGGGTTTGGTGCACGGGTGAGTGCATGTGGAGGTGCGCGTGAGCGAGAGGAGGTGGAGGGAGGGCTCGGTGGCGCTCGGGGAAACCGGGGTGGAGCTGTGGAGCAGAAATGGAGCGGCGGTCGGGGTGAGCTCCGGTGAGCTATTCCGGCGTCGGGAGGACACGGGAGGAGGGGGAAACAAGGGGAATGGGCAGAGGGGGAGCGGGGCTTCTTATAGGGGCTCACAGGGGTCGGGGGAGTAAGGAGGGAGGGGATCCGCGTGGAGGGGAGCCGGCGACGACGGCTCTTGCGGGAGGATGAGGACGACCGCGCGGGAGAGAGGATCGGGCGGTGAGGCCAGGGTGTCAGCGAGAGAGCGAGAGGGGGTGTTATAGCGGTGACCGTTACGAAATAAAATCGGCTTTAAAGGCTGTGGGCCGGCCGTTTAATACCGGAAACGGTTACCTTTTTCCTTTAATAATTTTACCAGAGCCATAAAACTTGATCAATGCATTCGAATAAATTCCAAATATAGTCAAATTTTATATCAAAATTAACAGAATAATAAATGCCATTTAATGGACATTTTTATTCTGGCATTTGAATACTTTGAAAAAAACCATTTTTCAGAAAATGCCTTAATTGGCTTTATTTACTTTTGCAAATATTTTTCAAATAACATTTTGGGTTTGATGATTCAAAAAACTTCACAAATTACCCCTGTCTTGGAGTGTCATGTTACTCCTCTCAAATTTTTGTCAGGGTTTTGAATTCTTTGAAAATTTTGGATAGGGACCAATATGAAATGGATTTTTCAAAATAATCCAGAGATTTTCAAAAGCTCTTTCAATTCCTTCTTTTAAACTTCCAACTCATATTTCTTAAAATTTGAGGAAGTCATATTATCCTCTCTCATGAAAATCATTGAGTTGCATAAAGTTTTTCTGAATTTGAAATATTTTCAAAAATGGAAATTCAAATCATTTCAAATCCCTTTTCATTTCTTTAAATGGAAGAAGTCATGTCATCTTCACTCTAGGGTTTTGTGATGAAATGAATTTGAATTCCTGGTGATCAAAATGCAAATTGAATGTTTTGGGAAAGTCATTTCATTCCCTCTCAATAAACTTTCAAAAAGTTTCAAATTTCACTCACTTTCAATCACTCAAGCAAACAAACAATCATACTAATAATTATTATAGCATTCCAAAATTTGGGATGTTACATCAGGCCATGTGCCTCTTTTATATTTTGCCGTCTGTATCCAGACAGCTTTAGTTTCCGCTGGCTTGTATGACTATGCTTGTATGACTTGAGTGTCGGGTCATGTGACCCCATTCTATATGAACATATTATGCAAGGCTCGTCTGAGCCTCTTAAATAAAAGTCATGTTATTGTATGGTTATGTTGTGATGCCATGGTTGTATCTATGCATATCGGGCATGTCATGCGTACGTGTGACGTGCAACGGTATGTATGGGATCTGACACCTAGTCGTGTGCCTTTAGTAGTACTCCTTACGGGAAACTGCCTCTTTGTGCTTCCACCGAGCCATGGTAGCTTGCTACTGCTCCGGACACATTGATTGACCGGCATGTATCCTTCTTTGATGCCGTGTCTGTCCCTTCGGGGAAATGTCTCGCAGTGTAATGGAGTCCCTGTAGCCTGTTATGACTCGTCTACGTGCAGTGATGACATTCGTGTCTCGCGACGTAATGGAGTCCTTGTAACTTGCTATGACTCGTCTACACACGCTTGAGGCCGACACCTGCATTGCTGGGTTATGTATGTCTGTTTCCGTACGGATGTGCTACTTGGGTTCTATGACTAGTTATGTTGGCCCGGGTTCTTTGTTGTGTGATTGCCAGCGACATGTTCACATACATGAGCCAAAAGACGCAAACGGTCCCGGCCAAGGTAAGGTGGCGGCCGTGGAGTACCGTGCATGAGGCCGCAAGGTGATGTGGCTTGTTACAGTAAGGAATCATATGACTTAGGATCGGGGTCCCGACAACTCTGTAGCCTTTTTACTGCCCACAATGAGTTGTTAGATGACAATGTTTGTATCTTTTTTCGTTGCGATGATTCCCAACACAGTTTACTCAAGATTACCTCTCAAAATACACGATTCTTGGACATGCAAATGTACATGTATTTCTATCAGATTGCAATGACTATCTTGAAGTCCTTATGAAGATATTGAAGGATGGGTGGTCGGTCATCACAAGGGGTTGGACTAGTCGTGTGTGCATTTGACGTGGAGGGCATACTAAGGGGATTCCGCTTCACCTTTTAGAGCAACCAGAATATATTTTACCTCTTTCTTTACCGTCTTTAATACAAGTATTCAACCATCGTTCATCATTCTTTATTTGGTGCTCATGTAATTCTTTTGTTGACGTAATTCTTGAACGTTTGTATCTGTGAATCGAATAATGCATTGGTTGTTGAACCTATCTATCTATGTATGTGATGGATATGTAAAAAGCTATTTTCTACTTTCAAATTCAAATTATGTATAATTTTAATTCGCAACGATTAAAATAAAATAATATCCTTTATGGGTCATTACGCCACACATGGTTTGTAAATCTCAATGTTTGTGACGTACCTCATGATCCGACACAGATAAAAAATGTGTGCGACCACACACACAATTTCCGTTTCCAAACCTTGTGTGATGTCAGACAATATCGCAAACGTGCAACCGAATTCAGCGTTGGTGATAGAATCTCTGTCGCACACAGTTGCAAATGAGAAACTGTTTGTGATGTAGTACGCATCGAAACGTTGCATCACAGAATTGGGCGTGCGATAGTTATCCTGTCCGACACAAGTACGACATTCAAACGTTTCTTAAACTTACTCAACACTTGTACAACGGTTAAATTAACTTCTTAGTTGTACAACGGTTAAATTAACTTCTTAGTTACAAATCGGAAACGGGTTAGAAAATGTACGTGTTTATGATATACTCCTTATCCTACACGATTTACAATCATGAACTCTTTATGATGTAGTGTGCATCGTAATCGTAATAGCGCGTGCGATGCTAATGTGATGTCACATGAGTAATAAAGACAGATCGTATGTGAAGTTTGACATCTCTCAAACGGTTGACCGATGATCCCCTTTGCGATAGATGCGGACATTCCATACACTTAGTTTTGTTAAATGTTTGTTTTGTTTATCACCATCGCCGACATTTTTTTCGTGTCGTACGAGATGGACCTCCCTATGGCCTACATATGCAAAACAATGGTTTAAACGTACGTCGCGGAAAGAAGTTAAAAACCATTTGTATAGCACGTCGTTGCACAAGTGTTGACACGATCCCCTATTCAAACAAATAACCGTGTTGGCTTCTTGAAATATCTGGAAACAAAGAAATAAGGTGTTTTTCGATGGAGAACAACTTTCACTACAAGAAGAATGCCCAAGCATGATTTACAGATTTTGCAATTTAGATTAACCTCTCAGAATTCATCCTTTGTGGATGGACTACTAACCAACCTTGTACTTTAGACATCTAGGTTTTCTTTCGTTGAGCCATGGCTATGTAAATATTTTGTAATCTATTTTGTTTCATTTTGGAGGACATGGATTTTTGATTCATTTTGGAGGTTAGCTATGTTGCCGACATAAAAAACTTCATTCATTTTGAAGGCTGGTAGTATTGCCGGCGTGAACTACTTGGGAGTATATCATTTTTATAGACTGTCATTTGTTTGTCGGCCGATAGATGTGTTGCTGGCATGGATTATATGTCCGTTGAGAATTTACGTACAAAGGAACAAAATGCGATCAAAATGTGTTTACGCGTTGGACACACGATCAACTCATCTGCAAAAGAGACTGGCCGCCGCCATATTGTCCTACCCAAACGAACAAAATTCGAATAAAACGGACATTCGTTGGGGTCAAGCATTAGAGTTTGTCTAAGGTGCAATAAGACTTTAAGTCTATTTCAAGGAAAAGAGGGTTTTTTAGAAAGGAAAGAGGGAAGATTCTTTGTGGTTGGTTCTCTTGTCAACATTTGCTCAAGATAGTACTAGTTTTCTTATTGAGAATCGATTTAGATCCAGAGATAAGTTTATTTAAGGATGAATAGGGTCATCGACATTAGTTTATTTGTCAGGTATACTCATATGCAGTTGAATAGTCGCAGCACGTAGCTCGTGGAGTCAGCACGTTGGCCGCGAGGCGATTTTCGTGGAATGGAAGCCTCCTATGCGCCAAAAAGTATACGGCCGATTCGTAACGCTGCTCGCTGCTGGACAGCCGTCCGAGCACGACGCCGCCGAGAGAGGTGCTACCGTCATGCCATGGTGGAGTCATCGACACGACGATATATACATAGGCAGAGTGAGAGTGGTAACGTGTCAGTGGGGCAGCCGTAACATGTCCGGTGCATGCGAGACTGCGGGCCCAATGTCTGGCCACGGCAAGCAGCAGCCGCTCCTACGCTACCCGGCGCCCGCCGCCGGCAACGGCGCCAGCATGGGAAGACGCAGGTTCCTCGCCTTCCTGGCCATCGCCGCGGCCCTGGTGGCCTCCTACCACCTCCTCCACGCGCCCGCCCCGTCGCGCTACCACGCGCTCTTCCTCACCCTCGGCTCCAACGCCAGCGCCGCCGCGCACCTCCGCGCGCTCACCCTCCGCCCGCACGTCGCCGGCACACCGGCCAACGCCCTCGCCGCCGAGTACGTCCGCGCCGCGCTCGCCTCCCTCTCCTTCCCCACCCGCGTCACGCCATACTCCGTCCTCCTCTCCTACCCCGTCCACCGCTCCCTCTCCCTCTCCGCGGGGCCCGGCCGCGCCACCAAGTCCTTCTCCCTCACCCAGGACACCTACCCCAACGACCCCTACGCCGAGGCGGCGGCGGAGGTCATCCCCACCTACTTCGCCTACTCCGGCTCCGGCTCCGTCGCCGCCGAGGTCGTGTACGCCAACTACGGCGACAGGAAGGACTACGCCTACCTCGCCTCCCGCGGCGTGGACGTCGCCGGGAAGGTCGTGCTCGCGCGCTACGGGGACATCCACTGCGAGGACATGGTGCGGAATGCTCGGGACGCCGGCGCCGCCGCGGCGATCATCTACACGGACGCCAAGGATTTCGGCGGCCCGGGGGGCAAGGGGAAGCGGAAGTGGTTCCCCAAGGCGCGGTGGCTGCCGCCAAGCGGCGTCCAGGTGGGGACCCTATACTACGGGAACGGCGACCCGACCACGCCGATGTGGCCGTCGTGCGCGGCAGGGCAGGACTGCGAGCGTCTGAGCATGGAGGAGGTGGAAGGGAGCGAGGCGATGCCCGGCATCCCCGCGCTGCCGGTGTCGGGGAGGGACGGGGAGACAATCCAGAAGGCGATGGGCGGCGGCGTGGCTCCACCGGAGTGGCAGGGCGGCGAGGGCGCGCCCGTGTACCGTATCGGGCCAGGCCCGGCCGTGCTGAATCTCACATACATAGTGAGTGGGCCCCGGCGGTCCAGTCGTGGACTCTTTTTGTCCAGCCTGCATTATTGCTCTCCTCACATTTCTTCTCCACTGACCCGCAGGGAAATGACACCCTAGCGACCATCGAAAATGTCTTTGCTGTGATAGAAGGGAAAGAAGAGCCTGACAGGTAAATTCTAATTTACAGTATACTACTAGTTACTATTCTTCCGTAGATTCTGACAGTCAACTCTGATAATGAAGTCAGTAGTAAATTAGGTGTTACAGCCCGAATAGTTCCTTTACTTTATCAACCGAAGCCAAACTGAAGGTGATGGCTAGGTTCTATGAGATTTTACACTAGGATCAACCATCGGATTCTCCCTGAGGCAAGCATGCCCAAGCCAAAGCTAGCGATTTTAAATTTGCCTCTCTATTTTCTGCAGATATGTGATCATAGGTAACCATCGCGATGCCTGGACATTTGGGGCAGTCGATCCCAACAGCGGGACAGCCGCTATGCTCGAGGTAATCAACCTTACTGATATCTGTTCTGAATGCAAGACATCTTTCATAAATTGAGTTAGTACCCTACTTTCTATTTATAGATTGCAGAGAGGCTGTCCAAGCTAGAAAAGAAAGGATGGAGGCCAAGGCGAACAATCATTGTCTGCAGTTGGGACGCAGAAGAGTTTGCGCTGGTATGTTCTTGCTCGCGTCTCAGATGCTTTGCTTATTCTCAGGTGTAAGCACTCATAAGTGTAGAAACATCCAATGTCTCAGACAGGGTCTACCGAATGGGTCGAGGACAACATGGATATGCTTGCTTCAAGAGCTGTTGCTTATCTGAATGTGGACATATCAGTGTTTGGGCCTGGAGGTCTTATGCCCCGCGCAACCCCTCAACTCGATGAATTGATCAAGGAAGCAAGCAGAATGGTATTACCGCCCTGCACCTAAATTCCTTATAAGCAATTGATAAGCATTCATGAGCGGCACTTGAGTACATAATTACAGACTTCTCTGCATTGATTCCAAATTTATTTATTTATTCGATCCTTTCCTTCTTTGTTCTTGAAGGTACCCGATCCTGATGATCCATCTCATACCTTGTATGACTATATGATTCGCCAGAATCCTCCGGTGGGTACAGTAATCGAATGGCCATATAATTATGTTGTGGCACAAATGAGTGATCATCAGAGCTTCATTTGATTTGAAACATTCTTTTTCATGCGCTGAAGTGATAAGCTCCTATCCTCAGATTGCAAGAGTGGCCGGTGCGGGAACAGACTTTGCAGCTTTTGTCCAGCATATTGGAGTCCCTTCACTTGACATGTCTTATGGACTATGTAAGTGGAAATGTTCTTGGTGGAGCATAAGCCTAAAAACCCACGCTCCCCTTTTCTGCCACTCTTCTGATTTAATTTTAAAAAAATCAGCAGGCTAGGAAACCAAATCATTACAGTTTGATGTTATTGTCACTCCTCTAGCATCTGCCCTAAATATTTTTGCTCTTGCAGTTTCAGAGTACCCTGTTTACCACTCGCTGTACGATGATTTTGTTTGGATGGAGCGGTTTGGAGACCCCTTGTTCCACAGACATGTAGCATGTACTGAACGAGAGCTATCTTTTCAAATTCAGAAAGTACAATCGTGGTCCATTATATCGCCGACTAATCCATTCGAATGTGTGATCGTGCAGTGGCGAGCGTCTGGGGTCTGATTGCTTTGAGACTTGCAGATGATGAGATCATTCCCTTCAATTACGTCTCCTACGCTTCCGAACTGGAGGTATCTTCTCTTCTGGCAACCGAGATTTGCAACTTTTAGACGCACAGGGTAAACCCCTGATTCAGTTTCATCAAGGGAACTGAAACAGAATCATGATATACACTCGCTTCTTATTGATTGATACACACGTTTTTCTATCGAAATTAGCATTAAGTGTGGCGTGTAGGAGTAGCTCCAACAACCGCTTGACACATGGACTACCTGCCGTCTTGCTTACTGCAGGAGAGCTCAAAAGTTGTGGAGGAAGGATGCCCTGGGTGTGCCGTCAGTTTCACCCCTCTGCACAAGTCAATCAAGCAGCTTGAGAAGGCGGCCACGAAAATTCACATGGAGAAGAAGGTACTACGCGAACAAAAAATCCACTGGAAAGCAGAATTGCACGACGTGTAGCTTTCACCGAAATTTCCAGCTAAAACATTCACTTTCCTCGTGGTATTAGGTGCTGCAAGCGGAGAAATGGGGCCGAAACACGAGGGAACGCACACTGAAAGTCAGGGAGATTAACGACCGATTGATGATGGCGGAGCGAGCCTTCACCAACCGAGAAGGGCTCGCGGGGAGGCCGTGGTACAAACACATGGTGAGTAGTACGCAGTACCGAAGCAGCAGGCTTGTTGCTCCGTTATCGAGCTTGAACTTTGACCATGAATTTAACTAACAAGACCGATTACAGCGGGGGTAAAAGTTATATCTCTGAATTCGTATCGAAAATAAGAATTCAGTGGTATAGTTTTTTCTCCGTCGCAATCGATCTTGTTGATTAAATTTATGATCAAACTTAGATTTAGGGAAACGTGGGCGTATTATATTGTGGAACGGAGGGAGTACTGCTTGTCTGAACCCTGAAGTGACTCTGAAACTGACAGCAGTTATGGTTTCTTTCTCTTGGCAGATTTATGCGTCGTCAGACCAGGACGACTGGGGCACCAAGGCTTTCCCCGGCATCGTCTCGGCCATCGCCAACGCGCAGAAGCTCAACACGTCGGAGTCCTGGCGGCTGTTGCAGCATGAGATTTACAGGGGTGCAAGGGCCGTGTCCAAGGCCTCTGCGGTCCTAGATAGTAGGTTAACATGAAACATCAGCACCGCAAGGAATTTCCCATGTTTACTGGTGCAAATAAGGAGGGAGCGAGAGAGAGAAAGAAAGAAAGAAAAATCAACACTTGGCTCATAATGATTGACGAATCACCCCCTTGTTCATTCTCTCTTGAGAGTAGCAGCAATAAGTTGTCTACGGGCCCTTTCGCCATCAGAGTGTAGCACGTCAAATTGATCAGCAAAGAGCGTGTCGATGAGGCCATGGATCTCTCAGTTTATTGGTGTGGTTCCCCACTAGAGATCCTGATTCCGCAGGATCAGCCTCCACGCAAGAACATTTGACGACCGTGCAGATTTATGCATTTTCTGCGTGGACCTGGCAGCCGGTTCGCCCGTTGCTGGACGGTCATTGTCCCGCGTAGTACAGTAGAATATGCAGGCAATCAATCCTCTGGGAAATGTTAAGGATACATCAGAACTACTCGCAATGAGAATAACATATGTAGTAACATAGATGTCATCTAAGAAAAAAGTATTATGTGACATCTAATTAATGAGAAGAGAAAGAAATTAAGTAACTTAGCATATTACTACCCCTATGAATAACATAACGCATACCAATGCAAAATGAGTCTATAAGTTAATAAATGAGAGCGACGTGTGGCAATATGGATGGATCGTGCCCCTTTATTAATCCTCAGAAGTTATAGGATGGCTCGATCCCCTCAACGTTCCTGTCCAACTTCCGGCGATCGGCTATTATCTTGCTTGCGTCTCCAGTGCGGACCCTTAAGCATAACTGTCCACTGTGATACCATCGGCTATTAACAAGTTTGGATTGCATCCATTTTGCCGTCTAATGTGATACCATAACAGTCCACGGACCGGTCCGAACATCGTTTTCAAGCAGACCGGAAGCAAAACCCGTCAAGCCAACCGGGTACATGCTGGTTTGCCATTGAGGTCTCCGGTGGGCAGCGACGCCAACAAGCCTATGGACGCCGACAAGCCTATGGTAAAGGGAGCCGACGATGACCATGCGCCACCGCGCTCGATGGTCCTTGCCAGCATCATCATGGACGAGGCGCCCGAAATTATGACAAAAGAGTGAGATGCGGCGTTTCAGCAGGTGTAGGAGGAGGTCCAAAGGTACAACCTATGGCTCTTTCATGAGCACCGGCTCGCGAAGGAACAAATCGACGACGTCAGGAGAACGACAACGCCGTCACGGCCATGATGACGGACGGTCCCGGCTTCCCGGATGAGCAGAAGGCGCTGCTCATGTCCTACAACACCGTCTGCAAGATCCACCACGAGTGGTGGCGGTTGCACAGCCCGCGGGTGAAGAATGATGCATTGTTCGCGTACATCGACGCACTGCCACCGCCATGGCAACGAGGCCGACACGTGGACATCCGCCACCGTCAATAGTATGGAAGAGTATAACATGGGAGGTTGCTACCGCTTGAGTCCCAGGAAAGCCACTATCGACGGCTTGCTAGGCCTCATATCCGGTGAGCTTGCCCGGAGCTTCGTGGAGGTCACTATTCTTCCCCTCCCACTGAAGCTTCAGTTATCGAGGCTCATGGCCGGCACGTGCTTGCCGATGGACATGGCGAATACATGTCATGGGAAACAGGCGTTGTCGAGGCCGGCGATCATTTAGGCTAGGTTAGAATAGCCGAGTCCGCTATATCTTAGTTGGAATACGTTGGAAATGTCAAGATTTTCGTTCGGTTTAGATGAAAATCAGCTGGTTTGCATCTGAGTTGTTTAAGTCTGCCTTGGAATATATGATGGTATGGTTGGATGGTTGGCCACCATATCACCATCCACAAATGTTTTTGTACGCGTATACGGACGAATACTTGTCCTTTCAGGGGGCAGCGTTGGAGATGCACTTATGCAATGACAGTGGAGGTACACATGTCAAGTCTACATCCAGTCCAAGTGCACAATTCGCATTAAGTTTGTGGGCGTTGATGCTTAGATTGCTTCCTTCCTTGGTCGTGTTTTGGTTCAGTGGTATTGTGGGATGAAGCGGCCCGGACCAACCTTACTCGTATGCTTACGAGAGACCGGTTCCCTCAACTGCACTTGTTGCAATAGATGACTAGCGGGTGTCAGTTTCTCCTACTTTAGTTGGATCGGATTCGACAAAGGCGGTCCTTGAGAAGGTTGAAAAGCAACTTATGTATCATCGTTGTGGTTTATGCATAGGTGAGAATCGTTCTTGCTAGATACCCGTAGCAGCCACGTAAAACTTGCAACAACAATTAGAGGACGTCTAACTTGTTTTTGCAGGGTATGTTGTGATGTGATATGGCCAATTACATGATGAGATATATGTGATGTATGAGATGATCATGTGATGTATAGAATTTCACGACTTGCATGTCGATGAGTACGGCAACCGGCAGGAGCCATACGGTTGTCTTTAATTATTGTATGACCTGCGTGTCAATCATTAAGCGCTATGTAATGCTTTACTTTATCGCTACGGTAGCAATAGTAGTAGAAGCATGCAGGGCGTGACAACCCCGATGGCGACACGTTGATGGAGATCAAGATGATGGAGATCATGGTGTCGTGCCGGTGACGATGGAGATCATGCCGATGTTTTGAAGATGGAGATCTTAAACACAAGTTCATGGCCATATCATGTCACTTATGAATTGCATGAGATGTTAATCCTTTTATGCACCTTGTTTTGCTTAGTACGACGGTAGCATTATAAGGTGATCCCTCACTTAAATTTCAAGATAAATTGTGTTCTCCCCGAGTGTGCACCGTTGCGAAAGTTCGTCGTGTCGAGACACCACGTGATGATCGGGTGTGATAGACTCTACGTTCACATACAACGGGTGCAAGCCAGATTTGCACGTGCAGAACACTCGGGTTAAACTTGACGAGCCTAGCATGTACAGACATGGCCTCGGAACACAAGAGACCGAAAGGTCGAACATGAGTCATATAGTAGATATGATCAACATAATGATGTTCACCATTGAAGCCACCTTAACTCACGTGATGATCGGACTTGAGTTGGTGAATTTGGATCATGTGACACTCAAATGACTCGAGGGATGTCAATTTGAGTGGGAGCTTTAGTAATTTGGCTAACTAAACTCATTATCTTGAACAATAGTCTAAGTAACCTTTGCATATTTATGTTGTAGATCAATGGCTCGCGTAGTAGCACCCCTGAATTTTAATGCGTTCCTAGAGAAAGCTAAGTTGAAAGATGATGGAAGTAACTTTGTTGATTGGGCCCGTAATCTGAGGATTATCCTCACGGCTTCCTAGAAACAATATGTCCTTGATGCACCGCTTGGTGACCAACCAGAAGACATGACCTCCGAAGACGTTAAGAATGGTTGGGAGGCTCGTGCTGGAGACTACTCAATAGTTCAGTGTGCAATATTTTATGGCTTAGAACCGGGACTTCAAAGATGTTTTGAACGTCAGGGAGCATATGAGATGTTCCAGGAGTTGAAGTTTATTTTTCAAAAGAATGCCTGGATCGAGAGGTATGAGACCTCTGATAAGTTCTATGCTTGCAAGATGAAGGAGAATGGGTCTATCAGTGAGCATATACTCAGAATGTCTGGGTATTCAAACCATCTAGCTGAGTTGGGAATTACCCTACCGCAAGAGGCGATCATTGACAGAGTTCTTCAATCACTGCCACCTAGTTACAAGATCTTTGTGATGAACTATAACATGCACGGGATGAACAAGTCTTCATCCGAGCTATTTGCGATGCTAAAAGTCGTTGAGTCTGAAATCCAGAAAGAACATCAAGTGTTGATGGTCAATAAAACCACTAGTTTCAAGAAAAATGGCAAGGGCAAAGGCAAGAAGGGTAAAACCAAGAAGGATGGCAAAGCAGTTGCTACTCCTACAAAGAAGCCTAAGCATGGACCTAAGCCAGAAACTGAGTGCTTTCATTGTCACTGGAAGCGGAACTGCCCCAAGTACCTGGCTGACAAGAAGGCGGCCAAAGACAAACAAGGTATATATGATATACATGTTATTGATGTGTACCTTACTAGTTCTCGTAGTAGTGCCTGGGTATTTGATACCAGTTCGCTTGCTCACATTTGCAACTCAAAGTAGGAACTACGGAATAAACGAAGACAGGCAAAGGACGAAGTGACGATGCACGTGGGAAATGGTTCCAAGGTTGATGTGATCACCGTCGGCACGCTCTCTCTTCGATTACCATCAGGATTAGTGATGAACCTGAATAATTGTTATTTAGTGCCTGCGTTAAGCATGAACATTATATCTGGATCTTGTTTATTGCGAGACGGTTACTCATTTAAATCAAAGAATAAAGGTTGTTCTATTTATATGAGTGATATCTTTTATGGTCATGCACCCAATGTTAGGGGTTTATTCATATTGAATCTTGATAGTGATGACACACATGTTCATAACATTGATGCCAAAAGATGTAGAGTTGATAATGATAGTACCACTTTCTTGTGGCACTGCCGTTTAGGTCATATTGGTGTAAAACGCATGAGGAAGCTCCATGCTGATGGACTTTTGGAGTCACTTGATTTTGAATCACTTGACACATGTGAACCATGCCTCATGGGCAAGATGAATAAAACGCCGTTCTCTGGAACAATGGAACGGGCAAGTGACTTATTGGAAATCATACATACTGATGTGTGCAGTCCAATGAATGTTGCAGCGCGCGGTGGATATCATTACTTTCTCACCTTCACTGATGACTTGAGTAGATATGGGTATATTTACTTGATGAAACACAAGTCTGAAACGTTTGAAAAGTTCAAGCAATTTCAGAGTGAAGTTGAGAATCATCGTAACAAGAAGATTAAATTTCTGCGATCTGATCAAGGAGGTGAATATCTGAGTTATGAGTTTGGCAGTCACTTAAGACAATGTGGAATTGTTTCACAGTTGACACCGCCCGGAACACCACAGCGTAATGGTGTGTCTTAACGTCGTAATCGAACCTTATTAGATATGGTGCGTTCTATGATGTCTCTTGCCGATTTGCCACTATCGTTTTGGGGTTATGCATTAGAGACAGCTGCATTCACTTTAAATAGGGCACCATCAAAATCTGTTGAGACGACGCCATATGAACTGTGGTTTGGCAAAAGGCCAAAGTTGTCGTTTCTTAAAGTTTGGGGATGTGATGCTTATGTCAAAAAGCTTCAGCCTGAAAAGCTAGAACCCAAAGCGGAGAAATGCGTCTTCATAGGATACCCGAAAGAGACAGTCGGGTATACCTTCTATCTCAGATCCGAAGGCAAAGTGTTTGTCGCAAAGAACGGAACATTTCTTGAGAAAGAGTTTCTCTCGAAAGAATTGAGTGGGAGGAAAATAGAGCTTGATGAGATTATTGAACCTTTACTTCAACCAGAAAGTAGCGCAGCGCAGAAAGATGTTTCTGTGGAACCTACGACGGTAGAAGAGGAAGTTAATGATGATGATCATGAAGCTTCGGATCAAGCTACTATTGAACCTTGTAGGTCGACAAGGATGCGTACTACGCCCGAGTGGTACGGCAACCCTGTCTTGGAGGTCATGTTGTTAGACAACAATGAACCTACGAGCTATGGAGGAGCAGTGATGGGCCCAGATTCCGAGAAATGGTTAGAGGCCATGAAATCCGAGATGGGATCCATGTATGGAAACAAAGTATGGACTTTGGAAGTACTACCTGAAGGGCGAAAGGCCATTCAGAACAAATGGATCTTTAAGAAGAAGACGGACGTGGACGGTAATGTCACCGTCTATAAAGCTCGACTTGTGGCAAAGGGTTTTTCACAAGTTCAAGGAGTTGACTACGATGAGACTTTCTCACCCGTAGCGATGCTTAAGTCTGTCAGAATCATGTTGGCAATAGCTGGTTATTTCGACTATGAAATTGGCAGATGGATGTCAAAACGGCATTCCTCAACGGTTTCCTTGAGGAAGAGTTGTATATGATGCAACCCGAAGGTTTTGTTGATCCAGAGAATGCTGACAAAGTTTGCAAACTCCAGCGATCCATTTATGGACTGGTGCAAGCATCTCGGAGCTGGAATAAGTGCTTTGATGAAGTGATCAAAGCGTTTGGGTTTATACAAGTTTATGGAGAAGCTTGTATTTACAAGAAAGTGAGTGGGAGCTCTGTAGCGTTTCTAGTGTTATATGTGGATGACATATTGCTGATTGGAAACAATATAGAAATGCTGGAAAGCGTGAAGGAATATTTGAATAAGAATTTTTCAATGAAGGACCTAGGAGAAGCTGCTTTCATATTAGGCATTAAGATCTATAGAGATAGATCGAAACGCTTAATAGCACTTTCACAGAGCACATACCTTGATAAATTTTTGAAGAAATTCAAAATGGAGCAGTCCAAGAAAGGGTTCTTGCCTGTGTTACAAGGTGTGAAGTTGAGTAAGACTCAATGCCCAGTGACTGCAGAAGATAAAGAAAAGATGAGTGTAATCCCCTATGCTTCAGCCATAGGCTCTATCATGTATGCAATGTTGTGCACAAGACCCGATATCAGCCTTGCCATAAGTATGGATGGAAGGTTTCAAAGTGATCCTGGAGTGGAGCACTGGCAAGCGGCCAAGAATATCCTCAAGTACCTAAAAAGGACAAAGGATATGTTTCTCGTTTATGGAGGTGATGAAGAGCTCGTCGTAAAGGGTTACGTCGATGCAATCTTTGACACTGATCCAGACGACTCTAAGTCGCAAACCGGATACGTATTTATTCTTAACGGGGGAGCGGTAAGCTGGTGCAGTTCCAAGTAGAGCGTGGTAGCTGATTCTACGTGCGAAGCGGAGTACATCGCAGCCTCGGAGGCAGCGAAGGAAGGTGTCTGGATGAAGCAGTTCATGACAGATCTTGGAGTAGTGCCTAGTGCACTGAATCCAATAAACATGTTCTGTGATAACACTGGTGCCATTTCTCTAGCCAAGGAACCAAGGTTTCACAAGAGGACCAGACACATAAAGCGACGCTTCAACTCCATCGGGTTCTACATCGAGGAGAAGGACATAAATATTAGCAAAGTGCACACGGATCTGAATGTTGCAGACCCGTTGACTAAACCTCTTCCAAGGGCTAAACATGATCAACACCAAAACTGTATGGGTGTTCGGTTCATTACCATGTAAATCACATAGTGATGTGAACTAGATTATTGACTCTAGTGCAAGTGGGAGACTGTTGGAAATATGCCCTAGAGGCAATAAATAAAGTGTTTATTATCATATTTCCTTGTTCATGATAATCGTTTATTATCCATGCTATAATTGTATTGATTGGAAACACATTGCATGTGTGGGTAAATAGACAACACTGTGTCCCTAGTATGCCTCTGGTGAACTAGCTCGTTGATCAAAGATTGTCAGGGTTTCCTAGACATTGACATGTGATGTCATTTGATAACGGGATCACATCATTAGGAGAATGATGTGATGGACAAGACCCAAACTACAAACGTAGCGTATGATCGTGTCAGTTTATTGCTACTGTTTTCTGCATGTCAATGTATATGTTCCTATGACCATGAGATCATGCAACTCACGGATATCGGAGGAGTGCCTTGTGTGTATCAAACGTTGCAACGTAACTGGGTGACTATAAAGGTGCTATACAGTCATCTCTGATGGTGTGTGTTGAGTTGGCATGGATCGAGACTGGGATTTGTTACTCCGTGTGATGGAGAGGTATCTCGGGGCCCACTCGATAATACAACATCACAATAAGCCTTGAAAGCAATGTGACTAATTGTTAGTTGCGGGATCTTGTATTACGGAACGAGTAAAGAGACTTGCCGGTAACGAGGTTGAACTAGGTATGGAGATACCGACGATCAAATCTCGGGCAAGTAACATACCGAAGAACAAAGGGAACATTATACGGGATTAACTGAATCCTTGACATAGAGGTTCGACCGATAAAGATCTTCGTAGAATATGTAGGAACCAATGTGGACATCCAGGTCCCGCCATTGGTTATTGGCTGGAGAGGTGTCTCGGTCATCTCTACATAGTTCTCGAACCCGCAGGGTCTGCACACTTAAGGTTCGGTGACGTTTTGGTAGTGTAGAGTTATGTATGGTGGTGACCGAAGATTGTTAGGAGTCCCGGCTGAGATCCCGGACATCACGAGGAGCTCCGGAATGGTTCGGAGGTAAAGATTCATATATAAGAAGTCCCAGTTTGGTCACCGAAAAAGTTTTGGGCTCATCGGTAGTGTACCGGGAGTGCCGGTAGTGTACCGGGAGACCACCGGGAGGGGTATTTCGACCCAAGAGGTTTTATGGGCTATGGGAAGATGAATACCAGCACTTGGTGGGCTGGTGGAAGTCCTACACAAGGCCCATGAGGCTGGGAAGAAAATACCAAAAGGAAAAAGGTGGAAAAAGGCAAAAAAGGGCTATATATGGAAAGAGTACTAATCCCACTAGGAGTGGGAAGAGGAGGACTCCTCCCTAGCCGGCCGAACCAGGTGGGCTTTGGCCCTTGCACCAGCCCCTCCTCCTCCTCCTGTCCTCCTATATATACTAGAGGGGTTTGAGGGTTTTGGAACAAGTTCTTTCTTCCACGTGCAACCCTAACCTCCAGTGCATAGTTTCTCCTCTAGATTGGTTTTCTGCTATGCTTAGGTGAAGCCCTGCAGGAATAACTCCACCACCATCACCGGAGCGCCGTCATGCTGCCGGTGAACTCTCCCTCCTCTCCGCCTCCTCTTGCTGGATCAAGACGGTGGAGATCGTTATCAAGCTGCACGTGTGCTGAACGCGGAGGTGCCGTCCGTTCGGTACTAGATCGGAAGGATCGTGATCAAGGCCACGGGACATTCATGATCGGATCACGGGACGGATCGTGACGAGATCGTGGGACGGTTCGTGATTGGTTCACGGGACGGTTCGTGATTAGATCGCGGGACACTCGGCGATTTGGATCGTGAAGAAGTACAACTACACCAACCGCGTTTCTCAACGCTTCCCGCTTAGCGATCTACAAGGGTATGTAGATTCACTCTCCCTCTCGTAGATGCTCATCACCATGGATAGGCTTGCGTGTGCGTAGGAAATTTTTTGTTTCCCATGCGACGTTCCCCAACAAGGAGATATGGTGAGAAACCCCTTGGATGCAAAGGAATTCCATTAGCAAAAGCTTCAAGACTCCACATTTTCTTTTATGTGATTTTATTGCAATTTAGTCCATAGGAAATCCAATACTATTAAGAGGGGATGAGGTATTGATTACGATCAGGTTACTCAAGTGCTTAGAGGTTTGCAACCAAAAGCCTCAATCAATTTCTCACGAAACTATCTATCGTAAACCCTAAAGTCCATTTTTGGTGCCACCAAGCTTTCCACTTCGGTCCCACCGAGACAGATCCTAAGAAAAACCCTAGCACCTCGGTAGAATCGAGATTGCATTCGGTTCAACTGAGAAGCAGTGACCAACCTTCTGTGATCAAAATATTTAATTTTCTAACTTTTGAGTTTTATGTTTCGGTCTCACCAAAGCACTGGACCTACCTAGGTCAAACCGAGTCGGTCTCATCGAGATGTTTCATTCAGTCTAACTGAAAATCCAAAAGTTAGGGCATTTTTCACTAGTTGGTAGAACCGAGTTCTTACTTTGGTTTCACCGAGTTGGGAAATAATGTTGTAACAATTGGATTTTTGGAGAAGGCTATAAGTACCCCTCAACCCCCTCTCACTCATTGAGAGAGCCATCGGAACAATACTACACTTGCACCATTAATTTTCTTAGAGAAAACCACCTACTTATGTGTTGAGATCAAGGGATTCCACTCCAACCAATAGATCCTTGATTTCTAGCCTCACCAAGTTGTTTTCCACCCAATCATCCTCTTTTACCAAGCCAAAATCTTTGAGAGAGCGATTGAGTGTTGAGGAGATTAGCTTTTTAAGCACAAGATCAAGGATTACATCATCAACACACCATCTATTACCGTTTGGCGAGTGGTGTCTCCTAGATTGGTTAGGTGTCAGTTGGGAGCCTCCTAAATCATGTGGGGTTGAACCAAGAAGTTTGTAAGGGCAAGGAGATCGCCTACTTCATGAAGATCTACCTCGAGTGAGGCTAGTACTTCTTGGGCGTAAGCCATGGTGAAATAGATAAGCTTGCTTCTTCGTGGACCCTTCATGGTTGGAGTCCTTCGTGGACTCGCCCAGTTGTTACCCTCTGTGGGTTAAAGTCTCCATAAATGTGGACATATGATAGCACCACATATCAAAACCATGCCAAAAATCTCTGTGTCTTCATTATGTTTGATATTCTACTCTACCACCCTTTATGTTTGTTGCAAAGCCATGACATTTACTTTCTGCTTCTTGATCTCTAGATATGCATGTGCAGGACTCATTGGATGCAACTTGTGCTAAAATTTGCCTAATCCTCAAGCAAATTAAAAACCTGCACATTTGTCTTCTTAAGTGTCTATTCACCCCGCCCTATAGACGCCACTTCTTGATCCCAAAATTGTCCTTAGAACCTTCATCTCCATTGCTTTGGTTTTATCACCATTGTCGGAAGATGGATATGTCTACTTTTGGGAGTATTAGATGTAGAGTGCCCATTCTCAATGGGTATTACTTCAATCATTGGAGTTATGAAATGTTTGGTATATTTCATGAATTTAACTTGAGCAAGTACATTCATACTCCATATGCGCCTCTCGTTAATCCCTTAAATCCTAATCACGATGAAGAAATTGGCATGCTTCGTAATCTAAGGACCATCAATCTTATCATTAGAGGATTACCGAATTATATGCTTAGCTCCATGCAAAACTTTACTTGTGCCTACACTTTGTGGAAGGATTTCTAAAAGAGATAAACGAATTTCTCTTTAAAGAATCTTGATGCTATTCTTCATAAAACTATTGCATTACACAAGATGAAGCCTAGTGATCCCAAGTTTGATGAATTTGTTTTTGAGCTTGGTGGCCTTATGCGTGCTAAAGGAGATGTTAGAACCATCAATAGTGTCATTGTAGAAGCCATTCACATTCATTATCTTGAATATTGTCATGATCACAAATCTAACAACTCGCTTGATGTTTGTGACAAGGATGTGCCATTTGATGATGACAGTGAGGAACATGGCTACTATGATGAGGATGAGGAGTTCGACATGGAATTTGAGAAGACTATGAAGAATCTTAGTCTCATGGTCAACTTCAAAGACTGCATGTCCAGAGGAAAGGAATGGATTCTCGACAGTGGATGCACCGATCACATGACCGGAGATAGAGACATGTTTCGTGAGATCACACCAAATAATGGACCACACAAGTACGTGACTTTTGGAGAAAACTCCAAGGGCAAGGTACTTGGCCTTGGTAAGGTGGCCATATCTCATGATAGTTCCATTCAAAATGTCATGCTCGTTGAATCTCTTGGATACAGTCTTCTTTTCGTATGTAGACTTGCCGACTTCGGTTTCACTGTGCTATTTACTAAAGTAGATTTCCAAGTGTTTCGTCAAGATAATCATAACATGGTCTTTACCGGTTTCCGTAGCGGTGATATATACATTGTTTATTTCACTAAGAGAGCCCAATCTCGCACTTATCTTATTGCATAATATTCTAAAGGTAGGTTATGACATAGAAGGCTAGGACATGTTGGTATGCTTAACTTAGACAAGCTTATCAAAGGTGATCATATACTTGGTGTTACAGTTGTTACCTTTGGCAAAGATAGACTTTGTAGCGCTTGTCAAGCAAGAAAACAACTTGAAGGAAGTAATCCCATAAAGAATATCATGACTACTAGGAGACCACTCGAGTTGCTTCATATGGATCTTTGGTCTCAATGCTTATAAAATCCTCGGTGGAAATTCCTTTGGTTTAGTCATAATTGATGTTTTTTCCAGATTTACGTGGATATTCTTTCTTGATGATAAGTCACAGGTTCAAAAGATCTTCAAAAGCTTCGCTCGGAAATCCCAAAATCAGTTTGAAAAGAATTGTGAGATACTCAGAACTATTCCATACCTGTCCTACTCGGTTTTCTGAGAGAGAACCACCTACCCTTGTGTTGAGGTCAAGATCTTCCACTCATACCATATGGATCTTGATTTCTAGTCTCCCCAAGTTGCTTTCCACCAATCCCATCTCTTCTACCAAGCCAAATCTGTGCGAGAGAGAGAGATTGTGTGTTGAGGAGTCTATCATCTTGAAGCGCAAGAGCAAGGAGTTCATCATCATTACCGAGCCTATTACCTTTTGGAAGGTGGTGCCTCCTAGATGGTTAGGTGTCACTTAGGAGACTCCTACTTCGTGTTGTGGAGTTAACCAAGACGTTTGTACGGGAAAGTGTTGGGGAACGTCGAATGGGAAACAAAATATCTCCTATGTTCACACAAGACCTATCCATGATGATGAACATCTACGAGAGGGAGAGTGGATCTGCGTACCCTTGTAGATCACTAAGCAGGAAGCGTTAAGAAACGCGGTTGGTGTACTCGAACGTCTTTGCAATCCAAATCGCCAAGCGTCCCGCGATCCAATCACGATCCGTCCCGATCAAGCACCGAACGGACGACACCTCCGCATTCAGCACACGTACAGCTTGATGATGATCTCCGCCTTGTTGATCCAGCAAGAGGGAGCGGAGAGGTAGAAGAGTTCTCCGGCAGCATGACGGTGCTCCGGCGATGGTGGTGGAGCTATTACGGCAGGGCTTCGCCTAAGCACTGCAGAAATCCGATCTAGAGGAGAAACTATGCACGGGAGGAACGAGTAGCACATGGATGAAAATCTTGTGCCAAAACCCTAAAAACCTCTAGTATATATAGGAGGAGAGGAGGAGGAGGCTTGGCCCTCAAGTAGCCAGCCCTAGGCTTCGACCGAACCAAGAGGGAGGAGTCCTCCTCCTCCACTCCTAGTAGGATTAGGACTCCTTCCTTATCTTAGCCTTTTTTGCCTTTTTCCACCTTTTTCCTTTTGGGCTTTTCTTCCCGACTGCATGGGACTTGTGTGGGACTTCCACCATCCCACTAAGGGATGATATTCATCCTCCCACAGCTCATGTAGCCTATTGGGTCAAAATACCCCTCCCGATGGTCTCCCGGTACACTACCGATGAGCCCGAAACCTTCCTAGCGACAAAAATAGGACTTCCTATATATCAATCTTTACCTCCGGACCATTACAGAGCTCCTCGTAATGTACGGGATCTCATCCGGGACTCCGAAAAACCTTCGGTCACCACCATACATAACTCTATACTACCGAAACGTCACCAAACCTTAAGTGTGCAGACTCCGCGGTTCGAGAACTATGTAGACATGACCGAGACACCTCTACGGTCAATAACCAATAGCGGGACCTGGATGTCCATATTGGTTCCTACATATTCTACGAAGATCTTTATCGGTCAAACCTCTATGTCAAGGATTTAGTTAATCCCGTATGATGTTCCCTTTGTTCTTCGGTATGTTACTTGCCTGAGATTCAATCGTCGGTATCTCCATACCTAGTTCAACCTCGTTACCGGCAAGTCTCTTTACTCATTCTATAATACAAGATCCTGTGACTAACACTTAGTCACATTGCTTGCAAGGCTTATTGTGATGTTGTATTACCGAGTGGGCCCTGAGATACCTCTCCGTCACACGGAGTAACAAATCCCAGTCTTGATCCATGCCAACCCAACAGACACCCTCAGAGATACCTGTAGAGAACCTTTATAGTCACCCAGTTACGTTGCGACATTTGATACACACAAGGCACTCTTCCGGTGTCCGTGAGTTGCATGATCTCATGGTCATAGAAACATATACCTGACATGCAGAAAACAGTAGCAATAAACTGACACGATCATATGCTACGTTTGTAGTTTGGGTCTTGTCCATCACATCATTCTTCTAATGATGTGATCCCGTTATCAAATGACATCACATGTCAATGGCTAGGAAACCTTGACCATCTTTGACCAACGAGCTAGTTCGTTAGAGGCATACTAGGGACAAAGTGTTGTCTATTTACCCACCCATGTAATGTGTTTCCAATCAATACAATTATAACATGGATAAAAAGCGATTATCATGAACAAGGAAATATAATAATAAACACTTTATTTATTGCCTCTAGGGCATATTTCCAACAGCAAGGAGATCACCTACTTCGTGAAGATCTACCCATAGTGAGGCTAGTCCTTCGTGGACGGAAGCCGCATGGAATAGTCAAGGTTGCTTCTTCATGGAACCCTCCATGGGTAGAGCCCTTCGTGGACTCTTGCGACCGTTACCCTCCGTGGGTTGAAGACTCCATGAATGTGGACGTACGATAGCACCACCTATCAGAACCACGGGAAAAATCATGATGTCATCACTTGTGTTTGCATTCCTAACCCTCTATTTACTTACATGTGCAATGTATTTATTTTCCGCTGCTACACTCTTAGACATGCATGTGTAGGGTGTTACTTGATATGCTATGAATGCTAAACTTGCCAAGAATTAAAACTGGGAAAAAGGCAAAACTTTTATTTGGTCAAGTAGTCTAATAACCCCCCCTCTAGGCCTACTTTCGATCCTACAAGTGGTATCAGAGCTTTGGTTTCCATTGCATTGGTTTCACAACCTAGGAGAAGTATGGCATCTAGTGAGGGAAATTATCACCATAGAGGTCCATACTTTGATGGCACTAATTTTGCTAGTTGGAAGCATAAAATGAAAATGCATTTGCTTGGTCATAATCCTACCGTTTGGGCTATTGTTCGTGTTGGCTTGCAAAGTGAATTCAGTGCAGATGGAAAGGAACCGGATCATGAAGCGTCAGCGGATGAATTGAAGATGTTGCAACTCAATGCTCAAGCATGTGACATACTCTTCAACTGCCTTTGTCATGAAGAATTCAACAAAATCAGCCGTCTTGAACACGCAAAAGAGATTTGGGATACTTTGGTTGATATGCACGAAGGAACTGAGTCTGTGAGAGAATCCAAGTTAGATGTTCTTCAAGGTCAACTTGACAAGTTCAAGATGAAGGATGGTGAAGGAGTCATTGAAATGTACTCTAGGCTAGCTCTCATCACAATGAGATTGCCGGCTTAGGAAGCGAAGAAATGACTAACTAGTTCATCATCAAGAATATACTTCGAGCTTTGGATGAGAGATATGACACCATGTGCACATTGATCCAAATGATGCCCAATTAAAAAGATCTCAAACCAACTGAAGTGATTGGTAGAATTGTTGCTCATGGGATGACAATCAAAGACAAGGAAGACCTTCATCACAAGTCTAGCAGTGCTTACAAAGGCACAAGTGATGCTCCCACTACCTCAAGCGACAACCTTGTCACAAATGAAGAGATAAGCCTCATGGTGAAGAAATTCAACAAGTTCTACAAGAATAGACGCAAAGATCGCAGCTCCAACTCTAGATATGAAGAGAAGCGTTTGTCAAGTCATGACCGAAACTGCTACAATTGTGGAAAGCCCAGACACTACTCAAATGAGTGCTCGGCTCCCTACAAACGAAGAGAAGAGTCACCAAGAACACGAAGCTCAAGAGATGAATCACCTCGAAGGGAGAGAAGGAGTAGAGATGATCGTTATGAACGAAGACCCTCAAGGAGAAGTAGGGACTCGGAGAAGAAGAACAAGCACACCAAGAGATACTCAAGAATAAAGCATCAAGCTCATGTTGGTGAATGGGTTTTCGGCTCCGACTCCGACAACCACTCCGAGAGAAGCTATCACTCCAACTCCAACTATAGTGAAGATGATGGTGTTGCCGGAATTGCACTAGTGACAACCAACTCCTATGATCTATTTGATTCATCAAATGAAGGAGGTGGAAGTTGCTTCATGGCTAAAGGCCCCAAGGTATCACACCCCGAATGTCTTGATTTCGATAGTGATGAAGATGATTTGCTTTACGATGATGACTTGCTATGTGATAAGACTAGTGATCATAATGAACTTGATATTTCTCATACTAGTCAAGATAAGTCAATTTATGATGATAAGATGAAAATAGAGGAACTAACTAAAGAACTCAACACTCTTAAGTTAGCTCATGAATCTACTCTTGAAGATCATAGAGAGCTTGTAAGAACTCATGAGAAGCTACGCTTCGAGAAGCTCAATTTGGAGCAAAACATGAATTTCTTAAAGCTATCAATGATGATCTTCGAAAGAAGACTTCATCTTGTATTGCCAAACGACTACTCTTGTCTACATTCATGCCACAAGTCAAATCTAAGCAAACTAGTAACAAAGGAAAGCAAGGTTCTTTATCTAGTAGCAACAATAAAAATGCTAAACCCAATGATGTTTCTCCTAGTAGTTCTATTGATTCCACTAATGATGATTCTCTTATCCAAGTTACACTTGAGCAAGAAAATGCTTTATTGAAAGGAATTATAGAGAAAGGTATATACAAGAGTCTTGAAGGGTACAAACAATTTGATGAGATTATATGCAAGCATGGAGGATACCGAAAGAATTGCGGTGTTGGCTACTTCAACGCTAATGGAGTTGAATGGGAAGAAGGTCAATATCCCAATCCCAAGTTTGTTCCTCAAAAGGATAAGTATGAAAATACTCTTCCCAAGAGGACAAACACTCAAGATGACCTTCCACCACAAGACACCAATCTCAAGGGCAAGAACAAGATCCAAGAGGACTTTGACTCTTACGAAGATGAACCCCAAGCTTTGGTGATGTGGGTTACCAAGGCTACTACAACCTCAACTTCTACAAGTACTACTTCAACACCAAGGATCCCCATCAACTTGATGTGGATTCCTAAGAAGAAGAACTAGAGAGTTCTTGAGGGGTGACTCCGCCAATGAAATTCACTTACATTCATTATTGTCAAGATCTATTTTCAATCAACATCAACCCTATGAAATAGATCAAGGAGTCACACATTACCTCAAAGGTAATCAAGGGACAAGGTAATCAACAAATCAATGGACATCATCACACATGCTTTGCACTCCATGTCCATAGATATCCTTGTATTTGTCTCTTATGTGTTGGACCTAACCCATGTAGGTGAGAAGAGTAAGGAAACAACAAGGATGCTCCCAACTCTTGGTGATATCATCAACCTTGAGCATCCACCACTACCTCACCAACATGAAGTCTTCATCGACAAAACCCAAGGTTAGTTTATCCCTCTTATGGGGGGATGTCACATCAAGGGGGAGCTTTACTCTAAGACTTGAGTCAAAGCATCTCTTAGTATATGACAACATTAAATGCTTTATGTAAAAATGGTAACCCCACTTGTGCTTAAACAATGAGTATGACCTATGCTCAAGTATTCTTATTTGGCTCCTAAGTCAAATACTCATATATAGATGACTCTGTCATCGCCCAAGTGTTTGTTAGATGATAGAGTGTTTGTGCATGTTTGCCATGATTTCATTTGACATCTTATTGTGTGAGCATTTGGTCTGCATTTATTTTCTCATTCGAGGATATCCAATTGTTGCTATTTGTCTTTTGATTTATCTTTTGCCAATTGGATATACAAGAATGCCTAGGACCACTTCTTTAGCTATCTATGCTTTCTCACCTCATACTCTATTCATGCTGCATCAGAAAATTTGAACAAGTGCTTTTTGATCCCTCTGTGTGTGGAGCACTCAGAGTTTCGTATCGACAAGGACTGACCATTAAAACCTCCCAAGTGCATCTTAGTGGAACCAACCACAAAATCTCGGTCTCACCGAATGCCTAGGGTTGATCTGGTTTTTCAATCTTGGTACCACCGATTCCATTTTCTCAATTACACCGAGCGTCCCTGTCAGCTGACAGTTGAGGCACTCGGTGACACCAAAAACTTAGAATCGGTGTCACCGATAGTGGTGGGTATAAAGGATGTGGACCCCGACGCTTTGAATTTTTATCTCATTCGTCGTGCTCCAAAACCCTAAGCTACCGTTCCAAAGACCCCTGGTCGTTGCCCTTGTCTCCCCGCGCTCCTCCGCCGCTGGGAATCGCCGTCATCGACGAATTCCTCTCCCTTGTCGCCGTCGTAGAGGATCCGCGCAAAGCTAGGGTACGGATTCGATCTCTATTGCACTCCTCGTCCGATTCTTGCGCATTAGAATCTTGTTTATCATCATTACACCCCTTGCACATGTTCCTATCCTCTCAAAACTCCAAAATCTTGCAAAAGATGAATTTTCTAGGGTTTTGACATCCGCCCGATAAATCTTGGTGGAACCGAAACGGACATATCGGTCTCACGGATGTGGATTTTTGTGTGGTTGAGAACTAACTCGGTGGAACCGAGTACCATTTTTCGGTCCAACTGAAAAGGGTGCCACGTTTTGGTTAGTGAGTCAGTCAGTCTCGGTCTCACCAAAAATTATGTTTCGTCTGTACCAATATTTATTTGATAGAATGCAAAAATCTTGAAAATTCTTGTTCAAATTTCAAAAACCAGCCTCATTTTGTGATGACTCATCTACTTCTGCTCTCCTATACTCTATTCACAGGGTCAGTATGTTAGTCTCAGAGGACAGCCAGAATTTGGCAGAGCAGGGAGTTGACATGAGTTCTGGCACAAGCCAAGAATCTAGTTCTTTCTCAGATCTAGGCACCCCAGCTCTCATGGGTTGCCCAAGGCTACCAACAGGACCAGGAAGAAGCTCAATTCTGATGAAGAAGATTCAGATTTCATTCCTGAAGAGATTCTTGCTAAGAATCAAGAAAAGGCTGCCAAGAAGTCAGCATCTGAAGCTACATCATCCAGGAGAGTTGTTAGCAAAGTTTATGCACCTGCTGAAACTTTCAAAGCACATGAGAGTGCTAGAGCAACTGTGTCAGTTGAGGTCCCCCAAAAAGCTATGCCTAAGAAGGCCAGGGAGAAAAAGTCCAGGAAGAGGATTGCCATGTAATTGGCAGGCCTACCTCTATGTTTGAAGATCCAGAGGAGGCTGCTCATGCTGTTTCTGCTGAGGAGGAGGAAGAACATGTTGAGATTGCCCCTCCCAAGAAGAAAACCAAGAAGCTTATGGCTGATGCCATGCCAAAGACTGGCACCTCCAAGAGCACCAAGCCTACTTCCAAGAAAGCTGCTGCACAGAAGTCCAAGAGGACTACCAAAGACATCCCACCTTCAGAGAAGAACAAAGGGACTGCCTCCAGAGTGGAAGATGATGATGACTTGACTACTTTGATGAAGCTCAAACCACATCTTCTAGTGCATGATGCCAGCCACTTAGTTGCCGAGGACATGAAGAAGAGGAAAGACTCAGGATTGAGAGTGTGGAGAGCCATAGATCCTTATGCTCAGAGAAGGAAAACTGCTATTGACTACAGGTTTTACACAAGAGAGCAACAAGATTTTTATGAGACCGTGTTGCTTGACAAGAGCCCAGCTGTTAGCGACATGAGGTATGTCGACTGGAAGTTCATCAAAGATAATGTGGACTACTTTCCGAGTGTCCAAGACAACTTCCATTGCATTGGTCTGGACATGTTCATTGGCAGAGAGCTTACTGCTTGGAACGACAAGATGATCATGCAATTCTACTCCACTACTCATTTCTACGAAGATGGGAGAATTGTATGGATGACTGAAGGTGCTAGATATGAATCTACTGTTGAGGAATGGGCTGCTCTTCTGGAAGTTCCAGAAGATCAGGAAGGAGATCTGGATGTATACTCTGAACCCAAGGCAAGTCACTATTCCATGAAGTTATGTATACTCCTATCCCCACAGACAAGGTGCAATCACACAAGCTAGGATCCATCTATTATCTGCAAGCAGGCCTCCGGACTATGAACACTATTCTCAGGCATACCTTGATGCCCAAGTCTGGAGATGACAAGATGATCCGAGGCTACTCCATCAACATGCTGATCCACCTTGACAAGAATACCAGGATTAGAGTAATGGATCTGATTGTTGAGACAATCAAGAGGGTTGCTGCTGACCAAAAGCGCTCTTGCTGTTATGCACCCTACATCCAGTTGCTCATCAACTCTCAGTTGGAGAAGCACATTTTTGCTCTTGATCATCCACATATGCCCCTACAGCCAGAGTTCCAAGATAATGTTGTGGTGATGAACCCAGATCATACCACATCTGCTACAGCACATGTAGAGGCAGAAGCTGTTCGGGCCGCTAGTGGTCAAGCCCCTAGATCCAGGAACGAGCAAATGGATCTTCTGATCATAGCCGTCCAGGGCATGCAAAAGGATATCAAGGGGATTCTAGAGAACCAGAACAACCTTGTGAGGATCTTTGCATCAAGGATCAAGGTGCTTGGTGATAAAGTGGACAAGGGCACAAAGACTGTGATAGAGCTCCAGAAGGAAGTTGACTCCGTGCACATCCCTCGAGTATCTTCTACTTCTAATGATGATGATGATGAGGAGGAGGAGGATGAATCACCGCTTGGGCCAGGCACCCGGTTCACCACTTAGATGAGATCAGCCACAGTGCGTGCACCAGACTTGAGGCCCTCTTCATAAGCTCTTGCTACCGTCAGCAAAGCTCCTGCTCCATTAGCTCATGTTCCTAAAGTGTCCACTCCAGCTCCATCAATGACATATGTAGAGATATTAGCTGACGCCATCATCTCAACTCCTTCATCGACAACCGGAGGAGATCAGCCCAAGAACGATTAGTTATATGCCTTTGAACTTTTTGGTAACTTGTTGCCAAAGGGGGATAAGTGTATATAGATCATTAGGCTTCGAGTGAGAGAGCGTTTGGTGTTTGTTGCCTTTTCAAAACAATTGCTTATGATTGCCATGATACTCTTTTGTTTTTCTTTTGATACACGCTTGATGATGTTTGATCATATGTTTTGGTGTGTGATGTTACTATTTCCTATCATCTTAATGCTTATGTGATGATCATTCATCTTTGGTTGATTGTGTTGTGCTATGATATTCATTCCTATTAATCTCGCACACCACCAGGTGGTATGTGACATGTAAGAAGTGACCCTGTACCTAATCAATTGTGCATTTGCATTCAAACCAAATTTAAAAATAATGCACAAATTTAGGGGGAGATCTTGCCTTTCACATACTTCTCAAAGCGACGGTTATATTCCATGATTATATCTTTGTCGAAGCTTTGATCTATATGTTTTCATCAATTATCAAAAAGGGGGAGACTGAAAGCACATTTGCTCCCTTAATGGTTTTGGTAATTAATAATAACATATAAGTCATTGTACTAATGTCTTCACCAAGTATATTTCAGGGAAAGTTCAATTATGGGAATGTCTAAAGGATTGTGGAATCACCCCAAGATTTAAGGAAATAGGTTGGCCAAGCTTCAAGCAAGAGGACTCTACATTTCACATTTGTGAGAATTCACCTTGAGTCTATAGGAAAGTTAATACTATTAAAAGGGGTAAAGTTTTGATGGTGAACAATATGCTTAAACGTGCAGAAGTGAAAGTCACCAAAACATCCACATACTCTCCCACTAAAGTCTATCCTAAGACAAACATGCAAATCAGTGCAACCAATATTCCTATCCCGGTGCCACCGAGTTCCAAACCCTAGACAGACTCAGCCAAACCCTAACACTTCGGTGCAGCCGACACTGCACTCGGTGCCATCGAGTTGGGTTGCCAACTTTATGTTATGCAAGTTCTCATTTTCGGTCCGGCCGAGAATGGTGAATCGGCGTCACCGAGTTTGGTAAATATGACCGTTGGTCACCTTGTCGGTGCAACCGAGAATTGTATATCGGTCCCTCCGAGATTCAAAAGTTGCCACTTTTAGTCACTTCGGTACCACCGAGATTTACACATTGGTGTCACCGAGTCTGACTTATTGTGTGTAACGGTTGGATTTTTGGGGATCCCTATATATACCCCTTCACCACCACCCACTCGAAAGAGAAGCACTCAAAACTATTCCATACCTATCCTACTCAGTTTTCTGAGAGAGAACCACCTACCCTTGTGTTGAGGTCAAGATCTTCCACTCCTACCATATGGATCTTGATTTCTAGCCTCCCCAAGTTGCTTTCCACATATCCCATCTCTTCTGCCAAGCCAAATGTGTGTGAGAGAGATTGTGTATTGAGGAGTCTATCATCTTGAAGCACAAGAGCAAGGAGTTCATCGTCATTACCAAGCCTATTACCTTTTGGAGGGTGATGCCTCCTAGATTGGTTAGGTGTCACTTGTGAGCCTCCTACTTCGTGTTGTGGAGTGAACCAAGAAGTTTGTAAGGGCAAGGAGATCGCCTACTTCGTGAAGATCTACCCATAGTGAGGCTAGTCCTTCGTGGACGGAAGCCGCATGGAATAGTCAAGGTTGCTTCTTTGTGGAACCCTCCGTGGACTCTCGCGACCGTTACCCTCCGTGGGTTGAATACTCCATGAACATGGACGTACAATAGCACCACCTATCGGAACCACAGGAAAAATCATCGTGTCATCACTTGTGTTTGCATTCCTAACCCTCTATTTACTTACATGTGCAATGTCTTTATTTTCCGCTACGACACTCTTAGACATGCATGTGTAGGGTGTTACTTTATATGCTATGAATGCTAAAACTTTCCAAGAATTAAAATTGGGAAAAAGGCAAAAGTTTTATTTGGTCAAGTAGTCTAATCACCCCCCTTCTAGACCTACTTTCGATCCTACATCAATTACCATGGATGACCCAAACTCATAACTCTTAAGAACTATGGAATACATGGGAAACCTGTTATGTTTCTTTGAGACAATGAGAGTGCTATCAAGATTGCACACAATCCCGTGCAACATTCTCAAACTAAGCATATTCAAGTTCGTCACCATTTTCATTCGTGATCATGTTGCCAAAGGGGACATCAATCTCAAACATATTTGTACCGACAAGCAATGACAGGTATCTTCATAAAACCGCTTGATGAGAAAGTGTTTTGTCACTTCAGGAGTGAGTTGAACATCATATATGCTTCAAACTTGTTCTAGAGACTCACTCGAATGCACGCAAGGGCATGAGCTTACATGACTACTCCTTGATACTATTAACATGATACTATCTTATATCTTGGAAACATATGCTCTCTTTTATTGCAACTAACATTTTTAGGTACTTCTTGGAAATTGATGATAAAGTCTCAACAATTATCCATCATGATGAAGGAAAAGAACAAAACAAACTATATCCTTGACAACACTTGACTTAAATTTCACTCTTGTCAATTTGGATATATTCATGTTATTCCTTGCATGACTGACCCATGTTGAAGGATCTACTTCAAAGAAGTAAGGATTGCTCCAAACTCCAACACTTAGCATCCACAATGAGTCCACCTACATGTTTTTGTTATCAACATCATCCAAAGGTATGTAATCATATCCTTGAGAAAAGCTTTACCCCAAGTGATGAGTCAAAGCATCTCTAGTGATATGAAAAGATCAAAATGCTTAAACGAAAAATGATAATCCCATTTTGAGCTTAACGATGAGTATGCCCTATGATCAAGTGTTTTCACTTGGCTCCTAAGTCAAAATACTCTAACATAGGTGACCTAGTCGCCGACCATCATCTAGATGAAGTTTCTTGGTTGGTTCATCTTTTAGTTGCATGCTTTTCTTGCTATCAAGCAATATTAATATTGTTGAAAATTCCTTTCAAATCTTATCAATAATTCCTTTCAAACCTTATCCAAATTCCGTGAAAGATTTCATTGACAAAATTGGCTAAGTTTGACTCTTCCAAGTTTCTCTTTGGATTTCAGAATCTCCAACAGAAAGAATTCGGCGTCACTGATATAGAAACTACGTTGCAAAGTGGTGTTTCCGTACAACCGATATGAAACCTCTTGGTGCCACCAAATCACTTGAGAGACTTAAATCTAGTTTTGGTCTCACCGGCCCATCTTGACTCAGAGTCATCGGTATTGCTATTGACAGAGTTCTTTGCCAAACATTTTAAATTTTCTCTAGCTCCACTCTATGACCGTTCTATCTAGGATCCCTTACCCTCTGACCCTTCTTGGAAATTGATGCCAAATGGGGAGGAATATCAAATATTAAAGATGTATATTATTGGGGAGAATATTCTTTAAGGGGGAGAGATCAAATTCAACTAGTGACATCTATTGAAAGGAGAGAGACTAAGTGCATGATCTTGCACTTTAGACTTATCTCACCCTACCCTCTCAATATCTACATGATAAGAGTTAGGGTGAGAGGTAAGATAAGAAATTCCATACCCATGGGAGAAAATTCTATTAAAATCTTGTTGAAAATCCTTCTTGAAAACATCTTTTGGGGATGTGTCA
Source organism: Hordeum marinum (assembly GCA_022496015.1). Classification (NCBI taxonomy): domain Eukaryota; kingdom Viridiplantae; phylum Streptophyta; class Magnoliopsida; order Poales; family Poaceae; genus Hordeum; species Hordeum marinum. The sequence goes on along the minus strand of CM039674.1, from coordinate 368,476,538 downwards.
ATCTTAAAAGAATATAAATTCTTCCACATGTCTTCAAAATCTTGGTATTCTTGAAACTCTTGCATTTGTATGAAAGGAACATTCTTGTGTTATCTAACCTTGTTTTCTCAAGTATGTTTTCCTAGTTAAAATGCTTTAGTACTTCAAGGTAAGTATATGCATCCTCTTCATGTTCAGGATGATCTCTTACTTCCTACACATATTGTTTGTAAGAGAGAATCATTAACATGGGCACACTTCATTCACGTGTATGTTTGATGCTTATAGCCAAGATGCATATGACTTACTATGTCTTATATTCTATGTGTGCTTATGCATTCCAAAAGTAACTATTCTATAAATAGAATTGTACACATGTAGGGGGAGCTTGTTCTAAGTCATATGTCTCTCAAAGCTATCATATAGTTCATTGCATAATCCATTTGAAGCTTTGATTGCATGTTGTCATCAATTACCAAAAAGGGGGAGATTGAAAGCACAAATGCTCCCTTGGTGGTTTTGATAATTAATGACAACATACATTGTCTCTTGGACGGTTTCACCCAATACATTTCAGGAAAAGTTCAAAGATTGGAATGGATGGGAGATATGGTAAGAAACCCATTGGATTCAAAGGAATTCCATTGGCAAAAGCTTTGAGATTCTACATTTTCTTTTATGTGATTTGATCGCAATTTAGTCCATAGGAAATCCAATACTATTAAGAGGGGATGAGGTATTGATTATAATCTGGTTGCTCAAGTGCTTAGAGGTTTGACACCAAAAGCCTCAATCAATTTCTCACAAAACCATTTGTCATAAACCCTAAAGTCCATTTTCGGTGCCACCAAGCTTTCCAATTTTGTCCCACCAAGATAGATCCTAAGAAAAACCCTAGAACCTCAATAGAATTGAGATTGTATCCTGTTCAACTAAGAAGCAGTGACCAACCTTCCGTGATCGAAATATTTAATTTTCGAACTTCCGAGTTCTATGTTTCGGTCTCACCGAAGCACTGGATCTGCGTAGGTTAAACCAAGTCAGTCTCACCAAGATATTTCATTCGATCTCACCGAAAATAAAAATTTAGGGCATTTTGCACTAGTCGGTAGAACCGAGTTCTTACTTTAGTTTCACCTAGTTGGGTAATAATGTTGTAATGGTTGGATTTTTGGAGAAGGCAATAAATACCCCTCCACCCCCTCTCACTCATTGATAGAGCTATGAGAACGAAACAACAGTTCCACCATTCATATTCCAAGAGAAAACAACCTACTCATTTGTTGAGATCAAGGAATTCTAGTCCAACCAATAGATCCTTGATTTTTAGCCTCCCCAAGTTGCTTTGCACCCAATCATCCTCTTCTACCAAGCCAAAAATTTGTGAGATAGTGATTGAGTGTTGAGGAGACTATGTTTTGAAGCACAAGATCAAGGAGTTCATCATCAACACACCATCTATTACCTTTTGCAGAGTGGTGTCTCCTAGATTGGTTAGGTGTTGCTTGGGAGCCTCCTAATTGTGTGGAGTTGAACCAAGAAGTTTGTAAGGACAAGGAGATTGCCTACTTCTTGAAGATCTACCCCGAGTGAGGTTATTCCTACGTGGATGTAAACCATGGTGGAATAGACAAGGTGGCTTCTTAGTGGACCCTTAGTGGGTGGATCCCTTCATGGACTCGCGCATCCGTTACCCTCCATGGATTGAAGTCTCCATCAACATGGACGTACGATAGCACCACCAATCGAAACCACGCCAAAACTCTTCGTGTCTTCATTGCGTTTGATCTTCATGCTCTACCATCCTTTATGTTTCTTGCAAATGCATGATATTTACTTTTTGTTGCTCGATCTCTATATATGCATGTGTAGGACTCATTGGATGCAACTTAACTTGTGCTAAAATCTACCTAATCCTCAAGCAAATTAAAAACTACACATTTTTCTTGTTAAGTGTCTAGTCACCCCCTCTAGACGCCGCTTGTCGATCCCACACTCCTCCACCGACATGAATCTCCATGACGAGGAACTGCCGCAGGCACCGAGGTAGTGGAGGAGGCACCCGCACAACATAGGGACCATTAAGGGCAACTCTTCATTCATGGCCTTGCTGCGTGAGATGTAGCACGACAGCAACACCAACTAGTCATTGTTGGTGTACCTGTTGTGCAACAGCAATGTTGGCTCCTCTTTCATGTGGCAGTTTTTGTGGTTGGGGGGGGGGGAGGAGGTATCGACTCCGCCTTGATCCGGTGGCGACACGGAGATGTGAGCGCCACCTTGATGCGGTGTCGTGGTGGCATGGACGGTGTCGGACCATGATACTTGTGCGACTGATCGAGCATGATCTCTATTTGCACATGGTTCTCCTTGTCCATCGTCGTCACCTCCGCGAGGAGGGCTCGACTTCTACAGCTACTTCTCCTCCTCATCTTGGAGGAGCCAACTACCGTGAAGGGCGATGGCACCTAAGAGCGGTGGCGGCAGAATGATTCGGATCCATAAGGACATCCGGAGTCATCACCCGCCTGCTCGAAGAACCAGGACTTCGACATCGGGAATGACGTGAGAGGAAACGAGAGTATATGATATTTTGTGAGGTGTGGACGGCGCTAGAGACATGCATAAATACTTGCGGCCAGGTGGTCAGATGGGCACCTCGTTTCAATGCGGTGCATCGTCCGAGGTAGACTTCTTGGGCACCTCACCGGCATAGCATTGAAGCAGCTGCGCACGGTCGCGTCGCTCTGACCGACATCAGTTTCATGGAGTCATGTCCATTGTGAGGCCTGACCGGGATGAGTGCATGGCAACCACTTCACACGGACAGGGGTTTTCGATGGGGCATGATGGTCAGTCATGTACTTGATGGGCGTTTGAACTCTCACATGTCCTTCCACCCCCTCGGTTTGCGTTTGATTCATGGAATTCTAGATAAATGGATGCGTCCATGGACTGATGGGTCACTGCACTAGGTGACTTAGGCCAACTCCAATGCACGACATCAAATGTACATCTTTTTTGTCCGTATTTTGTCCGTCTGGGTTGGGCAATGAGATGGCGGCGGACCTCTTTTGTGGATATGCTGGATGTGTTCCCAACGCGCGGTCGCATCTGGTCTGCTACAGCTAGGTTTTGTTGGCATTAACACTTTTTTTATTTCATCAAAGACATTTGGTACATACATTCTCCAATTCTTCGCTACTAGAGCAAGACCAAAGAAAAAAAGAACCGACAAGAAAGGGTTTCTCCCGCTTTGTATTACAAAGCAACCAACACCGATACAACCGAAGATAGGTGCCGGAGAGGAAGAGGCACAATCATGCCCAAAAGAAGCAAGAGAGAAAATACAAAAGGAACAAATGCCGACAACGGCGTATCAACAAAAACGGAGAAGCTTCGCGACCGGTGTGCCCACCAAAGATCTCCCACCAAGATCCTAGACTCTGAAGCGACAGTACCAATCAACACCTTCAAGAAGGGACGCGACGTTGGCGACGTTGTTGCCAAGGGTTTGCCCCGGTACGTAGTGAGGAGAAGGAAAGGGTAGCCCCCGACGCCCTCCAGGAAGGTCCGGTGGCACCCGCAGGCACCACCACGTCGGTGTCGGCCAGGCCGACCAGGATTTCTCCCGATCCCACCCTTTGCCTCGGGCATGTCGGAGCTCGCCACCATACAGAACACCACCCTGCGCCAACACGATCGAGAAGCGTCCCACGCCGTATGATCGAGACCACCGACACGGGACCTAGAAGATGAACGAGGAGACAAGGGGCTCGGGGCATCCACAACGCAGCCGGTGGGAGGGACAGCCTCCCCCGCGAACGCGGAGCCGACCGGACGTGACGGCACGGGCTTACCAGGCCCATGGCATGGTCGAATCCGATCGGATCTGGACAGCCCCTGCCACCCCGCTGCAGCTCACCAACCGACGAAGCCGGTGCCGCAGTAAACAAGAACCACAATTAGACATTTTAAAAAATGTCCAAATTTCATAACTGCTCCCACTAGTTTGACCTGTGGATTCTCCAGCTTGACCACTTCTTTCTTAACTGCTCCCACTGCTCCAGTTATGAAATTTGGAGAAGATATTTCATAACTCCTCCCACCGCCGCCCTACATTTGGGGCCGAGGCATTGTCGGGACTATGAGGTCCGGTACCCGGCCAATCCATGGAAAGGCGTAGTTGCCTGCGGCCTGATGCGACAAATCTGCCCGGCAAGATGCGACAAAATTGTGTCGCCGCAGATCTACTGTTTGCCCGCTTGCGCTGGGCCGAGGGAGGCACCAAGCCGATGGCTGTGCTACGAGGAGGACGAGGGGAGGGGCGAAGAGCGATGTGGTCAGGAAAAATGGGTTGTGCCGCTATGGGGGAGGTTTTGAGCATGCAGGTGAAAGCACAACATGCTCCCTTGGTGGTTTTGATAATTCATGACAACATACATTGTCTCTTGGACTAACACCTCTATCTAGTGTATTTCAGATAATAGTCCATGGAGAGTTGGGTTGGAAAAAGGATTGTCGAGATTGTGGACTTACCCCAAGATGCAAGGAAATAGGTTGGCCAAGCTTCAAGCAAGAGGACTCTACATTTTACATTCGTGAGAAATCACTTTGAGTCCATAGGAAAGCCAATACAATTAAAAGGGGGTAAGGTTTTGTTGGTGAACAAAATGCTCATACGTGCACAAGTGATGGTCACCAAAAACATCCACAAGCTCTCCCACCAAAGTCTGTCTATAGCCAAACATTCAAAATCGGTGCAACCAACATTCCTATCCCGGTGCCACCGATTACAGAACCTAGACAGACTCAGCCAAACCCTAGCCACTTCGATGCAACCGATTCCATACCGGTGCCACCGAGTTTAGGTTGCCAACTTTCTGTTACGCAAATTCACATTTTTGGTACCACCGAGATTGTTGGGTCAGCGTCACCGAGATTGGAAATCTGACCGTTGGTCACCTTATCGGTGCAACCGAGTTTCATATATCGGTCTCACCGAGATACAAAAGTTCCCACCTTTTGATCACGTCGGTACCATCGAGATTAACACATCGGTGTCACCGAGTTGGTCATTTTGTGTGTAGCGGTTGGATTTTTGGGGAGGCCTATATATACCCCTCCACCACCACCTACTCGAAAGAGAAGCACTCAGAACTATTCCATACCTATCCTATCAGTTTTCTGAGAGAGAACCACCTACCCTTGTGTTGAGGTCAAGATCTTTCACTCCAACCATATGGATCTTGATTTCTAGCCTCCCCAAGTTGCTTTCCACCAATCCCATCTCTTTTACCAAGCAAAATCTGTGAGAGAGTGATTGTCTATTGAGGAGTCTATCATCTTGAAGCACAAGAGCAAGGAGTTCATCGTCATTACTGAGCCTATTACCTTTTAGAGGGTGGTGCCTCCTAGATTGGTTAGGTGTTGCTTGGGAGCCTCCTACTTCGTGTTGTGGAGTGAACCAAGAAGTTTGTAAGGGCAAGGAGATCACCTACTTCGTGAAGATCTAACCATAGTGAGGTTAGTCCTTCATGGACGGAAGCCATATGGAATAGTCAAGGTTGCTACTTCGTGGATCCTTATGGGTGGAGCCCTCCGTGGACTCTCTCGACCGTTACCCTCCATGGGTTGAAGACTCCATAAACGTGGACGTATGATAGCACCACCTATCGGAACCACAAGAAAAATCTTTGCATCTCCTATTGCGTTTGATCTTCCTATCTCATCTCTTTACTTCATGTGCAATGTCTTTACTTTCCGCTGCCATATTTGTAGACATGCATGTGTAGGGTTGTTAGACTTGCTATACTTGCTAAAACTGTTAAAATCTGCCAACCAATTAACTTGGGAAAAGGTTTGGTTTTAAATTCCTTCTAGTAGTCTATCCACCCCCCTATAGACACTCTTCTAGTGATCCTACAGGTGGTATCAGAGTATTGGTCTCCATTGCTTAGGTTTAATCACCGTGGAGGAAGATGGATGCATCTAGTATAGAGAGTTTGAGTTGTAGAGTGCCTATTCTTGACGGAGAGTACTATAGTCAATGGAAGAATGCCATGATTGATCTATTTGATAAATTCCATTTGACAAAATATATTGAAAACCCCTATGTGCTCCCTATTAATGAATTGCATCCCACACACGAAGAGGAAATTAACATGCTTGGTAACCTAAGAACTGTCAATCTTATTGTTAGAGGTTTACCAAGATTCGTGCTTTCTCAATTGAAGAACTTTGCATGTGCCTATACCTTGTGGACTGATTTGGAGAAACGATATCCAAATCTTTCATTAGAAAATCTTGATGAAGTTCTTCATAAAACTGTTGCTTTTCACAAAATGAAGCCTAGTGATCCAAACTTTGATAAATGCCTATTTGAGCTCCGTGATCTTATGCATGCTAAAGGAGATTTCACCACTATCAACAACATTATCTTTGAAGCCATTCACATTCATAAACTTGAACATTGTCATGATCACAATTCTAACGAATCTCTTGTTCTTTATGACGAGGATTTCCCACTTGTTGATGACAATGTGGAACATGACTATCTTGGAGAAGATGAGTTGTTCGACATCGAGTATGAGAAGATCATGAAGAATCTAAGTCTAATGGAAAACTTTAAGGATTACATGTCCAGAGGAAAAGAGTGGATTCTCGATAGCGGATGTACCGATCATATGACCGGAGATAGAGAGATGTTCGAAGAGATCACACCTAACCATGGACCACGAAGGTACGTAACGTTTGGAGATAACTCTAAAGTTAAGGTACTTGGTCTTGGTAAGGTGACCATATCCCATGATAGCTCTATTCAAAATGTCATGCTTGTTGAATCTCTTGGCTACAATCTTCTTTCCGTATCTAGACTTGCCGACTTCGGTTTCAATGTGTTATTCACGAAAGTAGATTGCCAAGTGTTTCGTCAAGATAATCATAAAATGATCTTTACCGGTTTCCGTAGAGGTGATCTATACATTTTTGATTTCACTAAGAGATCCAAACATCGTACTTGTCTTATTGCAAAATCTTCTAAAGGGTGGCTTTGGCATAGAAGACTAGGACATGTTGGCATGCGTAATTTAGACAAACTTATCAAAGCTGATCATATACTTGGTGTTAAAGATGTTAACTTTGAAAAAGATATACTTTGTAGTGCTTGTCAAGATGGAAAACAAGTAGGTGGAAGTCATCCCGTTAAGAATATCATGACTACTAGGAGACCACTCGAGTTACTTCACATGGATCTTTTTGGTCCTAATGCTTACAAGAGTCTCGGTGGAAATCCTATGGTCTAGTTATAGTTGATGATTTTTCTAGATTTACATGGGTATTCTTTCTTGATGATAAGTCGCAGGTTCAAAAGATCTTCAAGAACTTCACTTGCAAAGCACAAAATCAGTTTGAAGTGAAGATCAAGAAGGTTCAGAGCGATAACGGATCAGAGTTCAAGAACACCTTCGTGGATATCTTTCTTGACGAAGAAGGTGTCCTACATGAGTTCTCAGCTACGTACACGCCCCAACAAAATGGAGTTGTTGAGAGGAAGATCGGATGCTCATTGAGATGGCAAGAACGATGCTTGACGAATACAAGACGCCTAGACACTTTTTGGTAGAAGCCGTTGAAACAACATGTCATGCCACAAACCGACTGTACTTGCACAAGCTTCTCGGTAAAACAACATACGAGCTACTCACCGCTAACAAACCCCAAGTCGGATACTTTCGGGCATTTGGCTCAAAGTGCTACATTCTTGATAAGCATCATTGTACTAAATTTGCTCCTAAATATCATGAAGGATTCCTACTTGGTTACAGATCGAACTCTCACCCTTACCGTGTCTACAACAACTTCACTCGAAAAGTTGAAGATACGGTAGATGTGAAGTTTGATGAATCTAATGGTTCGTAAGTCGAACAATTGCCAAATGATGTAGGTGATAAGGACCCTTCAGAAGCTATTCTAGATCTACCCATTGGCAAGATTCGTCCCATGGAGGTGAAGGAAAGTACTTCATCAAATCAAGTGGAAGCCCCTACTTCACGTCAAGGTGAACCTCAACACGACATGGAGGCATCCACAAGCGGTACACGACGAGATGATGAAGAGGAGGAAGTGCATCATGAAGATCCACCACAACCACCTTCACCACCACCTTAAGGGAACGACACCTTCAACAACAACAAAGATGAAGGAGATGATGATGAAGAATAAGAAGCTCCACTATCCAACAATCGAAAGCTGACCCGAGTTCGAGCTCAAGTGACCAAGAACCATCCCCTAAACCAAATCTTTGGTGATATACAAACATGGAGAATCACTCACTCTAAAACCCGTCTAGCTAAATTTTGTGAGCATTATTCTTTCATCTCTAGCATTGATCCATTCAAGGTAGAACAAGCTATTGAGGACGCGGATTGGGTGAACGCCATGCATGAAGAGCTACACAACTTCGAGAGGAACAAAGTGTGGACACTCGTGGAGAAGCCCGAGGACGAGCAAAACATCATCGAAACCAAATGGATGTTTCGGAACAAACAAGACGAAGACGGTCAAGTCGTGGGTAACAAGACTCGTCTTGTAGCGCAAGGATATATGCAAGTCGAAGGTATGGACTAGGTGAGACTTATGCCCCCGTCGCTAGACTTTAAGCTATTCTTATTCTTCTTGCTTATGCTAATCACCATGATATCATGCTTTATCAAATGGATATCAAAAGTGCATTTTTTAATGGTGAAATTGAAGAAGAGGTTTAGGTTAAGCAACCACCTAGTTTTGTGAATCCTAAGAAACCTAAGCATGTTTACAACCTTCGTAAAGATCTTTATTGTCTTAAGCAAGCCCCTCGTGCTTGGTATAAATGTTTAACGAAGTTTCTCATTGAAAAAGGTTTTGAAATTGGTAAAATTGATGCAACCTTGTTCACTAAGAGAGTTAATGGTGAATTATTCGTGTGCCAAATCTATGTGGATGATATTATCTTTGGTTCTACTAACCCTCAATTTAGTGAAAGATTTGGAAGGTTGATGTACGAGAAGTATGAGATGTCTATGATGTGTGAGCTGAAATTCTTTCTTGGTTTGCAAATCAAGAAATCAAGGGAAGGAACTTTCATCTCTCAAACTAAGTATACCAAAGACTTGATGAAAAATTTCAACATACAGGCATGCAAAGGTATGAAAACTCCCATGCCCACTAGTGGACATGTTGATCTTACCAAGGAGGATGAAACGGTTGATCAAAAGGTTTATCGATCTATGATTGGTTCATTGCTATATCTATGTGCATCTCGTCCCGATATTATGCTTAGTGTTTGCATGTGTGCTAGATATCAAGTTGCAACATATTGTGAGATACTTGATACAAACACCAAACTTTGGCATTTGGAATCCCAAGGGATCTTCTTTTAATCTTGTTGGCTATTCCGATTCGGACTATGCCGGTGACAAGGTTGATAGAAAGTCCACCTTGGGTACTTGTTAATTTTTGGGTAGATCTCTTGTGTCTTGGTCCTCCAAGAAACAAAACTCAGTATCTCTATATACTGCCGAAGCTGAGTATATTGCTGTTGGATCTTGTTGTGCGCAATTACTATGGATGAAACACACACTTAAGGATTATGGAATTTATGTTAAAAATGTTCCATTACTTTGTGACAATGAAAGTGCTAGTAAAATTGGCCATAATCCTATGCAACATTCTCGAACTAAGTTTATTCAAGTTTGACATCATTTCGTTCGTGATCATGTTGCCAAAGGAGATATTAATCTTAAGCATGTTCACACTAACAAGCAATTAGCCAATATCCTTACCAAGCCACTTGATGAGAAATTTTTTTGTCACTTGAGGAGTGAGTTGAACATCATTGATGCTTCAAACTTGAGCTAGACTCACTCGGTAGCAAGCAAGGGCATGAGCTTTCTTGTTATTTCCATGTTCCCGTAACTCGTTATCATATGCCATGGAATTCTATGCTCCCTTGTATTGCATCTAACCTTTTGTAGGTACTTAGAAGAAATTCATTTCACAAGATTGCCATCAACTCCAATCATAAGAAATCTTGTCATTACCAAGTATCCACAACCCCTCTTCATGATGGAAGGAAGAAGACAACAAAAACATATCCTTGACATATACTTGATCTTAGTTGCAAAATCTTAAGTGGTATCATGTCAATAGAATATATCCATTGTTCTTCCTTGCATGACTAACCTTTGTAGGTGACTAGTGTACTAGAACGAGAAGGATTGTTCCCAATTCAAGATGATTTTCATTAACCTCGAGCATCCTCAACAAGTTCACCGACGAGCAACGTCATCAAAATCACTCAAAGGTATGTACTCATATCCTTGAAAAGGCTTTACTCCAAGTCATGGGCTAAAGCAACTCAAGTGATATGAAGACATTAAAATGCTTAATCGAAATGGTAACCCTATTTTGAGCTTAACATAGAGTATCACATATGATCAAGTATTCTTGCTTGGCTCCTAAGTCAATATACTCTAATATAAGTGACCTAGTCACCGCCCATCATCTAGTTAAGAATCTTGTGTGGTTTTCTCTCTATTTGCATGATCTCTCGTAACCACTCAAATCTTATCCAATTGATGTCCTTTGTAAAAATTTCGCATTCCCTTTTTGAAACTATTTCTTTTGTCTATGTGAAAACAGAAACGTGGTCTCTTATTCGGAGCCACTGATATAAATAGCTTGGTTCTACTGAAATTGCAGACGAGTTGCACTACACAATCTCGGTACCATCAATTTATTTATCCCGGAGTCACCGATTTTCCTTCTTTTCTAAATATGTGTTTCTTTAAATTTTTTATTGGTATCTGTTCTTGTGATGTTCTTGTTCCTTCAATGACCCCTTTATTAAAAAAGGGAGAGAGAATAACAAGCTAGTCTTAGGGGGATAAATACATTCAAGGATCCCTAACTCATAGGAGAAGTTCTACAAATTCTCTGTTTATCCAAAGGAAGAGAAAATATTTTCAATGCGTCATAGAATGATTCCCTTAGTTCTTTTCTATGACCCTACTTTCAATGACCCTTGTTCTCAAGGATCCCTTCCTTGTCAATGATCCCTGTAACTACTCCTACATTTAACCTTTTTGGTAATTTATGCCAAAGGGGGAGAATATCAAAGCTTCATGCTCAAGGGAGTGTTACATGCTTATGCAAAGGGTAAGATATAATTTAGGGGGAGAGGAAAATATCGAAAGTTTACACTTATACAAGGTGAGAACAATGTAGGGGGAGAAAAATATATTTTGAAAAAAAAATTGCAGACTATTTTATCTTATTTGACTGTTCACTTAAGACTTTTTCTCACCCTATCCAATCCCAATATCTACATGTTGAGATTCAGGGGGAGAGGATGAACTACCACTTTCACATCTAAGGGGAGAGAAGCTATAAAAGATTAATGCTAAAGGAGGAGACATATCAATCTTAAGGATTATCATATTTTATATGTTCTCCATATCATGGTATCCTTGGAGTTATATTGCTTTTGTTTAGTAGAATAATCTTGTGTTTCCTAACATTGTTTTCTCAAGTGTGTCTCTACTACTAGAATGCTCAAGAACTCAAGGTAAGTATATGCATCATATCTTCGATCAAGATGATCTCCTGATTCTTGCACATATTGTTTGCAAGAGTGAAGTCTTGAACGAGGATATACATTTCATTCATATATATTGATGCATATAGCCAAGATACACATGACTTCCTCTATCCCTTCACCTATATGTGTGTCCATGCATTCCAAAGCAACTATCCTTTAAAGGATTACACACATTTAGGGGGAGCAAATCTAAGTCATGTGTTTTTCAAAGTCTTCATTACATCCATGCATATATTTATTTGAAGCTTTGATTGTATGTTATCATCAATTACCAAAAAGGGGGAGATTGAAAGCACAACATGCTCCCTTGGTGGTTTTGATAATTCATGACAACATACATTGTCTCTTGGACTAGCACCTCTATCTAGTGTATTTCAGATAATAGTCCATGGAGAGTTGGGTTGGCAAAAGGATTGTGGAGATTGTGGAATTACCCCCAAGATGCAAGGAAATAGGTTGGCCAAGCTTTAAACAAGAGGACTCTACATTTTACATTTGTGAGAAATCACTTTGAGTCCATAGGAAAGCCAATACCATTAAAAGGGGGTAAGGTTTTGTTAGTGAACAAAATGCTCATACGTGCACAAGTGATAGTCACCAAAAACACCCACAAGCTCTCCCACCAAAGTCTGTCTATAGCCAAGCATTCAAAATTGATGCAACCAACATTCCTATCCCGGTGCCACCGATTCCAGAACCTAGATAGACTCAGCCAAACCCTAGCCACTTCGGTGCAACCAATTCCATACCGGTGCCATCGAGTTTAGGTTGTCAACTTTCTGTTACGCAAATTCACATTTTTGGTACCACCGAGATTGTTGGGTTGGCGCCACCGAGATTGCAAATCTAATCGTTGGTCACCTTATCGGTGCAATCGAGTTTCATATATCGGTCTCGTTGAGATTCAAAAGTTGTCACCTTTTGATCACTTCGGTACCACCGAGATTAACTCATCGGTGTCACCGAATTGGTCATTTTTTGTGTAACAGTTAGATTTTTGGGGATGCCTATATATACCCCTCACCACCTACTCGAAAAAGAAGCACTCAGAACTATTCCATACATATCCTATCAGTTTTCTGAGAGAGAACCACCTACCCTTGTGTTGAGGTCAAGATCTTTCACTCCAACCATATCGATTTTGATTTATAGCCTCCCCAAGTTTCTTTTCACCAATCCCATCTCTTCTACCAAGCCAAATCTGTGAGAGAGTGATTGTGTGTTGAGGAGTCTATCATCTTGAAGCACAAGAGCAAGGAGTTCATCGTCATTACCGAGCCTATACCTTTTGGAGGGTGGTGCCTCCTAGATTGGTTAGGTATCGCTTGGGAACCTCCTACTTCGTGTTGTGGAGTGAACCAAGAAGTTTGTAAGGGCAAGGAGATCGCCTACTTCGTGAAGATCTATCCATAGTGAGGCTAGTCCTACGTGGACGGAAGCCATATGAAATAGTCAAGGTTGCTACTTCATGGATCCTTATGGGTGGAGCCCTCCATGGACTCTCGCGACCGTTACCCTCCATGGATTGAAGACTCCATAAACGTGAACGTACGATAGCACCACCTATTGAAACCACGGGAAAAATCTTTGCGTCTCCTATTGCGTTTGATCTTCCTATCTCATCTTTTTACTTCATGTGCAATGTCTTTACTTTCTGCTGCCATATTTGTAGACATGCATGTGTAGGGCTGTTAGACTTGCTAAAACTGTTAAAATCTGCCAACCAATAAACTTGGAAAAATGTTAGGTTTTAAATATTTGCTAGTAATCTATTCAACCCCCTCTGTGTAGACACTCTTCTAGTGACCCTACAGCAGGAGGAGGGGGCATGCGGGGTGAGGGGGAGAGAAAAAGGGAAATCCTGTGTCCCCGACGGGTAGGTCAGGGGAGGACATTGGCACGCGTCTTGCCCGTCCGCCCGTAAACACGGCCCAAATTTAGATTGGGAATGGGACGAAAACGGATCGAAAACGAATAAATGTCCGGTTGTTCCCGCGCGTCGGGCTTAGCTTCGTGTCCGTTTACCTCAAACAAATATGATCGGTTCACTTGGGATTGTGTATTGGAGTTGGCCTTACAGCATCCGGACACGGACGTTTTGTGGGTGTTCAGGTGTCCGTGATTAGAAATGCCTTAGGTACCTTCAACATTCTAAAAGTACAACCATTGGTTTGGGTGGACCTATCCCACTCGAAGTAAACACTTCCGGATTTCCAAAAAAAAAAAAGTAAATACTCCCGGACAAATGACCAATTCTCTCGAAAAATCGAATCAACTACACATCGTGCGCGAGGATGTAAAAGGCATGGCACCTACGCGACGATCCATTGCGGGCTCGGCGTTTAAACATCCCGCCCTGTGTGCGTTGGTTGGCAAATAGCCGTCGCAACTCGTTGTCCTTTTGGTCGTAGCGACCTCTCCGTTGGGTGGTAATACTCCAACCCGGCTCTACGTCACAAATAGATCACAAGATTCGACAAAACATAAGAGCTTTCAATATTGGCCTGACAATGTCGATCTCACTTGTCCTACATGACATCTAAAGATAGCGTTACTGTGGGCCGAATCTACACTAATGGAGATCCATTTACACGACAGTCGGTGTCTTTCTAAGAGTCAGTATGCAGTGATAATGACAAAATTCCAAACAATACAACTTAATAACAAAGACAAGAAAAATTGGTAGATGTTGGTCACATGGGCAGAGGCTCTTGTAGTGATGTTACGAACTTGTTGTCTGACCATGAACGCGTAGTATTTTTGACGTGCAAATTGGTGTCCACGTAAACTTCATCCCGTATAGTATTTTTGGCGTGCAAATTTGTGTAACTTCATGAGACGTGGGTTCTCATTATTTATCATATTTATTCCACGAATTCCTCTGTATGCCTCCATCAGTTTAAGTTGTTCATCTAACTAGCTCGCTCGCAAGTCTAATCTAACACGCCTAAGGAAATTAAGGAGATGATCACATAATGTCGACACCTCTAAGGTCGGATGGAAAGCTGGATCTGCATACTTCCAACCGGACCCTTGAGGCCTTTTAGATTTATAACAAGGCATGTGCAGCCGCTATTTTGCTCTAGAAAAATCAAAATATTAAAGCATGCTCTTTTCAAAGATCATCTTCACCTTTTCAGATTGCGACACGTGGCGCGCTGCTGCATGTGCGTCATTTGTCACAACCTGAATTTTTTTTATAGATTCATTTATTTAAAATGTTTTCTCTTAAACCGTGCGTTCAAATATCGAACCATTTTCACCTTTAGATTCATCGCATCAACATCTTCAAAACTAGATCCCATCTTAATAGGTTTTGATTAAACTTTTTTTACGAAAAAACCGAACGAAAAACGAACCGAGAGTACTTTTTTTCTTTTCGAAAGAGGCATGACCATGCCTCTCGGGAAAGGGAAAAACATGTTTTTTCATCTCGGAGGCGCTGCCGTTCCTCTCGCGAAAGCAAATCCGTGTCTCTCACGAAAGCAAATCCGTGACTCTCGCAGAAGCAAATCCATGCCTCTCACGGAAGCAACATAGTGCCTCTCGAGGAAGAAAATATGCGCCTCGAAAGCAAAAAAAACGCGTTTTTCACACAGTTTTTTTTGTCCAAAAGTTAAGAAGACGGGAGGGAAATCGAAATGCAGAAAAAACAAAAAAACATCTAAAAAGCAGAAAACACGTGCAGAAAAAAAATCAAAGACAACGTCCAGAACGCGATAGGTGACGCACGATGAGAGCACGCCAAGTGGCACACTCTTGGCGTGTCCCTTGGAAGGCTTTCGAAGGGATGCTCGTCCACTAATTGCTCCCTAGAAAAATGCAGTTGCTATGCCACAAAATGAATTCACTAGTGGGAAAAAGACTCACGCGTATTGCGCTGTATAAAATTAAAAAAATATCTCTCAAGCAAATTGAAGGGCATGTGCTTCGGGGCACAGGCCCACCATGCTTCGCGTCCGTCTATGGTGTTTTCGCAATGGCCACTAATTGAGTGGTACCCTTTGCTAGGAGTGAATAGCAAAAACCTATCATAATTCGTTACATTGCTTAAAAAAACTATCAGAATTTTGATTGTGAGAGATACCTATCACTTTTCTCGTTGGTTGTCTCAAAAAATCTAAATTGCAAGGATTTAACAACTGATTGCGATTATGGCAGTCAGGGCCTCCTTGTAAGAGAACTGATTGTTTGGCCGTTAACTGACATGTGGGGCCCACATGTCAGTGTTGCTTCCTCATAAAAAAGCAAGCAGGTCCCTGCAAACATTTAAGAAACGCAATCGGGTCCCTATAAACTTTACAAAAAAGCAATCGGATCCCTCTAAACTTTCTCGAGGCTCGCGGCTTTCGGAGCATCGACGACGAAGTCTAGCACCATGACTTCGTTGAGCATTGGCCCGAGGACGGTCTTGGCGTCCTCCACCTTGCTGTCGCCTCTCCCCAGCGTCCAGCTCCTTGACGCTGCCGAACATGGCCACCATCCTGAACTGGTACCCTTTGGCCCGCGCGGGGAGAAGTTCTCCCCGAAGTTGATCTTGGCGCCGCTGGCCTCGCCGGCGTCCCTGGTGGCGATGGCAACCTTCTCCACGAGCTGGCCCACCTCTACGCCCTCCTTGACCTTGGCGAGGGTGAGCCGCATGGCGGCACCGGGGCGACGGGGACGGAGACTCCATGGCATTGACCCAGTCGACGGCGGTGGCGTCGAGCGCGTTGGGGGCGACATGCACTTGCAGTGTCATGGTGCCTGGAGTCGCCGCCGCGCCGCCATGGCGCCACCTGAAGTCGCCGCCCCGCTAGGGGCGCCCCTTGTGGTCGCTGCCTTGCGCCTACGCCGCTCCATCCACGTGCGGCCAGGCACAGCTCGAGGCGGCGGGCATAGAAAGGCAGGATAAGAAGGAGATGTGACCAGCATGGGGATCAAAAGGAGGGGAGGGCCTGAGGTGGCGGAGCGGAGAGGAGGCGAGGTGGGGGAGTCGAGGGGAGGGGATGGCACGGAGGGATCTGATTGATTTTTTCAAAAGATTATAGGGACGATTTGCATTTTTTAAACATTTACACGGATCCAATTGCTTTTGTATGAGGAAAAGGCACTGATATGTGGGCCCCACATGTCATCTAATGGTCAAACAAACGGTCAAAATGACGGTTCGTTTAGTTGCGGGCCCGACCTATCATAAACTGGTTTAATTTCTTAGAAACGAGTGTTTTGGGTTTTTTGAAACAGCTAGCGAAAATAATGATAGGTATGAGTCACAATAAAAAATTTGGTAGTTTTTTGGAGCAATGTAACGAATTGTGATAGTTTTATGCTATTCACTCCTTTGCTAGAGCTTCTCAAAGGTCATTTTTTGGTGCGCTGAGAGCGCTTCACTTAGCATACGTTGGGCGCTCCCTTGGATTTTTTTAATATATTTTTTGTATGCGTTTTTGGATTGTATATGGGCTTTTTTTGGGTTTTTCTTGCTTTTGTTTTTTGCCTGATTTTTCTAGGTTTGGGTGAAAAATACGCAAAAAACGTGTTTTTTCTTTCTTTTATGAGAAGCACATATTTGCTTTTCATGGAGACACATATTTGCTTTCTCTAGAAAAAGTAATATTTTTTCTTTCGCGAGAGACACATATTCGCTTCTTGTGGAGGCACAACTATGCCTCTCGAAAAGAGAAAGAAAATATTTTCTCTCCCACGATAGACACATATTTTCTTTTCATGGAAGCACAATTTTGCTTCTGTGAGAGGCACATATGTGCCACACTGATAAGGCAAAACAAGTTTTCTTTATTTTGCAAGAGGCACAAATTTACTTTTCGTGGAGGCTCGGATTTTTTTTAACTTGGGTGGTTTTGGAATTGATGGTCAATAAATTTGGAATGGGGTCTTATATAGGGGACACTAGGTCACTCATGGATTGCCTCGATGAGGTCTCTCCCTACTAGAAAAGTCATGCTCGATAGTTGGGTAGGCTTGGGTCACATCAAACGTTGGTCATTTGTTGGTTGATAGGACCCGTGAGGGATGAGGAAGAAACACCAGATCTCCATGGTTTGCTATCGATCGACAGGAACATCATTCTAAGTTAGCGTCCCTTACAGCCAGCCTGGCGTTGTGATATCATCTTCTGTGGCACCCTGATCTGACTCAAATGGGTGCCAACACGTGTCGGCCCAGCATAAATCCCGGCACACGCCAGATTCTTGATACATGGTTCCAAAGATGACTTTATTAATAATACGGGGTCTATAACCTGATTACAAGGAGTCTAACCCGTAGACCATATCAGAGTTATTGTAAGTACTTTTGAATGTACTTCTAAGACAACTAAATACAGAGCAACCAAAAACAAATGACAAAGCATGAACAAAGTTTAAGCAACAACAACCATATCCCGACGAACACACACATAAGCTTACCATTGGACTAGGAAGTAAATACACTTTTACCTTGTGCGACGTGTGGAAAAAGGCTTTACCCCTTTTTGGGATACTCCTAACTCATTGATATCATCGTGAGCAGGTTGACCAACATTGTGGCCTTTCAGGCCCTCACTATCCAGTCATTGTGTAACTGACACGACCATACACCACAAATACTATCATTAAAGTTTATTCCTCAAACTTGACCATACTAAACTAAAGTTGACACAATCAAATGGTCATATATAATCATCGCAATCCACATGTTCTTAAACTAAGTTGCCTAAATCCTAATGGTTAAACATCTAAACTTAAACCTAAACCAAAATAC
The DNA here is from genome assembly GCA_022496015.1 of Hordeum marinum. Classification (NCBI taxonomy): domain Eukaryota; kingdom Viridiplantae; phylum Streptophyta; class Magnoliopsida; order Poales; family Poaceae; genus Hordeum; species Hordeum marinum. Next base: position 368,458,177 of record CM039674.1, on the reverse strand, counting down.
TTTCCTTCACTTCTAAAATCGTGTTCTGCCAAACCAAAGTTTTGTTACCCTTTCCTTCGTAGCCTTGGGTTTGCTTCTATTTTTAATGACAAGATTAGTGGCTTACTTCCAAACTTGTCCTTGACCATGGACCCCGGCTATTCGAATACATTTTTAACACATTATGCAGATGTTGTACACTTTTCCCATTCCATGGTCTCCGAGTACAACAAATTTTGTTTACAACATGGGCCTCTTAGCATATCGCTGACATCCAATACTTTTAGTTGATGAGTCTTCGAGAAGTGGTGAGGTGATGCTCCGAGCGAAGTGTGTTGGTGTACGGGGCGTCGGCCTAACTGCATAAAATAAACATATGCTACTTTTATAAGTAAAACAAATAATGAAACTAGTACTAACGAAATGTCCTCACAAAAAGAAAACCCAAGAGCATTGGAATCACCTCAATCAGAGTTACAAGCAAACAAAATAGGACTTTTATTGTGAGGGACTATTTTGTAAAATAATAATTACATATGGGTCCTTGGCCATCGCGCCCGCTCGCGCCTTTATGAAGAATATATTTTCCTGTGGAGAAAACTTATTCCATTGGAATATGTTTCCACTTAAACAACTGGCAGGACTTGGGTTTCTCCCCTCTCGCTGGCAGGTGGGTGACTTGGCTTGAGACTATGTCGGTATTTCCCCAAACAGGAAGGCATGATGTAGCACAATGACGGTAAGTATTTCACTCAGTTATGAAACCAAGGTATCGAACTAGTAGGAGGATCACCACCACCTAATAAACAACACCTGCACACAAAGAACAAATACTTGCAACCCGACGCGAAAGAGGGCTTGTCAATCTCTCTACGGTAAAAACATAGAATAGGTAGTGATAGATTGGAGAGATAGATCTCTCAAGAACTCAAGATAAAAAGAGCAAATAAAAAATGCAGCAATATATTTTTGTTTTTTGGAATAATAGATCTAAAAACAAAAGCGGCAAAAAGATAGATCGAAAAGCAATATCTTGGAAAAGTAGACCCGGGGGCCGTAGGTTTCACAAGTGGCTTCTCTCATGAGTATAGCACACGGTGGGTGAACAAATTACAGTTGGGCAGCTAATAGAAGATCAAATAATCATGACGATATCCAAGGCGATGATCATTATATAGGCATCACGTCCAAGATAAGTAGACCGACTCCTACCTGCATCTATCACTATTACTCCACACATGGACCACTATCGAGCATGCATCTACAGTATTAAGTTCATGAAAAAATGGAGTAATGCAATAAGAACGATGACATGATGTAGAAAAGATCTATTAATGTAGGAATAGACCCCATCTTGTTATCCTTAATCGCAACGATACATGCGTGCCTCGTGATACATCCATTTTGCATCATGATTTCCTATTGTTATTTACTTTGTTTTGTTGGATAATAATGCTTTTGGGAGTGATTCTAATGCCTTTTCTCTCATAATATGCAAGTTTTACACAAAGAGGGAGAATACTGGCAGCTGGAATTCTGGACCTAAAAAAAATCACATCAGAGATACCTATTCTGCACAACTCCAATGAAGCTAAAAATTTACGGAGATTATTTTTGTATTTAATAAAAAATAGTGGAGCATAAAACTACTGGAGGGGGCCTGCCAGGTGGGAACAACCCACTAGGGCGCACTAGGACCCCCTATGCGCGCCTGATGGGTTATGCCCACCTCGGCCCACCTCCGGAGCCCATCTTCTAGTATAAAGTCACATTTAACCTAGAAAAAATTGGAGGAGGACTTTCGGGATGAAGCCCTGGCGCCTCGAGGCGAAACTTGGCCAGGAGCACTTTTGCCCTTCGACAGAGCGATTCCGCCGGGGGAACTTCCCTCCCGGAGGAGGAAATCGAAGCTATCGACATCACCAATACCCCTCTCATCTTTGGGAGGCCAATCTTCATCAACATCTTCAACAACACCATCTCCTTTCAAACCCTAGTTCATCTCTTGTGTTCAATCTTCGTACCGGAACCTCAGATTGGTACCTGTGAGTGACTAGTAGTGTTGATTACCTTGCGTAGTTGATTACTATATGGTTTATTTGTTGGAAGATTATATATTCCGATCCATTATGCTATTCGATAGCCCTCTGATCTTGAGCATGAATACTATTTGTGAGTAGTTACCTTTGTTCTTGAGATCACGGGAGAAGTCATGTTGCGAGTAATCATGTGAATCTGATATGTGTTCGATATTTTGATGATATGTTGATACGTCTCCAACATATCTATATTTTTGCTTGGCCCATGCTATTATATTATCATTCTTGGATGTTTTACAATCATATTATAACAACTTCATATCATTTTTTGGGACTAACCTATTGACATAGTGCCAAAGTGCCAGTTGCTATTTTTGCTTGTTTTTTACTTCGTAGAAAATGAATACCAAACAGAGTCCAATCGTGGCAAAACTTTTTGGAGATTTTTTCTGGACCAGAAGATAACCACTGGGCCAAAGAAGTGCCGAGGGAGTTGGCCGAGGAGACCACAACCCACCAGGGCACGCTAGGGGGGCCCCGGCGCGCCCTGATGGATTGTGCCCTCCTCGAAGCCCCTCTCCACCGCCTATGATGCCTATTTGATGTAAACTTTTGCGGTGTGTTTATTGGGATCCAATGAATTTTGAGTTCATGATTAGTTTCTATCCATGAATATTATTTGAGTCTTCTTTGATCTCTTATATGCATGATTGCTTATAGCATAGTAGTTCTTCTTCGAATCTTTGGTTTAGTTAGGTTGACTAGATCGATTTTCCTTGCCATGGGAAGAGGTGCTTTTTGATGGGTTCGATCTTGCAGTGTACTTTCCCAGTGACAGAAGGGGCAGCAAGACACACATGTATAATTGCTATTAAGGATAACAAGATGGGATCTATTCCTACATGAATAGATATTGTCTACATCATGTCATCGTTCTTATTGCATAACTCCATTTTTCCATGAACTTAATACACTAGATGCATGCTGGATAGCGGTCGATGTGTGGAGTAATGGAGGTAGATGTAGGCAGGAGTCGGTTTATCTATCTTAGATGCGATGCCTATATAATGATCATCGCCTTGGATATCGTCATGACTATTCGATTTTATATCAATTGCCTAATAGTAATTTGTTCACCTGTCGTGTGCTATACTCATGAGAGAAGCCACTAGTGAACCCTACGGCCCCGGGGTCTACTTTTCCAACATATTGCTTTCCGATCTATCTCTTTGCAATCTATGTTTCCAGATCTACAAAACCAAAAAGCCAAAAACATATTGATGCATATTTACTCTTTTTATTTGTGTTCTTGAGAGATCTATCTCTCCTATCTATCACTACCTAATCTATCTTATTACCGTAGAGAGATTGACAACCTCTCTTTCGCGTCGGGTTGCAACTATTTGTTCTTTGTATGCAGGTGCTGCTTATTGGGTCGTGGTGATCCTCCTACTGGTTCAATAACATTGGTTTCATAACTGAGGAAAATACTTACCGTCGTTGTGTTGCATCATCCCTTGCTCTTTGGGGAAATACCGACGCAGTCTCAAGTCACGTCATATGTATGTTGTGATTCCCTTAGTGGTGTCATGTGAACATCGACTACATGACACTTCACCATTCATGGGCCTAAGGGGATGCATTGTAGAGTAGTTATTAGATGATGGGTTTCTAGAGTGACAGAAGCTTAAACCCTAGTTTATGCGCTACTTCGTAAGGGGCTGATTTGGATCGAAACGTTTAATGCTATGGTTAGATTTTATCTTAATACTTTTCTCGTATAGATAGGCCCTTCACAAAGGGAAGTAGGGATTTATAGAGGTGCCAGAGCTCAAAGTTTTAAATTGAGAGAGAAAAATATTTTGAGTGGCATGCCTTTCCTATCAAAGAAAACGACAAAGTAGTTCACAATACTTTCCAGGCTAGATACATCATAGGCGGTTCCCAAACAGAAAATAAAGTTAATTCCTTTTTCCACCATTCTTTCACATTCCATGGCTCGCCGTATCCACGGTTGCCTTCCATACCAACACTTTTTGAGGAATTTATTATTTGACAACATAAAGTAAGTATTTTTTCTTTCTCATTTAGGGAATGGGAATCCCTATTACCGCCGCACTCTCGTGCAATGACAAGTGAATAAACTCTCATCTTCAGAATAACACATCTATCATGGAAAAATATTGGACACCCCTACCGTTTCATGAGCAGTACGAGCACACAAAAAGGAAATTTATTTTGAAAAGTAGAGGTGGCACATACAAATTTGCTTAGAACGACACTGAAATACCTTATATAGGTAGGTATGGTGGACTCATTAAGCAAAACATGGTTTAACGATTTTGGATGCACAAGTAGTATTTCTACTTCGTACGAGTGGAGTCTAGCAAATAGATTGAGAAACAACCATTCAAGAAACGAAAATTCACATAAGCGAGCATTGAGCATAGCTAACACCGAATAATGCACCATAAGTAGGATGTAATTTCATTGTATAATTATTAACTTTCGTGCATGCATAGGGAATCACAAACCTTAACACCAATATTCTTACTAAAGCATAATTACTCACTAACATGACTCACATATTACTATCATGTCTCAAAACTATTAAAAGGAATCAAGTTTAATTTGTCCAATGATCTTCCTGATTTTTTTATTATATCCTTCTTGGATATATACACTTTGGTACTAGTTTCATATATTGCCATTGCTTTTTGACAAGCACAAACAAATTTAAGTGAAGCACACGAGCATAAAGATTTCATCTCTCAAAATAGTATAAGTGAAGCATGAGAGAATTTATTCAAAATTTATGAACTCTCAAATTAATCTAAGTGGAAGCATGAGAGTGTTTCTTTAAAAGTTTCGAAGCACACCGTGCTCAAAAAGATATAAGTGAAGCACTAGAGAAATTCTATAGCTCAAAAAGTTTAAGTGAAGCATAAAGAGCAATTCTAACAAATCATAGCATAATTTTGGATCTCTCAAATAGGTGTCTACAGCAAGGATACAAGTGACAAACTAAAAAGAAAATCAAGCAAAGACTCAAATTATACAAGACGTTCAAAGCAAAACTCATGATATGTGACGAATAAAAATTTAGTTCCAAGTAAAATACCGATGGTCGTTAGAAGAAAGAGGGGATGCCACTTGGGGCATCCCCAGTTTAGTTGCTTGTTTATGTTTGGATATAACTTGGGGGTTCTGTAGCATCCCCAAGCTTAGGCTCTTTTTACTCCATATTCCTTCATCCATCATGATCGCACCCAAAACTTGAAAACTTCAATCACAGAAAACTCAACAAAAATTTTGTGAGATCTGTTAGTATAATAAAGTAAATCACTACGTTAGGTGCTGTTGCAAACTCATTCAAATTTTATTATTGCATTATACCTACTGTATTTTAGCTTTACCATGACTCATACCCTTCAATACAACCCATAGATTCATCAAAACAGGCACACAATGCAACGAAAACAGAATCTGTCTAAACAGAATAGTCTGTTGTAATCTTTACTCTAACCATACTTATCTAACTCTAAAAATTCTTAAAATTAGGAAAACGTAAATAATTTGTATATAAATATTGTGTTAAAATTTCATCTCAATATCGCATTCTAGTAAAAAAATGAAAATTCGAACACTGGGGGAAAAGTTTCTCTTTCAAATTCAGCATTGTTTCTACTCATCTTATGAATCATCCTAAAGGATTTACTTGGCACAAACACTAAATAAAAAATTAAAACAAAATCATAACAGAGGCATAATTGTGTGAAAACTCAAAAACAGAAAGGAAAAGACAAAAACAAATTATTCATTGGGTTGCCTCCCAACAAGCGCTATCGTTTTACGCCCTAGCCAGGCATAACGCATAGTTTCAAGTATTGTCATCTTTGGTTTTGGTAGAGGTGTTTTTGCCAAGAGTTTTCGCAAATAAAGTTTGATACATGATCCATAGAAACCTTAGCACTGTCAAGTTGTCCATCTACGTACCCTCTTTGACTCCTGGCCACAATCCAAGAATATTGTTCATTTTCATCATTGAAAACTTGGTGGATCGTATATAAAACGAGGACTTCGTTTTTGAGATTCTCATAAAAAATCGATTATTTCCAAGCAAATGTCTCAACATGTAATCATTATTCTAAAGGATCTCTCCTATTACCGGTTTTGACGGTTCATACCATAAAAATCAAAGATCTCCCTGGCTTCCCGTATTATGTGATCAAATTCATACATGAGAACAAGGGTGGCTAACTTCTTAGCTTTGGGATCCTTTATGACGGGTAGCTCATAAAACAATCTTTGCAAGGTAGGATGGGTATGAATAAACCTACTTTCAAGTTTCAGAACTAGCGCTGAAATAGCTTTCGCATAAGTTTTAGTTCTTTTCAGTATAGGAGTATCATCGAGAGTCAATTTTCCAACACAATTGAAAAATTCTTGGATAGTTTCTTTTCCTATAATGTTGCCCTGCCCCAAAACAAAAGTTTTAGCATCCAGATTGCCAAAATGTCTAATATTAGGAGTCCTGCCATCATCTGTTTCTGCCATACCAAAATCACTCATGATGACAAGCAATCAAGAAATTTGACGAGAGAAAGGCAAACGAAAAAGAGGGCGAATAAAACGACAAATTGGTGAAGTGAGGGAGAGGAAAATGAGAGGCAAATGACAAACAATGTAATTGTAAGGAGATGAGATTTGTGATTAGGAACCTGGTAGATGATGATGGTATCTCCTTGGTGTCGTTGTCAAAACCGGTGGATCTTGGGTAGGGGGTCCCGAGCTGTGATTCTAGGATCGATAGTAACAAGGGGACGAGGGAGACGATGTTTACCCAGGTTCAGGCCCTCCTATGAAGGTAAAACCCTATGTTCTTCTCGATTATATTGATGGTATGAAGGTTACATAGTTGATCTACCTCGAGATCGACTAGCTAAAACCCAAGATGAGTTTCTCTCCCCTACAATCTAAAACCCTCCCTGTCTATGTAGACACGGGGGGCGGGGTCCTAGTGTTTACACATGACAGTTCACCTGCCGGGGATGGAAATGTCCATTCACTCATCCTGACTTGGAGTACACGACGTGCCTTCGGGACTTCCTTCTAGAACATAGGGTCTTGATGTATCCAGTCTCTCCTGCAATGGTTAGAGTGTGTCCCACCATGCTGGCCCATTGAGAGACAAGCCAGTGGCCCGAGGACCCCTTAGTCTAGGACTCCCTCAGTAGCCCCCGAACTAGCCCCCCAACGCCAAGGGTCACAACACTGGCAGGTTCACGTGATCAGAATCTTCGGCTTGAGGAGTGAGTTCTCCTCTCCTTTCAATGATCAACTGGGACTAGTCCGGCTTCCGATGACGCGTAGCTCTTCCGATCATACAATTGTCTGGGCACCATGAGTGGTCCTGTCCCCGAAGGATAATCGTCCAAGTGTAAACAGTGTTTCCTGACGCCCCTTTCTGACGAAGGGTTGTGGCCTACCACAACCGCCGAACCAGTTATAACAACTCGATTCGCGGTTCGTGGACACTTTTAGATTGACATGACTCATCAATGTATAGATCGTGCTCCATCTCACATGGGATAAAATCAACACCCGAGGTTTATTTTGCGCATGCATAACGACACACATGCCTTTGGAAGCGGAGAGACTCACGGCGCAGCAAAGGGAGGCTAATCGGCGTGACGCCTCATAAATGGGGGAAAAACCTCCAAGGATTACACACGCTTCCCATTTGCATCCTCTGATTTCCCAATCCTCCCAAGCTCCGAGAGCCTAGATCCAGTTCTTCCTCAACCTCCCTTCCGAGCTTAGCCATGGTTGCTTTGGGCTCCATGGGCAAGTGGGAGGCCTCTGCGGTCACTGACCAGGTAATCTGGGAGCTAAAGCTCGCTGGCTACCTCCCCGCCAACGTCTTCCACCGTGCTCCAGAAGCAAAACAGGTCGTTCCCACCCCTAAGCCAGGCGAAAGGGTGATATTTGTTCCCCATATCATCCGGGGACTGAGCTTCCTGCTCCACCCGTTTGTTAGGGGCCTCATGTTCTTCTATGGGTTGGACTTCCATGACCTTCCCCCAAATTCCTTTATGCATATCTCGGCCTTCATCACCCTCCGCGAAGCCTTTCTGCGGGCCGAGTTGCACTTCAGCCTGTGGCTCAAGGTCTTCAACGTCAAGCCGAAGACCGTTGCATGCAAGCATGCAGACTGTGGAGGGGCGGTAATCAGCAAGCTCCCTCGCGTCGAGTGGCCAACCGACACCTTCATTGACACCATGAAGATCTGGTAGAAAGAGTGGTTCTACATCACCGAGCCAAGGGACGAGAGCTAGGCGGTGCCTGACGAGTTCAGATCCGGACCACCCATGAGATTGACCTCGTGGTTAGGAAGGGCCTCTACTAGGGGTCGGATGTGGAGGTGAAGCTGCTGCAGAAGTGCATTACCTCGATGATCGAGGCCAAGGTTGAGCTGGTCAATGTGATCCAGGTCATGCTCCACCGCCGCATTCATCCTTGCCAGCGTCGGGCTTCCCTAATGTGGGCTTATCATCCTGAGGACGAGCCCACAGTGCGCCAACTCTTCCGCACTATCTCCGAGAAGTTGTGGAAGGCATTATTCAAGCCTCAGAAAAGCTAGCCGGCCAAGAAAGAGGATTCGGGCCTACGCGTCGGTAACACACCTTCCTAGTACGATACAATTCTAATCCGCTGACTCTGTATCTTTGGCAGAGAGACTGAACGCCCTTCTTCATTTTTACAGAAGCAGTTGAAGAAAACCACGAGTGTAAACTGCCCGGTGCCACAACCTGAAGACCCTAGGTCAGATTTGTTATCAACGATGCTCGTCGTGGTGCCATACACGGCGCCAGAGAAGAAGAAGAATAACAGAGAAGGTCTCTGCATTTGGGACTAGCTGGATGCTATGTCCGGGGAAACCCATGCCTCCTCTAGTCATGATGCAGAGCATGAAGATGGGGGGAAGGATTTTCCTCCCTCACAAGAAAGTGGGCGGCATCGCAGGACGCCCCGGAGACTGCTGCTCCTCCTTCCGTGAAGAGGGTGCACCGAGCAAGGTTGATCCTGCCGGACGACAACTCGGACTTGGAGGACTTCGAGAGGGCTCCCCGAAGGAACTTAAGGGTCAAGCCCCTCGCCTAAAGGTATGAATCGGAAGAATCCCGGGTTATTTATGCAAAGTTTTCAATGTTTTAAATGCAAGAACATCTTTTAATCTGCAGCCCACCGCACGTTCTCCCCACTGACCAAATATCGGATGGGGAGTCGCCGCCCGCCGAGCTGGCGGAGAGCAGGACTGCATCACACCCCACACCTCCAGGGGCCGCGAAGGATGCTGCAGAGGTGTCATCTAGCCATGCTCCATTGGAGCCGAACACGAGCGTTGGAGTGACCATGCCATGGCCGAGGTTGATGCCACGACCGCCGAAGGCCAGGGAGAAAAAACTCCCCAGGCTGCCGAGGACCAGGGGGAGAATATTCCCGGGCCACTGAAGAGAAAGGGCGGAGGGATGCCCAGTCCCCTCTGAGGACTTCTTCAGAGCATGTCGTGCCTCCAGAGCTACCGACTGAGTCTCCGATCAGAGATCGAACTATCCAGTCACCACCGGTGCCACCGACGACTGGGTGGCCGATCATGGAGTAGGCGCTAGCAAGTGCCCCCATCTTCGAGGACTCTTATGGGTGCGGTTTTATAGGGAATTCAGTCCGTTGATAGCGGACTGAAGGAGGCCTTCAATGGTCCCTTTGCGGGCTTCAAGGTGAGTCACATAATACCCTTTTCTCGAACAACTTTAATTTTAAGTTTGTGCTATCTTTATATATGTAATATCCCCTGAGCCCCGAGTGGGTTTGCCAAAACGCACCCAGGGGTCATCTAATAAGGTGTGAACATTGATGCACAAGGCACCATTTAGTCCTGCAATGTTCTAAAATCCCTCAAGAGGTCCGAACATAGAGTAATATCTTTGACGGTTCGGGGGTTGGAACGCACATAACTGGATGCATTTTTGTAGGCCTCGTCATCGGCGGTGGTCGTTAATGCCGCTAAGCTAACTGAGATAAATCGGAAGCTCAAGATCTTCGAAGAGGAGCTTGATAGCCTGAACAAGAGGTTCGACGAGGCATAAGGTAAGCCGAATTGTAACATCCGGGCTATATATTTGTAACGATCCGCACTGGTAACCTAGTGTAACTATTTATTTATTGCGTCCACAGCTTCAGCTGCGAAGGTCGAAAAACTCAAGGTCGAGATCCAAAAAATGAAGCAAGAGGTCGTGGATGAGAAGGCGGCTGTTGAACAAGCAGCAACCGCTGACAGGGTTATTACCCCTGGGTAGGCCAAAGCAACGGGGTTCTCTCCCCCGCTTCAAGAAAAAGTATGTGTCCGGCTGCTTATAGCCGGCTGGCGCGCAGCCAGCCAGTGAATTGCCGGTTGGATTAAGGCGGGCTGGTCAAGGAGCCGGCTCGGCCCCCGGCCGGCTGCCTTCGAGCCGCCTCCTCTATTGACCCATGGGCGGACAAGCACCCGTCCCATCCCTCTGCACGCGGGTACGGTGATACGACAGGACCCCCACGACGGGGACCAATGTAGCGATAGTGGTCGCTGACGCACGAGTGTGCGTGGCTACAGTTCGGTCGGTCGTACCGCTGACCTTGGCCGACCGTGACCGGACGGGGCATCAGTGCCGGCACGCCCCCTCCCACTCGATTACCTACTCCGGTGTGGCTACAGTGCAGTCAGCCGTATCGGAGACTTTGGCCGGCTGGCGCAAGATGACGCCACCCGAGCGACCCGTGTCGCGGCAGGTGGGCGGGGGCCAATCATGGAGCCGCTGGCAGGCCCCAGCAGGCAATGGGAGCGCACAGCCGGTGGACCCCATGGGCGACAAGACGGCTCACGAGGCGGAGCCCTCTGGCCAGCGGGAGAGGTTGCCATCTGGGTCCCACCACTTTGTACCCCAGGAATATTGTAAGCCGGGGGGTTGGCCTATAAAACCCCCGAGCCCCCCATGCAATAGGGAGGACAAGTCTCACGCGCACACACCCACGGGACATTTCCCTCATATTCACCCTGGTAACGGAGGAAGGCGAGCCGGCTGCTCCCTCTTCCTCCTCTAGCAAACAGCTCCAGGAGCACCCTTATAAACACACCCATCCATCAACTAGACCAAGCAGGACTAGGGGTATTACCTTCCACGGAGGGCCCTGAACCTGGGTACATCGCATGTCACCATCGCTTGTGCCTAATCCCGCACTCGGAGCCCGTCGGTGTCCTACGGCCCCAACCACCTTCGATAAGCCTACCCATGGCATCTCTTGTGAGGAAACGACGAAAGTTGGCGCCCACTAAGGTGCCGTATGTGGCACCGACAGGATTCATGCTCCGGGCAGGACCCCTCGCCATTCTCCAACATCACCGCACGTCCAGGCGAAACCGTGAGCTCGTGGGGCTTGCTCCGGCAGGCCCTGCAGGCAACGTTGTCGACCTCGCGCTCGACATCGACGTGCTCATCGAGCGCTTCGATAGGTTAAGCCTCGCTGAAGCGCCGGTCGCCGACGAGTACCCTAGCCAGGTGCTTGTCTGCGCCGACCCGCCCATGGCTGTGGGCGCACTCGCCGCGACCTAGTCCGGCAGCTCCCACATCTGTGTGGGAGCGATGGCCATCATCTCCTCCACCTCCTCCAGTCGTGCGCGGGTCGAGGCCGACGCCGCCACGGCCCGCGTCGGCACCTCTGATCTGGTCGGCGCGGACCTTAAGGCCTAAGCACCCCCATTACCCCGACAGGGAACCCTGACGTCGCCATGGCCGAGCTAGAGGCAGCTCGCCACCTCTTGTTCAAAGACGCCAGCGCCCTCGTGGCCACGTGGTGCCCCATGGAGGCCGCCCAGCGGGGATACGCCTCCGCCTACGGTGTCACCCCGGCTGGCGCCGAGTCCAGCCGGCGTGGGGCTGTGCGCGACCGCGGTCGCGTGGTCTCTGAAATCTTGGGCGACAACATGCCCGTCTAAGACACCCCCGCGGACAACCTACGGGCCGCCAAGGTAGCCTACGAGGATTTGGCTACCTTGGAGGGCGAAGAACGTGTCGTCCATGAGCGTCACATCAAGGACCTCATCGATGCCGCCGACGTGCAGCAGCATCAGCTCGCGGCAGGAGGCACCGCCTCTGAAGGCCCCCGGCTCGAGTGCGAGGGCACGGGGACGGCTGGCCGTCAGCCAGCTCAGCACTCCTGCTCCCCTCGCGTCTCCGGCCGCCAGGTCGAGGCAAGCAACCCCGACCCTCTCAGCTACCGTGGAACGAGCAGTCGGCTATAAACAACCAGCGCACCAACAACCTGCCTCGCAGCAGCCGCCATCACGAGGCGCCGGTTGACGGCAGCCGGCACAGCCATGGGCATACGCCACCCCTTCGGCGTGAGCCGGAACGGTCGGTTCCGCCCGTCATCCGCCCCGAGCTCTCAGCCCGGCTTGGACCATGTGTCCCCCACAGCAAGAATGATGCGCGTCTGTGCATCGACCGGCTCGCGCAGTCGGCCCTCCTCGAGGAGGAGGGCTCGATTGGCCTGGCCTGTTTTGGCCCTCGGATCCGCAATGAGCCATTCCCAACTGGCTTCACGCTCCCCCGAAACACCCCGAAGTACAACGGGGCCGCCAAACCTGAAGACTGGTTGATCGACTACACCACCACAGTCGGCATCGCCAGGGGGAACAAGCGTGTAGTTGTTCGCTACACTCCCCTTATGTCGATCGGCTCGGCCCGCACGTGGCTCAACAGCCTGGTAGCCGGCAGCATCAACACTTGGATGGACTTCGAGGAGGCCTTCATCCGCAATTTCACCGACACCTACAAGCGGCCCAACCGCCCCCGTGAATTGGCCATGTGCGTTCAGGGGCCGGACGAATCCCTCCGCGACTACCTCACCCGGTGGACCGAGCTTCGCAACTCCTGTGAGGGGTGCACGAGGTGCAAGTCATACAATACTTCATCGAAGGCTGTCGCGATGGCACCCCCCTCAAGCACAAGCTCCTGTGCTCTGAGCTGGCTATGCTAGCCGAGCTCATGACCAAGGCGGACAAGTATGCCACGGCCGACTCTGCCATTTGGGTCAAAACGACCCCGCGTGCCAAGGCAACACCAACACCGGCGACATCTCGACTGGTTGCCGACAACCGGCAGTCACAGAACAACAAGCGCAAGAATGACCAGCCCAACTCCTGCTACGGGAGCCGGCAGGTTGCCACCATCGAGGAGCAGGAGCCGGCTGCCCAGTCTTCTAGCCAGCGCCAGCGCACTGGCAAGGCTGCCTGGCAGCCCAAGCTCACATTCGAGCAGATGCTCGACCTCCCCTGCAAGAACCACTCTGGGGTCAAGCTCTCCACGCACACGCTCCGGTAGTGCAGCTTCTCATAGCGCCTGGCCAGGGGGGACGGCCTTCCGGCTCCTCCCGCGCCGCCAGCTCGTGCGCCGGCGCTGGCCCCAGCTGCCGCACCGGCGCTGGCTCTAGCTCCGGCCCAGAACGACAGTTGCCTACACGACCAATTCCCCAACCAGGACGGTTGCTACATCGTCTTCACCAGTGAAGAGACGAGCAAACATGCTCAACGCCAGCTTCACCATGAGGTGAACGCCACCATGCCGGCAACTTCCCAGTTCATGCACTGGTCAAAGAAGCTGGTCACCTGGAGCTGGGCAGATCACCTGGCCGTGATGCTGAGCCCCAGCAACTATGCCCTGGTCCTCGATCCCACCATCGCCACCAAGAAGCGCACCTCCGTTTCTCGCGGGTGCTGGTTGATGGCGGCAGCAGCATCAACATCCTCTACCTCGACATGATTCGCAAGATGGGATTGAAAATAGAAGACCTTCAGGCGAGCCAGACGGTTTTCCACGGCATCATGCCAGGAAAATCCTGCTCCCCTGTTGGCAAGATCAAGCTTGACGTCCTCTTCGGTGGCCCCGGTCACCTCCGCCGCGAACTGGTGTTGTTCGAGGTAGTGGACCTCGAGAGTCCCTACCACTATGCCTACCTGAAGCTCAAGATGCCGGGTCCCAAGGGAATCATCACCATCGTGGGTGACTACAAGATGTCGCTCGAGTGCGCTCGAGACGGCAGCCGGCTGGCCGAGGCCCTGGAGACAGCCAAGGAAAAGCGACAGCTCGACCGACTCATGGCCCTTGCCGCCAGCCGGCCGGCCGTGCTGGCTCCTCCCTCGCAGTCAGTCGGCGAGGCCTCCTTCCAGCCATCCTAGGACACGAAGCAGATCCCGCTCGACCCGAACAACCCCGCTCAGTGCGTCACCATCGGCTCCCGCCCCGACAGCAAATAGGAAGGCGAGCTCGTCGACTTCCTCCTTGAGAATCGGGACATCTTTGCATGGTCCCCCAAAGACATGCTGAGTGTTCCGAGGAAGTTCACCGAGCACAAACTACACGGCCGAACGGACGCTAAACCGGTCAAGGAACCCTACGCCATTTCTCTAAGGAGAAGTAGTGCACTATAGGATAGGAAATCGCCCGTCTGCTCGTAGCCGGCTTCATCATGGAAGTTTTCCACCCGGACTGGCTGGCCAACCCAGTCCTGGTGCTGAAGAAGAACAAGAAGTGGCGCATGTGCATTGACTACACCAGCCTGAACAAGGCGTGCCCCAAGGACCCATTCGCCCTACCACAGATTGATCAAGTCATCGACTCCATGGACGGCTGTGACTTGCTGTCCTTCCTGGATGCCTACTCTGGCTACCACCAGATCAAGCAGGATCCGGAGGACCAGCTCAAGACCTCCTTCATCATGCCTTTCGGGGCCTACTACTACATCACCATGTCCTTCAGCTTTAATAACACAGGCGCTACCTTCCAATGGTGCATGCAAAAGTGCCTCCTACCCCAGATAGGCAGGAACATCCACGTCTACGTCGACGACATCGTCGTCAAGACCAAGAAGCATTTCAGCCTCCTCGACGATCTTCGGGAGACCTTCGTGAACCTATGCGAGTACAAGATCAAGCTCAACCCGGAGAAGTGTGTCTTCGGCGTCCCAATCGGCTAGCTCCTGGGTTTCTTCGTGTCGGCTCGCGACATCAAAGATAACCCGGAGAAGATTAGTGCGATCGTGCGCATGCCCAAGCCGACCCGGCTCTGCCGACGTCCAAAAGTTCACTGGTTGCCTCACCTCGCTCAGCCGGTTCATCAGCCTGCTGGGTGAGAAGGCCCTACCCCTCTATGGGCTCCTTCGCAAGACGACTCTAGTTGAGCTGGGTTGCACAAAGAAGTCGGGCATGTTTGACTGGACCGACGAGGTGGACGAGGCCTTCCGCGGCCTCAAGCGGGCTCTCACCCGCGCGCCCATCCTGTCCGCGCCGGTTGAGAAGGAGCCCTTGCTCGCCTACATCTCAGCGACCACTCGCGTCATCAGCGTCGTCCTAGTGGTCAAGTGGCTGGGGGAGGAAAAATCCCTGTCAGTCCAGCATCCCGTCTACTACCTCACCGAGGTCCTCTCCGCCTCCAAGCAAAACTACCCCCACTTCTAGAAGATGTGCTACGACATATACTTCGCCGCCAAGAAGGTCAAGCAGTACTTCCAGGAGCACACCATCATCGTGGTGAGCACGGCCCCGCTCGGCGAGATCATGAGCGGCCGGGACTCCACCGTCCGGATCGCCAAATGGGTCATCGCCTTGGCCGACCACGAGATCCGGTGTGAACCACGTACCGTCATCAAGTCACAGGCATTAGCCGACTTCCTCATCGACTGAGCAGAGACCGAGTTTGTGCCGCCTCCCCCAGACTCCATGCATTGGCGCATGCATTTTGATAGCTCAAAATGAGGACCGACCTGGGTGCCGGCATAGTCCTGTCCTCCCCAAAAGGTGACCAGCTCAAGTACGCCCTCCAGATCCACTTCGCCACCTCCAACAACATGACCGAATACAAGGCCATCATCCACGGCCTCCGGCTCGCAAGGGAGATCGGCATCAGACACATCCTATGCTTCGGCGACTCCAACCTCGTGGTGCAACAGGTCTCTGGCGAATGGGACACCAGGGACGCCAACATGCCCAGCTACCGCTTGCTCGTATAACAACTCACCGGCTCCTTCGAGGGCTGTGAGTTCCACCATGTCCCATGCACGGACAACGAGGCGGCCGACACACTCGCAAAGATCGGCTCCACCCAGCAGGCCATCCTAGTCGGCGTCTCCCTCGAGCGGCTGCTTAAACCATCAATCAAGCCTTCCCTAGAGTCGGAGTCCATCTTCGTACTAGCCAATGCTTCTAGCCCATCGACAGCTCCGCCCTCCCGCTCGGCACCTTCGCCACCGGCTCCTCCTACCACGGCTGCCTTGTCGGTGCCGGCCGAGCCGGCCCAGCTGGCTACGTACGAAGCAGCCGGCTCTGACGCCGCAGCTGTCATGATGGCAGTCGAGGCCCCTCCCGCCGTCCCCAACCCTGGGGCTGGCGAGCCGGCCCTGGGGACTGGCGAGCCGGTCCCGGGGATTGATCACCCAGGCCTAAGGGCTCCCAAGCCGGCCCCCATCTCGGCTACCTCTTGGGCCCATCCCATCCTGGCGTTCCTTCTGCGTGGAGAGCTCCCTCTAGACGAGGCCATGGCAAGACAAATCCAGTGTTGGGCCTCGGCCTACAGCATCATCAGTCGCGAGCTCGTCCACTACAAAACCACCGGCATCTTCCAACTGTGCGTCGAGCCTGAGAAGGGTCAGGAGATCCTCCTCGACATCCACCAGGGCGAGTGCGGCCACCACGCCGCCTCCAGGACCCTGGTGGCCAAGGCTTTTCGCCATGGTTTCTACTGGACGACCACTTTCGAGGTGGCCAAGAAGCTAGTCGCCGAATGCGAGGGCTACCAGCGCTTCAGCATGCAGAGCCACCTTCTGGCATCGACCCTCCAGACCATCCCCCTCTTGTGGCCCTTCGCCATTTGGGGGCTGGACATGGTGGGACCCTTCAAAACCGCATCGATGCGGCGTGACACATCTGCTTGTAGTTGTCGACAAATTCACCAAGTGGATCGAGGTCTGGCCAATCAAGAAGCTGGACGGCCCCATGGCCATCCGGTTCATCGACGACATCACGATTCACTACGGCGTCGCCCCACATCATCATCACCGACAATGGTACGAAGTTTGCCAAGGGCGCACTCGCGCGATTCTGCTCCAAGCAGGGCATCCAGCTCGACCTGGCCTCCGTCAGTCATCCACAGTCAAATGGCCAGGTCGAAAGGGCAAACGGCCTAATCTTGTTCAGCATCAATCCCCGGCTCGTAACGCTGCTGGTAAGGTCAGCCGACTGTTGGGTCTTCTATGGAGAAACCAGCAACGAGCAAGGGGAGAGTGGATCTTCATACCTTTGAAGATCGCTAAGCGGAAGCGTTACAAGAACGCGGTTGATGGAGTCGTACTCGCAGCGATTCAGATCGCGGTAGATCCGATCAAGTGCCGAACGGACGGCACCTCCGCGTTCAACACACGTGCATCCCGGTGACGTCTCCAACACCTTGATCCAGCAAGGAGGAAGGAGAGGTTGGGGAAGGGATCCAACAGCAGCACGACGGCGTGTTGGTGGTGGAGTAGCAAGGTATTCCGACAGGGCTTCGCCTAAGCGCTGCGGAGGAGGAAGAAGAGAGGTAGGGCTTTGCCGTGAGAGAGAGATCAAATCCTGTCTCAAAACATCCAAAACCTCAAGTATATATAGGAGGAGGGACGTGGAGGGCTGTCTTGGCCTCTACTCCAAAGAGGAGAGGGCCGGCCGAATTAAAGGGAGAGTCCACCTCCCACAAGGGAGGTGGATCTCCTCCTTTTAAATCCCTTTTGCCTTATCTCCTTAACTCCAGCCACATGGGCCCACATAGATGGTCTTGGCCGACCCAATATGGGCTGGCACACCTCCTCTAAGGGCCCATGAGGTCCTTTGGTCGTCACACCCCTCTCGGGGGTCCTCCGGCACCCTCCCGGCACTCCCGGTACACTACCGATGAGCCCGAAAACTTTCCGGTGACCAAAACTGGACTTCCTATATATCAATCTTTACCTCCGGACCATTCCGGAGCTCCTCGTGACGTCCGGGATCTCATCCGGGACTCCGAACAACCTTCGGTAATCACGTATACCATTTCCCTATAACCCTAGCGTCATCGAACCTTAAGTGTGTAGACCCTACGGGTTCGGGAGACACGTAGACATGACCGAGACACTTCTCCGGCCAATAACCAACAGCGGGATCTGGATACCCATGTTGGCTCCCACGTACTCCACGATGATCTCATCGGATGAACCACGATGTCGGGGATTCAATCAATCCCGTATTCAATTCCCTTTGTCTATCGGTATGATACTTGCCCGAGATTCAATCGTCGGTATCCCCATACCTTGTTCAATCTCGTTACTGGCAAGTCTCTTTACTCGTTCCGTAATACATCATCCCGTGGCTAACTCCTTAGTCACATTGAGCTCATTATGATGATGTCTTACCAAGTGGGCCCAGAGATACCTCTCCGTCACACGGAGTGACAAATCCCAGTCTCGATTCGTGCCAACCCAACAGATACTTTCAGAGATACCCATAGTGCACCTTTATAGCCACCCAGTTACGTTGTGACGTTTGGCACACCCAAAGCATTCCTACAGTATCCGGGAGTTGCACAATCTCATGGTCTAAGGAAACGATACTTGACATTGAAAAGCTTTAGCAAATGAACTACACGATCTTGTGCTATGCTTGGGATTGGGTCTTGTCCATCACATCATTCTCCTAATGATGTGATCCCGTTATCAACGACATCCAATGTCCATGGCCATGAAACCGTGACCATCTATTGATCAACGAGCTAGTCAACTAGAGGCTCACTAGGGACATGTTGTGGTCTATGTATTCACACATGTATTACGGTTTCCGGTTAACACAATTATAGCATGAACAATAGACAATTATCATGAACAAGGAAATACAATAATAACCATTTTATTATTGCCTCTAGGGCATATTTCCAACAGTCTCCCACTTGCACTAGAGTCAATAATCTAGTTCACATCACCATGTGATTAACACTTACATCACCATGTGATCATATCATCATGTGATTAACACCCAATAAGTTTTGGGGTTTGTTCATGTTCTGCTCGTGAAAGAGATTTTTAGTCAGCGGGTCTGCGACATTCAGATCCGTGTGTACCTTTGCAAACTTTCCATTTCATATTTGTAGATACTGCTCCCACGCTCCACTTGGAGCTATTCCAAATGGCTGCTCCACTATACGTAGCCAGATTTCTACTAAGAGTTATCCGGATTGGAGTTAAAGCTTGCATCATCGTAACCCTTTACGATGAACTCTTTATCACCTCCATAATCGAGAAATATTTCCTTAGTTCTCAAGTTACTAAGGATAACTTTGACCGTTGTCCAGTGATCCACTCTTGGATTACTCTTGTACCCCTTGACAGACTCATGGCAAGGCACACACAGGTGCGGTACACAGCATGGCATACTATATAGAGCCTATGGCTAAAGCATAGGAGATGACACTCATCTCTTCTTTATCTTCTGCCGTGGTCGAGTATTGAGTCTTACTCAATTTCACACCTTACAATACAGTCAAGAACTCCTTCTTTGACCCATCTATTTTGAACTCCTTCAAAAACTTGTCAAGGTATGTCTTCGTCGAAAAAACTTATCAAGCGAATAGATCTATCCCTATAGATCTTGATGCTCAATAAAATAGTTGCTTTATCTGGGTCTTCCTTTGAAAAAAAAACTTTTCAAACAACCCTTCATGCTCTTCCAGAAATTCTACATCATTTCCGATCAATAATATGTCAACTACATATTCTTATAAGAAATTCCATAGCGCTCCCACTCACTTTCTTGCAAATACAAGTTTCTCATAAACTTTGTATAAACTTAAACACTTTGATCACCTCATCAAAGCATATATTCCAACTCCGAGATGCTTGCTCCAGTCCATAGAAGGATCGCTGGAGTTTGCATATTATTAGCATCCTTAGGATTGACAAAACCTTCTGGTTGTATCACATACAACTCTTCCTCACAGAAACCATTACGGAAACCTTGTTTTGTCATCCATCTGCCAGATTTCATAATCGAAAAATGCAGCAACTGCTAACAAAATTTTAATAGACTTTTAGCATCGCTACAGATGAGACAATCTCATTGCAGTCAACTCCTTGAACTTGGCGGAAACTTCTTTGCGACAAGTCGAGCTTTATAAACGGTGACATTTCACCATTAGCGTCTATGTTTATCTCAAAGGTCCATTTGTACTCAATGACCCGCCATTCAACAGGCAAGTCTACCAAAGTCCATACTTGGTTTTCATACATGGATCCTTTCTCGGATTTCATGGCTCCTAGCCATTTGTTGGAATTCGGGCCCACCATCGCTTCTCCATAGTTCGTAGGTTCATCGTTGTCCAACAACATGATTTCCAAGACAGGGTTGTCGTACTACTCAGGAGCAGTACGCGTCCTTGTCGACCTATGAGGTTCGATAGTGACTTGATCCGAAGCTTCATGATCATCATCATTAACTTCCTTTTCAACTGAGTAGGCTCTACAGAAACATCTTTCTGTGTTGCGCTATTCTCTGGTTGAAACAAAGGTTCAACAACCTCATCAAGTTCTATCTTCCTCCCACTCAATTCTTTCGAGAGAAACTCTTTCTCAAGAAAGGACCCGTTCTTAGCAACAAACACCTTTTGCGCTTGGATCTGAGATAGAAGGTATACCCAATGTCTCATTAGGGTATTCTATGAAGATGCATTTGTCTGCTTTGGGTTAGAGCTCGCTAGGTGAAAAACCCATTTTCACATAAGCGTCGCAGCCCCAAACATTAAGAAATGACAACTTAGGCTTCTGTCAAACCATAATTCTCACGGTGTCATCTCAACAGACTTAGATGGTGCCCTGTTAAAGTGAATGGATTTGTCTTTAATGCATAACCCCATAACGATAGTGGCAAAATGATAAGAGACATCATAGTACTCACTATATCCAATAGAGCACGACTACGATGTTCGAACACACCATCACACTATGGTGTTCCAGGAGGCGTGAGCTGTGAAACAATTTCCACATTGCCTAAAATTGCATACCAAACTCGTAACTTAGATATTCACCTCCATGATCGTATCATAGACATTTATCTTCTTGTCACGATGATCTTTAACTTCACTCTGAAACTCCTTGAACCTTTCAAACATTTCAGATTCGTGTTTCATTAAGTAAATATCCCCATATTTACTCAAATCATCAGTGAAGGTAAAGAAAAACAACGATATCCACTGTGTGTTTTAACACTCATTGGACCACATACATCAACATGTATTAATTCCAATAAGCCACTAGTCCACTCCATCATACCGGAAGACGGGGTCTGAGTCATCTTGCCAAAAAGGCATGGCTCGCATGTCTCAACCGATTCAAAATCGAGTGAGTCAAAAATCCATCATCATGGAGTTTCTTCATGCGATTTATACCAATATGACATTTAGCGGCAGTGCCACAAGTATATGGTACTATCATTATTACCTTTATATATTTTTGGTACCAACGTTATGAACATGTGTACTACTACGATCATGATTCGATAAACCATTCCGAGTGGGTGCATGACCATTGAAGGCATTATCCATGTAAATAGAATAACCATTATTCTCTAACTTATATGAATAACCGTATTGCACTAATCATGATCTAATCACGTTCATGCTCAACGCAAACACCAAATAACATTTATTTAGGTTTATCACAAATCCCGAAGGTAGAGAGAGCGTGCGATGGTGATCACATCAATCTTGGAAACACTTCCAACACACATCGTCACCTTTCACCTAGCTAGTCTCCGTTTATTCCGTAGCTTTTATTTCGAGTTGCTAGCACTTAGCAACCGAACCGGTATCCAATACCCAGGTGCTACTAGGAGTACCAGCAAGGTACACATCACTAACACGTATATCAAATATACCTCCATTGACATTACCAGCCTTCTTATCTACCAAGCATCTAGGGTTTTTCCGCTTCAGCGAACATTCTCCTCATAACAGAAGCACTTAGTCTCGGGTTCGGGCTCAACCTTGGGTTTCTTCACTAGAGCAACAACTGGCTTGCCATTCCTGAAGTTTTCCCTTCTTGCCCTTGCCCCTTTTGAAACTAGTGGTTTAACTTAACCATCAACACTTGATGCTCCTTCTTGATTTCTACCTTCGTGGTGTCAAACATCACGAACAACTCAAGGATCATCTTATCCATCCCTGGCATGTTATAGTTCATCACGAAGCTCTAGTAGCTTGGTGGCAGTGACTTGGAGAACTGCATTAATCACTATCTCATCTGGAAGATTAACTCCCACTTGATTCAAGTGATTGTAGCACCCAGACAATCTGAGCTCACGCTCACCGATTAAGCTATTCTCCTTTATCTTGCAGACAAAGAATCTTGTTGGAGGTCTCATACCTCTCAACATAGGCACGAGCCTGAGATCACAATCTCAGCTCCTAGAACATCTCATATGTTCCGTGACGTTCAAAACGTTTTGGAGCCTCAATTCTAAGCCGCAATGCATGACGCATTGAACTATCACGTAGTCACCAAAAAGTGCCTGTCATATGTTCACAACATCTACAGACAACACTTGAGGGAGTGGTGCAGTTAGCGGTACATCAAAAACATAAGCTTTCTGTGCAGCAATGAGGACAATCCTCAGATCACGGACCCTGTCCGCATTATTGCTACCATCAACTTTCAACTTACTTTTCTCTAGGATTGTATCAATAAAACTGTGGAGCTACAGCGCGAGCTATCTACGACATAATTTGCAAGGACATTTTTAGACTAAGTTCATGATAATTAAGTTCACTTAATCAAATTATTAATGAACTCCCACTTAGATAGACATCTCTCTAGTCTTCCAAGTGATACATGATCCATGTCAACTAGCCCGTGTCCGATCATCACGTGAGACGGACTAGTCATCCATGGTGAACATCTGTATGTTGATCGTATCTTCTATACGGCTCATGTTCGACCTTTCGGTCTTCCGTGTTCCGAGGCCATGTCTGTACATGCTAGGCTCGTCAAGTCAACCTAAGTGTTTCGCATGTGTAAATCTGGCTTACACCCGTTGTATGCGAACGTTAGAACCTATCACACCCGATCATCACGTGGTGCTTCGGAACAACGATCCTTAGCAACGGTGCACAGTTAGGGTGAACACCTTTCTTGAAATTTTATTGAGAGATCATCTTATTTACTACCGTCGTTCTATGCAAATAAGATGTAAACATGATAAACATCACATGCAATCAATATAGTGACATGATATGGCCAATATCATCTTGCTCCTTCGATCTCCATCTTCGGGGCACCATGATCATCACTGTCACCGGCACGACACCATGATCTCCATCATCATGATCTCCATCATTGTGTCTTCATGAAGTTGTCTCGCCAACTATTACTTCTACTACTACAGCTAACGTTTAGCAATAAAGTAAAGTAATTACATGGCGTTTATGATTGACACGCAGGTCATACAATAATATAAGACAACTCCTATGGCTCCTGCCGGTTGTCATAGTCATCGACATGCAAGTCGTGAACCCTATTACAAGAACATGATCAATCTCATACATCACAATGCATCACATCACATCCTTTTGGCCATATCACATCACACGGCATATGCTGCAAAAACAAGTTAGACGTCCTCTAATTTGTAGTTGCAAGTTTTTACGTGGTTGCTATAGGTTTCTAGCAAGAACGTTTCTTACCTACGTCAAAACCACAACGTGATATGCCAATTGCTATTTACCCTTCATAAGGACCCTTTTCATCGAATCCAATCCGACTAAGGTGGGAGAGACAGACACCCGCTAGCCACCTTATGCAACTAGTGCATGTCAGGCGGTGGAACCGGTCTCACGTAAGCGTACGTGTAAGGTTGGTCCGGGCCGCTTCATCCCACAATACCATCGAATCAAGATAAGACTAGTAACGGCAAGCATATTAACAAAATCGACGCCCACAACTAATTTGTGTTCTACTCGTGCATAGATTCTACGCATAGACCTAGCTCATGATGCCACTGTTGGGGAACGTAGTAGTAAATCAAAAATTTCCTACGCGTTCACCAAGATCCATCTATGGAGAAACCAGCAACGAGCAAGGGGAGAGTGGATCTTCATACCTTTGAAGATCGCTAAGCGGAAGCGTTACAAGAACGCGGTTGATGGAGTCGTACTCGCAGCGATTCAGATCGCGGTAGATCCGATCAAGTGCCGAACGGACGGCACCTCCGCGTTCAACACACGTGCATCCCGGTGACGTCTCCAACACCTTGATCCAGCAAGGAGGAAGGAGAGGTTGGGGAAGGGCTCCAACAGCAGCACGACGGCGTGTTGGTGGTGGAGTAGCAAGGTATTCCGATAGGGCTTCGCCTAAGCGCTGCGGAGGAGGAAGAAGAGAGGTAGGGCTTTGCCGTGAGAGAGAGAGATCAAATCCTGTCTCAAAACATCCAAAACCTCAAGTATATATAGGAGGAGGGACGTGGAGGGCTGTCTTGGCCTCTACTCCAAAGAGGAGAGGGCCGGCCGAATTAAAGGGAGAGTCCACCTCCCACAAGGGAGGTGGATCTCCTCCTTTTAAATCCCTTTTGCCTTATCTCCTTAACTCCAGCCACATGGGCCCACATAGATGGTCTTGGCCGACCCAATATGGGCTGGCACACCTCCTCTAAGGGCCCATGAGGTCCTTTGGTCGTCACACCCCTCTCGGGGGTCCTCCGGCACCCTCCCGGCACTCCCGGTACACTACCGATGAGCCCGAAAACTTTCCGGTGACCAAAACTGGACTTCCTATATATCAATCTTTACCTCCGGACCATTCCGGAGCTCCTCATGACATCCGGGATCTCATCTGGGACTCCGAACAACCTTCGGTAATCACGTATACCATTTCCCTATAACCCTAGCGTCATCGAACCTTAAGTGTGTAGACCCTACGGGTTCGGGAGACACGTAGACATGACCGAGACACTTCTCCGGCCAATAACCAACAGCGGGATCTGGATACCCATGTTGGCTCCCACGTACTCCACGATGATCTCATCGGATGAACCACGATGTCGGGGATTCAATCAATCCCGTATTCAATTCCCTTTGTCTATCGGTATGATACTTGCCCGAGATTCGATCGTCGGTATCCCCATACCTTGTTCAATCTCGTTACTGGCAAGTCTCTTTACTCGTTCCGTAATACATCATCCCGTGGCTAACTCCTTAGTCACACTGAGCTCATTATGATGATGTCTTACCAAGTGGGCCCAGAGATACCTCTCCGTCACACGGAGTGACAAATCCCAGTCTCGATTCGTGCCAACCCAACAGATACTTTCAGAGATACCCGTAGTGCACCTTTATAGCCACCCAGTTACGTTGTGACGTTTGGCACACCCAAAGCATTCCTACAGTATCCGGGAGTTGCACAATCTCATGGTCTAAGGAAACGATACTTGACATTGAAAAGCTTTAGCAAATGAACTACACGATCTTGTGCTATGCTTGGGATTGGGTCTTGTCCATCACATCATTCTCCTAATGATGTGATCCCGTTATCAACGACATCCAATGTCCATGGCCATGAAACCGTGACCATCTATTGAACAACGAGCTAGTCAACTAGAGGCTCACTAGGGACATGTTGTGGTCTATGTATTCACACATGTATTACGGTTTCCGGTTAACACAATTATAGCATGAACAATAGACAATTATCATGAACAAGGAAATACAATAATAACCATTTTATTATTGCCTCTAGGGCATATTTCCAACAAAAAGGAGTCAAGCTAATGGACCTAAGGGGCAAACAAAGGGAAGGGCAAGCCGACACGCATAAAAACTAACTTTGCAACAACCAGAAACTTCATAATTTAAAAAGGCCCACAGTCATTACGATTCATTACATTACACCCCAGTGGGTGAACTTGAGTCTAAAATGCAGGAAAAAACAAAAGAAAAGTAAAGACGCCTAGGGGCTCAGGCCACCGGCGCATCACCAGCCGGCGCATCGCCAGTCGGCTCGACTCTCGGCCCGGAGGTAGTCGCGGCCTTCGGGGCGGCTTCCTTGGCCTTCAGGGCAGCCTCTGCGGTCCCAGCCATCTCGTTGCTGGAATCGGTGCTCTCATCGGCGACCTCCTCGTCCTTTGGACCTTGGGGGTATTCGAAGGAGTCCTCGGCTACCGGCTCGCCGTCCTTGCCAAGGGCCGGCAGGAGCTCGTCCGGGTCGACGTATGACTCGAGCTCGTTGGCCCGGCGGATGAGGATGGGCTCGCGGGCCGCCCGCTCCTCGGCCGGCTCGTCCCGCATAGTGGCCAGCTGGACCAAGTCAACGCCGTGGTACCATGAGGTGACGAACCGGAGCGCCATCCGCGCGCCGACTCGAGCCGCCGACACCTTCCAGACCTCGCACCGGGCTATGGCGTTCTCCAGCCACAAAGCCACGCGGCTCTCCGGAGCTCTACGGCCTGGCCACAAGGTAGCGGTGACCTCCTTGCCGGCCGTCTTTAGCCGCTCCACGCTCCGCTCGAGGTGGTTCAGCCAGTTCTCTATGGCCAGCCCAAGCTCCACCATATCCCAAGCGGCACCCCCCTCGATGGTGCGTTCGCGCGACCGGAGATACTTCCGGTGCTCCTCAACGGCACGCTCAGTGCGGCACTGGGTTTCCCGGAAGCGCCCTAAAGAAGAAAGGGAAGATTGAGAAGAGAAGCGACTCAAAGACAAAAAGAAAGCAGCCGACTGAAAAAATAAAAATTGGTAGTTACGCTCAATGGAGTCGTCTAGCTCAATGGTGAAGTGGAGCGACGAGTCCCACTCCGACACCAGCGTCGCCTCCGCCTCGGCGAGGGAAACCCTATGCTCCTCGAGCGTCCTCTCGAGGCGGGTCACCTCGTTTTGGAGGGCGGCTGTCCGTTGGGCGGCATCAGTCACTTCCTTGACGGCTTTCTCCTTGGACGTCACCTCCCGCACCACGTCGGCCTTCAAGCGGTCTTGGGCCGCTGGCCCATCCACCAGCAGGGCGCCCAGCCGGTCCCTCTCCTCGGAGACCGCCTCGGCCTTCTCCTCCCGGAGGGTGGTCAGCTCCCCTACGAAGCAAAATTGATGTCAGCCGGACGTTCCGGACCCATCCCGGCTGCCAAGCAGCCGGCCCGGCTCCCTGGGGCTAGCCCCCCCACAAGACCAAATGTACCTCGCACCAGCACCAGCTCCGCCTCGAGCCGGTAGAAGCCATGCTTTCCGCGGTTATGGATGGAGACCGCCTCGTCAAACAGCTCCTGTCGTTGTGCGTTCCCCGCCTGCCACAGGAAGTCAAAATCAGAAGGTGCACAAGGAGATCCGGCCTGACTGACCCACAGCCGGTCAGTCGACCCGCATCTCGAGGGCTACACCCAGTGGGTGCGCTAGCTCGCCCCCACTGAAAATTGCAACAAGGACAAACAATGCTTACCTCGGCACGCCGTAGGGTGTTGTCAGTCGCCTCCGCGAACCGGGCCAGCTCCTGACGGCACCGCTCCAGGACACTCCCCAACTCCCCGAGCGTGGGGACCAGGCCGCCTGTCGGGGAGCCAGAAGGGTAGGGACGCGTGCCAGCGCCTCCCAGCCCCGGATCACATCAACCATGGACCTCCGGGTCCGGCTGTCATCGCCACCCGTCCCGGCATTCATCATGGTGCCAGCTGCCGGGGGGGATTGATAACGGCGAGGGCACGGGAATTGATCCCTAGTTGCCCCTCGCTCGATGCTGGTGCCACCCCTTCCTCCTGTCGGCCCGGCTTCCGTCAGGTCGACCATCGACTCCACATCATGGAGTTTGATGGGGTCCCTGAAGCGCATAAGGGTCAGGCACCCGCCAAGCCACAACTAGGAAAGGAACCCATGCAAAAAGAAGGTCACTTACCCGGTGACGACGGGCAGAACCCGCCTAGTGCGTGCCGGTGGCTTCGGCACGATCGCCTTCGCCCGCTTGCGGGCAGGCGGCGAGGCCACCGGCTCCTCCTGAGCCGGCCTCTTCCCCCGGCTGGTGGTTCTGGCCGTCAGGGCTTGGGGAGACCGCTCCTCGCTCCGCCCGCGCCGGCCCTGCTTAACTATGGGGGAGGCACGTTCAGGATCCGAACATCGTTTTCATCATCGTCATCGGTCCAGTCCCTGATTGTGGGACCGGGAGGATACTCATCGGCTCCGTTGGGCTCTCCAGCTGCGCTGGGCCCGATGGCTCCTAGATCGGCCACCTCCTTGACCTCCCCTGAGGAATCAACCCCCTCTTCGGGCGGGCCTCCCTGCTCGTAGTCCTTAGAGTCGGAGTGGTCGTGCTTCACCTCTAAGATTTGGGGGTGTGGGCCATCTAGCGTGTTCTCTCACACGAACAACTGCGGTCAGCACAGAAGAGTAAGATCGGACACCGGCTAGAGGTGTTCGAACAAGAAGGGCCGTCTCGACGAAATGTACCAGGGTTACTCAACGGTGGCGGTCGTACGACTCCTTGCCGAAGGTCCACGACGCCGGCGCCAGCTTGAAGGTCGTGATGGCATTCACCCGCCTCGCCACCTGAGCCGGCGTCAGGTCAACGGTCATCAGCCGACAGGGGTCCCGGCGGCTGGACATGTCGCAGATCCGGTGCGACCCCATCTGGAGAGGCAGCACCCAGTGCGCGATGAAGGCCGCCACCAGATCAGAGGCGACCAGCCCCTCCCGGTCCTTAGCTCCACGAGCCGGTCGAGCTCTATGAGAGCGGTTCCGCGTGAGGCGGCCCTCGTCCAGTTCACCCCGAAGGACGGGGCGTTGACATACTGCGGCAACCGGATGTAATCCCGCTATAGGTTGTCGTTCTTCACGTAGAAGGAGGTCCGATGCCAGCCCTTGACGGAGTCAATCATGCTGAAGTGCCGGAAGCGCAAACCGCGGCAGAACACCGCCATGCCCCCGCAGGCGGCGCTTTTGAGGACCTTAAGGAAGAACAATGCCTTGAAGAAATCCATGAAGGGGAGCATCCCCAAGTAGCCCTCGCACAGCGTCACAAAGCCCGAAATGTAGAGGATGGCATTGGGGCCGAGGTGATGTGGTTGGAGGTCGAAGGTGTCCATCATTAGACGAAAGAAATGGCTCACCGGGAGCCCGAAGCCATGGGAGAAGTGGCAGGAGAAGATGATGAACTCCCCCTCCTGCGGCTCGGGCACCAACTCATCTCTCGGTGCGTGGGCGGTTACGCGCTCCACCGGCGGTAGCATGCGCGCACGGCAGAGCTCCGCAATGGTGGCCTCCGTGACCATGGAACCGACCCAGCTCCCCAGGCGTCCTTCGGCCATCACGACGACAGGGCTGCATGTGGGGACGTGCGAGCGGGGTCGCTGGCAAGATGAGCAGCGGCGCACGAGGGAGCGGAGAAGACGAGAGGAGGAAGACAAGGGGCAAATGGCACGCGGGTGTTGCCCCCCTCCGCTCCCCCTCCCTTTTTAAAGGGGGAGGCCACGACCGGGGAATGTGGGTATTAACTGTGCCCACTCCCCAGGAATCTCCGCGCGTGCATCGGCATCCTGGGCCGTAACTACCGCATCAGGGCATGGAAGATCTTTGCCTGCGTCCCGAGGCCTACTGGACTATGCCCGAGGCCTAGCAGGCTAGGCCCAGGGCGACATCCCGTCTGCCAACGTGCGCGAGACCCACGACATCATTACTCGCCACATGGCGCGCTGCCGGCTGGCCCAGGTCCCAGGGCGGCATGACGGGACCCGAGGCGTCGGGAACGGCCACTGACCCGACTAGCTGTTCAGCTTCACGCCGGAGGCGGGTACCGTTGGGAGGAAGCCGCTGGCTCCCCTCTGTCCGGCAGACACGGGCCCTCGCCGGCTTCGGGGACTACTGATGTGGTTATTACCCTGGGTAGGCCAAAGCAACGGGGTTCTCTCCTCCGCTTCAAGAAAAAGTATGTGGTCGGCTGCTTATAGCAGGCTGGCGCATAGCCGGTTGGTGCATTTCCGGTTGGATCGAGGCCGGCTGGTCAAGGAGTCGGCACGGCCCCCGGCCAGCTGGCCGCGGCCAGCTGCCTTCGAGCCGTCGCCTCCGTTGACCCATGGGTGGACAAGAACCCGTCCCATCCCTCTACACACGGGTACGACGACACGACGGGCACTAATGTAGCCACAGTGGTCGCTGACCCACGGGTGCGCGTGGCTACAGTTCGGCCGGTCGTACCGCTGACCTTGGGCGACCGCGACCAGGCAGGGTAACAGTGCCAACATGCCCCCTCCCACTTGATTACCTGCTCCAGCGTGGCTACAGTGCATCCGGCCATAATGGAGACTTCGGCCGGCTGGCACAAGACGACGCCACCCGAGCGACCCGTGCCGTGGCAGGTGGGCAGGGGCCAATCATGGAGCCGGCTGGCGGGCCCCAGCAGGCGATGGGACCGCACAACCGGTGGACCCCACAGGCGACAAGACGGCTCGCAAGGCGGGGCCCTCTGGCCAGCCGGAGAGGCTACCAGCTGGATCCCACCACTTTGTACCCCAGGAATATTGTAAGCTGGGGGTTGGCCTATAATACCCCCCGAGCCCCTCATGCAATGGGAAGGGCAAATGTCACGCACACACACCCACGAGAAATTTCCCTCATATTCACCCTGGTAACGGAGGAAGGCAAGTCGGCTGCTCCCTCTTCCTCCTCTAGCAAACAGTTCCAGGAGCAACCTTGTAAACACACCCATCCATCAACTAGACCAAGCAGGACTAGGGGTATTACCTCCCACGGAGGGTCCTGAACCTGGGTACATTGCGTGTCACCACCGCTTGTGCCTAATCCCGCACCCGGAGCCCGTCGGCATCCTCCGTCCCCAACCACCTTCGATAAGCCTACCCATGGCATCTATTGTGAGAAAACGACGACAGCCGCGCTTTCCGCTTTGAAGGCTGCGAGTGCCAAGCATGAGGCCCGGGTAGAGGAGGTGCAACAAGAGCTGAAGGATCCCGGTGCGAAGTGCAAGGCCCTTGAGCAAAAAGGCAATGAACAAGCCACTGAGCTAGCCATGCTAAAATCTGAGCTCCAAAAGGAACGGGTGGAGGTTCGCCAAGTCAAGGCTGTCACCGATGGTAAGCCGTATTCACTACAATGCGCCTTTGGTGGTAGCAAGTTTGCTTTGCTCACCCAGGTGTGGTGTTCCTCAGGCGTTTATGTGGATCTCCAGAAGAGTGCAGCGGACGCGAGCAAGTTTTATGCTTTGCGGGCGGAGGATGATGAGGCCCGGCTATTCTGGGCAGAGTTTGAGTCCCTCGGGTGCTCTCCTCTCCTCATCGAGCAAATGAAGTAACTGATGGAGATGCACAGGATGGCGGAGCCGGCCATGAAGGACCTCTACAGCCAACTGTGGCCTGAGGAGCCATTGCCGAGCAACTATTTCGGCTTGGTGGAGAAACTATGCGATGCTGCGCATCGGGTTGATGTGCTAAAGCGCTCTACATGCATCGAGGGATCTCAGATGGTCTTTGCAAAGATCATGGTGCACTGGCCGAAGCTCCAGCCGACCAAGATAGCCACCGCACCTCCGCCTCCTGACAAGGGGCATATGCACCCCGAGCTATACTTCCCCGCAGTGATGGAGGGTGCTCATGCAATAGAGCCCCAATGCTCCAAAGATGTTTTGTATGAATGAGCGTGTTGTAATATGTCCGAAGACTTTAATGCTTTATAATCAGTGTTGCATGGTTTATCATGTCTTATAAGCATCTAATTTTTATTTTGACTCCTATGTGGCTGTTTTAATGGAAAGTTGCGAGTCATCAGCTTCAACCCCCATGTAGATACTACGTGGGGTGTCTCTGTATCCGGACTGTGACCCTTAGCCAAGGTATCGGGTGCCCGAAGGCGGTAGTGCGAGGGGGACAAGGCAATCAGACTGTGACGCTTTATCATTTTCACTTAGCCATAGGAGCGTAGAAAAATACGGGGGCTGATGACTAGCCCCCTGTGTTTTGTGATGTTCTGATGTACCGGGGCCGAAGCCAGTATCACATGGTTTGTACCAGTACAAAACCCATCGTATAACACGGAATAACCGTTATCGGTTTTTTAGTATGACACTTATGCTCCGATTTGCAGACCAATTCTCGCTTACTATGACAGTCAGTTTTTGGCTTTCTCCCCTGAGGTGCTTGACCAGACGAGCTGGAAACACAATCACAATGGTTCTCCTTTTGCCCTTTTAGCCGAACGAGCGGAACATAAGAGGGCAAGCACACGAGCGAGGCAACCGAACTATTGACCCAAGACATAGTTAGGATTCGATGCATATAAAGAAAAATCAAAGACGCCGAACACACGACCAGTTGTGCCGGGGTGATGCTCACGGTGATTTTTATAAATTCAAGCGCCCTGTCTATTAGCCGATTGCATCATGATGTATACTGAACAATTGTCGCAAGTAGAGTTGATGAGGGAAGAACAGAGTAAATATAAAATACAACAAAGTGGCCATGTATAATGGTATTGTATTTGCTCAATAATTCTTATAGCTCCGATTGCCGAAGCAATTGTTTACAGGTATTTGAAGATGAAATATAAAATTTACAGAGGGGAGGTTGTACCAGGGGTCTTCGATTGGTGGCATGCTGTCCTCGATGTGCCATGTCGCCTGTTCGTTCATATTCCCCTGTGGGAGTTGCATTCCTTTAAGGGTGATGTTGTCATCGAGCAAACCTCGGGAAGAAGGTCGTGAGAATTCGTCGAAGTGTGGATGAGCTTGATGCTTTAGTAGGTCCTTGATGGTACCTGTGTTCTGTCCGAGGATGTGTACTCGTAATGGTTCGGTCCAGCCGAACACTTACCCTTTGGTGGTTATTACCCACTGCTGCCCATGGAATCTTGAGTGTGAAGTTGTGCCTTCTTGGCATGTGTTTGACGGTTTTCAAGGTTGTGCAATGGGGGGTGTCCCTATGTCTGGGGAGAAGAAGAATCTCGGAGTTCGGATTGAAACCGAGCTCGTTTATCGACCTTACAGGCCTTTATGGCAGATTTAGGTGTTTGTCGACTGTCCTCGTAATGGAATTAGGCTGCCAGGGCTAATGCATGTTCCTCAGTTTGGAGGGAACGCTCTCTGTTGCCGTTGACAGTGATGACCTACTTGGGCCCGGGCACCTTGAGCTTGAGGTATGCGTACTGTGGGATAGTGTTAAAGTGAGCGAATGTTGTATGGCCTAGCAGGGTGTGATAGCCGTTGCAGAAAGGTACGATGTCGAAGATCAAGTCCTCGCTATGAAAGTTATTGGGCGAGCCGAACACCACTTCTAGGCTCACCGAGCTCGTGCACCGGGCCTCGATGCCTGGGATCACTCCTTTAAAGGTAGTGTTGCTGGGTTTGATCCTTGATGGATATATACCCATCTTTTAAATAGTGTCCGAGTAAATCAGATTTAGGCTACTTACTCCGTCCATTAGGAATTAGTGAGGTGATACTCATTGATTATGGGGTCTAAGACGAGTGCCGCCGACCCCCCATGACGGATACTGGTCGGGTGATCTCGTCGATCAAAGGTGATCAGGTAGGCCAACCATGGGTTAAATTTTAGGGCTACTAGCTCTGCGGTGTAGACCTCTCGAAGGGCGCGCTTCCTCTCCTTTTTAGGTATATGAGTGGCTTATATCGTGTTCACAATCTTTACCTCTGGAGGGAACTACTTCGGACCTCCATTGTTCGGACCGTGGGGCTCCTCGTCGTCCTTGCTGCGTGGGCCTTTGCCCTGCTCCTCGGCTGCGAGTTTGCCGACCTATTTAAACACACAACAGTTCCGGTTGGTGTGGTTGGCGGGCTTGTCTAGAGTGCCATGGATCTGTGAAGGCATCTCCGTGATCTGTTCTAGCGGGGTGGGTCCGTCATGGTTGCCTTTAGGAGGCTCCCAAATTGAGGGTTGCGGAAGCCGGCATTAACGGTCGTGTCGTCGGCGTCGCTAGTACTGTGTCGGTGTTTATTTTTGTTGCGTCGTGGTTTCCTGTTTCCATCCTGAGCTTCGGAGGTGCCGGGCTCTTCGGGGTTGTGGCTTCTTCCCTCTAGCCAGTTATCCTCGCCTGCGCAAAAGCGGGTCATGAGTGATGTATGGGCAGACATGGTCTATGGTTTGTCCTGACCGAGCTGGCAAGCCAGCCATTTAATCCTGAATTTTGTGCCTGAAAGAGGCTATAGCTTCGACATCTGGGCAATCGATGATCTGGTTTTTCTTAGTCTGGAACCGATTCCAGAATTGTCGACCGGACTGTCCTGCTTTTTGGATGACATTGCTTAGGTCGGAGGAGTCCGGAGGCCGTACATAGGTGCCCTGGAAGTTAGATCGGAATGCATCCTCGAGATCCTCCCACCTCCCGATAGAATTTTCAGGGAGACTATTCAGCCAGTGCCGAGCTGGCCCCTTAAGTTTGAGGGGCAAATATTTGATGGCGTGGAGATCATCTCCTCGTGCCATGTGAATGTGGAGGAGGAAATCCTCGATCCACACTATTGGGTTAGTTGTTCCTTCGTATTTCTCTATGTTCATGGGTTTAAATCCTTCCGGGAACTGATGTTGTATCACCTCATCGGTGAAGCACAGTGGGTGGGCAGCGCCTCTGACCCAGGGTATGTCACGCCGGTAGTTGGCGTCTATTTTGACCCGGTTTTTCTCCCAAACTCTATTGTTTCGGTTGAGCCAGGGCCGGTACCCGTCCCGTCTATCGGGGGAGTACCGTCTAGATCCATAGATGGATCTCGTGTGGCCTGTTCTACAATCCAGATCGTGTCGTAGGTCATACCTGTCCTTAGGCTCCATGGGCTCCTTTCCCCTTCCACGGGGTATCGCCGGACTATAACCGGTGTTGACTGCCGTCCTGTCTCGTCCTCGGGGAGGGCGGTCTGGCTAGTCATATGGAGTGTGCTTGGGGGACGGCGTATTAGGGAGCTCGTCATCAAATTGTGGCAGCATCCATCGGCATGGATAGCTCTTGAGCTGGTTTGATAGACCGGTGTTGTATCCTTCCTCGACTGATAGGACCCTCGTCCACCTATCATTGAGGGTATCTTGTTCGGCCTTAAGTTGTTGTTCTTTTGCTTTTAGGCTTCGGGCAGTTGCTATGAGTTGTTTCCTAAACCGTTCTTGATCCTCAAGGTCTTCGTGGACGAAAAAGTCCTCGGCTTCTGGGCTATCCTCCTCCTCTATAGGGGGAAGTAGTTATCATCGTCGGAATCGTTTGGATCCTTGGGGTCACGCTGGTCCTCCGGCCTTTCTTGGTCCTTAGCGGCTGCTCGGGGATATCAGGATCATCGAGGTCTTCCGGGGTATCATTTTCCATAGTGCCAGCAATAGCTTCCCGTACCTTTTTAGTCTTTGATCATTTGCAGGTCTCCGACGCCTTGATGGCGCTTCACCCGATTCATGACCATTCTTTGCGAGTGTGCGCTCGCCGTTATCGGCTGGAGTATCCACCATGTAGATGTCGTAGGTGGTGGTGGCAGTCCATCACCTGGTGTTGACAGGGGTGGGAGCGCGATCCTCTTCCTCCATGTCTTCTGCCTCCTCGAAGGCGTAGTCCAACATATTGGTTAAGTCTTCGATTGTGGCTACAAAGTGGGTGTCGGGTGGGACGAAAAATTGTTCTTGATCTGCCTCAAGGCTGATCTGAGCGTGGATCGGGGTTGGGTCGTCAGTAATTTTCATTGATAGGATCCAATCTAGAGATTCGTTGAGTGTCGAGAGCTCGATTCGGTCAATCTGCCCGGCATGTTCAGAGTTAACCTCCGATGCGTCCGCACGAGAAGTTTATTCAGCAGGACTTGATGCCCGGTCATCTCGCACTATAGCCGGATCCGGATTGAGATCCAGATCATCACCGGGGTAGGTCCCGTGGACGGGATCGGAAGTGAAATCCGAGGTTAAGGCCTCGGAGTCCTCGGGCGCGTCGGGTAAGACTGTGAGTCCGGTGAGCGAAAGATCACCCCGAGAGTCTACAGAGAACTCTAAGTTCCCGAATCCGACCCCTTGATTGGGGACAAAACTCGTGACCTGGCCTAGACAGCCGGTCGGGTCAGCGTGCAACACAATGGTATCGAAAGCAAAGATCTGTCGAGGGACAAAGGAGTCCATGCTCCGGACTTCTTCATTGATGACAACACGAGCCATTGATTCCTTTGGTGATGACAATAAAACTCTCAATGAAAGAATCAAAGTCGGTGTCAAAACCGGCGGATCTCAGGTAGGGGGTCCCAGGCTGTGAGTCTAGGATCGATGGTAACAAGGGGACGAAGCAGATAATGTTTACCAAAGTTCGGGCCCTCCTATGGAGGTAAAACCCTACGTCTTGCTTGATTATATTGATGGTATGAAGGTTACAGAGTTGATCTACCTCGAGATCGACTAGCTAAAACCCTAGATCAGTTTCTCTCCCCTACAATCAAAAACCCTCCCAGATTATATAGACACCGGGGGTTCCTAGGGTTTACACATGACAAGTCACCTGTCGGGGATGGAAATGTCCATTCCCTCATCCTGACTTGGAGTACACCACGCGCCTTCGGGACATCCTTCTAGAACAAAGGGTCTCGATGTATCCGGCCTCTCCCGCAATAGTTAGAGTGCGGCCCACCATGCCGGCCCATTGAGAGACAGGCCAGCAACCTGAGGACCCCTTAGTACAGGACTCCCTCACTTGGTGCCAGAGGTTGGCACGTAGAAGAGACCGCTTCCTCCCCGGAAACGGCGTGAGAAATTCCTTCACTTTGACGTGGCTTGAGACTGTGTCGGTATTTCCCCAAAGAGGAAGGGATGATGCAGCACAACGACGGTAAGTATTCCCCTCAGTTATGAAACCAAGGTATCGAACCAGTAGGAGGATCACCACCACCTAATAAACAACACCAACACACAAAGAACAAATACTTGCAACCCGACGCGAAAGAGAGGTTGTCAATCTCTCTATGGTAAAAAGATAGATTAGGTAGTGATATATTGTAGAGATAGATCTCTCAAGAACACAAGATAAAAAGAGCAAATAAAAAGTGCACCAATATATTTTTTGGATTTTTGGAATAATAGATCTGAAAACAAAAGCAACAAAAATACAGATCGGAAAGCAATATGTTGGACAAGTAGACCCGAGGGCCATAGGTTTCACTAGTGGCTTCTCTCATGAGTATAGAACATGGTGGGTGAACAAATTACTGTTGGGAAATTGATAGAAGATCAAATAATCATGACGATGTACAAGGCGATGATCATTATATAGGCATCACGTCCAAGATAAGTAGACCGACTCCTTCCTGCATCTACCACTATTACTCCACACATCAACCGCTATCCAGCATGCATCTAGTGTAGTAAATTCATGGGAAAATGGAATAATGCAATAATAACAATGACATTATGTACACAAGATCTATTCATGTATGAATAGACCCTATGTTTTTATCCTTAATGCAATGATACATGTGTGCCTCGCTGCCCCTTCTGTCACTAGGAGAGGACACCCAAGATAGAACCCATCACAAAGCACCTCTTCCCATGGCAAGAAAAATCGATCTAGTTGGCCTAACTAAACCAAAGATTCGAAGAAGAAATATGAGGCTATTAGTAATCATGCATATAATAGATCAAAGAAGACTCAAATAATATTCATGGATAGAAACTGATCATGAACTCAAAATTCATCGGATCCCAACAAACACACCGCAAAACTTAACATAAAATAGATCTCCAAGAGGCCATTGTATGAGTATCAAAATAGAGAGAGAGAATAAGCCATCTAGCTACTTCCTACGGACCGTAGATCTATGGTGGACTACTCACGCATCATCGGAGAGGCACCAATGAGTATGATGAACCCCTCCGTGATGGTGTTAGATTGGATCTCGAGGTTCTGAAACTTGCGGTGGCTAGATGTGTTTTTCGTCGACTCCTTTAGGGTTTCTAGAATATTTGGGAATTTCTAGGCATCAGAGGCGGTGAAGAGGGGCCCTGACGAGGGCACAACCCATCAGGGGCGTGTGTGGGGCCTCTGGCACGCCCTGGTAGGTTGTGGTCTCCACGGCCAACCTCTCTGGCACTTCTTTGGCCCACTGGGTATCTTCTGTTTCAAAACAAATCTCCAAAAAGTTTTGTCGCGATAGGACTCCATTTGGTACTGATATTCTACGAAGTAAAAAACAAGCAGAAACAACAACTGGCATTTTGGCACTATGTCAATATGTTAGTCCCAAAAAATATTATAAAGTTTCTATAAAGTGATTTTTAGACATCCAAGAATGATAATATAACAGCATGGAACAAGCAAAAATTATAGATACATTGGAGACGTATCAGTGGGCCCCACAACTTGGAAAAGGCTTATAGGTGAACTCAAATCAGTGGCGGGCACTGCCTAGAAACTTCCACTCGTAATATGAAAATTACCAATGGTGGACGCAAAACCTCGCCCACCACTACTATGGGCTTACCAGTGGCGGGCGCCAGTTTGCGCCCGCCATTGGTACCAACTACCCAATAAGATTTATGCTCTAGTTCTGGAGGTAAGTGACATGCTTTACCATAAACCATTTTATACGGAGACATACCCATAGGGTTTTTATAAGTAGTTCTATAAGCCCATGCATCGTCAAGTTTCTTAGACCAATTCTTTCTAGATCTATTAATATTCTTTTGCAAGATCAATTTAATTTCTCTATTGCTTAATTCTACTTGACCACTAGAATGAGGATGATAAGGAGATGCAATTCTATGATTAACATCATACTTAGCAAGCAATTTACGGAAGGCACCATGAATAAAGTGTGAACCACCATCAGTCAATAAATATCTAGGGACTACAAATCTAGGGAAAATAAATTCTCTCATCATTTTAATAGAGGTGTTATGATCAACACTACTAGTTCGAATAGCTTCTACCCAATTAGTAACATAATCAACACAACTACAATATGACTATACCCATTGGACACTGGAAAAGGTCCCATATAATCAAAACCCCAAACATCAAATGGTTCAATAATAAGAGAGTAATTCATAGGCATTTCTTGACATGTACTAATATTGCCAATTCTTTGACATTCATCCCATGACAAGACAAACTTACAAGCATCCTTGAAGAGAGTAGGCCAATAAAACCCAGATTGTAATACCTTGTGTGGAGTTCTATCTCCAGTGTGGTGTCCTTTGTAGGCCTCGGAATGACACTTGTATAGGATCTATTCCTGTTCATGCTCAGGTACACAACGTGCAATAACACCATCTACTCCTTTATAAAGGTGTGTATCATCCCAAAAGTAATGTTGTAAATCATAGAAGAAATTTTTCTTTTGTTGGTATGTGAAACTAGGCAGTATAAATTTAGCAACAATGTAATTAGCATAATCATCATACCAAGGAGCATTACACGAAGCATTTATGATAACTAATTGTTTATCATGAAAGATATCATCAATAGGTAGTGAATCATCATGAACATTTTCTAACGTAGACAAGTTATCCGCTATGGGGTCATCAACACCCTTTCTATCAACAATATGCAAGTCAAATTCTTCTAGCAGGTATTTGAGAGAAACCGGAATAACCATCTAGAAAGCAAAAATGTGTGTGTAGCATTTGATCAATAAAAGGTAGGGGCAATGATCTATCCTAGTAGCTTTATTTAATTTCCTAAACTCAATTACCATCCTATACCGTGTAACAATTCTTTGCGAGATCAATTCATTTTTATCATTAGGAACTACGGTAATACCTCCTTTCTTAGGGATACAATGAACGGGACTAAACCATATACTATAAGCAATATGATAAATAATACCTACCTATAGAAGCTTTAATATTTCATTTCTTACCACTTCTTTCATTTTAGGATTTAACTGTCGTTGGTGATCAACAACTGGTTTAGCATCGGGCTCCATATTAATTTTATGCTAACATAGAGTGGGACTAATGGCCTTAAGATCATCAAGAAGATATTCAATAGCAGCATGGTGCTTCCTCAGAGTTTTTAACAATCACTTTTCTTCATGCTCTGAATGGTTAGCACTAATAATAACATGATATATCTTCTTTTCATCAAGATAAGCATATTTCAGGGTATCCGGTAATTGTTTAAGCTCAAACACGGAATCACCCTTGGGTGGAGGAGAATCCACAAGTATTTCAACAGGCAAGTTGTGTTTCAAAATAGGATACTGATCAAAGAAAATGTTATCTACTTCATTCGTTTCATTCATATGCATATTGTTTTCATGGTCTAGCAAATATTGTTCTAAGAGATCAGTAGGAGGCACAACAATAGAAGAAAGACCAATAATTTCATCCTTACTAGGCAATTCTTTATCATGGCGTTGTCTACGAAATTTAGAGAAATTAAACTCATGAGGCTTGTCCCCAAAACTTGCAGTAACAGTTTCCTTCTCACAATCTATCATGGGATTAACAATAATCAAGAAAGGTCTACCAAATATAATGGGACAAAAATCATCTTGTGGGGAACCAAGGACAAGGAAATCAGTAGGATATTTTATTTTCCCACACAAGACTTCAACATCTCTAACAATCCCAACTGGTGATATAGTATCTCTATTAGCAAGCTTAATTGTAGCATCAATTTCCTCTAACTCAGCTGGTGCAATATCATTCATAATTTCTCTATATAAGGTAAAGGGAATTGCACTCACACTAGCACCCACATCACATAAGGCATGGTAAAAATGATCTCCTATTTTAATAGAAACAATAGGCATGCCAACAATAGGTCTATGTTTATCTTTGGCAACAGGTCTAGTAATTCTGACAGCTTTATCATAGAATTGAATAACATGCCCATCAATATTATCAACCAACAGATCTTGAACCTTAGCAATACTAGGCTCAACTTTAATTTATTCAGGAGGTGTAGGTGTTCTAACATAGCTCTTACGAACCACAGTTGAAGCTTTAGCATGTTCCTTTATTCTAACAGGGAAATGTGGGTTTTCAATATAAGCAACAGGAATAATAGGATCAACATTATAAGTAATAGTTTGTTCTTCAAGTTTAATAGGTTCAACTACTTTCACTTCAATGGGAGGATGATATTTAAACCACTTCTCCTTAGGGAGATCAACATGAGTAGCAAAAGATTCACAGAAAGAAGCTAATATCACAGAGTCAAGTGCATATTTAGTGCTAAATTCACGAAAATCATCAGTCTCTACAAAGGATTTAACACAATCAAACTTAAGGTTTATACCTGACTCCTTACCTTCATCGAGTTCCCAATATTCAGAGTTGCGTTTAATTCTTTCCAATAAACCCCATTTGAAGTCAATATCTTTCTTCATATAGGAACCAATACAAGAAGTATCGAGCATGGATTAATCATTACGAGAAAGCCGAGCATAAAAATTCTGAATAATAATTTCTCTCGAGAGCTCATGATTGGGGCATGAATATAACATTGACTTAAGCCTCCCCAAGCTTGAGCGATTATTTCTCCTTCACGAGGCCAAAAATTACAGATATAATTCCGATCACGATGAACTAGATGCATAGGATAGAACTTCTGATGAAATTCCATTTTCAATCGGTTGTAGCTCCATGATCCAATATCATCACATAGCCTATAACATGTCAATTCCTTCTCCTTCAAAGAAAAAGTAAAGACCTTCTTGACGTGATTACTTAACATAAACTTCATCCACATAGATTAAATAAGGATAAAAGGCAGACCTGCAAGCTTAAATAATCCACAAACTTCATCCACATAGATTAGATGCAAATCGGGATGTAGTGTTCCATCTCCTGGATAAGGATTAGCCAGCAGTTTCTCTATCATACCTGAAGGAATTTCATAATAAATACTTTCAGTAGGTTTAGTAGGTTGAGGGGCAACTCATTGTGCTTTCGATCGGGGAAATCACAATGGTTGATTCCTCTCCGAATGACTCCTACCGCCTAGGAGTCTCCAACCTCCAAGAGTAACAAGAACGATGGGGGAAAGCTCAAGACTTGCTCAAATCATGAATTCCTTTGGTGCAAAGAAGGGGGAGCAGTGGATCTATCACTTGATTGGACAACTTCTCACAAATGTCCTTAAGTCCCTTCGGGATCTAAGATTTGGTGTATGAGAGTGAGAGAGAGAGAGAGAAATGTGTTCTAGGGTTTGCTCAAAGTGAATGGTCAACCTCTCCACGAAGTGGTGAAGAGGTATTTATAGTGTGAGACCAAATATGGCCGTTGTAGTGTAAGTAATGCTACTTCTCGAGCATGCGTTGGTTTCCCGTGAAGCGGAATAGTTTGATGCAGCAAAGTAGATAAGTATTTCCCTCAGTTTTTGAGAACCAAGGTATCAATCCAGTAGGAGATACAAGCGAGCCACCAATAGATATACCTGCACAAAGAATCAAACTCTTGCACCCAACGCTATAAATGGGTTGTCAATCCCTTCACGGTTACTTGCAAGGATGGGATCTAATAGAGATAGATATAATAGGGTGCTTGAACAGAAAGTAAAACTAAAAGTAAAAATAATGCAGCAAGTATTTTTGGTGTTTCTGGTTTTAGATCTGAAAATATAATATGGATAATAGACCCAGGGCCATAGGTTTCACTAGATGGCTTCTCTCATGATGGCAAGTATTACAGTGGGTGAACAAATTACTGTCAAGCAATTGATAGAAAAGAGAATAATTATGAAGATATCCAAGGCAATGATTATTCATATAGGCATCACGTCCGTGTCAAGTAGACCGAAACGATTCTGCATCTACTACTACTACTCCACACATCGACCGACTCCTGCCTGCATCTAAAGTATTAAGTTCATGAAGAACAGAGTAACGCATTACGTAAGATGACATGATGTGGAGGGATAAACTCAAGCAATATGATGAAAACCCCATCTTTTAACCCTTGATGGCAACAATACAATACGTGCCTCGCTACCCCTACTTTGTCACTGGGTGAGGACACCGCAAGATTGAACCCAAAACTAAGAACTTCTCCTAATGCAAGAATTACCAATCTAGTTGGCCAAACCAAACCAATAACTCGAAGATACTTGCAAAGATATGAAATCATGCATATAAGAATTCAGGAAAGACTCAAATAATATTCATGGATAATCTAAACATAAACCCACAATTCATCGGATCTCGACAAACACACCGCAAAAGAGTATTACATCGGATAGATCTCCATGAAGATCATGAAGAACATGGTATTGAGAAACAAAGAGAGAGAAGAAGCCGTCTAGCTACTAGCTATGGACCCGTAGGTCTGTGGTGAACTACTCATGCATCACCGGAGGGGCAATGGAGTTGATGTAGATGCCCTCTGTGATCGAATCCCCCTCCGACAGATTACCGAAAAAGGCTCCAAGATTGGATCTCTCGGGAATGGAGGCTTCTCGCGGCGAAAAAGTATTTTCATGGCTCGTTCTGATAATGATGGAATATTTGGGTATTTATAGGCCGAAGATTAGGGTTAGGGGAGTTGCCAGGGGCCCACAAGCCTGCCCGGCGCGGGGTACCCTCCTGGACGAGGCTAGCGAGCTTGTGGCCCCATGTCAGCTCCTCTGCCTTGGTTCTCAAGTCTCGTGGCTTCCTTTTATTCCAGAAAAATCATTCCAGAGGTTTTATTCCGTTTGGACTCCATTAATATTCCTTATCTGCGAAACTCAAAAACAAGAAAAAAAGAAACTAGCACTAGGCTCTAGACTAATAGGTTAGTCCCAAAAATAATATAAAATAGCATATTAATGCATATAAAACATCCAAAACAGATAATATAATAGCATGGAACAATAAAAAATTATAGATACGTTGGAGACGTATCAAGTAACAGAGTCAAGCTGAACATCCGGGCCTAGGGTCGGACATCTGGCATCTGTGAGGAACCACGCGATGCATAGAGACACAGAGGTAAAACAGAGGACCCGGACATCCGACACATATGGGAGTGATACGTCCATTTTGCATCATGCTTTTATATTGATATTTATTGCCTTATGGTCTGTTACTACACATTTTGGTACAATATTTATGCCTTTTCTCTCTTATTTTACAAGGTTTCCATGAAGAGGGAGAATGCCGGCAGTT
This sequence comes from Hordeum marinum, assembly GCA_022496015.1. Taxonomy (NCBI): domain Eukaryota; kingdom Viridiplantae; phylum Streptophyta; class Magnoliopsida; order Poales; family Poaceae; genus Hordeum; species Hordeum marinum. Next base: position 368,414,000 of record CM039674.1, on the reverse strand, counting down.
GGAATTCTGGACTGGAAAAGGAGCAAATCTGAGATACCTATTCTGTACAACTCCAAAAGTCCTGAAAATCTACGGAGAATTATTTTGGAATATATAAAAATTATTGGGCGAAAGAAATACACCAGGGGCCCACCAGGAAGTCACAAACCAGGGGGTGTGCCCTACCCCCTGGGTGCGCCCTCTGCCTTGTGGCCCACCTGGCAGCCCTCCGATGCCCATCTTCTTCTATATGGAGGGTTTTGACCTGGAAAAAATCATAAGAGAGCTTTCGGGGCGAAGCGCCGCCGTCTTGAGGCGGAACTTGGGAAGAACCAATGTAGGGCTCCGACTGAGCTGTTCTGTGAGGGAAACTTCCCTCCCGAAGGGGGAAATCAAAGCCATCGTCATCACCAACGATCCTCTCATCGAGAGGGGGTCAATCTCCATCAACATCTTCATCAGCACCATCGCCTCTCCAAACCCTAGTTCATCTCTTGTATTCGATCTTTGTCTCAAAATCTAAGATTGGTACCTGTGGGTTGCTAGTAGTGTTGATTACTCCTTGTAGTTGATGCTAGTTGGTTTACTTGGTGGAAGATCATATGTTCAGATCCTTGCAGCTCCGCCGGCTCTGCGCCCGCCGGGCTCGCTGCTGCTTTGGGATGGCTCCCGCCCCGCGCGCCTGGCGTCACCATCTCCCGCCGAGCGCTTCTCTGCCCAAATGGCCTCCTCCTTACCCGCGTCTTCGCCGCTCGGCATGCCTTGCCTCAGCCCGCGCCCGAGCCCCTCCTCCTCTGCATGTGGCCCGGCCTCTCGCAGTGCCGGATCCGGCTCCACCCACACAGCGCCATCTCCTGGTACGGCTGTCCCTGCGCACCCGTGGCTCCATGTCGACTGGCCACCTGCTCGGCCTTCGCGCCATGTCTGCGCAAACCGGCCTCTGCCATGCTCCCACGTTCAGCCGCCTCCGCGCTCGGTTGCGTTCCCCGACTCCGTGCCCGTGCCCCGACCTTCGGCCCTGCCCGAGCAAACACATTGTTCGCCTCGTCCCCGCGTGTCTCGCTGCGCGGGTCCCGCTCCGCCTCGCCCACACCCATAGTCGGCCTCGATGGGCTCGCATGCGTCCGCGTGCCTAGTCCACTTGCTGGCTCCCGACCGCATGCCGGCCCCGCCTCGCCGCTCCGGCTCGTGGCGTCGGGTCGCCACCCGGGCCGGCTGCCGCAGCCGTGCCTTGTCCGGCTGTCGCTCCTTGCGCCCCGCCTGCCGGCTCCCGGGTCACGCGCCGTGGCCGGCTGCGTCGCATTCCGCCGTCGTCCGGCTCCGGCTCGCCTTCGCCCGCCGGCTCAACGCCCGCGCCGGCAGCACCGTGCGCATCTCTTGGCTGGCGGCCGCAATAAGTCAAGGAGAGAAAAAAAGCAAAGGCCGGCTAAAGAAAAAATGTGGGGTAGCCGGCTGCCCAAAAAAAGAAGAGAAAAAGAGAAGACACCTGCGTCCGCCCACCCGCGTACCCACTCGGACAGCCGACCCGCGTCGCCGGCTGTCCTGCCCATCTACTTCGACATCGGGCCGGCTCTAGCTGCCCACCCGTCTTGCCGTCTGGCCGGTCAGATCTGGCCGGCTGGCGCACCCACCGACCACCAAGGGGCTTGACGACTACACCCAGCGGGTGCGCTGACACGCTTCGCTAGCAAAAGGCTGCGCCGGCTATCTTCAACTGCAACCGCCTCGCCTACGCGAAAATCAATGCTCGGAGGCTACTCTCGGTAGCACCTCGCGCTCATCAGCCAACGGATCCGGCGTCCACCCTCGGTAGCGCCTCGCGCCCATCAGTCGGCGGACCCCCCGTCTACCCTACGTAGGGCTCCACGCTCATCAGCCAGCGGACTCCACGTGCGCCCTTGGTAGCGCCTTGCGGTCATCAGCCGCAGACTCCGTGTCCGCCATTGGCAATGCCCCATGCTCTTCAGCCGACGAACCCCGCGTCCGCCCCCGGTAGCGCCTCACGCACATCAGCTGGTGGACCCCAAGTCCGCGCCTGGCAGCACCTCACGCACGTTAGCAGGACCATGTCGGCTACAAACAGCATTTGCCGACATCGACAAAATCACCTCGCTGGGACCCAAAAGCAATGTGAGGTCTCCAGCTGCACAACCCCGAGCGACCCTCGGGGGCCATCTCCGCATTTATTCTGCCACTTACTATTCACCCCGGCACGACCTAGTCTCGGGTCGGGGCTGACCGCTTGGCCTGATACGTTCGTTCCCACGAGACAGCTTAGTAGCATGCACGGGACCAAAGGCCCACTCCTTGTCTCAGCTAGAGACCGCATCGCGGCTATCCGGCTAGCGAGAGCAAAAGCTGGAGGTCACCCCACACGAAAAGCATCCCGGGAGAAATCGGCTTGGGCAATTCGGTCATTTCATCTGCGAGTCTCTGCTCAGTCGAGTCCGATCCTGAAAGTCCGAGTACTGTATGCTCCATCCTGCGGCCCACTCTCAGCCACAGACCATCACACGGCTGCCCGGCTAGCGAGAGCACAAGCCAAAGAGCGAAGGGCACATGAAAAAGATTGAAGGGGGCTCGGACGAAACCGAGTCGGCACCCTCTGCATAAACATACACTACCAAAATCAAATATTTGATGTATTTACGCCGACTTAACCTTGTCTTCTACACGATCATTCCCATGAGGAACCTCCAACTTGGAGGCTCGGAGACTACTCCTGGCAAGGCACCCCGCCCATCAGCCGGCGGACCCTCCGTCTGTACCAGGCAGCGCCTCGCGCTCGACAGCCAGCAGACCCCGCGTCCACCTTCGGTAGGGCTTCGTGCCCACCGGCCGGCGGACCCTCCGTCCGCGCCTGGCAACGCCTCGTGCTCGACAGCCGGCGGACACAGCGTCTGCCTTCGACAGGGCTCCGCGCCCATCAGCCGACGGACACTCCGTCCGTGCCTGGCAGCGCTTCATGCTCGACAGCCGGCGGACCCCGCGTCCGCCTTCGGCAGGGCTCTACGCCCATCAGTCGACGGACCCTCCGTCCGTGCCTAGCAGCACCTCGCACTGGACATCTGGCGGACCCTGCATCCGCCTTCGGCAGGGCTCCATGCCCACTAGCCGGTGGACCCTCCGTCCACGCCCGGCAACGCCTCGCGCTCGATAGCCGGCAGACCCCACATCCGCCTTCGGCAGGGCTCCGCGCCCATCAGTCGACAGATCCTCTGTCCGTGCCTGGTAGCGCCTCGCGCTCGACAGTCGACGGACCCCGCGTCCGCCTTCAGCAGGGCTCCACGCCCACCAGCCGGCGGACCCTCCGTTTGTGCCCGGCAGCGCCTCGCGCTCGACAACCGGCAGATCCCGTGTACGCCTTTGGTTGGGCTTCGTGCCCACCAGCCGGTGGACCCTCCATCCGTGCCAGGCAGCGCCTCGCGCTCGACAGCCGGCGGACCCCATGTCCGCCTTTGGCAGGGCTCCACGCCCATCACCCGGGGGACCCTCCGTCCGCGCCTGACAGCGCCCCGTGCTCGATAGCCGGTGGACCTCACGTCCACCCTCGGCAGGGCTCCACGCCCATCAGCCGGCTGACCCCGCGTCCGCCTTCGGCAGCGCTTCACATCCTTTAGTCGTCGGACCCCGCGTCTGCGCCCAACATCTTCGACACCACCGCCTGCTTCAGCAATAGCAAAGACCCTCCGCCCGACTCCTTGAGTCGCCTGGAGGCTCGGAGGCTACACCCAGCGGGCGCGCCCCCGCTTGAAACCGTCGGCCGGTAGACTCCGCGTTGGCCCCCGGCATCGCCTCGCGCCCTTCAGCCGACGGACTCCGCTTCCGCACCCGGCATCCTCGACGCCACCGTCTGCTTCATCACTAGCAAAGACCCTCCGCCCGACTCTTCGAGTCGCCCAGAGGCTCGGAGGCTACACCCAGCGGGTGCGCTGGCGCGCCCCCGCTGGAAGCAAGCCGCGTCGTCCCCAACCCGCGATCGTCCATCATCGACAACTTCTGCAACAACAACGACAACTATTAGGAAAACCCTCCGCCCGACTCTGTGAGTCGCCCGGAGGCTCGGAGGCTACTGTCGTGGGGATGACCCCTGGGTACCCCAAAGATGGCGAGTCGGACGGGGTGCACGCCTGCCCGGGCCGGCTGCTCCAACTCACACCCGTGGCCTGCTGCTCCGACTAGCCGGCCGGGCCCGCCAGCCAGCAGCCCGGAGCAAACTACGACGTCCCATCGGACACGCGCGGACCAGACGGTCGTCTCCAGTAGTGGTGCACTATTGGCAAGCAGTAGCGCACTATACGCGCGTCATGCAGTACAATCTATAGTGTAACCTGGCCCCTGGACACTGATTTATAAAGTGCACCAGGGGGCAAACATAGCTTACTTCACAAGCTACATATGGCTTGACATGTAAGCTACCCATGGTAGCTTACACCTCAAGCTGCTTGGGATGTAAGCTACCCACTATAGCTTACATCCCAAGCTACCCCGTCACGCCTATATAAGGGCCTCATGCCCACCACAAATGGGGGGTTCCACTCTGACATGCTCACACATACACACACATGAGGCAAGAAGCCTCATGGCTCTCCTCTCCCATACAGCTCCAGGAGCAACCATGTACCAGATATTCCACAGATATACAGATATGCATGAGTAGGGGTATTATCTCTCCGGAGAGCCCCGAACCTGGGTAAACCACTGCATGCTATTTGCATACCCATCCCGGATCATCCACGATAGCCTTGCTCTCACCTCGATAAGCCACCCCATGGCATCTGCCGTCTCGTGTGATCCCTCGTGAGAAAACGACGACAATTACTAAGTGGGTAGAAGCTATTCCAACTAGTAGCGCTGATCATAACACTTCTATTAAAATGCTTAAAGAAGTTATTTTCCCTAGATTAGGAGTCCCTAGATATTTGATGACTCATGGTGGTTCACACTTTATTCATGGTGCTTTCCATAAATTGCTCGCTAAATACAATGTTAATCATAGAATTGCATCTCCTTATCATCCTCAGTCTAGTGGTCAAGTAGAATTGAGCAATAGAGAAATTAAATTGATTTTGCAGAAGACTGTTAATAGATCTTGGAAGAATTGGTCTAAGAAACTTGATGATGCATTGTGGTCTTATAGAACTGCTTACAAAAACCCTATGGGTATGTCTCCGTATAAGATGGTTTATGGTAAAGCATGTCACTTACCTCTCGAGGTAGAAGATAAAGCTTATTGGGCAATCAAAGAGCTCAATTATGATTTCAAACTTGCTAGTGAGAAGAGGTTATTTGACATTAGCTCACTTGAGGAATGGAGAACCCAAGCCTATGAGAATGCCAAGTTGTTTAAACAAAAGGTTAAGAGATGTCATGATAGAAGGATACAAAAGCATGAATTTCATGTAGGTGATCATGTCTTGCTACAAAATTCCCGTTTAAGATTTTTTGTAGGAAAACTTCTCTCTAAATGGGAAGGTCCTTACGTTATTGAGGAGGTATACCGTTCCGATGCCATCAAGATTAACAACGCCGAAGGCAGAAACCCGAAGGTGGTGAATGGTCAAAGAATCAAACATTATATCTCAGGTACTCTCATAAATGTTGAAACCAATATCATCAATACCATAACTCCGGAGGAGTACATTAGGGAGACTTACCAAAACGTTTCAGATTCCGAAAAGGAATATGTATGTGGTACGATAAGTAAATAGACTCCAAAACCTTTTCAATGGCAAGTTTTATCTGTTTTGGAATATTTGAAAATTTTGGAAAATTTAAAGTAGTCTGAATAGTGCATGAGTAGGCGACAAGCCAGGAGGGCGCACAATACCTCCCTGGGTGCGCCCCTATGGCTTGTGGTCATCTCGTGTACCATCCAAACTCAGTTTTCTTGTGGTATACTCCTTCTGGTCGGTAAAATTTCATTATATAATCTCCCGATGGTTTTGACTCTCGTATCATGACAATATCTCATGTTTTTGTTTTAAGTTGTTTCTGCAACAGTTTTAGATCAACATGACGTCCCCAAGTGCTTTGAAGGACAAGTTCTTCAAGAAGGTCATCAACCCCTACCTTGTGGAGGTGTTGCAACACCCTCAAACCATTGAGATGCGTGAGGGGGTGCTGCACATCCATGATGTTGAGGGGCCAAAGAAGACAGGAAGCATGGAGACACGGCTCGAAGTAATGGAGCAACAGGTCTTCAAGTGCCAAGGGATGGTGGAACGAGGACTCAATGCCAATCACATGATGATCACGGAGTTTACCAACAAGCACAAGCTGGACGCCAAGGAAATTGGGGAGCACATCTTTAAGATTTATGAGAAAATCGAGCATCTCCAAGCCCAAATCTATGACCTATAGAATCAAAACTGTGAGTATGAATACAGATTTAAGAAAATGAGTTTGGCCGCAAATTTGAGGATCCCGGAGACTCGTTCATACTTTTAAGATGGTGAGCCTATGCCTTGGAAGACAGAGGACAAGCTTCCAACCTCATCAGCAACTCCCACATCACAACTTCCGAAGCAAGACAACTAAACACATGGGTATGGGCACTCCCCTTGGCTTGCGCCAAGCTTGGGGAGGTGCCCCGGTATTGTATCACCATCATATCTTTTATTTTTATTTTTATCATTTTTCTTAGTTCAATCCTTTTGGTTATATCTTGATCTAGTAGAATAAAGTTTTCGTGTGATCTAGTTTTGAGTTTTGCTTTATGATTCCTCCTATGTAAGCAAGTCCGAGAGTTATATATTACAAAGTACTTTTGAATTGAGGGCTGTGCTTGTTTGGTATGATCTTGATCTTGAGAAAGATGAAGTAGAAAGAAGTATAGATAAAAGCAAAGAGTATATATGATGATCTTATGGGGAGTGATGACTTCACATATAAGAAGTATGTCGATTGAAACCTGTTGTGGGTTGACAAACATAGCTGTTGGTCATTGGGGCAATTAAAAGGAAGTAATAAACAAAGGGAGGTTCACATATAAATATATTATCTTAGACATATTTTATGATTGTGAGCACTCATTAAAATATTATATGTTAAGAAGTTGATGTTGGACAAGGAAGACAACATAATGGTTTATGTTTGCTTATTTCCGAATAGAAGTTATATTGTTATAGATCCCCCAACATGTGTCGCTTGCTTCCACCTCATATCAGCCAAAACTTCTGCACAAGTAGAGATACTACTTGTGCATTCAAACACCCTTAACCAGTTTTGCCATGAGAGCCCACCATACCTACCTATGGATTGAGTAAGATCCTTCAAGTAAGTTGTCATCGGTGCAAGCAATTAAAATTGCTCTCTAAATATGTGTGATATATTAGTGTGAGCAAAATAAACTTTATACAAACTTGTGATAGGGAAGAAATAAAAGCGACAGACTACATAATAAAGTTCTCTATCACAAGGGGCAATATAAAGTGACGTTCTTTTGCATTAAGGGATTGTGCATCCAACTATAAAAGCGCATGACAACCTATGCTTCCCTCTGCGAAGGGCCTATATATTACTTTTATTTTTTTAGTACTTACCTTTAGGCAAGAGTCGTGGTGATTTCCATCACTTTCTCTATTTTGCCTTTAGCTTCTGGCAAGCGTCATGTGTTGGGGAATGATCTAGACATATATATCCACTCGGAAGTGGACGAGCATGAGTTATTACTGTTGACATTACCCTTGAGGTAAATAGTTGGAGGCAATACTATAAGCCCCTATTTTTCTCTGTGTCTGATTAAAGCTTTGACCTCATAGGTACCTCGTGAGTGTTAGCAATTGTGAAAGACTAAAAGATGATTGAGTATGTGGATTTGCTTTACAAGCTCTTGTATTGACTCTTTCCTACGTTATGATAAATTGGAATTGCTTCAGTGACTGAGATCGTAGTTTGTCGGTTCTCAATAGAGTTCTTGATTCATACATTACCATTGTGAATGAATTGTTACTTTAGCATAAGAAACTATATGTCAATATATGTTGCTGTTCTAAAGATGATCATGATGCCTTCATGTCCGTATTTTATTTTATCGACACCTCTATCTCTAAACATGTGGGCATATTTATCGATTTCGGCTTTCGCTTGAGGACAAGCGAGGTCTAAGCTTGGGGGAGTTGATACATCCATTTTGCATCATGCTTTTATATTGATATTTATTGCGTGGGCTGTTACTACACATTTTGGTACAATATTTATGCCTTTTCTCTCTTATTTTATGAGGTTTACATGAAGAGTGAGAGTGGTGGCAACTGGAATTCTGGACTAGAAAAGGAGCAAATCTGAGATACCTACTCTGCACAACTCCAAAAGTCCTGAAAATCTACACAGAATTATTTTGGAATATATAAAAATTATTGGGTGAAAGAAATACATCAGGGGGCCCACCAGGCTATCACAAACCAGGGGGCGTGCCCTACCCCCCTAGGTGCGCCCCTATGGCTTGTGGCCCACCTGGCAGCCCTCTGATGCCCATCTTCTTCTATATGGAGGGTTTTGACCTGGAAAAAATCATAACAGAGCTTTCGGGGTGAAGCGCCGCCGTCTCGAGGCGGAACTTGGGCAGAACCAATCTAGGGCTCTCGCGGAGCTGTTCAGCCGGGAAAATTTCCCTCTCGGAGGGGGAAATTGAAGCCATCGTCATCACCAATGATCCTCTCATCGAGAGGGGGTCAATATCCATCAACATCTTCATCAGCACCATCTCCTCTCCAAACCCTAGTTCATCTCTTGTATCCGATCTTTGTCTCAAAACCTCAGATTGGTACCTGTGGGTTGCTAGTAGTGTTGATTACTCCTTGTAGTTGATGCTAGTTGGTTTACTTGGTGGAAGATCATATGTTCAGATCCTTAATCATCATTAATACTCCTCTGATTATGAACATGAATATGCTTTGTGAGTAGTTACGTTTGTTCCTGAGGACATGGGATAAGTCTTGTTATATGTAATCATGTGAATTTGGTATTTGTTCGATATTTTGATGAGATGTATGTTGTCTCTCCTCTAGTGGTTTTATGTGAACGTCGACTACATGACACTTAACCATTGTTTGGGCCTAGAGGAAGGCATTGGGAAGTAATAAGTAGATGATGGGTTGCTAGAGTGACAGAAGCTTAAATCCTAGTTTATGAGTTGCTTCGTAAGAAGCTTAAATCCTAGTTTATGAGCAAAGCATAGGCTTGGACAAACTCTTATATAAAGTGAAGCGCTCCCGAGGACACATGGGAATTTCCGTCAAGCTAGTTTTCATCATGCTCATTTGATTCGCGTTCGTTACATTGATAATTTGATATGTGGGTGAACCGGTGCTTGGGTGTTGCCCTTACTTGGACAAACCTCCCACTTATGATTAACCTCTCTCGCAAGCATGCACAACTACAAAAGAAGATTTAATATAAATCTAACCATAGCGTGAAACATATGGATCCAAATCAGCCCCTTACGAAGCAATGCATAAACTAGGGTTTATGCTTCTGTCACTCTAGCAACTCGTCATCTACTTATTAATTCCCAATGCCTTCCCCTAGGCCCAAATAATGGTGAAGTGTTATGTAGTCGATGTTCACGTAAGACCACCATAGGAGAGACAACATACATCTTATCATAATATCGAACGAATACCAAATTCACATGATTACTTATAACAAGACTTATCCCATGTCCTTAGGAACAAACGTAACTACTCACAAATCATGTTCATGCTCATAATCAGAGGATTATTAATTATCATAAAGGATCTGAACATATGATCTTCCACCAAGTAAACCAACTAGCATCAACTACAAGGAGTAATCAACACTACTAGCAACCCACAGGTACCAATCTGAGGTTTGAAACAAAGATCGGATACAAGAGATGAACTAGGGTTTGGAGAGAAGATGGTGTTGGTGAATATGATGATGGAGATTGACACCCTCTCGGTGAGAGGATCATTGGTGATGATGATGGCTTTGATTTCCCCCTCCGGGAGGGAAGTTTCCCCGGCAGAACAGCTCCGCCGGAGCTCTAGATTGGTTCTGCCCAAGTTCCGCCTCGAGACAGTGGCGCTTCATCCCAAAAGCTCTCTTCTGATTTTTTTTTCCAGGTCAAAACCCTTCATATAGCAGAAGATGGGCGTCGGGGACCTGCCAGGTGGGTCACAAGCCACCTAGGCGCTGCTAGGGGGTGGCCGCGCTTGGCAGGCTTGTGACCTCTTGGTGGGCCCCCTCTGTTATTTGTTTTGCCCAATATTTTTTATATATTCCCAAACAATTCTCCGTAACTTTTCTGGACTTTTGGAATTGTGCAGAATAGGTCTCCCAGATTTGCTCCTTTCCCTGTCCAGAATTCCAGCTGTCGGCATTCTCCCTCTTCATGTAAACCTTGTAAAATAGGAGAGAAAAGGCATAAGTATTGTACCATAATGTGTAATAACAGACCATAATGCAATAAATATCAATATAAAAGCATGATGAAAATGGACGTATCACCAATCCATATCTACTATAGCGTAGCATTAAAAGTAATAACGTTCTCGGGGCTTTAGTAACAGGGGTGTGGGCTCCTACCTCATACTTCTAACTAGCTACAAGATTCAATATAACTATTGGAGAAAATGTTGCAATGGTGAAACTAAATGCAATAAAAACATAGGTATGAACATATGGTTAAAGTGAACTTGCCTGGCAAGTTGATGAAGTTTTACCGCCCTTAGAAAACTTGATCGAACTATTCGTCACTCTCCAATGAAATCTATTATAATCAAACATGACATTCATAAGCATTCAATCTAGCAATCAAAATAACAATCAACAAACAAGATCTACAAATAAATCAATAGGAAAAAACAAATAAAATTCAAAGAAAACTTCAAAAAAAGAATACTACTAAAGAAACTATAAAGATTAACACACTAAACAATAAAAGTTTTTGTCCTAACTAAAACATAACAACAAATAACACTCTAAACTAATAAATTAAGACAAAAAGGTAAAAGTTTTAGTTAAACAGAATGTAATTTATAATATTTCATTAGCAACATGAATCAACTAAAAAACTTTTATAAAACTCTAGTTATGATCAAAACAATATTAAGTAGAATTTAATCAAAGAAAATCAACTAATGATGCAAATTGTTTCTGATCTAAATTAAAGTTAACAAAGAATAAAATGTATCCAACTAAAAGTTTTCTAAAGTATTTTTATTAAATCTTTAATATTAAAAGAGAGAAAAAAAAATCAAAAGTAGGCATATATGCTAATGTTTTGAATCTATTTAAAACAAATATAAATACATTTTATAAATTAACTTTCATTAAAATATTGGATAATCAATTTCATTAGAAATTAGTAGCAAAACGAATCAACTCAAAATAATTTTTTAAATAGGATTTATGCCCAATTTGGTCTTTGAAGAAAATTTAATCAAACACAAATTATAAACTTAAAATATGAAAACCATTGGGTCTAACAGAAACTTTATAAAATTTTGAACCTAACGCAAAAAGAATCACTTAAAAACATTAAATATCCTAAAATATATAAGCAAATTAAAACATAAACCTTTTCTAGAAAAGAAAACATAAAATAAAAAAACTTCCGGGCCGACTACTTCTACGTGGCGCTACGCTACTGGACGAAGGGTGTGTATGCGTGAACGAATTGAACAGACAACCGAATACTAAAACAAAATGGTTTACTCAAGTCTAATTAAACCACGGTTCTGCTTGCGGCCATTGGATCGGGTCCGACGGTTGTGGGGGTGTCCGACCCTTTAAACAGAAGGGTTGGCTGGTGCTTAAAGTGCGGTGGCCGGAGGTGGCATGGTGATCGTTAGCGATGGTGTTTCGGTTGTCTCTGGCGATGGTGATGGTGTCCAGTCGACGCGGCGGTAAGCAGTATGTCCAGTGGTGGTCGAAGGTGGGCTCGGGAACGACCGTAGCGTGTAGGGCGTCAAGGCAGAGTCTCGGGCGCTCCTAGCGCTGTTGAAGCTCCGGTGATGATGGATGCGGTGGCTCCGGTGAGCATTTGGGTAAATGGGGATGTCTGGGAGGATCGCAGTGGCATGGGGTTTCGTGTGGTGGTGTTGATGAGGCGAGGGGTGTGTGGTGGCGTCGTTACCGTGCTACTAGGGTTGCGGTTGCCGACAGTGTTGTGGGTGAGCTAGGGCTTAGGCGAGGGCAGCACAAAGGGGGCTTCTAGGGTGGATCGATAGAGGGAGAGGAGGCATTTATAGGCGGCATGGCGTGAGCGAGGGGGGTGATATGTCTCCCATGTATCTATAATTTTTTATTGTTCCATGCTATTATATTATCATTCTAGGATACTTTTTAATCATTTATTTGTTCTTTTATATTATTTTTTAGCACTAACCTATTAAACCAGTGCCAGGTGTTGTTTTCTAAATGTTTTGGCTTTTCAGAAATATTGTACCAAACGAAGTCCAAATACCCTGAAACTTTTTGATGATTTTTTGGGACCAAAATAAGACTTGGAAGCTTTGAAGGAAGACCGGAGGGCACACGAGGTGCCCCCAAGCCAACAGGGCGCACCCAGTGGGTTGGCCACGCCCTGGGGGCTTGGGGCTACCTCCCCGCTCTCCTCGCCCTGACCTATGGCCTATAAATTCACAAGTATCCCAGAAACCCTAGAGAGCCTCCCAAAACACTTTTTTCGTCGCCGCAAGTCTCTGTTGTGTCGTGTGCCCATCTAGAGCCCTGTTACAGTGCCCTGTTGGAGAGGGGATCGATCACGGAGAGCCTCTTCATCAACCTTGCTGCTCCCATGGTGGTGTGTGAGTAGTTCACCGCAGACCTACGGGTCCATAGTTAGTACCTAGATGTTTATCCCTCTCTCTATGTTCTTCATTGCCAAGATTATCACGATTCCCATGGCGATCTATCTTATGTAATGAATCTTTGGGCTGTGTTTGTTGGGATCCGATGAATTATTGGTTATGTTTAGATTGTTCATGAAAAGATATTGAATCCTTGCTGGTATTTTATATGCATGATTGTTATATCTTTGTAATGTTGTCTAATATATTGGTTTGGTTTGGCCAACTAAATTGATTTATCTTCAAGTGGGAGTGGTGCGTTGTAGTGGGTTTAATCTTGTGGTGCTCAATCCCATTGATAGAAAGGGACATGCCATGTATTGTATTTCTCCCACTAAGGGTAAAACGATGGGGTCCATTCACATTAATCTGATTTACTTTGTCGACATCATGTCATCATCCTCCAAGCATTACCCTGTTTTTACTTAATACCCTAGATGCCTGTTGGATAGCGGTCGATGGGTGGAGTAATAATAGTACATGCAGGCCGGAGTTGGTATACTTCCTTATGGACGTGATGACTATATACATGATCATTGTCGTGAATAATAATGCATAACTATGTGCCTTTATGTTAATTTCCCAACAATAATTTGTGTACCCACCGTATGCTTTCTTCAAGAGAGAAGCCTCTAGCGAACACTATGGCCCTCGCGTCTCCTTACAAATATAATTACAAAAACTCTAAATACCTTGTTGTAATTAGCTACTTTCTTTTTATTTACAATTTATATTTATCAAATTATCTATCTATCACTACTTATAGCTTGCAAGTACGAGTCCAAGGGGATTGGCAACCATCTTGCCCGCGTTGGGTGCAAGTGTTTGTCCTTTTGTGTGTAGGTGCTGAAGACGGGAGTTTGCCTGGTCCTCCTATTGGTTCGTTAACCTTTGTTCTCACTAAGGAAATACTTACCTCTATTGTGCTACATCATCCCCTCCCCTTCGGGGACAATCCCAACGCATTTTACAAGTATCAGGGGAATGCCGCATGTGGTAGGGGAGCACGACGCGATGCATCACCGGCAATTGGAAGGAAGGAGAGGGGCGTGGGGGATGAAGATGATCGCGGATAATGCGTGGACGGTCGGTGCGTCTAGCTCGTCAGTGAGAGCGAGGGTTGGATCGGATCAGGCGGTCGGATCCTTCAGGATTCGGCTTGGGCGCGTCGAGCTGGGTCGGTTGGCCAGTGGCTAGGCTGGGGTTTCTAAAAAAACATTTTCCTCGTTTGAAAAAATGGAACAGAAAAGAATAAAAATATAATATAATAAAATACCATGTGGACATATTATATACCAAAAAAATCACAAAAGCACAAAGAAAAAGATGAACTATTCTCCAAGTCGGAATACAATATTCACAAATTCATAAAAAACAAAGAGTGTTACTGTTACATTAAAAATTAGGAAAATCATTTTTTAAATACCAAAATGGTTTCAAATTTATTTTCTTCTAATTTTTAATTGAAGGGAATCATTTTACCCTTATTTCAATATACTTATTTTTAGGAGTAAAATAGTTTGAATAAAAAACAAATAACTCATAATTGAGTTTGAATTTGAATTTTAAACCACTTTCAAATCTTTTCTGTTTTTATCTTATTCCAATATATTTCAAATGCCTCTGAATTTTGATGTGTCATATCCCTTCTCTCATTTTTAATAGGTTTCACAGAATTTGAAATTTGGAAATTCAAATAGCTTCGAAATGGAAGGTGTTTCAGAATAACTTCAAAATGACTTTCAAAATGTTTCTTTGAAACTTCCAACTCTTTTTTCTTATAATTTGAAGAAGTCACTTTTATCTTCTCTCCGGAAACTCATTGAGTTGCATAAAGTTTCTGAATTTGAAATGTTTCCAAATGGAATTCAAATCTTTTCAAAACCATTTTTCATTTATTTAATGAAAAAAGTCATGTCATCTTTACTCTAGGGTTTTGTGTTGAAATGAATTTGATTTCTCTAAGATCAACACGCAGGACGATTTTTTTTGGGAAAGTCCTTTTATTCCCTCTCATTCAACTTTCAAAAGTTTCAAACTTTCACTCAATTTCACATAATCAATCAAACAATCAATCATAGTTATTTATTTAATATAACATCCCAAAAATTTAGAATTTGGGAATGTTATAAACTATCACCCTTCAAATGAATCTCGTCCTTGAGATTCTGAGAGGCTAGAAAGAAAGTTAGGTTTGGGGGGGTCTTCTTGAAAATCCATTGATTATCACATAGATCTGGGGTGCTACCACCCTTAGAAGCAAGGTTACGGCTCCATAAAAACTCATATACTCCATCCTTAGTATTGGCAATGCCAGTCTTCTCATATCTTCGGGGTAACTCCTACACTCAGGTTCTTCCGGTAGGGGCATAACCTTTTCCTTGAAATCTTGTGTCCTCTCCTCTTCGAGACCAAGTCTTATTAGCTGACTGGTCTGCCAACTATTGAAAGATCTCCTGGTGGTCAACAATATATGGTTTCTCCTGCACGAAATGGGTCTGGGTTGAATCTCACTGTATAACCTATGAATTGGCAATGGTTGCCTGTACAGGGTTCCAACGTCCTACCTTTCTAAGGTTTTTGGCTTGTTGTACTGATACGTCTCCAATGAATCAATAATTTATAAGGTATTCATGCCATATTTTCCTATGTTTACAATACTTTTATATGGTTTTATGCACTTTATATGATTTATTTAGAACTAAACCGGACTAACACCGTTTTCAGCAGAATTACCATGGTGTTGTTTTCTGTGTAGAAAATAAAAGTTCTCGGAATCACCCGAAAGTTTTTTATGATTTTTCTGGAGGAAATAAGAAATACCGGAGCAAAGAACCACTGGAGGGGAGCCACATATGCGCCACAAGCCAACAGGGCGCCCACCCCCCTAGGAGTGCCCTGGTGGCTTGTGGGGCCCATGTGGCTCCGCTCGACTTGATTCCAACACTGAAAAATCCTATATATACAAAAAACCTCGGAAATAAACCTAGAACTTCCGCTCCACCGCCGCAACTCTCTGTATCAAAGAAAAATCCATCTGGAGCCTTTCCAGTACCCTGTGGGAGAGGGAAATCATCACGGGTGGCCATCTTCCTCATCCCGGTAGAGGCCATGACGAGGAGGGAGCAGTTCACCCTCAGGGCTAAGGGTATGTACCAGTAGCTATGTGTTTGATCTCTCTATCTCTCGTGTTCTTGAGATGTCATGATCTTTATGTGTCATGGGCTTTCTTAATATAGTTGGATCATATGGTGTTCTTCCCTTGTTATCTTGTTCTGATGAATTGAATCTTTCCCTTTGAGATTTTCTTATGTCCGATTGAATATTGGATTTGAGATCACTTGATGTATGTCTTTGTACTCAACTTGCGGATTCCCTGGTGACAATGGGTTAATCTATGTGTCGTTGTTTTCTCACAAGAGATGTCAGGGGGTGGCTAATCAAGGTGAGAGCAGGGCTGCCGTGGAGAATCCGAGACGGGATAGGGTAGTAGCACGTGGCGGTTCACCCAGGTTCGGGTCTCTCGGGAGAGATAATACCACTACTCCTACATGTCTGTATATCAAGTGTATATGTAGCATAGAGTTGCTCCTAGAGCTGTGTTTAAGGAGGAAGTGGGAGCTGGCTGCTCCTTCCATGGCCTCATGTGTGTGAGAATGAGATAAATGGGAGGGGATGAGAGGAGCTTGCTTGCCCGTGGGTGAGATCCCTTGGTGCCTCTTATATAAGGAGGCCTAGGGGACAAGGGGTGGCCCACATGGCCTAACTACACTATTGGAGGTGACATGTGAAGTGACACATGATGCAGGCTACACCACATCACTATTGGAGCACAGTGAAGTGATGCATGACAGGTGCACAATGGGACACTGTATGCCAACACCGCCTGACTATAGCGGGGTGGTTGACACTGCGGTCCGCCAGCTATAGTGTCTTCTGCTCGTGTTCGATGGGACGCCTGGAGCTGACTTTGCCTGGCTGCATCCTATAGACGGCCGGAGGAGCCTGCAGCTAGCCAGGAGGAGCCTGCAGCCTGCAGCCGGCCAAGTGGAGCCTGCAGCCGGTCAGGAGGAGCCTGCAGCCTGCGAGGAGGAGCCTGCAGCTTGTAGCTGGCTAGGGAGGAGCCTGCATCCGGCCAGGAGGAGCCTGCAGCTGGCCAGGGAGGAGCCTGCTGCCTGCCAGGAGGAACCTGTAGACTGCTAGGTGGAGCCTACAACCGGCCAGGAGGAGCCTGCAGCCGGCCATGTGGAGCCTGCAGCCAGCCAGGAAGGAGCCTGCAGCCTGCAGCCAGCCAGGAGGAGCCTACAGCCCGCAGCCGGCCAGGAGACCGCATGGACTTAGGGGCAAGCCAGACCAGGGCGCTAGCAGGGGCGGCCGGACACAGGGGCGTTGTCCGCCCTGTTATTTTAAAATGTTGAGTCTCCTCCTTAAGCCTACCCGGGGGTAATCCCCCCGACACTATGCATACGGGTTGATACACGATCTTGTCCTACTTTCTTCGATAGAAATCTTGAGGTACTCTTTGAAGTTCTTTGTGTTGGATTGAATATGATGAATCTGAAATTATTTCCCGCATGTTGAATAATTAACCCATGGATACTTTTTGTGACATTGGAGTATCTAGGTGACATTAGGGTTGATTGATATGTATCATTGGTGTTATTTTAGTACGAACTCTAGGCATGTTTGTGACACCTATAGGAATATCCCAATAGATCAATCAGAAAGGGTAACTTTTAGGTGGTTCTAGTACCTACAACAATTTTATCTTGTGTTCTCTGCTAGATATGAACTTTGGAGTGAATCTTTGTTTCACGTTTAGGGATGATCATTTATTATGTTAGCATTGTTGAGAGATTGCACTAGTGAAAGTATGAACTCTAGGCCTTATTTACAAGCATTTATACACCGTTTTCTCCCTGTTTTCCACTTGCTTCCATGCTGTTTTTATATTTTCATATTACAAAAACCTATATCTACTATCCATATTGCACTTGTATTACCATCTCTTCGCCGAACTAGTGCACCTATACAATTTCCCATTGTATTGTGTGTGTTGGGGACACAAGAGATTTATTGTATTTGATTGTAGGGTTGTTTGAGAGAGACAATTTTCATCCTACACCTCCCACATATTGGTAAACCTTAGGTCATCCACTTGAGGGAAAGTTGCTATTGTCCTACAAAACTCTACGCTTGGAGGCCCAACAGAGTCTACAAGAACAAAGTTGTGTAATAGACATCACATACCGTCACTCTTCTAAGGTTTTAAATCTCTTTGATTTTGCCATCATCATATGACAGTTCCTGATAAAAGTCTCCGGTATGGAGGCCAATCCATCCCGTACTTGATTCATTACTTCCCACGCACACATCAAATCATGTATTCTAACACTAGGACATCCTCACAAACAATATAGAATGTCTCTTGTCGGTGGACTGTGTTCGATAAATCCATTGATTCTGCAAGATGAACAATCATTCATCATTCCTTCACAACTCTCATGTTTTCATATCCTCCTAAAAAATGTGTGCTGATCAATTCACAACTTCTTCCAAATTTGTTCCTTCAACAAGGCAGTGCTTGATCCTTATTAAGTTCTGGGCTTGTGGGTCATGGATTGATATGTCTCCATCGTATCCACTTTTCCAATCTCTTTTGCCCTTGTTTTGGACTCTAATTTGCATTTTTGAATGGAACTAACCCGGACTAATATTGTTTTCAACAGAATTGCTTTGGTGTTATTTTTGTGCAGAAATAAAAGTTCTCGGATCATCCTGAAAATTTACAGAGAATATTCTTGGATTTACTAAAAAAATACGGGTGCAAGAATCAACTTGAGGGGGGCCACCTGCAAGCCACAAGCCTGCTAAGCGCGGCCACCCCTTGGCCATGCCTAGCAGGCTTGTGGGGCCCTCGTGGCTCCTCCGGCCTCCTCTCCAACTCCATATAACCCTATTCACAGAGAAAAAAAATCACAGATAAGAGTTCATCGCGTTTCATGATACGGAGCCGCCGGCACCTCCTGTTCTTCCTCGGGAGACTAGATCTGGAGTCCATTTTGGGCTCCAGTGAGGGGAAGTCGACGCCATCATCATCACCAACCATACTTCATCACCAATTCCATGATGCTCTCCGCCGTTCATGAGTAATTCCATCGTAGGCTTGCTGGACGGTGATGGGTTGGATGAGATTTATCGTGTAATCGAGTTAGTTTTGTTAGGGTTTGATCCCTAGTATCCACTATGTTCTAGAATTGATGTTTCTATGACTTTGCTATGCTTAATGCTTGTCACTAGGTCCCGAGTTCCATAATTTCATATCTGAACCTATTATATTTTCATGAATATATATGTGTTCTTGATCCTATCTTGCAAGTTGTAGACACCAATTACGAATTATGATCCGCATCCCCCAGGGTGACAATAACTGGGATTCTTCCCAGTGACTACCGTAGTTTGAGGAGTTCATGCATTCACTAAGTGCTAATGCTTTGGTCCGGTTCTCTATTAAAGGGAGGCCTTAATATCCCTTAGTTTACATTAGGACCCTGCTGCCACGTGAGTCACTTGGGATTTATATCTGTTGATCACTATGAAGAATCTGAAAGATCCAAAAACCAAGATCTATCCCTCTACTACGTGGGGAGGTAAGGAACTACCATCTAGCTCTGCACTTGGTTCACCTTCTGACATGAGTAAGTTTGCGACACCACCACTTGCTAGTAATTCTGATATGTCACAAGTAATTGATGATGCCACTTCTGCTATGCATAATGCTTATGATGATACTTTGCTTGATAATACTATGCCACTGGGTGAATTTCTTGATGAACAAATTGCTAGAGTCAACGCTGAAAATTATGATACTTCTGAAACTGATGAAATTATTGAAACTGAACACTTTGAGACACCTGCTAGACCTAGCTCTCCTAGATATGAATTTCTTGATATTCCCGAGGGTTATGTTATGGAAGGAGAGGTAGCTAGGGACTTTCTTGCTTGTAATGATAAAGATGATCTGAAGAAGTCACTATGCAAGTGGAAAGAAAAATCTTTGAATGCTAGAATGAAATATGATCTTAAGTTTGCTACTTCACCTATCTTTGTTACTTATAAGGATTATGAATTCTCTGTTGATCCTGAGTTAATTACTTTGGTTGAATCTAATCCTTTCCATGGTTATGAATCTGAAACTATTGTGGCACATCTTACTAAATTGAATGATATAGCCACCCTATTTACTCATGAGGAAAAAAATCGTTATTACTGTATCCTTAAGTTGTTTCCTTTCTCGCTAAAGGATAATGCTAAGATATGGTTTAATTCTCTTTCCCCTGGTTGTGTGTAGCCCCGAGGATATGATTTAACACTTTTCTGAAAAATATTTTCCTGCCAATAAGAAACATGATGGCTTGCAGGAAATATTTAATTTTGTGCAAATTGAAGAAGAGAGTCTCCCACAAGCTTGAGGGAGGCTTCTCCAATTACTTGATGCTATTCCTGATCATCCGCTCAAGAAAATGAAACACTTTATATCTTTTATAATGGACTAACTGATGCTTCTAGGGACCACCTAGATAGTTGTGTTGGTTTTGTTTTCAGGGGAACGAACTGTTGAACAAGCTGAAATACTATTGAATAATATATTGAGCAATGATAATGATTGGACTATTACCGAACCACCTCCGAAGAAAATAGGCATTCTATTTCTAAGTCCTGAAGATATACAAGAGGCAAAGAAATCTATGGTAGTAAAATGTACTAAAGTTGAAGATGTCAAGAATCTACCATGTATTGAAGAAATACATGGTCTTCATAACCCGACACAGGTAGTAGAGGTAACTTCTCTTTGTAGATTTGATGAAAGTGATATTCCTTATAATAAGTCTTCTAGCCAATGCTTGGATGAGTTTGGTAATTTTGTTGTTAAGCAAGAAAATATTAATGCTTATGTTAGTAGACAATTGGAACATAATGCTTTCATGCTTTATCGCTTAGGTGATTATATGAGTAGAACTATCAATGATCTTAAACTGATTAGTAAACATACTTCCATGGTAACTACTCAAGTGGAACAAGTACTTAAGGCACATAATGATTTGCTTAATGAGATGAATAGTAAAAACAATGATCATTCTGTTAAAGTTGTGACTAGAGGTGGAAAAATGACTCAGGAACCTTTGTATCCTGAGGGCCACCCTAAGAGAATTGAGCAATATTCTCAAAGGGGTAATATTTATGCACCTAGTCGCTCCAGTAATAAGAGGAACAAGGATGATGATAGGACTTTGCATGCTGCTAGTGAACCTGTTATAGATACACCTGAAAACCCAAATCATATTTCTGTTTCTGATGCTGAGACACAATCTGGTGATGAACATGAGCCTAGTGATAATATTAATAATGATGTTCATGTTGATACTCAACCTAGTAATGATAATGATGTGGAGATTGAACCTGTTGTTGATCTTGATAACCCACATCCTAAGAACAAAAGATATGAAAAAATGGATTTTATTGCTAGGAAGCATGGTCAAGAAAGAGAACCATGGGTTTAGAAACCCATGCCCTTTCCTTCTAAATCATCCAAGAAAAAGGATGATGAGGATTTCGAGCGCTTTGTTGAAATGCTTAGACCTGTCTTTTTGCGTATGCGCTTGACCAACATTCTGAAAATGTCTCCTTACACTAAGTATATGAAAGATATTGTGACTAATAAAAGAAAGATACCGGAAGCTAAGATTTCCGCCATGCTTGCTAATTATACTTTTAAGGGTGGAGTACCAAAGAAATTAGGAGATCCAGGAATACCAACTATATCATGCTCTATTAAAGGGAATTATGTTAAAACTGCTTTATCTGACTTGCGAGTTGGTGTTAGTGTTATGCCTTTCTCTTTATATCGTAGACTTGATTTGAATAAGTTGACACCTACTGAAATATCCTTGCAAATGGTTGATAAATCAATTGCTCTACATATCGGTATTTGTGAGGATGTACTTGTCGTAGTTGCAAATGCTACTATCTTAACGGACTTTGTTATTCTCGACATTCCCGAGGACGACAGTATGTCGATCATCCTTGGTAGACCCTTTTTGAATACTCCAGGGGCTGTTATTGATTGCAACAAGGGCAATGTCACTTTTCATATTAATGGTAGTGAGCATACGGTACACTTTCTGAAGAAACAACCTCAAGTTCATATTATCAACTCCATTGAAAAATTCTGACGATTGTTATTGGAGACTTTGAATTCCCTCTTCCTACTGTCAAGAAGAAATATGATATACTTATTGTTGGGGACATGCATATCCCCATTGAGGTAATTAGTGTTATTTGAAAATTCTTCGGTTTCATATTATTCGAAAGAAGTTTATTAATAAGACTTGATCAACCTTATTGATGGATTCCTTTTGGTGAGCATGAGATGGATGAATTTAGAAAGCACAACTCCCTGTACCCAACTTTTATTTTCTGTTAGTTAGATGAAATTAAGTAAAATGCTATTATTTTATGTTTTCTGAGTTTCCCCTGCAATAAAAAAGTGACCTGAAAATAAAGTTCTTCAAATGTCCTGAAAATGGAGTATGATTTTTTATGCAATATTTAAAAATATTTGGAACTGACCACACTGCAGGGGGCTGCACTAGTGGGCCACAAGCCCACAAGGCGTGGCCACCCCCTGGCCGCGCCAAGGAGGCTTGTGGGTCCCACGTGGCCCCCCTTCAGTTATTCCAGCACCCATCCACATCATCTTCCCCTAGAAAAAATCCCACCATTGCTCAAACCCGTGTTGTTGCTCATTTTGCTGTCATTTTTGATCTCCTTGTTCAAAGCTTCATTCGCGAAACTATTTTGGGAGATTGTTCCTCGGTATGTGACTCCTCCAATGGTCCAATTAGTTTTTGTTCTAGTGCTTTATATATTGCAAATTTTTGTTGCTGTGGTCACCTTGTTCTTGAGCTTGCATGTAAAAAATGTATGGTCTCAGGTAGTGTTGATGCATGATATAGCCTCTAGGCACTTGAAGGGGTAGTTGCTATGAGTTTTGTTGAGTTTTGTGCACCTTTATTTTGAGTCACTAAAAATTTCAGAATTTTTCAGAAAAAGAAAAAATGTTGAGGAAGGTGTTTCAAGGGGGTTCATCGAGCAAGAAGGCTCCAAGACTCGCGATACGTGAGCCCAACCTTGAACCACTGAGGGAAGCACAAGTATGACCTTGTGAATGGCCATCAGATCAATTCATGAGTGATGCCGGTTTCAAGGAAGAATTCTACGCATACACAAGAAACGCTGGCCTTGAGGAATTCGTGTCGGACAAATGCAAACAATACTATCAACTCACGGATTCTTACGTGCGAAGGTTTGAATTTTCGCTCAATCGTAATAAACCTTCCGTCCTAGTTGACATTTACAACAAATCATATACCTTGGACATAGAAGATTTTAATCATGCATGCGAAATTCCACAATGGGGTACCTATAGTGATCCGCACAAAACTGAATATAATTATTTTCTTGCTAGCATTACCGTCGGAGAAACTAAAATATTACACATGCTACCATGGGGAGCATTCACTTTCCTGTCATACATTATTTTGCTCTATTTATAGGTAGCTATATTAATGGTAAAAGTGAGCATAGCCACCTTTGTGCAACCGATCTGAGTATTCTTAAGAGTGCAGTAATGGGCGAAAGGCGATATAACATAGGAGCCATTATTGCTAGAAGGTTGCATAATAATGCTAAGGATGGATATTTCTTTGGTGGGATTTATGCCACTCGTTTAGCTAATTATCTTGGGGTACCCATATGCGGAAATGATATTGAGTTATCACCTACTTTTCTTGATTATGAGGCTTTGGTATGTTTTTAGTTTCTCGAAAGGAACGAACAATCTCTCCAGTACCGACTAATTTTTGACATATAGCGTGTTGTCCATGTTACCCTTCCTGTTCCTGCCATCTTTAACTTTTAGGAGAAATAGAGATACATTATAGCTAGAGAGGAGGCAAACGAGTACGAGGGAATCAGCTCGCCTCCACGCTGCAGTCGTTCAGGTGGTAGCCGCCGCAGCCTAGTACAACCCCAACTATGACTTCGGATATTATCAGGGCTAGCCATGGCCATAGAGAAACTTAGGAAAAAAGCCTAAGCTTGGGGGAGTACGTATTTCCCACCGACTTTACATTCATGTTCACACACTTATTCTTAGTAGTCGGTGTTCATACTCTTTCATTGTACCATCCATGGTAGTTTATTTTCTTGTTTCGATTTCTTCTTGTGTCTTTATTTAACTTTGAGAAAAATACAAAAAATAGTTCTAGTTTTATTTCCAGTTGCTTAGTCATAGCACTCAAAAGAAAACCCAAAAAAAAAATTCGTTCTTCTTTTGCTTGTTGGGAGTTTTCTCGTGTAAATAGTTTTTCTTCTTCTTCTTTTTATTTTTCTTTCTTTGGGTCGTAAGGACAAGACCTCAATGAAAATGCCGAGTGGCTCTCATATGCATTGTTGTTTACCCATTAGAGAGCCCATGTTACCTTGTCTTATCCTTTGAGTTATTGTTTGCAGATTGCAGCTTAGTCCAATGCACATGCACTCTTATTATTATACACATTGTTCGGTCATGCAAGTGAAAGGCAATAATGACAATATTTTATGAAAAGATTGAGATGGAGAAAAGCTGGTATGAACTCGACCTATCTTGCTTTTGTAAATATGATTAGCTCATCATTCCCAATTTAGTTCATCATGGGTGAAACATATTTGCAATGACAATTAGAGATTATAGTTACTCATTCCATGCTTAATTAGCTAAGAGTGGATAATGGTTTGTTTTGGGTGCCAACATGCATATTAAAATGGTTCTGATGTAGTATGATGGGATGGTATCCTCCTATGAACGATTCAAGTGGCTCGACTTGGCACATGTTCATGCATGTAGTTGAAACAAAATCAACATAGCCTCCACGATATTTATGTTCATAGTGATTTGTATCCTACTCATCCTTGCATTCAATGTTGGTTAATCTCAAAGCATGTTGATGATTGTGTCACTCTCTAGTTGGTCGCTCCCCAGTCTTTTGCTAGCCTTCACTTGTACTAAGCGGGAATACTGCTTGTGCATCCAATTCCTCAAACCCAAAGTTGTTCGATATGAGTCCACCATACCTACCTGTATGCAGTATTTACCTGTCGTTCCAAGTAAATTTGCATGTTCTAAACTCCAAACCTTCAAATAAACATCATGTTTTGTATGCCCAAATCGCTCATGTGGCGACTAGGGGCTATCAGTATCTTCCATGCTAGGTGGGTTATTCTCATGATATGTGTTGATTCACTATCATTCACGAGAAACTGGTTGGTAATCGGGATGCCCGGTTCCATGCTCGAAATAAAAAGAAAAATATAATTAAACAAAACTCCCTAGGACTATGTTTGTATGGACGGTACCCGTAGATTCGGCTCGCCGTGGAGTGTGACTGATTGGTGGAGGGGGAGTAAAAACTTTATCATTCTGTTTGGGAACCGCCTATAATGTATCTAGCATGGAAGATGTTGAAAACCTCTTGGTCGTTATGTGAGCAATGAAATCATACCGCTCAAAAATCATTACTTATCCCTATTTTAAAAACTCGAGCTCTAGCACCTCTTCAAATCAATGCTTCCCTTTGCGAAGGGCCTTTCCATTTACTTTATTGTTGAGTCATCATCTTCTTATAAAAGGCACAAGTTAGAGAGCACCACCATCATTTGTATGCTTTGCTGTTAATTGATATTGAGTATGAGCATGACTAGATCTCTTTCACCGTGAATTACAATGTCTAGTCAGTCCTTGTTCTTTAGAGGTGCTCTGCATTTAAGTTTTGCTGTCTCAGAAAGGGCTAGCGAGATACCATTTTGTCATATTGTATCATGATTGTTTTGAAAAAGTGTTGTCATCCGAGAGTTATTATTGTTGCTCGCTATTTGATTATGTCATTGATATGAGTAAATGTGAGACCTAAATGTTATTGTGAACGTGGTTAGTCCATGATCTTTGCTGAAAATCTAAACATCAGTTAGACGTATATACAACAACAAGATCAAACAGAGTTTGTAAAAGTTTTTCTTTATCACTTTCAGTTTATCGACTGAATTGCTTGATGACAAGCAATGGGTTAAGCTTGGGGAGTTGATACGTCTCAATCGTGTCCACTTTTCCAAACTCTTTTGCCCTTGTTTTGGACTCTAATTTGCATGATTTGAATGAAACTAACCCGAACTGACGTTGTTTTCAGCATAATTGCTTTGGTGTTATTTTTGTGCAGAAATAAAAGTTCTTGGATCATCCTGAAAATTTACAGAGAATATTTTTGGATTTAATAAAAAATATTGGCGCAAGAATGAACCAGAGGGGACCTATAGGCCAGAAGCCTGCTAGGTGTGGCCACCCCCTTGGTCGTGCCTAGCAGGCTTGTGGGGCCCTCATGGCTCCTCTGACAACCTCTCTAGCTCCATATAACCCTATTCACAGATAAAAAATAAAATAGAAGAGTTCATCGCATTTTACGATACGAAGCTGCTGCCGCCTCCTGTTCTTCCTCGGGAGACCAAATCTGGAGTCCGTTTTGGGCTCCGGAGAGGGGAAATCGGCGCCATCGTCATCACTAACCATCCTTCATCACCAATTCCATGATGCTCTCCGCCGCTCGTGAGTAATCCCATCGTAGGATTGCTGGACGGTGATGGGTTGGATGAGATTTATCATGTAATCGAGTTAGTTTTGTTAGGCCTTGAGCCCTAGTATTCACTATGTTCTGAGATTGATGTGGCTATGACTTTGCTATGCTTAATGCTTGTCACTAGGGCCCGAGTGCCATGATTTCTGATCTGAACCTATTATGTTTTCATGAATATATATGTGTTCTTGATCCTATCTTGCAAGTTGTGGAAACCTATTACGAGTTATGATCCGCACCCTAGGGTGACAATAAATGCGATTCTTTCCGGTGATTACCGTGGTTTGAGGAGTTCATGTATTCACTAAGTGCTAATGCTTTGGTTCGGTTCTCTATTAAAAGGAGGCCTTAATATCCCTTAGTTTCCATTAGGACCCCGTTGCCACGGGAGGGTAGGACAAAAGATGTCATGCAAGTTCTTTTCCATAAGCACGAATGACTATATATGGAATACATGCCTATATGATATTGATGAATTGGAGCTAGTTCGGTGTCACCCTATGTTATAAATGTTGCATGATGAATGCTATCCGACATAATTATCCATCACCGATATAGTGCCTACGAGCTTTCCACATATTGATCCTTGCTAAGTTACTTCTCCGTTGCTATTGTTACCATCACTATAAAATTGCTACTGTTACTTTTGCTACCGTTACCGTTACTTACATACTACTTTGCTACTGAATACTTTGCTGTAGATATTAAGTTTATCAGGTGTGGTTGAATTAACAACTCAGCTGCGAATACTCGAGAATATTCTTTGGCTCCCCTTGTGTCGAATCAATAAATTTGGGTTGAATACTCTACCCTCAAAAACTGTTGTGATCTTCTATACTTGTGGGTTATCATGGATCCTTCAACACTTGTATAGCTTTAACTCATCCTTGGAGTTACTATTATTCCATATTCCAACATTACACCTCCTTTAAATCCAGTAGTACTTCATTCCTTAATGCTCTTGGGGTAACCATCCTATCAAAATAAAACTCAAACTTATTTTGTCCAAACCCCACTCTATGGAATAGCATTTTCCTTTCCATTGGTTAATGTTCACACCGGGGTATTATCACCCTAAAAATGGAATACACAAGTTCATCCATAGACCATATTTCTCGTATCCTCGAAAAGGGTCGCAATCCTGTTTATAGAGAAATAATTCACAACATTTAAACATATGTGATTTTAGGCACATTAACTTTATTTATTCACAAATCATTATAATCTCTAGGACTTCCATTACACATCTCAACCCAACACCTCCATGAAAATAAAAATGTTTCCTACTACACTTTTTACCGGTATCAAAATTTCAACTACTTAGCTCTAGCTTTCTTCATATCGGGACATTTATCAGCATAAGATCGGCCTCCTTGTAGCGAAACTAATGACTTCTAACAAGTCTTGGGGCTTCTTGGTATTTATGTATGCTCCTTGGGTTCTTGGCTCTTTTCCTGGTCACATATTGGTGTAGTGTCCAGAGGTCTTGCACTTCAAACAAGTGATATAACTCAGGTCCTTCTATGCAGGAATTGGGCGGTTCCTAGTATACTTTCTCTTCTTCTTCCTGGATGTCTTCGTACTAATCATTTTACTTTCATGCACAAGGTTTCCTCATTTACTTTCACCGAGCTTCTGGATAAGACGAGATCTTAGTAGAGTCATCTTGAGTTCGTCCTAGGTTTTTGCTCCATTCCATCCTTGTATAGCTTGATGCATCTTCCACCATGTTAAAGCACCTTGTGTGAAATACCATAGGGAGTACAACACCATATAAGCAATTCCAACACCGTATTCCTTCAAATGATTTTCCATATTCTGTATCCACTATTCTAACTCCAGTAGAGTCATCGATCTAGGAAATACGATTCCATCTCCATTCATCATCTATCGGGTCCAAGGGTTTTGGGATGAGAAACGAGAGAGGGATAGAGAGAGATACACACAATAAAAACAATAGTTTTGAAAAAAGGTTATATTTTTTGCTGTAGGAAAAAACAAATAACACAATGATAGCTCACAAATCATCGTATCTAATGGGAGTATATACATGGGTTTGGTCCTTTAAAAATCATATTGGGATTCTGCAGGGTCTTTGAAGTCTTCAATTGTTGTAGCTTCAATCCTTGCACTCTGAGGTGGTCCTCTGTTGATTCTCTGTGTGGTCAAAAGGGAAAGTGGTGTATTCTAATTATTTGAGGTAAGAGGGACTTGTTGGTAAAACTAGAAGAGGATGAGAAGTAAATGAACTTTTTGAAAATAAAGTTTAGACATACCATGACCTAGGGCTTTCAGTTTCTAGGGTCGATACAGTCAACATGTTATCTGATACCATCTCTGTAGCGACCCAACTGAAATGGATCGGTGCCTTTATGCTTTTTGTGCCATCCTCGGATCAATATGCTAACACATGTAGAATAAGTATCATAGATCAATAGTATACCTTATTTATCATGGCGAAAACAAATCAATAAGGGCGTGGAGTCCCATCACCCCAATGGCAAGTTGAGTGTAGACTGTAACCCTTTATCATAAGTCTTATCCGTCGGTAGAAATATCTGCAACATGATAAGTTGCAGTTGTGTAGGTCAGTACATTGAATGTACCGGCAAGATCACAAAAGAAAGCAGATGATAAAGACTATTCTATGTGCAATATGGCTATGTGGCTCTATGTCTAAATTTTTGCATAAAATCTCATTTTATTTATTTTCCCTACAACAAAGGAATGTCAGCAGTTTTCACTGCAGAGTTATCTAATATGACATGGTTCCACCAACCGATGTCTCATAGCCCAGATCATTATAAGTGGCCCATAATTAATTATCAGTCCGGTATTGAGAGTTCATAAATAGATCCAATTCCAGAGGCTCAAATTTTCCATAGCTGAGGACACGGCTAATCGATTAGGTTTTTAACTCTTCATAGTGTTGTGCACTTTACCCACAAGAATCGTTCCCTCCTTTTATTTTTGCGCACTATCGGGTGTTTAATAACAGGACGAATGAAACATGGTCTTTCATAGAGTTTCCCTAACCACTGATAGTGCCCATCCAACCCTACCATTCGTCTACATCCGCTAGCAACTATCCAGCCAGAGTCACAACTAAGGTCAACCAAGCCAGAGCCCATAATGACTTGTGGCTGCACAAGTAAGCTTCTGGGCATGAAGTATTCATCCATCTCTATGAGTCTAGGTGGAACTTTCGGCATGAGTACCGGCCTACTTCAGCTCACAACACATCCACTGGTTACTCCAGGGTGCCTCACAGCCATTCCACCCAGTAGTGTGTATTGAAATCTTGTCTCGAGTCCTGAAGTCTTCAGGTTCTGAAGATGTAAGCCTTGAAGATGCCATCATGAAGTTGTCGTCATTTACGTAGAGTCCTCCTTCTCACACCACTCCTGAATATTCATAATACCCATCCACTATAGCATAGATTTAAAAAATACCATTCCCGGGGCTTTAGTAACAGGGGTGTCGGTTCCTACATCATGCTTCTACCCAACTACAAGATTCAATATAACTACTACAGGAAATGTTGCCAAGGTGACACTAAATGCAATAAAACATAGGTACGAACATATGGTCAAAATAAACTTGCCTGGTAAGTTGATGAAGTTTTATCGCCCTTGGAAAACTTGATAGAACTATTCGTCACTCTGTGATGAAATCTATTATAATCAAACATGGCATTCATAAGAACTCAATCTAGCAATCAAAATAGCAATCAGCAAATAAGAGCTACAAAGAATTCAATAGGAAAAACCAACTAAAATCCAAAGAAAACATCAAAAAAGAATACCACTAAAGAAACTATGAAGATTAACACACTAAATAAAAAATTGTCCTAAGTAAAACTTAACAACAAATAACATTCTAAACTAATATATTATCAGAAAAGAAAAGGTAAAAGTTTCAGTTAAACATAAAGTAATTTATAATAGTTTTCATTAGCAAAAAGAATCAACTAAAAATCTTTTATAAAACTCTAGTTATGATCAAAATAATATTAACTATAATTAAATCAAAAATAATTTCAAATGATACAAATTGTTTCTGATCTGAAGTGAAGTTAACAAAGAATACACTGTATCCAACTACAACTTTTCTAAAGTATTTTTGTTAAAATATTTAAATAGCAAAACAAATAAATCAAAACTAGGCATATATGATACTATTTTGAATCCATTTAAAAAAATATAAGTAAATTTTATAAATTACCTTTCTTTAAACTATTGGATAATTAATTTCATTAGAAACCAGTAGCAAAAAATATCAACTCAAAATAATTTTTTAAATAGGATTTATGCCAAATTTGGTGTTT
This sequence comes from Hordeum marinum, assembly GCA_022496015.1. Lineage (NCBI taxonomy): Eukaryota > Viridiplantae > Streptophyta > Magnoliopsida > Poales > Poaceae > Hordeum > Hordeum marinum. Next base: position 368,383,152 of record CM039674.1, on the reverse strand, counting down.
GAAGAATATTTGATCAAACTCAAATTAGAAACTTAAAATATGAAAACTATTGGTTATAACCGACATTTATAAAATTTTGAACCTAATACACAAAAATCACTCAAAAACATTAAATATCCTAAAAGGTATAAGCAAATTAAAACAGAAACTTTTTCTAAAAAAGAAAACAAAAAATAACAAAAAAAACATCCCGACCAACCACTGCTATGTGGCGCTACGCTACTGGCCAAAGGGTGTGTGCGCACAAACAAATCAAGCGGATGTGTGAATACTAAAGCAAAACAATTCGGCCGAGTCTAATTAAACTATGGTTCTGCTCGCGACCGTTGGATCAAGATCTGACGGCTGTGTGGGGTGTCCGGCATGTTAAATAGAAGGGGTGGCCGGTGCTTATAGTGTGGTGGCACAATGGTCGTCGGCAATGGTGTTCTGATGGTCTCTGGTGGTGGTGATGGTGTCCAATCGATGAGGCAATGAGCGGAGTGTCCAGTGGTGGTCGAAGGTGAGCTCGGGGGATGACCGTAGCGTGCAAGGTGTCGAGGTGGAGTGTCGGGCCCTCCTAGCTCCACTGAAGCTCAGGTGATGGTGGAAATATGCCCTAGAGGCAATAATAAAAGTAGTTATTATTATATGTCCTTGTTCATGATAATCGTTTATTGTCCATGCTATAATTGTATTGATCGGAAACTTTAATACATGTGTGGATACAATGACAACATTGTGTCCCTAGTGTGCCTCTAGTAGGCTAGCTCGTTGATCAAAGATGGTCAAGGTTTCCTAGCCATAGACATGAGATATCATTTGATAACGGGATCACATCATTAGGAGAATGATGTGATGGGCAAGACCCAAACTATGAACATAGCATCTGATCGTGCCAGTTTATTTCTATTGTTTTATGCATGTCAAGTATCTGTTCCAATGACCATGAGATCATGCAACTCACTGATACCGAAGGAATACCTTGTGTGTATCAAACGTCACAACGTAACTAGGTGACTATAAAGATGCTCTACAGGTATCTCCGAAGGTGTCTATTGAGCGGGCATGGATCAAGACTGTAATTTGTTACTCCGTGTGACGGAGAGGTATCTCAAGGCCTACTCGGTAATACAACATCACAACAAGCCTTGCAAGCAATGTGACTAAAGTGTTAGCCATGGGATCTTGTATTACGGAATGAGTAAAGAGACTTGCCGATAACGAGATTGAACTAGGCATAGAGATACCGACGATCGAATCTTGGGCAAGTAACGTACCGAAGAACAAAGGGAACATCATACGGGATTAACTGAATCTTTGACATAGAGGTTCAACTGATAAAGATCTTCGTAGAATATGTAGGAACCAATATGGCATCCAGGTCCCACTATTGGTTATTGACCATAGAGGTGTCTCGATCATGTCTACATAGTTCTCGAACCCGCAGGGTCTGCACACTTAAGGTTTGGTGATGTTTCGATATAGTTGAGTTATGTATGTTGGTGATCGAAGGTTGTTCGGAGTCCCGGATGAGATCCTAGACATCATGAGGAGCTCCGGAATGGTCCGGAGGTAAAGACTGATATATAGGAAGGTGGTGTTTCAACTCGGGAAAAGTTTCGGGCATTTCCGGGAGTGTACCGGGAGTGATGAATGGGTTTCGGGGGTCCACCAAGTGGGCCCACCACACTCCAAGTGGGTCACATGTACCTGAGGGTGGTGCACCAGCCCCTGGTGGGCTGGGCGGCCAGCCTAAGAAGGCCTATGCGGCTGGGCTTGAGGGAAAGGAAAGTCCAAGTGGGGGAGGGAAGGAATCCTATTAGGAGTAGGATTAGAGGTGGACTCCTCCACCTCCTCCTCCTAGCAGCCGACTCCTAGGAGGCTTCCTAGGCCGGCCGGCCCCTCCCCTCCCTCCTTTATATACTAGAGGGGAGAGAGGGAAGCAACACAAGAACGATAAGCCACGATGCAGCCCTCTCTCCCAATAGATCAAGTCCTCTAGTTATCAGCATCGCTTAGGCGAAGCCCTGCTGGAATAGTTCGACCACCACCGCCGTCGCGCTGCTGGAGAACTCACCTACCTCTCAGCTCCCTCTTGTTGGATCAAGAAGGCAGAGATCGTCATCGAGCTGTAAGTGTGCCGAACGCGGAGGTGTCGTCCGTACGGTACTAGATCGTGATTGGATCGTGGGACGCTTGGCGATTTGGATCGCGAAGACGTTCGACTACATCAACCGGGTTTCCTAACGCTTCCTTCTTAGCGATTAACAAGGGTATGTAGATCCACTCTCCCTCTCGTAGATGCTCATCACCATTTATAGATCTTGCGTGTGCGTAGGAAATTTGTTTGTTTCCCATGCAACATTCCCCAACAGTGGCATCATGAGCTAGGTTTATGTGTAGATGAGATCACGAGTAGAACACAAAGGAGTTTGTGGGCGTTGATATTCAGATTGCTTCCTCCCTTGGTCTTTTCTTTATTCGGTGGTATTGTGGGATGAAGTGGCTCGTACCAACATTACTCGTACGCTTGTGAGAGACCGGTTCCATCAACTGACATGTAACCTCGTTGCATAAAGATGACTAGCGGATGTCTGTTTCTCCCACTTTAGTTGGATCGGATTCGACAAAGGCGGTCCTTGAGAAGGTTGAATAGCAATTTGCGTATCACCGTTGTGGTTTTTGCGTAGGTAAGAATTGTTCTTGCTAGATACCTGTAGCAGCCACGTAAAACATGCAACAAACATTAGAGGACGTCTAACTTATTTTTGCAGGATATGTGTGATGTGATATGGCCAATTACATGATGAGATATAGGTGATGTATGAGGTGATCATGTATTGTATAGAATATCACGACTTGCATATCGATGAGTAAGGCAACCGGCATGAGCCATAGGGATGTCTTTAATTATTTTCGTTGTTTTGCTTTACTTTATCGCTATGAGTTAGCACTAGTCGTGGAAGCAACAGTGAGCACGACAACCTCATGGCAACACATTGATGGAGAATAAGATGATGGAGATCATGTTGTCATGCCAGTGACGATGGAGATCATGCCGGTGCTTTGGAGATGGAGATCAAAAGCACAAGTTCATGGCCATATCATGTCACTTATGATTTGCATGTGATGTTAATCCTTTTATGCATCTTATTTTGGTTAGGACGATGGTAGCATTATAAGGTGATCCCTCACTTAAATTTCAAGATAAATTGTGTTCTCCCTGAGTGTGCACCATTGCGAAAGTTCGTCGTTTCGAGACACCACGTGATGATCGGGTGTGATAGACTCTACGTTCGCATACACCGGGTGAAAACCATTGTTGTGTGTGTGGAACACTCGGGTTAAACTTGAGGAGCCTAGCATGTACGTACATGGCCTCAGAACACAACAGATCGAAAGGTCGAACATGAGTCATATAGTAGATATGATCAACATGAAGATGTTCACCATTGAAACCACCTCAACTCACGAGATGATCAGACTTGAGTTGGTGGATTTGGATCATGTGACACTCGAATGACTGGAGGAATGTCAATTTGAGTGAGAGTTTTAGGGTAATATGATTAACTAAACTCATTATCTTGAACAATGGTCTAAGTTGTTTTTGCATAATTTATGTTGTAGATCATGGCTTGTGCAGTAGAACCCCTGAATTTTAATGCGTTCCTAGAGAAAGCTAAGTTGAAAGATGATGGAAGTAACTTTGTGGACGGGGCACGTAATCTAAGGATTATCCTTATGGCTTCCCAAAAGGTTTATGTCCTTGATGCACTGCTTGGTGATCCACCCGCTCTAGTCGAGTCTCCAGACGTTGCGAACGCCTTCCAGGCTCGTTCTAATGATTACTCAATGGTTAAATGTGCAATGTTGTATGGATTAGAACCGGGACTTCAAAGACATTTTGAACGTCATGGAGCATATGATATGTTCCAGGAGTTCAATTTTATCTTTCAGAAGAATGCCCGGATCGAGAGGTATGAGACCTTCGATAAATTCTATGCCTGCAAGATGGAGGAGAACGGGTATGTCAATGAACACATGCTCAAAATGTCTGGGTATTCCACACGTCTAGCTGAATTGAGGATGCCCCTTCCAGCAGAGGAGATCACTGACAGAGTTCTTCAATCATTGCCACCTAGCTACAAGAGCTTTGTGTTGAACTATAACATGCACGGGATGAACAAGTCAGTCGCCGAGCTGTTTGCGATGTTGAAAGTCACCGAGTCTGAGATCTAGAAGGAGCATCAAGTGTTAATGGTCAATAAAACCACTAGTTTCAAGAAGAATGGAAAGGGTAAGAAGGGTAACTCCAAGAAGAGTGGCAAAGCAGTTGCCCCTCCCATGAAAGAAACCCAAGGCTGGACCCAAGCCAGAAACTGAGTGCTTTCATTGCAAGGTTGCAAGGGAACTGGTCATTGGGAGCGGAACTACCCCAAGTATTTGGCTAATAAGAAGGCGGCCAACAGCAAACAAGGTATATATGATATACATGTTATTGATGTGTACCATACCAACTCTCGTTGGAGTGCCTGGGTATTTGATACCGGTGCAGTTGCTCACATTTGCAACTCAAAATAGGAACCGCAGAATAGATAGAGGCTGGCAAAGGACGAAGTGACGATGCGCGTGGCAAATGGTTCCATGGTTGATGTGATTGCCGTCGGTATGCTCGCTCTTCGATTACCATCGGGATTAGTGATGAACCTGAATAATTGTTATTTAGTGCATGCTTTAAGCATGAACATTATATCTGGATCTTGCTTATTGTGAGACGGTTACTCATTTAAATCAGAGAATAATGGTAGTTCTATTTATATGAGTAATATCTTTTATGGTCATGCACCCAATGTGAGGGGTTTATTCTTGTTGAATCTCAATAGTGATGATACACATGTTCATAACATTGATGCCAAAAGATGTAGAGTTGATAATGATAGTACCACTTTCTTGTGGCACTGCTGTTTAGGTCATATTTGTGTAACACATGAAGAAGCTCCATGTTGATGGACTTTTTGAGTCACTTGATTTTGAATCACTTGACACATGTGAACCATGCCTCATGGGCAAGATTATTAAAACCCCATTCTCTAGAACATTTGGAACGAACAAGTGACTTGTTAGAAATCATACATACTGATGTGTGCGGTCCGGTGAGCATTGAGGTGCGCGGTGGTTATCGTTACTTTCCCGCCTTCACTGATGACTTAAGTAGATATGGCCTGGGTATATTTACTTGATGAAACATAAGTCTAAAACGTTTGAAAAGTTCAAGCAATTTTAGTGAGAAATTGAGAATCATCGTAACAAGAAGATTAAATTCCTATGATCTGATCAAGGAGGAGAATATCTAAGTTATGAGTTTGGCAGTCACTTAAGATAGTGTGGAATTGTTTCACAATTGACACCACCTGGAACACCACAGCGCAATGGTGTGTCCGAACGTCGTAATCGAACCTTATTAGATATGGTGCGTTCTATGATGTCTCTTGCCGATTTGCCACTATCATTTTGGGGTTATGCATTAGAGACACCTGCATTCACTTTAAATGGGGCACCATCGAAATCCGTTGAGACGACGCCATATGAATTGTAGTTTGGCAAGAAGCCAAAGTTGTAGTTTCTTAAAGTTTGGGGATGTGATGCTTATGTCAAAAAGCTTTAGCCTGAAAAGCTGGAACCCAAAGCGGAGAAATGCGTCTTCATAGGATACCCAAAAGTGACAATTGGGTATACCTTCTATATCAGATCTGAAGGCAAAGTGTTTGTCGCTAAAAACGGAACATTCCTTGAGAAAGAGTTTCTCTCGAAAGAATTGAGTGGGAGGAAGATAGAATTTGATGAGGTTGTTGAACCTTTACTTCAACCTGAGAGTAGCGCAACGCATAAAGATGTTTCTGCAGAGCCTACATCGGTTGAAGAGGAAGTTAATGATGATGATCATGAATCTTTCGATCGAGTTTTTATCGAACCTCATAGGTCGACAAGGACGCGTACTGCTCCTGAGTGGTACGGTAACCTTTTCTTAGAGGTCATGTTGTTGGACAATGATGAACCTACGAGCTATGGAGAAGCGATGATGTGCTCGGATTCCCAGAAATGGTTAGAGGCCATGAAATCCGAGATGGGATCCATGTATGAAAACAAAGTATGGTCTTTGGAAGTATTACCTGAAGGGCGAAAGTCCATTCAGAACAAATGGATCTTTAAGAGGAAGACGGATGCAGACGGTAGTGTCACTGTCTATAAAGCTCGACTTGTGGAAAAGGGTTTTTCACAAGTTCAAGGAGTTAACTACGATGAGACCTTCTCACCCATAGCGCTGCTTAAATCCGTCAGAATCATGTTGGCAATAGCTGCATTTTTCGATTATCAAATTTGGCAGATGTATGTCAAAACAGCGTTCCTTAACGGTTTCGTTAAGGAAAAGTTGTATATGATGCAACTGGAAGGTTTTGTCGATCCATAGAATGCTGACAAAGTTTGCAAACTCCAGCGATCCATTTATAGACTGATGCAAGCATCTCGGAGTTGGAATCTTTGCTTTGATGAGGTGATCAAAGTGTTCGGGTTTATACAAGTTTACGGAGAAGCTTGTATTTACAAGAAAGTGAGTGGGAGCTCTATAGCATTTCTAATATTATATGTGGATGACATATTGCTGATTGGAAATAATATAGAAATGTTGGAGAGTGTGAAGGAATTTGAACAAGATTTTTTTAATGAATGACCTAGGAGAAGCTGCTTTCATATTAGGCATCAAGATCTATAGAGTTAGATCAAGATGCTTAATAGGACTTTCATAGAGCACATACCTTGACAAAGTTTTGAAGAAGTTCAAAATGGATCAGTCCAAGAAAGGGTTCTTGCCTGTATTGCAAGGTGTGAAGTTGAGTAAGACTCAATGCCCAATGACTGCAGAAGATAGAGAAAAGATGAGTGTCGTCCCCTATGCTTCAGACATAGGCTCTATCACGTATGCAATGTTGTGCACAAGACCCGATGTTAGCCTTGCCATAAGTATGGTCGGAAGGTTTCAAAGTGATCCAGGAATGGAACACTGGACGCCAGTCAAGAATATCCTGAAGTACCTGAAAATGACTAAGGACATGTTTCTCGTTTATGGAGGTGATCAAGAGCTCGTCGTAAAGGGTTAAGTCGATGCAAGCTTTGACACTGATCCAATGACTCTAAGTCGCAAACCGGATACATATTTATTCTCAAAGGGGGTGCGGTAAGCTGGTGCAGTTCCAAGCAGAACATGGTAGCTGATTCTACATGCGAAGCGGAGTACATCTCTGCCTCGAAGGTGGCAATGGAAGGTGTCTGGATGAAGGAGTTCATGACATATCTTGGAGTAGTGCCTAGTGCAATAAGTCCAATGACTCTGTTCTGTGACAACACTCCATTGCTCTAGCCAAGAAACCAAGGTTTCACAAGAGGACCAGACACATAAACCGATGTTTCAGTTCCATCCGCGATTACATCAAGGAGGACGACATAAATATTTGCAAAGTTCACACGGATCTGAATGTTGCAGATCTGATGACTAAACCTCTTCCAAGGGCTAAACCTGATCAACACCAGAACTGTATGGGTGTTAGATTCATTACAATGTAAATCACATAGTGATGTGAGCTAGATTATTGACTCTAGTGCAAGTGGAAGACTGTTGGAAATATGCCCTAGAGGCAATAATACAAGTAGTTATTATTATATTTCCTTGTTCATGACAATCGTTTATTGTCCATGATATAATTGTATTGATTGGAAACACTAATACATGTGTGGATACATAGTCAACACCGTGTCCCTAGTGTGCCTCTAGTAGGCTAGCTCGTTGATCAAAGATGGTCAAGGTTTCATATCCATAGACATGAGATGTCATTTGATAACGGGATCACATCATTAGGAGAATAATGTGATGGACAAGACCCAAACTATGAACATAGCATATGATCGTGTCAGTTTATTGCTATTGTTTTCTGCATGTCAAGTATTTGTTCCTATGACCATGAGATCATGCAAATCACTGACACCGAAGGAATACCTTGTGTGTATAAAATGTCACAATGTAACTGGGTGACTATAAAGATGCTCTATAGGTATCTCTGAAGGTGTCTGTTGAGTGGGCATGGATCAGGACTGGGATATGTTACCCTGTGTGACAGAGAGGTATCTTAGGGCCCACTCGGTAATACAACATCACCAAAAGCCTTTCAAGCAATGTGACTAAAGTGTTATCCACGGGATCTTGTATTACGGAATGAGTAAAGAGACTTGCCGATAACGAGATTGAACTAGGTATAGAGATACCGATGATCAAATCTCGGGCAAGTAACATACCGAAGAACAAAGGGAACAACATATGGGATTAACTGAATCCTTGACATTGAGGTTCAACCGATAAAGATATTCATAGAATATGTAGGAACCAATATGGGCATCTAGGTCGCGCTATTGGTTATTGATCATAGAGGTGTCTCGGTCATGTCTACATAGTTCTCGAACCCGCAGGGTCTGCACACTTAAGGTTCGGTGATGTTTCGGTATAGTTGAGTTATTTATGTTGGTGACCGAAGGTTGTTCGGAGTCCCGGATGAGATCCCGAACGTCACGAGGAGCTTCGGAATGGTCCGGAGGTAAATATTGATATATAGGAAGGTGGTGTTTGAACTCCAAAAAAGTCTCGGGCATTTCCGGCAGTGTACCAGGAGTGACGAATGGATTCTGGGGGTCCACCAAGTTGGCCCACCACATCCCAAGTGGGTCACATGGACCTGAGGTGGCGCACTAGCCCCTGGTGGGCTGGGCGGACGTCCCAAGAAGGCCTATGCGGCTAGGCTTGAGGGAGAGGAAAGTCTAAGTGGGGGAAGGGAAGGAATCCTACTAGGAGTAGGATTGGAGGTGGACTCTCCACCTCCTCCTCCTCCTTGCGGCCGACTCCTAGGAGGCTTCCTAGGTTGGCCAGCCCCTCCCCTCCCTCCTTTATATACTAGAGGGGAGAGAGGGCAGCAACACAAGAACCCTAAGCACCGGTGCAACCCTCTTTCCCAATAGATCAAGTCCTTTAGTTTCCAGCAGCACTTAGGTGAAGCCCTGCTGGAATAGTTCCACCACCGCCGCTTCCAAGCGATCGCGTTGCCGGAGAACTCACCTACCTCTCCGCTCCCTCTTGCTGGATCAAGAAGGCGGAGATTGTCATCGAGCTGTACATGCGCTGAACGTGGAGGTGACGTCCGTTCGGTACTAGATCGTGATTGGATCGCGGGACGCTCGGCGATTTGGATCGTGATTGGTGTCGGCACCATGCTGCTAGCATTGCACCTGTCGTCGGCGTTGTGGGTGAGCTAGGGCTCCGACGAGGGCGGCGCCAAGGGGGCTTTTTGGGGGTGATCGAGAGAGGGAGTGGAGGCTTTTATAGGTGGCATGGCGTGGGCGAGGGTTAAGGCCACAGGTGGTAGGGGAACACGGCGAGATCTGTCACCGAAGACTGGAAGGGCATGGGCAGCCCGGCCCCGAGCCCAGCGCAAAAAAACAGGGCTCGGTCCTTGTTTTGTAGCCCGAAAGTTTGTTTTGGTTTCTCTTGATCTTGGGCTTCGGGCCGGGCTTGCACGTGCGTACATCCAAAAACAGTGTTTTGGCCGGGCTTTTCGGGCTTCGGGCTTGATTTTGGGTTGGGCCCGGGCTTGGGAAAACAGAGTATTTCAGGCTTCAGGGCGGGCTCGAGCTTCAGAAATGAAGGCCACATATGATTTGCCTGGGTTTAGGAAGGAGAGAGGCATGGGGAAGAAGGTGACCGTGCGTAGCGCGCGGGGTGGTCGGTGGGTCCGGCTCATCAGTGAGAGAGAGGGACGGGATCGGATCGGGTGGTCGGATCCTTCGTGATTCGGCTCGTGCGTGCTCAGCTAGGTCAGTTGGCCAGTGGGCCGTGTTGGATGGGGTTTATAAAAAATCTTTTCCTTTTTAAAAATAAATAGAGAAGAAAATAATAAAAATAATAAAAATAAAAATACCCCATGGACATATTATATACAATTTTTTCTAGAACAAGGTAGAGAAAAAGATGAACTCTTTTCCAAGTACAAATAAAATCTTCAAAAATTCATAAAATGCAAACAGTGCTATTGTTACATTAAAAATCAGTAAAATCATTTTTTAAATACCAAAATGATTTCAAAATTATTTTCTCCTAATTTTTCATTGAAGGGAATCATTTTACCCTTATTTTCATATATTTTTAGGAGGAAAATAGTTTGAATAAAAACCAAAAACTCATAATTGGGTTTGAATTTGAATTTCAAATGTTTTTATTCCAATATATTTCAAATGCCTCTGAACTTTGAAGTGTCATATTACTTCTCTCATTTTGAATAGGTTTCACAAAATGTGAAATTTGGAAATTCAAATAGCTTCAAAATGGAAGTGGCTTGAGAGTAACTTCAAAATGTTTTTTTTGAAACTTTCAACTCTCTTTTCTTAAAATTTGAAGAAGTCATTTTATCTTCTCTTAGGAAACTCATTGATTTGCATAAAGTTTCTGAATTTGAAATATTTCCAAATGGAATTCAAATCGTTTCAAAACCCTTTTCATTTCTTTAATGGAAGAATTCATGTCATCTTCACTCTAGGGTTTTGTGTTGAAATGAATTTGAATTCACTGAGATCAAAATGCAAGATGAAAGTTTTAGGAAAGTCCTTTTATTCCCTCTCATTCAACTTTCAAAAGTTTTAAATTTTCACTCAATTTCACACAATCAATCACACATCAATCAAACAAGATATCATATTTATTTATTTAATATAACATCTGAAAATTTAGAATTTTGGGTTGTTATATCTGCCATGTTTGCAATGTCACGCAATCAATCACACATCCGCCGAACAAACAGTCTTGGTTATTTATTTATTATAACATTAGAAAATTTAGAATTTTGGGATGTTATATCTGCCACGTTTGCGTTCACTGTGATCGCCCTTCCGGCGTCGAGCTGCTCCTTCACCTTCCGGTGCTCCTCGAGCAGATGGAGGTTGTAGGTCGCGTCGGCTTGCGCCTCCCAGAACTGGGATACGTCTCCAACGTATCTATAATTTAGGAAGTATTCATGCCATGTTTACAATAATTTTATATGATTTTGGTATGATTTTATTAGAACTAACCCGGACTGACGATGTTTTCAGCAGAACTACCAGGGTGTCATTTTTTGTGCACAAATAAAAGTTCTCGAAATGGCTTGAAAAGTTACGGAGAATGTTTTTTGGAAAATATAAAAAATACTGGAGAAAAAATATACCGGAGAGGAGTCCCGAGGCAGCCACAAGCCTAGGGAGCGCCCCCCTAGGGCGCGTCCCCTGGCTTGTGGGCCCCTCAGGAGTCCTCCTGACTTAATTCCAAAGCCAAGTATTCCTATAAATACCCAAACCTCCGAAAAAAACCTAGATCGGAGTTCCGCCGCCGCAAGCCTCCAGAGCCACGAAAAACCAACCGGGAGCCCATTTTGGCGCCCTAACGGAGGGGGAAACCATAACCGGAGGCCATCTTCATCATCCCGGTGGTCTCCATGACGAGGAGGGAGTAGTTCACCCTGGGGCTGAGGGTATGTACCAGTAGCTATGTGTTTGATCTCTCTCTCTCTCTCTCTCTCTCTCTCGTGTTCTTGAGATGGCACGATCTTGATGTATCACGAGCTTTATTGATATAAATGAATCATATGGAGTTTTCCCCTCTCTATCTTCTTGTGATGAATTGAGTTTTCCCTTTGAAGTTCTCTTATCGGATTGAATCATTAAGGATTTGAGAACACTTGATGTATGTCTTGCAATGTGATATCCGTGGTGACAATGGGATGTTCTATTGATCCACTTGATGTATTTTTTGGTGATCAACTTGCGGATTTTGTGACCTTGGGAATCTATGCATAGGGGTTGGCACGCGTTTTCGTCTTGACTCTCTGGTAGAAACTTTGGGGCACTCTTTGAAGTTCTTTGTGTTGGATTGAACATTATGAATCTGAAATTATGTAATGCATATTGTATAATCAAGCCCATGGGTACTTGTGGTGACATTGGAGTATCTAGGTGACATTAGGGTTTTGGTTGATGTGTATCTTAAGGTGTTATTTTAGTACGAACTCTAGGGTTGTTCATGACACTTATAGGGATAGCTCATAAGATTGATCGGAAAAGATAACTTTGAGGTGGTTTCGTACCCTACAATAATTTCTTCATTTGTTCTCCGATATTTGTGACTTTGGAGTGAACTCTTTGTCGCACGTGAGGGATTTACATATGATTCAACTATGTCAGTATTGTTGAGAGAACTTGCACTAGTGAAAGTATGAACCCTAGGCCTTGTTTCTAAGCATTGCAATACCGTTTGTTCTCACTTTTATAATTGGTTACCTTGCTGTTTTTATATTTTCAGATTACAAAAACCTATATCTATCATCCATATTACACTTGTATCACCATCTCTTTGCCGAACTAGTGCACCTATACAATTCACCATTGTATTGAGTGTGTTGGGGACACAAGAGACTCTTTGTTATTTGATTGCAGGGTTGCTTGAGAGAGACCATCTTAATCCTATGCCTCCCACGGATTGATAAACCTTAGGTCATCCACTTGAGGGAAATTTGCTTCTGTCCTACAAAACTCTGCGCTTGGAGGCCCAACACGAGTCTACAAGAAGAAGGTTGTGTAGTAGACATCAAACTGCTCCTCCCATTCGTCCCTCACAATGTCCGTGTAATGGGCATGAGCCTCACCAATGGTCATGGTGCAATCCACCGGCGAGGGTGGGACCGGCGTGGAGAGTGCCCCAGCTCGTCGTTAGCCTCCGGCTGCCATACGGCAGCAATGGCGACCATCTCTTTGTTCTCCTCCGATGTGAGCCCGTCCCAAAGAGCTTCAGAGCGCGAGGAGGCCACGGGAATGATGTGGATAAGAGAAAGAGACCATAGGAGGATGAGTGTCGGCTATGGACGGTGCTGGAGCATATAGAGCGGGGCGAAGGATAGTGGTGGGCTGCATGCGGGCGGACGGGTGGCACCAGAGTATGTTTCTTGGCAACCGCGTGTGGTTAATGTGGGCGACTAACGGACGGACGGGTGGCCATGCTGTCGTTTGAACGCGGGGCAAACGCGTGCATCGGGAAGCGTTGCGGGTGGCCCTCTCTCGGTTGGTGCGCCGCTTCAATGCCAGCGCCAGTGAGAGACCACGTGCATGAATGCGGCCACTAATGCTCTGGAGCGATGCTGACCGTTTTGGGCGGGAAGAGCAGGCAGGCGAGGGAGGGGTTTTTGATGGGCCATGACAGTCAGAAGCACGTGCGGCAACGGTCTGGACGCCCGCAAAACCCCGATGTGTGTCTCCGGTTTACGAAAAAACATGCCTGGACCGCTCAACAGACCGATATATATCCGTGTTGGATGGTTTTCACGATCCAAATGATATTCGGACGTTTTGAGGGTTGAAGATGCTCTAAGATTGTGAGCTTGCACTTTACCTTGGTTTTTATTTAAGTATATATGAGAGGTTCACGTTGGTGGATGGCCATAGCCGTGGCCGTCTTACACACTGTTACCGCACGGCCTGCAGGTGCATCGAAAAAGGCAAATGGAGCCCGTCCTTCATCGAGGATCTTAACAAAAGACATATTTTTCACATGACAAAAAATTCGAATTTTTTTTTACATGCACAAATATATATAACATGTTGAGGAAAATTCATAACAAGGGAGTACTTTCATGTGTGGCATATAAAAAAACAAATACATAAATGAAAATGGGCCTCTTTTTTGTTTTTGTTGGGCCGGGATTTTTTTTTGTGCAGCTTGCAAACAATAATATTTTTGAACGAAATTTTATAGGTCCACTCCTAATATGTATAAGTTTTCACAAAAAAAATTCTGATCTTTTTAACTTAGAAATATCATTTTTTGAATCTTTTGAAATAAAGTCCTCCAATGTCCCCATCCTCCAAAACTTCACTCAGCACTAGCATCGTTGTCGCACCTGCTGCCACTGACTGGTCGTCTCGTGTGTAAGAGAATCTCCAGCCGTTTGTCCCCCTAGCGCGCCCGGCGAAGGCGCTAAATCGTTCCATCCGACGGGTTTTTTTGTCTTGGGGGGGACTTAAGTTCCCAGTCGCACCCCCAAGTTTCGGCCGTAGACACACATAAAAATTTGAAATTTTCTTTCCCGCTACCAAAAAACGATGCAAGTCGGCGATCATGCCACATGTTGGCATTCGTCATGCCATAGGTTGGCGTCCATCATGCCATAGGACGACGATCGCCATCAGAGTCCGGCGGTCCAACATGACAATAGTCAGATGAACAAAAAGACGGGAGACATACACATACGACTCAAATGACAAGCTCCTCATCTCCCGTAGAGACGGGAGAGGTCGGCATAGGCATCAGGGAAGCAGTGCTCGGCGTTGGCATGGCCACATTCGCCGTCGGTGATGTTGCAGTCGTGGTACTTGCTGTCGGTGATGTTGCGGTTGGCGTCGGGGTAATAGCCTTGGCGTTGGCGTGGGCGTTGGCGTGGGCGCACTCGGCATTGATGCGGTCGCCGCCGGTCCTAGCATGAGGTTCAAGATGAGGTTGCACTCCGCCAAGTACCACACCTTCACCTGCGGGTCAATCATCGTCGTGTCCTCTCCCATGAGGAACGCCAGGTCGATGTTGCGCTTCTTCGTGGCGACGTTGGTCCTCAGAAGCTCGAGCTTGGCATCTTGTTTCGTCATCAACCCCGATCACCTCGCCTTGGACTTCTCCTCCCTCATGACGGAGTGGCTCTTGGCGTCGGCGATGCATTGTTCGATCAACGCGTGTAGCCGTTCGGCAGCGAGCGTCGCGTCCCTGGCCTTCTTGTCCTTCTTGTTGTCATTAGGCCATCCTTCTGTCGCCCCCGAGGCAGGCGCTCCGGATTGTACACGTCATCCTTGTCCTTGGTGAGAGCGAGCCGGACCTCCGCCAATTTCTTGCACGACTCGATCCTAGTGAACACGTGAAGGAACTTGAAGTCGGCATCGGTGTCGCTGTCCTTGGGGAACAACTCCACATACAAACCATATGCACGAAGAAACAAGTGTCGGCGAAGATCGCTGACCAGCGAGCCATGAACTTACCCGCCGTTCGACGTTCGCGCCGCTCTCAGGAGGAGCCTAGACCTCTTCCTGGATCCCATGCCACTTGTTGCATGATGTCTGGATACTCGCCCAATGGTTAGACATGACCTTTTTGCCGCGCTCCATGTGTATGCCGGCGAACTCGAGGCTGACCAACTTGCGTTCGTCGAACGTCGTCTTGATCCTTCTCCAGTATGTGTTGGCGTTCTGATTCGCGCGGGTGATCGGGTCCATGCTGACCGTCTTCCATGCTTCGGCAAGGCACCCGTCTTCCTTCGCCGTCCACTTGACGTGGGGCTCGGTCGGATTTCCGTTGGCCGCCCGTGTCTTCTTCTTTCTCCCTTTGCGCCTCGCCGGCTCCGGCTCCGGCTCCGCCTGTTCTTCCTCCTCCACCTCCTCCTCGACCTCGTCGGGTTTGACGTCATCCATGTCGTCGCCGAAGTCGAGTGTTTCCTCTTGCATGCCGAACCTGGGGCATGACGCGGCGATGGATGATCCGCTTTTGATAATCTCCTCCATCTCGGTGTCGGTGCTTCTGAATTGAGGCGCCGATCCCGACGCGAAAGGCAGGGGCCGCGGCGTAGAGCCGTCACAGACGAACCCGAGTACGTCGGCGGGTAGCCGTACTGGGCGTTCTGGTGGCCAACAAAGAAGGCGGAAGGCGTGCGTGAGAAAGTGATGTTGGGGTTGAAGCCGCCGTGGGCGTCGCCCTCGACATGTTCCGACAAGGGCGCGTAGCCCCACGCTGACGACGGGAAGTTAGCTGGCGACGCGACGCTCTGCTGGCTGCCCCACGCGCCTTGCGGGAATGGGCCTGCCTGTTGAGGTGGAAAGATCGGCCGCTCGTTCTCCATGGCCGAGCGAGACGATGCCTCCTGCTCCGCCGCCGCATCCCTGTCTTTCTTCATGAGGAGCCTGTTTCGCCGATCGATGGTCACCGCTGACCGGCGATCAACGTCGGCCTTCCACTCCGCGTTCGTCAGCCCCGGGGGCCTTGCCATCGGCGCCTGAGGCTTTCTCGCCTTTGGTGCAGCGGGTTCGGTGGCTTGGCGAGGGACGGCGTACTTCTTTGGCGGCATGACGGTGGAAAGAGATGGAGGGACATGGAGAGAATGGCGGGGAACGGCGGGGGAATGTGGACGATGGGGAGGGAAAATGAGGGAAACGCGGGAAAATCAGCCGGTGATGCCGACAGAGCGGCCCCATGCACCTTTTCACTTCAGCCGGCGCCCCTAGACGCCCCCGACGCGCTGGGTTCGGCCTGGGTCGGGTGGCACCAATTTCGACACAAACCGACAAAAAACGAGATCCTAAAACGTGATTGGGCCATTTGGAGGCTTGGAGGGGGTTTTTGGGACGCGGCTGTAGATACTCTAACAACACAACACGTCCGCTCAAAAAAAAAAACACGTCGCCATCGCCGCAAATTAAGAAACGGCAGGCGGCCATCTCGGTGGAAACAGAGCAAAGCAGAGCACCCAGCCATCATCACTTCAAATGCAGGTAGTCGTTACAACTTACCAGCAAGGAGAGCGCCCTGACCACTTTCCCCTGCATCCGCTCTCCCAGCCAACCCGATCTCCCGCCACCATGTCCCGCCTCGACACCGCCTCCCTCCTCTCCCCCTCGCCTCCGCCGCTCAAGCCCCGTCGGCGCGGCCGCCTCCTCCCGTCAGTACTCGCCGTCCTCGCCGCCGCCGTCGCTCTCTTCCTCCTGGCCGTCCTCCGCTCCCCACCGAACCCATCCCCAAACCTCGGCTCCCTCTTCCTCTCCCTCGGCTCCAACAACACCGCCGCCTTCCACCTCCGCGCGCTCACCCTGCACCCCCACGTCGCCGGCACCAAGGCCAACTCCCTCACCGCGGCCTACGTCCTCCACGCGTTCTCCTCCCTCTCCATCCCCGCGCACATCACGCCCTACTCCGTCCTCCTCTCCTACCCCGTCCACCGCTCCCTCTCCCTCTCCGCGGGGCCCGGCCGCGCCGCCAAGTCCTTCTCCCTCACCCAGGACACCTACCCCAACGACCCCTACGAGGGCGCCGCGGCCGAGGTGACCCCGACCTTCTTCGCCTACTCCGCCTCCGGCTCGGTGTCCGCGGAGGCCGTGTACGCCAA
Organism: Hordeum marinum; assembly: GCA_022496015.1. NCBI lineage: Eukaryota > Viridiplantae > Streptophyta > Magnoliopsida > Poales > Poaceae > Hordeum > Hordeum marinum. The sequence continues at coordinate 368,365,918 of CM039674.1, read as the reverse complement.
CTACGGCCGCGAGGAGGACTTTGCCTACCTCGCCGCCCGCGGCGTCGACGTCGCCGGCAAGGTGGCGCTCGCGCGGTACGGGCGGATCCACTGCGAGGACATCGTGCACAACGCGCGCGCGGCGGGCGCCGCGGCCGCGCTAGTGTACCCCGACCCGCTGGAGTACGGCGGCCCGGCCGGGGAGGGGTCGTTCCCCAGCTCGCGGTGGCTGCCCCCGAGCGGCGTGCAGGTGGGGAGCCTGTTCCGGGGCGTGGGCGACCCGACGACGCCGATGTGGGCGTCGTCGGAGGGGTGCGAGCGCGTGAGCGTGGAGGACGCCATGGCCAGCGACGACATGCCGGGCATCCCGGCGCTCCCGGTGTCGGCGCGGGACGCGGCGGAGATCCAGCGGGTTCTGGGCGGGGCCGAGGCGCCGGCGGGCTGGCAGGGCCGGGACGGCAGCCCCGTGTACCGGCTTGGCCCAGGGCCGGCCGTGCTCAACCTGACCTTTCAAGTACGTCAAATTCGAGGCGCTTTTGTCTCGTTTACCAAATTCTTCTATGAGTTGCCCAAGTACTGATGCTTTTGTTTGGAATTTGCAGGGCAATGATACGATGGCAACGATCGAGAATGTCTTCGCAGTGATCGAAGGCGCAGAAGAGCCGGATAGGTAACTCATTCTCTCTCATGCGGCATCATCAGCCATTAATCAAGTGTATGGTGGAGTATAACTTTTCGATTTTAAAAGGACGGTTGTAGTACTTAATTTTTGCGGGGAAGCTTCTATTACGCTGCAAGTAGTCGTAAAATATGCATCGTGCCTGAGCATTTCCAAATACCGAGCACTACTTTTGGACCATTCGTAGACCTTCAGCTTCAGATGTACAGTGTACTAGCTAATTTCATCCCGTAAGATGTAAGATATACTCCCTTCGTCCCAAAATTCTTGTTTTAGATTTGTCTAGAAATAAATGTATCTAAATACGAAAACATGACTAGATACATTCATATCTAGACAAATCTAAGACAAGAATTTTGGGACGGAGGAAGTACTACTTTGTCTATCCCAAAATAAGTGTCTTAAATCTATACGTTATATTAAGGTTGAGACACTTATTTTAGGACAGAGGAGGTATGATATCCTCGCAAGCGCATGTTACTACCTTCGTCCGGATTTATTAGGCCCTTAATATTTTGAGCCAAACTTTGACTATTGATATGACAAATAAAAGATAGAATATACCCTACAAAAAGTATATTGTTGTATTTGTATTTGAAAGACTTTTTCGAGGATATATTTTTTGTGACATATAGTTTACTCTCTCCGTCCCACAATATAAGACATTTTTGGAGGAAGTACATTTTACTCCCTCCGTCCGGAATTACTTGTCACACAAATAGATAGAAATGGATGTATTTAAAACTAAAGTATGTTTAAATACATCTATTTCTATAACAAGTATTTTCGGACAGGAAGTATTAGTTAAAACTGATGGTCAAACTTCAACCCAAAATAAAAAGGAGCCTAATAAACCTGAACGGAGATAGTACTTTGTTTGCTTGGTGTGTCCAATTCTATTACTATCGCTGTAAGCCACAAAATATCCATTTTTAATCAAATGGCACAATTTTCCAAACCCGCATACCACTTTGGCCTCCACTTTACTGATCATAAAGTCCTCCGGCTGCACCCTTTCTATATTTCAAAGACAATGCATCGGATCTGCTCCAATTCAGCTACTCCAGATTTTAATTATCAATCTGGACCGCTGACAGTTTGACCAACCGGGGGTGGCCCAATTGCGGGCTTTGCCTGCTTTACTAACGTGTGCAAAAATCCATCGAAAGATTGGAAAGTGATGAAAGATTGGCTCCAGCTCGCAAGCATCGACACTTCCATTTGGCAATTGGCACGGTCAACCGAAGAGTGATGGATTGGGCTATCCGACTCTACCATACCGAATAGGAAGGCCATGGCTACCCCATGCTCACCTCTTGGACAATCTAGAATGAAAGGAACGCTCGCATCTTCAACTCAAAAGTGCTCCGTCGACGGTTCTACTAACTAACATCAAGATTGAGGCTCAAACTTGGGTCACCACAGGTGCAAAAAAATTGGGATCCATCATACCGCCAGAGTAGGCCTTTTGTAGTAGTGTTGTAACACAAACATTAACCTCTTTTTCTCCTTAATTAATGATTTTTTTTGAAAAGGAGGATCACCCCCGACCTCTAATTCCTTAATTAATGAATGATGCAAGTCTTTTACCTCCTTTTAAAAAAAAATCAATCTGAATTCTAAAATGGCTATGGGATACTTGATTTGTGCTATGTATACAGAAAATTGATTTGTTGCTTTCGCTGTGATAAACCTGTACATAAGTTTTATTTTATTTTATCCAAGCTAGTTTACGTGGAAGCAAACACTTTGATCAACTTCGTCATGGTTTGGTACAGCGGTATTAGAGAGGTGTCGATCTGCAGTTAGGCGTAGTTGCGGTTCCAGTCTTATTTATTTACTAGTATTAAGGACGGCTGTGACTAAGCTAATCAACTTTAACCTTTCATGATACAGATATGTTATCCTGGGAAACCATCGTGATGCCTGGACGTTTGGAGCCGCCGACCCCAACAGCGGAACAGCAGCTATGATTGAGGTAATTCATATGTTACAAGTGACAAAACATATGTTCTCAGCATTCCCGTAGGCCGTTCTTTTCTCTGAACTATGCACCTTGGCATAATACAGTAATAGTGACTGCTCCTTCTGAATATCCGAATTGACTTGTCAGCATAAATCTTGAACAATATATTAATTTCATGTCCATCTAGTTGGCTCAAAGGTTTTCGATGCTGCAAAAACAAGGATGGAGACCTCGGAGGACCATCATTTTCTGTAGCTGGGATGCAGAAGAGTATGGATTGGTAAGTCTATTACTCTTCCGAAACCCCACTCTTTGCTATACATACTTAGGCATCTTAAAAACAACTGCAATGGTGATGACAATTTACGTTTATGCAGACAGGATCAACTGAATGGGTTGAGGAAAACAGGGAGATGCTTTCCTCGAGGGCTGTTGCGTATCTGAATATTGATGTTTCGGTAGCCGGTCCGGTTTTACTCCCATCTGCAACTCCCCAACTTGATGAGCTACTCCTGGAAACAATTAAACTGGTACGCATATTGTTCGAACAAAAAGTATATTCACATAGAAAGGAAAATAACTGATAGTCAGTTATTTTGGTTTTGGTCATTAAAAAAGAGTAACTGTTGAGTGATCAACACTGAACAGTGAGTTTCTCAACCCTGAACCATCTGTCTGTGACAATATCATGCTTATGCTATTTTTTTTATTAAGATGTTCAAAATGTCAATACATTCTGTTTTTTCAATTTATGAAGGTCCAAGATCCCGACAATTCATCTCAGACGGTTTATGATTCATGGGTCAAATCCAATGCTTCTCCCAAGGTGAGTTGTAACATGACTTCATTCTACAGTTAGCACACTGTTATCACTTACAGTATAGTATATTACTAATTACTGTCAAACTCCTGCTCCTGGTTCCTTTGCGCGTAAAATGAAACCTGCAGCTTCTGGGACATTTCATTTCTGAATCTTCATTTTTAAATTTCAGTTCCAACTCTGAAAACCTTCTTAGCTATTTACTTTAGTTAACATATATTGTCTCTGATTTCCTGCATGAAGATTCAACGACTAGGCAACGGGGGGTCAGACTATGCAGCATTCGTCCAACATGTTGGCATTCCATCAACCAACTTGATATTTGGAGAAGGTAGGGCACTTTGTGTTGTCGATTCTTGCGGTTTCTGGTATCCCTAATGATGGTCTAATGGATCTCCCTGGACTTCAACAGGGCCAGGATATCCTGTTTACCACTCTTTATACGATGATTTTGTGTGGGTGGAGAAGTTCGCGGACCCTGGGTTCCGTAGGCATGTCGCAGGTGCAGCGCCATATTCCTCTTTGTGCTGTGTGTTAGTAGTACTTAGTAGCTGCACAGCAAAACTAACATTGTCATCTCACAGCTGCTAGCATCTGGGGAATTATGGCTTTGAGACTTGCCGATGAAGAGATCATACCCTTCGATTACATGTCCTACACGACCGAGCTTGAGGTAAAACCGTCCACTGAACGCAGCAATATTTGGAGGCAGGGGCATACAAAGAAAGGAAGATGGCTCCAAGCCTTATGAACATGAAATCTCCTTCTTCTTGTTTTCTTGTCAGGCATACACGAAAGTAGTAGAGAAGGAAACCGAAGGGACGGCCGTCAGTTGTTCCCCGTTGTACAGCTCGATCAGAGCTCTGAAAAAGGCAGCCACCAAAGTAAACAGTGAGCGAAAGGTAACTCGGTTGCTTCAGAATTGCTGCTCAGCCAATGCAATCTTCCATATACGCTAGCCATTTCACTTCTCATGGTGACCAAGGGATCCGAATTTTTGTCAGAATATTCAGAGCGAACTGTCAAGCAAGCAGCTGAGCAAGGACTCGATGAGGATCCGGGCACTCAACGACAGGCTCATGCAGGCGGAGCGAGCCTTCACTAACCGTGAAGGCATCTTCAAGCAAGCCTGGTACAAGCATCTGGTCAGTGAACAACTCATCCGCACCTTCTCTTTCCGTGGGATTCACCGCGGCATCTCCTGATCTCCCAGTTCATAGCTGTGGCCAGTTCTGATTTTGCGGGCGTCGCCTCTCGCAGATTTATGGACCGTCGGAGCAGAACGACTGGGATACCGCGTCGTACCCTGGCATAGCCGACGCCATAGCCACCGCCAGGAGCAGCAACACCTCGGCGTCGTGGAAGCTGGTGCAGCACGAGGTTCACAGGGTCGCCAGGGCCGTCACACAGGCAGCCGCCGTGCTCAGCGGCAGCCTCACATGACCGACGGGATCGCAGCCCGTCAGCAATGGAAAGAAAGAGCACATTGTTTGTTCCGGGCCGTGCATAATCATGCTTTGCCGATTATTGATCCTCCGGGCAATATGTTTCCGGGCGGATGGGGGGTGGAAAAAAGGGCGTGGCAGTACTATAGGTGCATACGATTGATGCCGGTCAGTTTGCGCATGATGCGACCCATGTACATATGCTTTGGGTAGATGTGTTGTGCTTGTCTGTGTATTCTGTTAATGAGCTGCAAAGCTATGTAATATACAGGTCAGGGCGTTATTGGATTATCACAGATTGAAGTTTAATTTGCAAAGCTATGTAATATACAGGTCAGGGCGTTACTGGATTATCACAGATTGAAGTTTAATTTGGTGAACCTGCTGGTGTTTCGCATTCTCTGTAACACTGAGCTTTCTAGTATTAAAGAGCTCACATTCAATTGAGGTTTTCAATTAGAATTCAGTAATTCGATTTCGATTGTGTCAACAATTTTTTAAAACTCTCTCGTTCAATTCTTTTTACCATACACAGATAATTGAAGAATAATAATTGTATTGATTGAGGCCTTAAAGGGTTGTTTATATAGATTAAAAAACTTGGATTCCAAGACTAATAGAGATAGATTACAATCCAAAACCAGCCGACCATAGTATCCGTAACCGACCTATACTTTAATATCCCCCCGCAGTCTCAGCATCAGGAGTAACGATGTTGAGACTGGAGCGTATGTCGGTAAAAGATGTAGTCGAAAGTCCTTTGGTGAAAATGTCAGCAAATTGAGCACTGGTAGGTACATGAAGAACATGGACCTCGTCAAAAGCCACCTTCTCTCGAACGAAGTGTATGTCAATCTCAATATACTTGGTGCGACGATGTTGGACTGGATTGAAAGCCATGTATACTGCAGAGATGTTATCACAATAAACGTTGGTGGCACGATCAAGTGGGTGATGAAGTTCCACGAGAAACTGACGCAACCACATCGCTTCAGCCACAACATGAGCAACCGACCTATACTCAGCCTCAGCAGAAGACCTGAAAACTGTTGCCTGCCTTTTAGAACACCAAGAAACAAGATTATCACCCAAATAAACATAAAATCCGGATGTGGACCGTTGAGTATCTGGACAACCTGCCTACTCTGCATTAGAATAAACTGTCAAGCTTGTTGGAGAAGAAGAATTAATGAGAAGACCATGATCAAGAGTTCCTTTTAAATAGCGAAGAATGCGGTGGACGTGAGCAAGATGAGGAGCACGAGGATCATGCATAAAAAGACAGGCTTGCTGAACGGAGTATGAAATGCCGGGCCTAGTAAGAATGGCATATTGAAGGGCACCGGTGATGCTACGATACAAAGTGGGGCCAGAAACAGGATCACCATCAACCGACAATTTGGTACCAATGTCGGCCGGTGTACGAGAGGGTTGACAATCAGACATACCAGAACGAGAAAGCAAGTCTAAAAGATAGGATCGTTGAGAGAGAAAAAGGGTAGACTTTGTGCGAGAAATAGTAACGCCAAGAAAATGATGAAGAGGACCAAGATCAATCATGGAAAGTTCATGACTAAGAGAAGAGATTATATGTTGGAGAAAAGAGTCAGAGCTAGCCGTGAGAACTATATCACCAACATAAAGCAAGATATAGGCAGTGTGGGAAGAGGAGTGAAAAATAAATAATGAAGAATCAGATTTGGATGGAATGAAGCCTACTATTTGAATAAAGGCAGCAAAACGTTGAAACCATGCACGAGGAGCTTGTTTAAGACCATAAAGAGATTTGTTAAGAAGGCAAACATAATTGGGAGCAGAGGGATCCTCAAAACCAGATGGTTGCTGACAATAAACTGTTTCATTAAGAGTGTGAAGAAAAGCATTTTTAACGTCTAGCTGATGAATGGGCCAAGACGAGGAAACAACAAGACTAAGAACAACGCAAATAGTACTTGGTTTAACAACGGGAGAGAAAGTTTTATCAAAATCAATGCCATGTTGCTGAGAAAAACCACGACACGCCCATCTGGCTTTGTAATGAGGAAGAGTGCCATCAGAATGAAATTTATGACGAAAAACCTATTTTCCAGAAACAACATTAATACTAGGAGGTTTGGGAACAAGAGTCCATGTATTATTTTGCTGAAGAGCGTTAAATTCATCGCGCATAGCTAAGAGCCAACGAGGATCAAGAAGAGCTCGTTTGTAGAAGTGGGAATAGGAGAGAGGGTTGGGGGTGGCGTGAGGTTGAGACGTTTTGTGGGTAGAAGGAATCCGCTTTTGCCGCAGGTGCACATGACGTGATCATTAGTGGATGGTGGAATGCGTACAACGTTGGGTGGGAGTGGTGGTGAAATTGTGGAGATGTCTGCCGTGGTAGGATGGGGTGAGCAGGGTGCCTCGGGTTGCCGGTTGCTGGGCCTGCGGGCTGCCTTAGGCTTGCCGGCCTACTCACCGATTGCCGGGCTTGCCGGGATTGCCGGTTGTCGGGCTCACCGGGCTTGCCGGACCTGCCGGGCCTGCCGGCTGCCTCAGGTTTGCCGGCCTCGCCGCGGGAGAGGGAGAGGTCGCGGTAGAGGTGCTGGTGGTAGGGATTGATGCGGTGGTAGTGACAGAATAAGGAAAAGTGTTTTCATCGAATGTGACATGGCGAGAGACAAGCACACGACCAGAAGATGGATCGAAAGAGCGATATCCTTTGTGATCGTCAGAAAGACCAAGATGAATGCAAGGTAGTGAACGTGGTTCAAGTTTGTTGGAGGTGGTAGAGGCGGTGTTCGGAAAACAAAGACAACCAAAAACACGCAAAAAAGAATATTCGGTATGGGAGAGAAAAAGAGATTGAAAGGGCGAATAAAGAGGACATGTCTTAGTTGGTCGAATATTTAGAAGTAGTGTGGCAGTGCGAAGGGCTTCGGCCCAAAAATGAGAGGGAAGAGAAGCTTGTAATAGCAAGGTGCGAAGAATGTCATTAATGGAACGAAGAGAGCGTTCAGCTTTACCGTTTAGAGGGGAGGCATAAGGACATGAAAAACGAAGAAGAATGCCTTGAGAGAGAAAGAAGCTGCGGTTTTGAGTGTTGTCAAATTCTCGACCATTATCACATTGAATAAATCTAATTGGCAAGCCAAAGTGGGTAAGAACATATTGTCGAAAATTGAGAAAGATGGCATGTACTTCAGATTTAGCACAAATAGGAAAAGTCCAAGTATAACGAGAATAGTCATCCAAAATCACAAGATAATATTTGTAACCAAAGACACTAGGGACGGGAGAGGTCCATAAATCACAGTGAATTAATTCAAACGGAAAAGTTCTAAGGGTAGTAGATGTTCCAAAAGGTAATCTAACATGTTTGCCGCATTGACACGCATTACAAAGAGAGGGATTATGATGGACACTAGAACTAGGAATACAAAATTCTTGAAGCAAAGATGACAAGGTGGTTTTATTGGGGTGTCCTAGACGATGATGCCACAAATCAACTAATGCAAGCATGGCTCGGGGAGTGGATGAAGGTGTGCCATGAAGCGGATAAAGATCGCCCGTGCTATTGTACCGAGCGAGGACCTCCCCCGTGGTCAGATACTTCACAGACAAACCAAAAGGGTCAAAAGCCAAAATAACATTATTCTCAATGCAAAATTGGCGAAAAGAAATAATATTTTTGATTAGGGAAGGGACAACAAGAATATTGCGGCGAAGAAAATTGGCGTAAGAAGAAGAGATGTAGGAATGGCCGATGCATGAAACATGTATGGTGGAACCATCACCAATGGTGATCGTAGAAAAAACAAAAGGGAAACAAGCTGACAATAAATTCATATTTGAAGACATATGCGAGGATGCACCAAAATCAAAAATCCAATCCGTACCTTCTTTATTGAGAGTAAAGTTGTTCATGGCGTTAATGAAGGCAGCTTGATCCCAGGCCGGCTACGGTGGAGGAGCAGAGGGGTCAGTAGCATGCATGGGAGTGTAGGGCTGGATCGGCGGCTGGTAGTAGGCGACCGGGGCCTGCATAGTGCCGGAGGGAGCCGACATGCCCGGCAAGCCTAGCGCCTGGCAAGCCCGACAAGCCCGACATGGTGTAGTAAGGTGGCAGGAGTCCTGGCGCGCTGGGAGGTGGAGTAGGGGTGGCAGTGTAGACATGCACCGATGGCTTGGGCCCAAGGAGTCCAGGAGAGCCGGTGGCCGGGCGGAGACCAGGGCTCCACGTGCCCGTGTAAGTAGGCGGGGCACCATACGGCAAAGGGGCTGACCAGGGCTTCGGCCAAGATTGAACAAGGCCGGTCCAAGGATCGTGGTGAGGCTGCCATGTCGAGGGAGCCAGTGGCGATGGAGCAGCCGATGGCAAAGTTGGTGCAGCGCCAGTGGAGCGAGCTGTAGGGGGGCGGTAGATCGCATTCTTTCCCCGGTAGTTCGGGCTTGGGCGCCAGCCTGGGGGCGGTGGAGGAGCTGCTGCCACCACAGTAGGAGGGGAGGTTGCGACAGATTGGCACGATAGCCCAAGCGCATGAGGTGCGACCGCGGCAGGGGCAACAGTGAGAAACACCTACGATGGCTGTTGCGCCTTGCGAGCTTGATTCCTCTCTTCTTACTGGAGGAGGGAGCGAACCTCCTTGAAGGTGTGGTAGGGCTTAAGCATGGGTATGAAGGACTGCTGCTTGTCGAATTGCTCGCCGAGGCCGACGAGAAGGGCATTGATGAGGGCGCAATCATCGACGTGATCGCCGAGTTCATGAAGTTCGTCGCCGATAGCCTTGATCCACTGGCAGAAAACGGTGACCGGGGTATCTCCCTGGACGGTCGTATGGAGCTCTGTGTCGAGGGTGTTCGTGCGCGCGTCGGAGTTGTCCTGGAACAGCTGCTGGAGGGAGGCCCAAAGATTAGTAGCGGTGGCAGCGCCGGAGGAGACCAGATTGAAGAGCTCTGTGGATACGCGGGTGTAAATCCACTAGATGATGGCGAGATCGTCTTTCACCCAGTGTGTATCGGCGGGCTGCGGTGGGTATGACGGGTTGATGTGGTGGCGGAGGCCGCAACGGCAGAGGTGCATGTTGAAGAGGTGGCGCCAATGATAATAGTTGTGGGTGCCAAGATCGAGAGAGATCGGGATGAAAGGGGAGACATAGGCAATGGCGTCGGCTAGGGAGATTGTTGGTAGTTGAGGAGGAGCTAGTTGGGTGGTTGTATAGGAAGAAGAGGTAGGGGCACCAGCGGCGCGGAACTCGTCCATGGAGAGGAGGGGCCGAGTCGGCTGGGGCGGCGGCGTTGGCGGCGATGCCATGCCAGGTGCGGAAAAACCTAGGCGTCTCATACCATGATAATTAGAGAATAATAATTATATTGATTGAGGCCTCAAAGGGTTGTTTATATATATTACAAAACTTGGACTCCAACACTAATAGAGATAGATTACAATCCAAAATCAGCCGGCCATAGTATCCGTAACCGACCTATACTCTAATATACACTATGCTTTCTAATTTCTAAGACCTCACAATTAATTGAGGTATCAATTTAGAATTGAGTTTGCCGATTTTGACCGGACCAATAATTTCTCAAGCTCTGCTTTTAAATTCTTTTAATTCACTATGTTCACTTTTCTCTCAAGTTCACAGCAAAAATATCAACATCTCAATATTAAACAAAAAATACAAAAACTCATTTCTAATGAATTTTAATTTTTTGATTTAATATTATGGATTTTGATATATTTCTATGCAAATTTTACCAAACTTAAAAGGCTTACCTTTTTGAAAAATTAGTATGCCTTATATTTAGTGATTATAAAAGAAACCCAACAACATTAACGGTGTAGCAAAGTGCATCAAACCCTTCAAGTTATTCACCATGTTGTCCAAGAAACAATGGTAACACGTCAAGTGGGCCAAACAATAGATCTTCAGTTGTTGATGCAGAGCATCCCATGATCACCCCCATGGACCCATCACCAGCATCGCAAGCCACGAGAGGACCCATGACGAGAGCCCGTGCACGTGCCATTGAAAACGGGGTGACATCTCTCCTTGCTCAATCTCCGTTTGACCCACTCGAGACATGGTCGCTATCTCAGACGGAAGTTCTCTGTATACTCAGGTGCTCAGACGAAGGACGTCAAGCCTGGAAGGACAAGGAAGGAGTTGCGGACAAGTCCTAGCTCTCGGACGACCGCCTGGCCTCGGACGTCCGATGCCTGGAGACCGATCCATCCCGAAGGCCAGCCGAACTACCCAGCGCACAGACGTCCGAGCCATCCCGGAAATCCGGCGCCTAGGCACCCGCTCCAAACCGTCGGAAGACCGGAGAGCTCCAGACGATCGAGGCCCGAACGTCCGGAAACCAGCCAAGGCGCACCCGCACCGAACTCTCGCACTTCCAACCTCCTCCGGACGTACGGACCGTCCTGAGTTATCGGACATCTAACCCCGTCCGGATGTCCGGACCCTGTCTGTGCACAGGTCCGCGGGCTTTGGCCCATGTATCCCCTCTCTCGCCTAAGACTATATAAACTCCACCCCCTCCTCTAGCTAGGGTGAGCTAATGTTTAGCAAAGACCATTGTTGAGCATAGCTCCATCTACTTCCTTCCCTCATGGAAAGATTCCCTCTACGTGAGAAGATTCAAAGTGATGCCAGGGCCCCTCTAGAGGGAAGATCCTACGGGATTCAAGGCCTCCTCCTTTGGAGTGAGGAGAATTATCAGCTACCGTGTATCCTTTTGTTGACTGTGGATCTTTGTATCTCGTGTGTTCGTGTGTTTCTAGTGGATGTCTGATCGGAGTTTGTCCACGAGTTTGTGATTTCTCTTTGGTTTCTCCCTTCCCCCTCCAAGTGTGAAAAGATCCCTGCTACCGGGCTCTGCCAATAGTACTCATCCATAAACCGGTGACGGGTACAAATAGCATAAAGAAATGTGACCAAAATTTATTGGAAAAAGCAACACCAAAGATTTGGGACCAAAAGCGGTTAGCAGTGACCATTGAATAAGTTTCTTCAGCTTGAGTTGGGTTAAAAGCACGTAAGGTATTTGCACCATCACCGTCCTCAAATAGAGTGTTTTCTACGGTTGCTCCATGAATAGCACATAGCAGAGTCGCGCCTAATACTCCGGCAACTCCCATCATATGAAATGGGTTCAACGTCCAATTATGAAATCCTTGGAAGAAAAGGATGAATCGAAATATCACTGCTATGCCAAAACTCGGCGTAAAGAACCAACCAGATTGCCCCAGTGGATAAATAAGGAATACAGAAACAAAAACAACATTTGAACCAGAGAATGATATTGCATTATAAGGCCGCAATTGAATAGACCGAGCAAGTTCAAATTGGCATAACATGAAACCTATTAGTGCAAAAGCCCCGTGGAGAGCTACCAAAGTCCATAGACCGCCTAATTGAGACCAACGAGTAAAATCTTGTGACAGCCCAAGTGATGTCCCTACCTTTTATGGCATGTAACCTATGTGGATCTTGTGTCATGTGATGAATGTATTTGAGTTTCTCCTTGCCAGGTCTTTGTCTCATGCATTCTTGCATCATGCATCATATCATTTCATCATCATGTTATGCATTGCAATGTGGTGTGCTTCTGTGACCTTGTTATGTTTGAGTGGTCTTGTAGATGTTTGGGATTGAGTGGGCATCAACCTCTTCCCCCCTCTCTATTTTATTTCAAACAAAACCTTCCTATACTCTTTTATTCCCATTGCCATTAATCAACAGAATTAATCTGCTTTATAAATTTGCTAAAAATGTTCATGAGGTAGCCAACAGTATCTTGAGCTCATGTGTGTTGTTCTTGTGGTGTTTTGAGCCTTGTGTAATTGGGGTTTTAAATAACAGGGGGCTGTTTTCATAATAGTTATATAAATACTTGCTTCACAAATCCACTTAGTAATTTATTTAAATAGCTCTTATTTCATTTCTTGCAAAAGTAATTTTTGTTCTTGTAAAAAACCATTTATTTTCCTCTGAGGTTTTTTTGGTGTGGTTGTTTTGTTTTTATAGGAAAACCCTGCTAGTTCTGTTTCTCAGGAAGAGAGAGAGAGAGAGAGAGGAGTGGGCCGCTTCCCTCCTCCTCTCGGCCCAGGAGTCTCCCGCGCCGCCCATCCCGCACGCGGATGGCTACCTGCTCCGTTGCCCCGCTTTCCGTCAGGTTTAGAGAGGTGAGAGCGAGCGCGTCGTCACCGTCAGCTTCAGCCGTCGCCTGCCGTCAGCCTTGTCCTATTTAGGCTCCCTCCATGTGCGTGCTTCCCCCTCTAGGTTCCTCTTCCCCCTCCAGCCGCCGCCGTTCCCATCTCCCTCTTCTTTCTCTGTCAGGTAAGTCTCTCAGAGAGTTCAGAGAGGGCAGTGAGGTCGCCGATCTTCGTCGCCGTCCTCCTCGCGTCTCTGGTGGGTCTTCTCCGCACCTGACATGTCGTGGCGGCCGCAAATCGTCCCCACGCTCCGTTCTCGGCATTAGTGCGCCACGGGAAGCTCCAAGGCGTCGTCTTCTTCCTTGACTCCTCCATGCTCCCGAAGCCGCCACGTCTCTTCTTCCCCTGCGCGAGCTTGTGTCGCTGTCGCCTTCCTCCGTGGCCTTGCGTGCCATTCGGTCGTTGTTTCCCCTAGGTGAGCCTTCTGTCATCGCATCCCTCTCGCGTCGCCGTAGTTTTCTTGTCGTCGCCGTAGAGGTTACCGTCGCCACCACTCTGCCAGGGTAGCGCCTTGAGGGCGTCGCCTCCGCCCCCCTCGTCGCGAGACGAGCAGGGGATTGGATCCCGTTGGTTCCCGTAGCCCCGCTGCGTTTGTAGTTGCCGGAGAGCGCCGCTATCGCCGTAGCCTCGCCACCGCGTTTCCTCTATCGCCGGTGAGGTTCAAGCGTCAGTTCGTTAGTTTTGTCAGTATAAGCGCGATCTAATAGTACTAGTGGTGTCGCTCCCTCCTTCAATTGTGAATTGGGGCGTAGCGCAGTGGTACTGCGCAGGGGGATAGACCGGTAGGTCGGGGGTTTGAATCTTGCTCCCCCCTGTGTTTTTCCTTTTTTCGATTGGTGTGTGTGTTGTTGTGTGTGCGGATCCGGTGTGATGGTCGGATCACGTGCGTTTGTTGTGTGCATGTGGGGATCTGTGTGTGGCTGTGCAATGTTGTGTGTGTGTGAGTTGAGTGTGTGTGTGTGACAAGTGGGCCCATGCCCCACTTGTCATACACTACCTCTTTTGTTTTATTGTTTTAATTGATTTATTAGGGGTTTTCAATTTTTAGTAGTATTTCCAATTCTGGATATGATCATTTATGCTCATGAGCAATTTAGGCAAGTTTTGACTTATAGGAATGTGGGGTATTCTTTCTACCTAGTTTTTGCCATGTTGTCCCATGCAAGCATAGGGGTATGATATATGATTTGGGGTAGAAAAATCTCAGGAATCCATTGGTGCAATTGGTTTGGTCTTTTGAGCAAGTTTGAAAAAAAATGTCATTTTGTCTCAAAGTGCCATTTTGTCATTTTTGTTATATTTAATCCATGCATGCTATGATGTTTGTGCCAACATGAATATGGTAGTCTTTGATGAGTAGTATGCCATAGTATTTATCTTTGTCATGTTAAACTTGCAAATGAGTGGGAACCATGCTCTAAAGTAGTCACTAAAATGTTGCTTTTTTCAAACTTGCTAAATATTTCTAAGTCTGAGAATCTGCTAATATTTTTATGCCATGAAGAGTGGATGCCACCAAGTGCTATGTTGTGAATTAGCTCAAGCTCAGTGCTAGTGATTTGATGTAGAGGTTGCCCTATACCATACTGTTAATTTTCATGCAATGAGGTGGTATCTATCACCATTAGTTTCTGCTCTCAACTTGCTATCAGCTTAACTCAGATTCCAGAAAACTGTTATTTTCACTAAGTCCCAGAATTCTGTTTCTTCATGCCAACTTGTGGGCTTCATGCTTATTGAAGTGTGCCTCCATTCCAGATTGTGTAGTTGGATAAGTTGATAAGCATGTTATGTAGTTTCTGTCAATGCCTTGTTTGTGGTTGGAGACTTCCTGTAGCTGAAGTTGTTGGCTGTGAAAGTTGCCATGTTGCTGTTTTGTGACAAATTGTTTGTTTTAGTGTTTTGTGACTTGTGGGAGCTATACTCCATGGAATTGCTTGATATTTGACTCCATTGTGGTTGGTTTTTCATTGCCTAACCAGTGGCTACCATGGAATGCCAAGGAATATCCCATGGTCTTCTCGTCTTGTGTTTTGCCCTCGTATCTTGTCGTGAGCGTAGCGTGAGAACCGTAACTCCGTTTCCTACGTTCTACATATGCATTTGTATCGTTTTTGCATGATGCATACATATTTGACATGTTCATGCATGTCTAAATAACTTAACATAAGGTTCTGTACAGATTCATAAATAACTATTCTATGGCATGTGAAACTTGACTAGCTAGGGTTGCCATGTTAAATTCTTCACATAAGACATGCATCATTCTTGATTGTGCATTGCACCTTGTTTGTTTGTTTATTCTTTCTGTTTCTTTTGGGTAGACGCAAACGTTGAACCTGAGTACGAAGATCCAGGCAAGTACAACTACGAGGATCCCGCTACTTGTCCCTTTGAAGAACCAACACGCAAGGTGATCGTACCCGAATCCCGATACTATTTTCGCTTGCTAGTTGTCTCGCTTGTATTGTTACATTGTGCTACCTACCACTTGAACTTCAAGCCTCCTAAATTTCCATGATAGCCTCTAATCCCTCCACATCCTAGCAAACCTTTGATTGGCTAAGTTACCGCTGCTCAGCCCCACTTATAGCGTTCTTAGTTGCAGGTGCAGGTTTTATACATGTGATAACATGGATTTGGCATATCACAATATTACCTGTTATTTAATTTAAGGCACATATATATCTTGGTATTGGTGAAAGGCTTGGCCTTTTGCTAGGTGTTTTGTTCCGCTGTTACCGCCATAGTTTCTTGTTACTGGTGTTATGTTTCCATACTTTGCGCTCCTAACATGCGCGGGGTTGTTATGGAGACCCCCTTGTTTATTCGGTTGAGATTAAAACTTGTCTGGAAAGACCCAACTTTGGTACTACATTTGCTAAATAACTTAATAAAATTTGCATAGGGCTTGGCAACCCCATGGATAATTAATCAACCCCGGGCCGGTGCTCCTCATGAGTGTTGGTCCAAACTAGAGCCGTGTGCGAGGCCAACCCGGGGCAACTCGGGAGATTTCTATCAGACCACTATATGATGTGCTTATTTGTCATGACCTGAGAACGAGATACGCGGGTCTTATCGGGTTCGTTGACATGTCGGGTTGTCTTGATGGATTTGTTTTACTTTTATCGAGTGTCTTGCATGAGGGGCTGTGACTTTCTTCGGGATATCTCGAGGTGTTGGAATTCCTTTGGAGTTGCCTAGGATGATCACGAGATCTGTGGTCGAGGCTATTCCTGTGAAGTGTGGTTAATTTATGATGGACTAGTTGGAGCACCCCTGTAGGGTTAAAACTTTCGGAAAGCCATGCCCGCGGTTATGTGGCCACTTGGATATTTGTTTAACACCAGGTTATAGTTAACTTGAAGTAAATTCTAATAAAATACACCAACTGTGTGAGTAACCGTGATCGTCTCTGCTCGTGAACATGAACTGAGAGAGAACACGGTGGGGTTATGATTGACGTAAGTAGGTGTTCAGGATCTCATAGAGGTCATTGCTAGATTCGATCGGTTATCTTATACCACATATTTACTTTCAAGTTTCATAAGATTAGCCACCATAAATGCTTAGTGCTGCTGCAAACTAAACACATACCCCTTCCCAACCTATGAGCTTGAATAGTCTTGGTACCCGGGTGCGAGATTGTTGAGTCCTCGTGGCTCACAGATTACTACAACAATCCAGGTGCAGGTACAGATGAGATCGTGTCAGATGATATGACGCAGCTCCAGTGGGAGTATGATGAGGAGCGTGGCATGATGTACGTGACTTATCCAGACGAGTAGAGGACCGTGGTCGTGATCTTTGGGGCTAGCAAGCCAGTGTCATTGCATCTTCATTTTATTGTTTGTTTTCATTCGTAGCCGGACCCCGTCTTGGATTGATGTTTGAACTCTTTGATGTGGAATTGTAATTTAGTATGTGGCGAGTATAAGCCAACTCATATACTCATCTCTTCCTAAATGTATGATTTAATGATACTGTACTTGCAAACGACGAGATGCGCCTCTATCCCTGTCGAGGCCCCCGTGCCTTTATATGGATAGGCGTGCATCTTGGGCGTGACAAGTTGGTATTCAGAGCCATACGACCATAGGAGCCCTTTGCTTGATCGAGCTTGGCCGAGTCAAGTCTAGTAAAACTATTTTGAGTCTAGTTATATCAGAGAGTAGGATTCTTTTTACTCCTCTTCTATGCTCTGGTGAGGTATTCGACTTAGGAATTTTGATTCTACTCCTCTTCTCGCTCAATTTTTTTAGGATCACACGGGTATTTTGGAGTCTATATGGTACCGATGTGATGGAGTTCTGTCTTGGTGCCTCCTGTCTGACTTGATTTCTTCTGGGGAGTCGAGCTCCGGGGAATTTTGGCACGTCGTTATCATTCAGCTTCCTTGATATCTCAGGATGGAGAGTGTTCGGAATTACTTCAATACTTTTCATGGCGAGATAAGGTCGGAGTCACCCAGTACTGGGGAGGCGTCCAGGGTACCACCATGGTTTAGTATCATTGTTCTTTCGAGGATTCGAGTTAGATGAATTTGCGGAAGCCTCTGGTTATGTGTTGAAGGATGGATACAGTTGGGGTGTAGGTTTGCTAGTTGTGTGAGATATTTCCTCCTTGTATCCCCCACACCGGATTGCATAACCAGAAAGTTTTCGGAAGTTCTTAGGTGGGAACTCTTGTAGTTATCTAGGATCATCTTCTTCAGATGTATGTGGGCATATACATTTGTTCCGAGCAACATTAGCTCAATACTTTGTGTTTTTTTGCAAGTGGCTTCCAATATCTGATGATGTTATCGCAAAACCGAAGAAAGCATTCTTACTATTTTTTCAGTAGGAAGGCTGTGATGTTATTTGTTCAAATTCTTTCAAAGCATTTGATTCAGCTATTGAATTCATCTTATCAATGAGGTGTTAATGTTCTTATCCATCTTCAGGATGGCTCCACCAACTCGCGAGTATCCGGGTCGTGGTGAGGAGCAGGCTGATGTTCCACCACCCCCGCCTCCGCCTCCTCCTCCAGAAGCTTGGCAAGCTGTGATGGTCGCAACCAATGCAAACACTCAGATGTTGCTCAGGCTGTTGCAAGAAATAGATCAAGGTCAACAAGGCTTTCAAGGGAATTTTCAGAATCAACCTCAATTTGTGATGCTCAATCAGTTCCTTGCCAACCAACCCAAGTCTTTCACTTGTTGTGAGCAGCCTTTTGATGCTGATGATTGGCTCCGTGACATGAGTAAGCATTTTGAGTGCAACAATGTCAGACCAGAGGACTTTGTCAGATTTGCATCGTTCCAGCTCAATGGCAGCAGTACAAGGAATCCAGAAGCGATCGTGTTGTTACTTGGGACGATTTCTGTCATGACTTCAGGGCCCATTACATTCCAACAAGCTTTGTCGAGGAGATGCGTGAGAAGTTCAGGCACCTGAAGCAGGGAAGCAAGTCTGTCTCTCAGTACAACATCAAGTTCCAGAATTTGGCCCGCTATGCTAAGCAAGATGTTCCAGATGACAAGGCGATGATCTATCAGTTCATAGGTGGTTTCAAGGATGAGCTTCTCCCAGGTCTAGTCCTTCAAGAGCCTCGTGAGTTTGATCAGTTCTACAACATGGCTTTGAAGGTCGAGGCAACTCAGCTCAAGTTGGAGAACTCAAGGAAGCATTCAAGGGATTCATATTCTTCTTCTTCCAGCTCTCAGATGGTTCCTAAGCAGCAGAAATATTAGGTGCCAAACCCTCCTCCGTTTCGTCCTCCTCAACAGCAGAAGCAGTTCGGTGGCCATGGTTCTTCCCACCCACCCAACCTAGGATATCAATAGAGACCCCAAGCGTCCAAGGCAGCTTTGTTTCCTCCTCCACGCAACTTTCGTCCGCTATCTGAGGTTACTTGTCACAAGTGTGGTTAGAAGGGTCACTACTCAAACAAGTGCAACCAGCGGCGTCTTTTGCCTCCTCCTCCAGTCATGCCTCCAGGCAATGCAATGGTGAAGCATAATCCCAAGTCAGCAAGGGCGAACATGGTGAATGCAGCTGAAGGAGAGCAGTCTCATGATGTGATTATGGGTAATCTCTCAGTCAACTCTATTCCTACTAAAGTTTTGTTTGATACTGGTGCATCGCATTGTTTCATGTCCCGTTCATTCTTTGCAATGCATGAGTTTGCATGTCAAGATCTCCTTAGACCTGTGTCAGTGGTATGTCTTGGGAAGTTAATGAATTCCAATTGCTTGGTTCCGGATGTTTCTATCAAGATGGGCAATTATTCTTTTCTGGCTTCTCCTATTGTTATCGGTAATTCCGATATTGATCTCATTTTGGGCATGGACTTCCTGGCTATGAATAAGGCTTATATTGATTGTAAAGCAAAAGAAGTCAAGCTGATTCATCCTTTAGAAGATGTGATTATTTTCGCAGCTCGCGATGACACAATCCGTCTCTTTGCTCTTAATGAGAAGGGTGAAATCTCGGCGATTTCTCAAATTCTGGTAGTTTGTGAGTATGAAGATGTCTTCCTAGAAGAATTGCTAGGAATGCCTCCGCACTAGCCAGTCGAGTTCGTGATTGACCTCGAGCCCGAAACTGAACCGGTTTGCAAGCGCCCTTATAAACTTGGCCCCGAAGAGCTGAAAGAGTTGAAGAAGCAGCTAGATGAACAAGAACGTCTGGGTCTGATCAGACCAAGTTCTTCTCCATGGGGTTGTGGTGTTTTGTTTGTCAAGAAGAAAGATGGCACGAACCCTCTTTGTGTCGACTACCGTCCATTGAACAAGAAGACAATCACAAACAAGTACCCACTTCCCAACATCAATGAGTTGTTTGAACAACTGAAAGGTGCAAAGGTTTTCTCGAAGCTTGATCTTCGCATGAGTTATCATCAGATTCACATTTGCGAAGAAGATATTCCTAAGACCGCTTTCAGGACGAGTTTTGGCTCTTATGAGTACACCATCATGTCATTTGTTCTTGCAAATGATCCTCCAACCTTCTCAAGGATGATGAACTTCATTTTATCTCCTTTCAAGAATGGGTTCGTCTTGGTCTATTTGGATGATATCCTTGTGTTCTCGGAGACAGAAGAAGAGCATGCAGAGCATCTCCACCTTGTGCTTGACAAGTTAAGAGAGCATCGATTCTATGCCAAGTTTTCCAAGTGTGAGTTTTGGCTCAATGAAGTGGTGTACCTTGGGCATGTCATCTCTACCGAGGGCATTAAAGTGCACCCTAAGAAAGTTGAGGCAATCTTGAAGTGGGAGCCTCCTCAGAATGTGAAGCAGCTTCGGAGCTTCCTCGGTCTTGCTAGTTATTGCAGAAGATTCGTGGAGAACTTCTCTCAAATTGCTAAGACTCTGTCCAATCTCCTCCAGAAGAATGTCAAGTATGTCTGGTCTCCTAAGTGCGATGTGGCGTTATATATGCTCAAGTAGAGACTGACTTCAGCTCCTGTTCTTGTTACTCCCGAGCAGTCAAAGCCTTTCTAAGTTTTCTTTGATGCTTATCTCCAAGGTCTTGTTGCAAATATGCCCTAGAGGCAATAATAAATTAGTTATTATCATATTTCCTTGTTCATGATAATCGTTTATTATCCATGCTATAATTGGATTGATCGGAGACTTAGATGCATATGCGGATACATAGACAAAACCATGTCCCTAGTATACCTCTAATAGACTAGCTCGTTGATCAAAGATGGTTATGGTTTCCTAGCCATTGACATGAGATGTCATTTGATAACGGGATCACATCATTAGGAGAATGATAGGATGGACAAGACCCAAACTACAAACGTAGCATATGATCGTGTCAGTTTAATGCTACTGTTTTCTGCATGTCAAGTATCTGTTCCTATGACCATGAGATCATGCAACTCACTAACACAGGAGGAGTGCCTTGTTTGTATCAAATGTCGCAACGTAACTGGGTGACTATAAAGGTACTCTATAGGTATCTCCGAGGGTGTCTATTGGGTTGGCATGGATCAAGACTGGGATTTGTTACTCCGTGTGACGGAGAGGTATCTCAGGGCCCACTCGATAATACAACATCACAACAAGCCTTGCAAGCAATGTGACTAAGTGTTAGTCACGGGATCTTGTGTTACGGAACGAGTAAAGAGACTTGCCGGTAACGAGGTTGAACTAGGTATGGAGATACCGACAATCGAATCTCGGGCAAGTAACATACCAAAGAACAAAGGGAACATCATACGGGATTAACTGAATCCTTGACATAGAGGTTTGACTGATAAAGATCTTTGTAGAATATGTAGGAACCAATATGGGCATCCAGGTCCCGCTATTGGTTATTGACCGGAGAGGTGTCTCGATCATGTCTACATAGTTCTCGAACCCGCAGGGTCTGCACACTTAAGGTTCGGTGACGTTTCGGTAGTATAGAGTTTTGTATGGTGGTGACCAAAGGTTGTTCGGAGTCCCGGATGAGATCATGGACGTCACGAGGAGCTCCAAAATGGTCCGTAGGTAAAGATTGATATATAGGAAGTCCCATTTTGGTCGCCGGAAAAGTTTCGGGCTAATCGGTAATGTACCGGGAGTGCCGGTAGTGTACCGGGAGACCACCGGGAGGGGTATTTCGACCCAAGAAGCTTAATGGGATGTGGGAGAGTAAATACCAGCCTTTTGTGGTCTTTTGGAAGTCCCACACAAGGCCCATGCGGCTGGGAGAAAAATCCCAAAGGGAAAAAGGTGGAAAAAGGCCAAAAAAGGAGGAATCCTAGTCCTACTAGGATTCGAGGAGTCCTCCTCTCCTCCCCACTTTGGCCGACCCAAGGGCTGGATTTTTGGCTGCCAAGCCTCCTCCTCCTCTCCTCCTATATATACTAGAGGATTTTAAGGTTTTGGCACAGAATTTTCAGCCACGTGCTACCCGTTCCTCTAGTGCATAGTTTCTCCTCTAGATCGGTTTTCTGCAGTGCTTAGGCGAAGCCCTACCGGAATAGCTCCACCACCATCGCCGTCGTGCCGTCACGCTGCCGGAGAACTCTTCTACCTCTCTGCTTCCTCTTGCTGGATCAAGAAGGCAGATATCGTCATCAAGCTGTACGTGTGCTGAACGCGGAGGTGCCGTCCGTTCGGCGCTAGATCGGAAGGACCGTGATCAAGATTGCGAGACGGATTGTGACGAGATCGTGGGACGGATCGTGATGAGATCACGGGATAGATCGTGATGAGTTCGCGAGATGGATCGTGATGAGATCGTGGGACGGATCATGATGAGTTCACGGGACGGATCGTGATTGGATCGCGGGACGGATCGTGATGAGATCGCGGGACGCTCGGCGATTTGGATCGCGAAGACGTTTGACTACACCAACCATGTTTCTTAATGCTTCCCGCTTAGCGATCTACAAGGGTATGTAGGTCCACTCTCCCTGTCGTAGATGCTCATCACCATGGATAGATCTTGCGTCTGCGTAGGAAATTTTTTGTTTCCCATGCAACGTTCCCCATCAGTGGTATCAGAGCTAGGTCTATGTGTAGATGAGATCTCGAGTAGAACACAAAGAGTTTGTGGGCGTTGATGCTTAGATTGCTTCCTCCCTTGGTCGGATTTTGGTTTAGCAGTATTGTGAGATGAAGCGGCCCGGACCAACATTACTCGTACGCTTACGAGAGACCGGTTCCCTCGACCGCAACTTATTGCATAGATGGCTTGCGGGTGCCAGTTTCTCTCACTTTAGTTGGATCGGATTCGACAAAGGTGGTCCTTGAGACGGTTGAAAAGCAACTACTGTATCACCGTTGTGGTTTTTGTGTAGATGAGAATTGTTCTTGCTAGATACCCGTAGCAGCCACGTAAAACATGCAACAACAATTAGAGGACGTCTAACTTGTTTTTGCAGGGTATGTTGTGATATGATATGGCCAATTACATGATGTGATATATGTGATGTATGAGATGATCATGTGATGTATAGATTATCACGACTTGCATGTCGATGAGTACAACAACCGGCAGCAGCCATAGGGTTGTCTTTAATTATTGTATGACCTGCGTGTCAATCGTTAAGCGCTATGTAATGCTTTACTTTATCGCTAAACGGTAGCAATAGTAGTAGATGCATGTTGGGCGCGACAACCCCGATGGCGACACATTGATGGAGATCATGGTGTCATGCCGGTGATGATGGAGATCATGCCGGTGCTTTCATGATGGAGATCAAAAGCACAAGTTCATGGCCATATCATGTCACTTATGATTTGCATGTGATGTTAATCCTTTTATGCACCTTGTTTTGTTAGGACGACGGTAGCATTATAAGGTGATCCCTCACTTAATTTCAAGACAAATTTTGTTCTCCTTGAGTGTGCACCGTTGCGAAAGTTCTTCGTGTAGAGACACCACATGATGATCGGGTGTGATAGACTCTACGTTCACATACAACGGGTGCAAGCTAGTGTTGCACATGCAGAACACTCGGGTTAAACTTGACGAGCCTAGCATGTACAGACATGGCCTCGGAACACAAGAGACCGAAAGGTCGAACATGAGTCATATAGTTGATATGATCAACATGATGATGTTCACCATTGAAACCACCTCAACTCACGTGATGATCGGACTTGAGTTGATGTATCACTCGAATGACTAGAGGGATGTCAATTTGAGTGGGAGTTCTTATAATATGATTAATTGAACTCATTATCATGAACATAGTCAATAGTGTCTGTGCAAATTATGTTGTAGATTACTTGCTCGTGCTGTAGCTCCCTTTATTTTTTATATGTTCCTAGAGAAATAGAGTTGAAAGATGTTGGTAGCAATATTGCGGACTGGGTCCATGATCTGAGGATTGTCCTCATTGCTGCACAGAAGGCTTATGCCCTTAATGCACCGCTCGGTGCGCCAACCCCTCTAGCGTCGTTTGTAGATGTTGTGAACATATGACAGGCACGTTCTGATGACTACTTGATAGTTCAGTGCATCATGCATTACGGCTTAGAATTGAGGCTCCGGAATGTTTTGAACGTCACAGAACATATGAGATGTTCTAAGAGCTGAAATTAGGATCTCAGGCTCGTGCCCATGTTGCGAGATATGAGATCTCCAACAAGATTCTTTGCCTGCAAGATGAAGGAGAATAGCTCAATCGTTGAGCATGTGCTCAGATTGTCTGGGTGCTACAATCGCTTGAATCGAGTGGGAGTTGATATTCCAGATAAGATAGTGATTGATATAGTTCTCCAAGTCACTGTCACTAAGCTACTAGAACTTGGTGATGAACTATAAAACGCCAGGGATAGAAATAATGATCCCTGAGCTATTCGCGATGTTTGACACCGCGAAGGTAGAAATCAAGAAGGAGCGTCAAGTGTTGATGGTTAGTAAAACCACTAGTTTCGAGAAGAGCAAGGAGGGAAACTTCATGGATGGCAAGTCAGTTACTGCTCCAGTGAAGCAACCCAAAGTTGAACTCAAACCCGAGACTAAGTGCTTCGATTATGAGGAGAGCAGTCGCTGAAGCGGAATAACCCTAGATACTTGGTAGATAAGAAGGTTGGCAACATCAACAAAAGTATATTTGATATACGTGTTATTGATGTGTACCTTGCTAGTACTCCTAGTAGCACCTGGGTATTGGATACCGGTTCGGTTGCTAAATGTTAGTAACTCGAAATAAAAGCTACGGAATAAATGGAGAACTAGCTAAGGGTGAGGTGACAATGTGTGTTGGAAGTGTTTCCAAGGTTGATGTGATCGACATCGCACGCTCTCTCTACCTTCGGGGTTAGTAACAAACCTAAATAAGTGTTATTTGGTGTTTTGCGTTGAGCATGAATGTGATTAGATCGTGTTTATTGCAACACGATTATTCATTTAAGTTAGAGAATAATGGTTATTCTGTTTACATGAATAATACCTTCAATGGTCATGCACCCAGTGAGAATGGTTTGTTGAATCTTGATCGTAGTAATACACATGTTCATAACATTGATGCCAAAAGATGCAAAGTTAATAATGATAGTACCACATACTTGTGGCACTACCGCTAAATGTCATATTGGTATAAAATTCATGAAGAAATTCCATGCTGATGGATCTTTGGACTCTTTTGATTTCGAATCGGTTGAGACATGCAAACCATGCCTCTTGGTCAAAGATGACTAAGGACCCCATTTTCTGGTTTGACGGAGCTGGCAAGTGATTTATTGAAAATTATACATGTTCATGTATGCAATCCAATGAGTCTTGTAGTGTGCGGTGGATATCGTTATTTTCTTACCTTCACTGATGATTTGGGTAGATATAGTGTATGTTTACTTAATGAAACACAAGTCCGAATCGTTTGAAAAGTTCAAGCAAATTCAGAGTGAAGTTTAAGATCATCATGACAAGAAGATAAAAATGTCTGCGATATGATCGTGGAGGTGAATATCTGAGTTACGAGTTTGGCATACAACTTTAGACAATGTGAAAGTTTTTTCACAACACACGCCACCTGGAACACCATAGTGTGATGGTATGTCCGAACGTCATAGTCATGCTCTATTGGATATGGTGCATGTTATGATGTCTCTTATCGTTTTGCTACTATAATTTTGGGGTTGTGCATTAGAGACAACTACATTCACTTTAAATAGGGAACCATCTAAATCCGTTGAGATGACACCGTGTGAATTATGGTTTGATAGAAACCTAAGCTGTCATTTCTTGATGTTTGGGGATGCGACGCTTGTGTGGAAAATGTTTTCACCTAATGAGCTCGAACCCAAAGCGGACAAATGCATCTTCGTAGAATACCCTAAGAACAGTTGGGTGAACCTTCTATCTCAGATCCAAGCATAAAGTGTTTGTTGCTAAAACGGGTCCTTTCCCGAGAAAAAGTTTCTCTCGAAAGAATTGAGTGGGAGGAAGATAGAGCTTGATGAGGTTGTTGAACCTTTGTTTTAACCGGAGAGTAGCGCAGCATAGAAAGATGTTTCTTTGGAACCTATGTCAGTTGAAGAGGAAGTAAATGATGATGATCATGAAGCTTCGGATCAAGTTACTATCAAACCTCGTAGGTCGACAAGGATGTGTACTGCTCCTGAGCGGTATGCCAACCCTGTCTTGGAGGTCATGTTGTTGGACAACAATGAACCTACGAGTTGTGGAGGAGCGATGATGGCCCGGATTCCGACAAATGGTTAGAGGCCATGTAATCCGAGAAAGGATCCATATATGAAAACCAAGTATAGACTTTGGTAGACTTGCTCGTTGGACGGTAGGTCGTTGAGTACAAATGGATTTTTAAAATGAAGACATACGCTGATGGTGAATGTCACCATTTATAAAGCTCGACTTGTCGCAAAGAAGTTTCCGGCAAGTTCAAGGAGTTGACTGCGATGAGACTTTCTCTCGTAGCGATGCTAAAGTCTGTTAGAATTATGTTAGCAGTTGCTGCATTTTTTAAATTATGAAATATGGCAGATGGATGCCAAAACAACGTTTCCTTTCTTGAGGAAAGGTTGTATGTGATACAACCAGAAGGTTTTGTCAGTCCTAAGGATGCTAAAAGGTGTGCAAGCTTTAGTGATCCTTCTATGAACTGAAGCAAGCATCTCGGAGTTGGAATATACACTTTGATGAGGTGATTAAAGTTTTTGAGTCTATACAAAGTTTACGAGAGAATTGTATTTACAATAAAGTGAGTGGGAGCACTATAAAGTTTCTGATAAGCATATGTGGTTGACATATTGTTGATCGGAAATGATATAAAATTTATGGAAAGCATAAAGGGTTGTTTGAAAAGAGTTTTTCAAAGGAAGACCTGGATAAAGTTACCTAATTGTTGAGCATCAAGATCTATAGAGATAGATCAAGATACTTGATGAGACTTTCAATGAGTACATACCTTGACAAGATTTTGAAAGAGTTCAAAATGGATCAGTCAGAGAAAGAGTTCTCGCCTGATTTGTAAGGTATAAAGTTGAGGAAGACTCAATGCCCAGTGACTACAGAAGATAGAGAAAAGATGAGTGTCATCCCCTATGCTTCAGCCATAGGCTCTATCATGTATGCAATGCTGTGCACAAGACCTGATGTCAGCCTTGCCATAAGTATGGCCGGAAGGTTTCAAAGTGATCCTGGAATGGAGCATTGGACAACGGGAAAGATTATCCTTAGTAACTAAAAGACTAAGGAGATGTTTCTCGATTATGGAGGTGATAAAGAGTTCGTCGTAAAGAGTCACGTCAATGCAAGCTTTAACACCAATCCGGATGACTCGTAGTAGCAATCTGGATACGTATAGTGGAGCAGCCATTTGGAATAGTACCAAGTGGAGTGTGGTAGCAGTGTTTATGGTTTGACATAGAAATTTGCAAAGTACACACGGATCTGAATATCGCAGACCCGTTGACTATAATACCTCTCTCACAGGCAAAGCATGATCGAGCCCCAGAACTCATTAGGTGTTAGATTCATAACAATGCAAATCACATGGTGATGTGAACTAGATTATTGACTCTAGTGCAAGTGGGAGACTGTTGGAAATATGCCCTAGAGGCAATAATAAATTAGTTATTATCATATTTCCTTGTTCATGATAATCGTTTATTAACCATGCTATAATTGTATTGATTGGAGACTTCGATGCATGTGTGGATACATAGACAAAACCATGTCCCTAGTTTGCCTCTAATAGACTAGCTCGTTGATCAAAGATGCTTATGGTTTCCTAGCCATTGACATGAGATGTCATTTGATAACGGGATAACATCATTAGGAGAATGATGTGATGGAAAAGACCCAAACTACAAACGTAGCTTATGATCGTGTCAGTTTATTGCTACTGTTTTCTGCATGTCAAGTATATGTTCCTATGACCATGAGATCATGCAACTCACAGATATCGGAGGAGTACCTTGTGTGTATCAAACATCGCAACGTAACTGGGTGACTATAAAGGTGCTCTACAGGTGTCTCCGAGGGTGTCTGTTGAGTTGGCATGGATCAAGACTGGGATTTGTTACTCCGTGTGACGGAGAGGTATCTCAGGGCCCACTCGGTAATACAACATCACAATAAGCCTTGCAAGCAATGTGACTAAGTGTTGGTCATGGGATCTTGTATTACGGAACGAGTAAAAAGACTTGCCATTAACAAGCTTGAACTAGGTATGGAGATATCGACGATCGAATCTCGGGCAAGTAACATACCGAAGAACAAAGGGAACATCATACGGGATTAACTGAATCCTTGACATAGAGATTCGACCGATAAAGATCTTCATAGAATATGTAGGAACCAATGTGGACATCCAGGTCCCGCCATTGGTTATTGACCGTAGAGGTGTCTCGGTCATGTCTACATAGTTCTCAAACCCACATGGTCTGCACACTTAAGGTTTGGTGACGTTTTGATAGTATAGAGTTATGTATGGTGGTGACCGAAGTTTGTTCGGAGTCCTGGATGACATCCTGGACGTCACGAGGAGGTCCGGAATGGTCCGGAGGTAAAGATTCATATATAGGAAGTCCTGTTTTGGTCGCCGAAAAAGTTCTGGGCTTATCGGTAGTGTACCGGGAGACCTCCGGGAGGGGTATTTCGACCCAAGAGGCTTCATGGGCTGTGGGAGAGTGAATATCAGCCCATAGTGGGCTGGTGGAAACTCCCACACAAGGCCCATGTGGCTAGAGAAGAAAACCCAAAAGGAAAAAGGTGGAAAAAGGCAAAAAGGAAAAAAAAAGAATGAATCCTAATCCTACTAGGAGTGGAGGAGGTGGACTCCTCCTCTCCTAGTTCGGCCGAAGACTAGAAGGCTTGGAGGCCAAGCTGCCTCCTCTCCTCCTCTCCTCCTATATATACTGGTGGTATTGAGGGGTTTTGCACTAGATTTTGAGCCACGTGCTACCCATTCCTCCAGTGCATAGTTTCTCCTCTAGATCGGTTTTCTGCAGTGCTTAGGCGAAGCCCTGCCGGAATTGCTCCACCACCATCGTCGGAGCGCCGTGAGGCTTTCGGAGAACTCTTCTTCCTCTCCACTCCTTCTTGCTGGATCAAGATGGTGGAGATCGTCATCAAGCTGTACGTGTGCTGAACGCGGAGGTGCCGTCCGTTCAGTGCTAGATTGGAAGGATCGTGATCAAGTTCGTGAGACGGATCGTGATCAAGTTCATGGGACGGATTGTGATCGGATCGCAGAACGGATCGTGATTGGATTGCGGGACGGATTGTGATTGGATCACGGGACGCATGGCGATTTGGATCGTGAAGACATTCGACTACACCAACCGCGTTTCTTAACGCTTCCCGCTTAGCGATCTACAAGGGTATGTAGATCCACTCTCCCTCTCATAGATGCTCATCACCATGGATAGATCTTCGTGTGCATAGGAATTTTTTTATTTCCCATGCAACGTTCCCCAACAGTGGCATCATGAGCTAGGTCTATGTGTAGATGATGTCTCGAGTAGAACACAAAAGGTTTGTGGGCGTTGATGCTTAGATTGCTTCCTCCCTTTGTCGGATTTTGGTTCAGCGGTATTGTGAGATGAAGCGAGCCGGACCAACATTACTCGTACGCTTACGAGAGACCGGTTCCCTCGACGCAACTTGTTGCCTAGATGGCTTGCGGGTGGCAGTTTCTCTCACTTTAGTTGGATCGGATTCGACAAAGGAGGTCCTTGAGAAGGTTGAAAAGCAAATTATGTATCACCGTTGTGGTTTATGTGTAGGTGAGAATCGTTCTTTCTAGAAACCCATAGCAGCCACGTAAAACATGCAACAACAATTAGAGGACATCTAACTTGTTTTTGCAGGGTATGTTGTGATGTGATATGGCTAATTACATGATGTGATATATGTGATGTATGAGATGATCATGTGATGTATAGAATTTCGCGACTTGCATGTCGATGAGTACGGCAACCGGCAGGAGCCATAGGGTTGTCCTTAATTATTGTATGACCTGTGTGTCAATCATTAAGCGTTATGTAATGCTTTACTTTATCGCTAAACTGTAGCAATAGTAGTAGAAGCATGCAGGGCGTGAAAACCTCGATGGCGACATGTTGATGGAGATCAAGATGATGGAGATCATGGTGTCATGCCAGTGAAGATGAAGATCATGCCGGTGCTTTCAAGATGGAGATCTAAAGCACGAGTTCATGGCCATATCATGTCACTTATGAATTGCATGTGATGTTAATCCTTTTATGCACCTTGTTATGCTTAGTACGATGGTAGCATTATAAGGTGATCCCTCACTTAAATTTCAAGATAAAATTGTGTTCTCCCCGAATGTGCACCGTTGCGAAAGTTCGTCGTGTTGAGACACCACGTGATGATCGGGTGTGCTAGACTCTACGTTCACATACAATGGGTGCAAGCCAGTGTTGCATGCGCAGAACACTTGGGTTAAACTTGACGAGCCTAGCATGTATAGACATGGCCTTGGAACACAATAGACCGAAAGGTCGAACATGAGTCATATAGTAGATATGATCAACATGATGATATTCACCATTGTAGCCACCTCAACTCACGTGATGATCAGACTTGAGTTGGTGGATTTGTTCATGTGACACTCAGATGACCTGAGGGATGTCAATTTGAGTGGAAGCTTTAGTAATTTGATTAACTAAACTCATTATCTTGAACAATAGTCTAAGTGAACTTTGCATATTTATGTTGTAGATCAATGGCTCGCGCAGTAGCACCCCTGAATTTTAATGCGTTCCTAGAGAAAGCTAAACTGAAAGATGATCGAAGTAACTTTGTTGACTATGCCCGTAATCTGAGGATTATCCTCACGGCTTCCCAGAAATCATATGTCCTTGATGCACCGCTTGGTGAACAACCAGAAGACATGATCTCTGAAGACGTTAAGAACGCTTGGGAGGCACGTACTGGAGATTACTCAATAGTTCAGTGTGCAATATTGTATGGCTTAGAACCGGGACTTCAAAGACGTTTTGAACATCATGGAGCATATGAGATGTTCCAGGAGTTGAAGTTTATCTTTCAGAAGAACGCCCGGATCGAGAGGTATGAAACCTCCGATAAGTTCTATGCTCGCAAGATGGAGGAGAACGGGTCTATCAGTGAACATATACTCAGAATGTCTGGGTATTCAACTCGTCTAGCAGAGTTGGGAATTGCTCTTCCGCCAGAGGCGATCACTGACAGAGTTCTTCAATCACTGCCACCTAGTTACAAGAGCTTTGTGATGAACTATAACATGCACGGGATGAACAAGTCAGTCGCCGAGCTGGTTGCGATGCTAAAAGTCGTTGAGTCTGAAATCCAGAAAGAACATCAAGTGTTGATGGTCAATAAAACCACTAGTTTCAAGAAAAATGGCAAAGTCAAGGGCAAGGGCAAGAAGGGTAAAACCAAGAAGGATGGCAAAGCAGCTGCTACTCCTACAAAGAAGCCCAAGCATGGACCCAAGCCAGAAACTGAGTGCTTTCATTGCAAAGGAACTGGTCATTGGAAGCGGAACTTCCCCAAGTACCTGGCTGACAAGAAGGCGGCCAATGACAAACAAGGTATATATGATATACATGTTATTGATGTGTACCTTACTAGCTCTCGTAGTAGTGCCTGGGTATTTGATACCGATTCGGTTGCTCACATTTGCAACTCAAAGCAGGAACTACGGAATAAACAAAGGCTGGCAAAGGACAAATTGATGATGCGCATGGGAAATGGTTCCAAGGTTGATGTGATCGCCGTCGGCACGCTCTCTCTTTGATTACCATCGAGATTAGTGATGAACCT
This sequence comes from Hordeum marinum, assembly GCA_022496015.1. Classification (NCBI taxonomy): domain Eukaryota; kingdom Viridiplantae; phylum Streptophyta; class Magnoliopsida; order Poales; family Poaceae; genus Hordeum; species Hordeum marinum. Next base: position 368,334,092 of record CM039674.1, on the reverse strand, counting down.
GAATAATTGTTATTTAGTGCCTGCGTTAAGCATGAACATTATATCTGGATCTTGTTTATTGCGAGACGGTTACTCATTTAAATCAGAGAATAAAGGTTGTTCTATTTATATGAGTAATATCTGTTATGTTCATGCACCCAATGTTTGGGGTTTATTCATATTGAATCTCGATAGTGATGACACACATGTTCATAACATTGATGCCAAAAGATGTAGAATTGATAATGATAGTACCACTTTCTTGTGGCACTGCCGTTTAGGTCATATTGGTGTAAAATGCATGAGGAAGCTCCATGCTGATGGACTTTTGGAGTCACTTGATTTTGAATCACTTGACACATGTGAACCATGCCTCATGGGCAAGATGACTAAAACTCCGTTCTCTAGAACAATGGAACAGGCGAGTGACTTATTGGAAATCATACACACTGATGTGTGCGGTCCAATGAATGTTATAGCGCGTGGTGGATATCGTTATTTTCTCACCTTCACTGATGACTTAAGTAGATATGGGTATATTTACTTAATGAAACACAAGTCCAAAACGTTTGAAAAGTTCAAGCAATTTTAGAGTGAAGTTGAGAATCATCGTAACAACAAGATTAAATTCCTACGATCTGATCGAGGAGGTGAATATCTGAGTTATGAGTTTGGCAGTCACTTAAGACAGTGTGGAATTGTTTCATAGTTGACACCGCCCGGAACACCACAGTGTAATGGTGTGTCCGAATGTCGTAATCGAACCTTATTAGATATGGTGCATTCTATGATGTCTCTTGCTGATTTGCCACTATCCTTTTGGGGTTATGCATTAGAGACAGCTGCATTCACTTTAAATAGGGCACCATCAACATCTGTTGAGGGGACGCCATATGAACTGCGGTTTGGCAAGAAGCCAAAGTTGTCGTTTCTTAAAGTTTGGGGATGTGATGCTTATGTCAAAAATCTTCAGCCTGAAAAGTTGGAACCCAAAGAAGAGAAATGCATCTTCATAGGATACCCGAAAGAAACAGTCAGGTATACCTTCTATCTCAGATCCGAAGGCAAAGTGTTTGTCACTAAAAACAGAACATTTCTTGAGAAAGAGTTTCTCTCGAATGAATTGAGTGGGAGGAAAATAGAGCTTGATGAGTTTATTGAACCTTTACTTCAACCAGAAAGTAGCGCGGAGCAGAAAGATGTTTCTGTGGAACCTACGACAATAGAAGAGGAAGTAAATGATGATGATCATGAAGCTTCAGATGAAGCAGCTATTGAACCTCGTAGGTCGACAAGGCCGCGTACTACCCCTGAGTGGTACGGCAACCCTGTCTTGGAAGTCATGTTGTTGGACAACAATGAACCTACGAGCTATGGAGGAGTAGTGATGGGCCCGGATTCCGAGAAATGGTTAGAGGCCATGAAATCCGAGATGGGATCCATGTATGAAAACAAAGTATGGACTTTGGAAGTATTACCTGAAGGGCGAAAGGCCATTCAGAACAAATGGATCTTTAAGAAGAAGACAGACGCGAACGGTAATGTTACCGTCTATAAAGCTCGACTTGTGGCAAAGGGTTTTTCACAAGTTCAAGGAGTTGACTACGATGAGACTTTATCACCCGTAGCAATGCTTAAGTCTGTCGGAATCATGTTAGCAATAGCTGCTTATTTCGACTATGAAATTTGGCAAATGGATGTCAAAACCGTGTTCCTCAACAGTTTCCTTGAGGAAGAGTTGTATATGATGCAGCCCGAAGGTTTTGTTGATCCAGTGAATGCTGACAAAGTTTGCAAACTCCAGCGATCCATTTATGGACTGGTGCAAGCATCTCGGAGTTGGAATAAGCGCTTTGATGAGGTGATCAAAGCGTTTGAGTTTATACAAGTTTACGGAGAAGCTTGTATTTACAAGAAAGTGAGTGGGAGCTCTATAGCGTTTCTAATATTATATGTGGATGACATATTGTTGATTGGAAACAATATAGAAATGCTGGAAAGCGTGAAGGAATATTTGAACAAGAGTTTTTCAATGAAGGACCTAGGAGAAGCAGCTTTCATATTAGGCATTAAGATCTATAGAGATAGATCGAGACGCTTAATAGCACTTTCACAGAGCACATACCTTGATAAAGTTTTGAAGAAGTTCAAAATGGAACAGTCCAAGAAGGGGTTCTTGCTTGTATTACAAGGTGTGAAGTTGAGTAAGACTCAATGACCAGTAACTATAGAAGATATAGAAAAGATGGGTGTCATCCCCTATGCTTCAGCCATAGGCTCTATCATGTATGCAATGTTGTGCACAAGACCCGATGTTAGCCTTGCCATAAGTATGGTCGGAAGGTTTCAAAAAGTGATCTTGGAAGGGAGCACTGGCAAGCGGTCAAGAATATCCTTAAGTACCTGAAAAGGACTAAGGAAATGTTTCTCATTTATGGAGGTGATGAAGAGCTCGTCGTAAAGGGTTACATCAATGCAAGCTTTGACACTGATCCGGACGACTCTAAGTCGCAAACCGGATACATATTTATTCTTAACGGGGGAGCGGTAAGCTGGTGCAGTTCCAAGCAAAGCATGGTAGCTGATTCTACGTGTGAAGCGGAATACATCGCAGCCTCGGAGGCGGCGAAGGAAGGTGTCTGCATGAAGCAGTTCATGACAGATCTTGGAGTAGTGCCCAGTGCACTGAATCCAATGAACCTGTTCTATGACAACACTGGTGCCATTGCTCTGGCCAAGGAACCAAGGTTTCACAAGAGGACCAAACACATAAAGTGACGCTTCAACTCCATCCGTGATTACATCTTGGAGAAAGATATAAATATTTGCAAAGTGCACACGGATCTGAATGTTGCAGACCCGTTGACTAAACCTCTTCCAAGGGCTAAACATGATCAACACCAGAACTGCATGGGTGTTCGATTCATTACAATGTAAATCACATAGTGTTGTGAACTAGATTATTGACTCTAGTGCAAATGAGAGACTGTTGGAAATATGCCCTAGAGGCAATAAACAAAGTGTTTATTATTGTATTTCCTTGTTCATGATAATCGTTTATTATCCATGCTATAATTGTGTTAATTGGAAACATGGATACATGTGTGGATACATAGACAAACACAATGTCCCTAGTATGCCTCTAGTGAACTAGCTCGTTGATTAAAAGATGGTTAAGGTTTCCTAGCCATGGACATGAGATGTCATTTGATAACGGGATCATATCATTAGGAGAATGATGTGATGGACAAGACCCAAACTACAAACGTAGCTTATGATCGTGTCAGTTTATTGCTACTATTTTCTGCATGTCAAGTATATGTTCCTATGACCATGAGATCATGCAACTCACAGATATCGAAGGAGTACCTTGTGTGTATCAAACGTCGCAACATAACTGGGTGACTATAAAGGTGCTCTACAGGTGTCTCCGAGGGTGTCTGTTGAGTTGGCATGGATCAAGACTGGGATTTGTTACTCCGTGTGACGGAGAGGTATCTCAGGGCCCACTCGGTAATACAACATCACAATAAGCCTTGCAAGCAATGTGACTAAGTGTTTCTCACGGGATCTTGTATTACGGAACGAGTAAAGAGACTTGCCAGTAACGAGGATGAACTAGGTATGGAGATACCGACGATCGAATCTCGGGCAAGTAACATACCGAAGAACAAAGGGAACATCATACGGGATTAACTGAATCCATGACATAGAGATTCGACCGATAAAGATCTTCGTAGAATATGTAGGAACCAATGTGGACATCTAGGTCCCGCCATTGTTTATTGACCATAGAGGTGTCTCGGTCATGTCTACATAGTTCTCGAACCCGCAGGGTCTACACACTTAAGGTTTGGTGACGTTTCGGTAGTATAGAGTTATGTATGGTGGTGACCGAAGTTTGTTCAGAGTCCCGGATGAGATCACGGATGTCACGAGGAGCTCCGGAATTGTCCGGAAGTAAAGATTCATATATAGGAAGCCCTGTTTTGGTCGCCGGAAAAGTTCCGGGATTATCGGTAGTGTACCGGGAGTGCCGGTAGTGTACCGGGAGACCTCTGGGAGGGGTATTTCGACCCAAGAGGTTTCATGGGCTGTGGGAGAGTGAATATCAGCCCTTAGTGGGCTGGTGAAAACTCCCACACAAGGCCCATGTGGCTGGAGAAGAAAACCCAAAAGGAAAAAGGTGGAAAAAGGCAAAAAGGAAAAATAGAATGAATCCTAATCCTACTAGGAGTGGAGGAGGTGGAATCCTCCTCTCCTAGTTCGGACGAAGCCTAGAAGTCTTGGAGGCCAAGCTGCCTCCTCTCCTCCTCTCCTCCTATATATACTAGTGGTATTGAGGGTTTTTGCACTAGATTTTGAGCCACATGCTACCCGTTCCTCCAGTGCATAGTTTCTCCTCTAGATCGGTTTTCTGCAGTGCTTAGGCGAAGCCCTGCCGGAATTGCTCCACCACCATCGCCGGAGCGCCGTCAGGCTGCCGGAGAACTCTTTGTCCTCTCCACTCCTTCTTGCTGGATCAAGACGGTGGAGATTGTCATCAAGCTGTACGTGTGCTGAACGTGGAGGTGCCGTCCGTTCGGTGCTAGATCGGAAGGATCGTGATCAAGTTCGTGAGACGGATCATGATCAAGTTCGTGGGACGGATTGTGATCGGATCGCGGAACGGATCGTGATTGGATCGCGGGACGGATCGTGATTGGATCGCGGGACGCACAGCGATTTGGATCGCGAAGACGTTCGACTACACCAACCGCGTTTCTAAACGCTTCCCACTTAGCGATCTACAAGGGTATGTAGATCCACTCTCCCTCTCGTAGATGCTCATCACCATGGATAGATCTTCGTGTGCGTAGGAAATTTTTTGTTTCCCATGCAATGTTCCCCAACAAGTTGCTCATTTCCTTCCAGTCAAAGAATTTATCTCGGTAGCTCAGCTAGCAGAGTTGTATACGTCAAGGATAGTTTCTTTGCATGGTATTCCTCAGCTCATCTCTTCTGACCGTGGAAGCCTCTTTACTTCCAAGTTTTGGGAGTCCTTCTAGACTGCTATGGGTACCAAGATCCGTGTCAGCACTGCATTCCATGCGTAGACTAGTGGTCAAGTTGAGAGAGTTAATCAGATCCTTGAAGATATGCTCAGAGCCTGTGTGATTTTGTTCGGCATGAAATGGGAAGACTGCCTTCCATATGCTGAATTCTCATACAACAATAGCTTTCAGGCTAGCTCAGGCAAGGCCCCTTTCGAGATTCTCTATGGCAGAAAGTGTCGTACCCCGCTTAACTGGTCTAAAACCGGTGAGCATCAGATTTTGGTCAATGACATGATCACTAAAGCAGAAGAGATGTGCCGTGTCATTTGTGAGAACCTCAAAGCATCTCAATCCTGACAGAAGAGTTATTACGATAACAAACATCGGGATGTTTCCTTTCAAGTCGATGATCTAGTCTATCTCAGAGTCTCTCCCATGAAGGGCACTCAGCGGTTTGGAATTAAAGGGAAGCTAGCTCCTCGCTTTGTTGGTCCTTTCAAAGTTGTTGGAAAGAGAGGTGAACTTGCATATCAACTAGAGCTTCCTCAAAACTTCACAAATGTGCATGATGTCTTCCATGTCTCTCAGCTCCAGGGATGCTTCAAGACTCCTGAGCGTACCATTTACCTCCAAGACATTGATCTCCAAGAAGACCTCTCTTATCATGAGCATCTAGTGCTATTCTTGAAGAAACTGAGCGTAAGACTCGCAACAAGTCAATCAAGTTTCTCAAGGTGAAGTGGTATCATCATTTTGACAAACAGGATACTTGGGAACATGAGGATCTTCTCCATTCCGAATATCCAGAGTTCTTTCGTTCCTAGATCTCAGGTCGAGATCCTCTTGTAGTGTGGGAGAGTTGTGACAGCCCAAGTGACGTCCCTACCTTTTATGGCATGTAACCTATGTGGATCTTGTGTCATGTGATGAATGTATTTGAGTTTATCCTTGCCATGTCTTTATCTCATGCATTCTTGCATCATGCATCATATCATTTCATCATCATGTCATGCATTGCAATGTGGTGTGCTTCTGTGACCTTGTTGTGTTTGAGTGGTCTTGTGGATGTTTGTGATTGAGTGGGCATCAACCTCTTCACCCCTCTCTGTTTTATTTCAAACAAAACCTTCCTATACTCTTTTATTCCCATTGCAATTAATCAACAGAATTAATCTTCTTTATAAATTTGCTAAAAATTTTCATGAGGTAGCCAACAATATTTTAAGCTCATGTGTGTTGTTCTTGTGGTGTTTTGAGCCTTGTGTAATTGGGGTTTTAAATAACAAGGGGCTGTTTTCGTAATAATTATATAAATACTTGCTTCACAAATCCACTTAGTAATTTATTTAAATAGCTCATATTTTATTTCTTGCAAAAGTAATTTTGTTCTTGTAAAAAACCTTTTATTTTCCTCTGAGGTTTTTTTGGTGTGGCCGTTTTATTTTTATAGGAAAACCCCGGCTAGTTCTGTTTCTCAGAAAGAGAGAGAGGAGTGGGCCACTTCCCTCCTCCTCGCGGCCCAGGAGTCTCCTGTGCAGCCCAGCCCGCATGTGGACGGCTACCTGCTCCGTTGCCCCATTTTCCGTCGGGTTCAGAGAGGTGAGAGCAAGTGCGTCGCCGCCGTCAGCTTCAGCCACCACCCGTCGTCAGCCAGGTCCTATTTAGGCTCCCTCCGCGTGCGTGCTTCCCCCTCTAGGGTTCCTCTTCCCCCCTCCAGCCGTCGCCGTTCCCATATCCCTCTCCATTCCTCTCCTCCTTCCTCTTCTTTCTCTGTCAGGTAAGTCTCTTAGAGAGCTCAGAGAGGGCAGTGAGGTCGCCGGTCTTCGTCGCCGTCCTCCTCGCGTCTCCGGTGGGCCTTCTCCGTGCCCGACATGTCATGGCGGCCGCGGATCGTCCCCGCGCTCCATTCCTGGTGTTAGTGTGCCACGGGAAGCACCAATGCGTCGTCTTCTTCCTCGACTCCTTCGTGCTCCCGAAGCTGCCACGTCTCTTCTTCCCCTGCGTCAAGCTCGTGTCGCCGTCGCCTCGCGTGCCATTCGGTCGTCGTTTACCCTAGATGAGCCTTCTGTCGCCGCATCCTTCTCGCCCCGCTGTAGTTTGCTTGTCATCGCCATAGAGGTTCCCGTCGCCACCGCTCTGCCAGGGTAGCGCCTTCAGGGCATCGCCTCCGTCCCCCTCGTCGCGAGACAAGCAGGGGATTGGATCCCGTTGGTTCCCGCAGCCCTGCTACGTTTTTAGTCGCCAGAGAGTGCCGCTGTCGCCATAGCCTTGTCGTCACGTTTCCTCTATTGCCAATGTGGTTCGGGCGTCAGTTCATCAGTTTTGTCAGTATAAGCGCGATCTGATAGTACTAGTGGTGCCGCTCCCTCCTTCAGTTGTGAATCGGAGCGTAGCGCGGTGGTAGCACGTAGGGGATCGATCGACAGGTCGGGGGTTCGAATCCCGCTCCCCCTGTGTTTTTTCCTTTTTTTGAGATTGGTGCATGTGTTGTTGTGTGTGTGGATCCTGTGGGATGGTCGGATCCCGTGCGGGTGTTGTGCGCATGTGGGGATCTGTGTGTGGCTATGCAGTGTTGTGTGTGTGTGAGTTGAGTGTGTGTGTGTGACAAGTGGGCCCATGCCCCACTTGTCATACACTACCTATTTTTTTTATTGTTTTAATTGATTTATTAGGTTTACCATTTTTAGTAGTATTTCCAATTCTGGATATGATCATTTATGCTCATGAGCAATTTAGGCAAGTTTTGACTTATAGGAATGTGGGGTATTTTTTTACCTAGTTTTTGCCATGTTGTCCCATGAAAGCATAGGGGTATGATATATGATTTGGGGTAGAAAAATCTCAGGAATCCATTGGTGCAATTGGTTTGGTCTTTTGAGCAATTTTGACAAAATGTCATTTTGTCTCAAAGTGCCATTTTGTCATTTTTGTTATATTTAATCCATGCATGCTATGATGTTTGTGACAACATGAATATGGTAGTCTTTGATGAGTATCATGCCATAGTATTTATATTTTTCATGTTAAACTTGCAAATGAGTGGGAATCATGCTCTAAAGTAGTCACTAAAATGTTGCTATTTTCAAACTTGCTAAATATTTCTAAGTCCAAGAATCTGCTAATATTTTTATGGCATGAAGAGTGGATGCCACCAAGTGTTATGTTGTGAATTATCTCAAGATCAATGCTAGTGATTTGATGTAGAGGTTTCCCTCCACCATTAGTTTCTGCTGTCAACTTGCTATCAGCTTAACTCAGATTCCAGAAAACTGTTATTTTTACTAAGTCCCAGAATTCTGTTTCTTCATGCCAACTTGTGGGCTTCATGCTTATTGAAGTATGCCTCCATTCCAGATTGTGTAGTTGGATACGTTGATAAGCATATTATGTAGTTTTTGTCAATGCATTGTTTGGTTGGAGACGTCCTGTAGCTGAAGTTGTTGGCTGTGAAAGTTGCCATGTTGCTATTTTGTGACAGATTGTTTGTTTTAGTGTTTTGTGACTTGTGGGAGCTATACTCCATGGAATTGCTTGATATTTGACTCCATTGTGGTTGGTTTTTCATTGCCTAACCAGTGGCTACCTTGGAATGCCAAGGAATATCCCATGGTTTTCTTGTCTTGTGTTTTGCCCTCGTATCTTGCCGTGAGCGTAGCGTGAGAACCGTAACTCCGTTTCCTACGTTCTACGTATGCATTTGTATCGTTTTTGCATGATGCATCCATATATGACATGTTCATGCATGTCTAAATAACTTAACATAAGGTTCTGTACAGATTCATAAATAACTATTCTATGGCATGTGAAACTTGACTAGCTAGGGTTGCCATGTTAAATTCTTCACATAAGACATGCATCATTCTTGATTGTGCATTGCACCTTGGTTGTTTGTTTATTCTTTCTGTTTCTTTTGGGTAGACACAAACGTTGAACCTGAGTACGAAGATCCAGGCAAGTACAACTACGAGGATCCCGCTACTTGTCCCTCTGAAGAACCAATACGCAAGATGATCGTACCCAGATCCCGATACTATTTTCGCTTGCTAGTTGTCTCACTCGTATCGTTACTATTGTGCTACCTACCACTTGAAAGTCAAGCCTCCTACATTTCCACGATAGCCTCTAATTCCTCCACATCCTAGCAAACCTTTGATTGGCTAAGTTACCGCTACTCAGCCCCTCTTATAGCGTTCTTAGTTGCAGGTGCAGGTTGTATTCATGTGATAACATGGGATTTGGCATATCACAATATTATCTGTTATTTAATTTAAGGCACATATATATCTTGGTATTGGTGGAAGGCTTGGCCTTTTGCTAGGTGTTTTGTTCCGCTGTTACCGCCATAGTTTCTTGTTACCGGTGTTATGTTTCCATACTTTGCGCTCCTAACATGCTCGGGTTTGTTATGGGGACCCCCTTGTTTATTCTGTTGAGATTAAAACTTGTCTGGCAAGACCCAACTTTGGTACTACATTTGCCTAATAACTTAATAAAATTTGCATAGGGCTTGGCAACCCCGTGGATAATTAATCAACCCCGGGCCAGTGCTCCTCATGAGTGTTGGTCCAAACTAGAGCCGTGTGCGGGGCCAACCCGGGGCAACTCGGGAGATTTCTATCAGGCCACTGTATGCTGTGCTTATCTATCGTGTCCTGAGAACAAGATACGCGACTCTTATCGGGTTCATCAACACGTCGGGTGGTCTTGTTGGATTTGTTTTACCTTTATCGAGTGTCTTGCGTGAGGGGCTTTGACTTTCTTCGGGCTATCTCGAGGTGTTGGAATTCCTCTGGAGTTGCCTAGGATGATCACGAGATCCGTGGTCAAGGCTATTCCCGCGGAGTGTGTTTAATTTATGATGGACTAGTTGGAGCACCCCTGAGGGTTAAAACTTTCGGAAAGCCATGCCCGCGGTTGTGTGGCAACTTGGATATTTGTTTAACACCCGGTTATAGTTAAATTGAAGTAAATTCTAATAAAATACATCAACTGTGTGAGTAACCGTGATCGTCTCTGCTCGTGATCATGAACCGACAGAGAACATGGTGGGGTTATGATTGACGTAAGTAGGTGTTCAGGATCTCATAGAGGTCATTTCTAGATTCGATCGGTTATCGTAGACCACATATTTACTTTGATGTTTTGTAAGATTAGCCACCATAAATGCTTAGTGCTGCTGCAAACTAAACACATACCCCTTCCCAACCTATGAGCTTGAATAGTCTCGGTACCCGGGCACGAGATTGTTGAGTCCTCGTGGCTCATAGATTACTATAGCAATCCAGGTGCAGGTACAGATCAGATCGTGTTAGATGATATGACGCAACTCCAGTGGGAGTATGACGAGGAGTGTGGCAGGATGTACATGACTTATGCAGACGAGTAGAGGACCGTGGTCGTGATCTTTGGGGCTAGCAAGCCAGTGTCATTGCATCTTCATTTTATCGTTTGTTTTCATCCGTAGCCGGACGCTGTCTTGGATTGATGTTTGAACTCTTTGATGAGGAATTGTAATTTAGTATGTGGCGAGTGTAAGACAACTCATATACTCATCTCTTCCTAAATGTATTATGTAATGATACTGTACTTGCGAACAACGAGATGCGCCTCTATCCCTGTCGAGGCCCCCGTGCCTTAATATGGATAGGCGCGCATCGTGGGCGTGACAAATCTCCTTGTGCTTGTGGCCCCCATAGTAGCTATAAAGAGTGTGCTAAACTATTGGCAGGGGTAGAAACTACCGCGGTTAAGAAATTACAACCTTCCAAATAGGAACTTGCCAATCCATGGGTATACCAAGAAGTTACAAAAGTTGTCCCTGTAAACCAAACCCCTAAAGCGAAATAAGCACAAGGAAAGAGCAATAGGCCAGGCCGTCGTACAAAAACGAAACGGTCCCTTCGTAACCAGTCATCCATAGTATCATATAGATCATTTTCTTCTTAAGGAACTCTACCAAGGGCTATAGTCATAGTGATCCTCCTATTCAATTACTTCAACCATTTTCGAGCACCTCTTATCACTTTCCAAGGCATATGATAGTTTTATATCTGTGGACGATTTCTTTCTCGTTCAATGCCCCCCATATCATATTGGTATCATGAGCCAGGTTGATTCACACCTTGGAGTCTCTCCCTCCACTTTCTAGCCAATTTTTGCTTTGATTTGACCTAATTTTGAAAATCCCCAGAAAAATAGCCATACCAAATTTTCTTGGATTCATTGGATTTGAGGAGATTTTGTTGATTTGGATCCGTGGATTCCATTGTGGACAAGTGGATCTATCTTTCCCCCATCATCCTCATCATTTTCATCTGCAAAATCTCCCAATTTTTCCCGAAAAAATTCTTTTGGTTCGAGTTCATCTGGTGAAACCCGCAAGCTCTGGACAACCAACAGCCGTTGGACGACCGGACTCCGGACGACCGACAACCCCCAAACTACCGACAGTTTCCAGATGTTCAAGCAAGTCTGTCGAAACTAAATTTTGCCCGATTTTTTTTCTCCACCATTTCTTCCGCAACCCATTTGCATTGAGATTTTGAGTCGAGAGCCCTGCCACTTCCTAAGGTGTTTTGGCTAATTAGGAGTGGTTCTTCATCGACATCGCCACTCATCATCGCCCTGGATCGTCGCCAATCAAATCTTCATTGACACCACACCGTAAGAAAGGACGGTAACCGCGACGAGACTCTTGTCATATACCCTTGCCATTGCATTGTTACCCCGAGCCTATTTGCGTTACTTGTCTATTGAGACTAGCCATTGAGTACTGTCGGACTACATTACTTGTGCACTTTAGTGATACATACTCCGCATAGCTACAATTGCATGCATATACATTCTAGTATCACCTCTTGTGTTACAAAGTACCCGCATACATAATTGCTATCTTGGCGTGCACGCCCCGCATAGTGACAATACAAATATCATTGCTAAGAGAAAGAGAAGCAAAACCTTTAAGCAAGGACAATAAAGATATAACACTGCCAAATTTGCATATCATACTTGATCATCTTGGATCACTTGAGCGAGTGACTCGTGCCTCATACATACATAGCAAGTCGGGAATAGGAAGACGACACATTTTGTTTCTTATAGGTTGTGCACAAGTTCGTATCACGCCCATTTGAGCAATCATGCTAGCGTCTCTCTAGTGTTGTGCAACACGAGCGTTTTCCAGGGATTCCACATTTTGTGCTAATTTCTTGGTTGCACAACCCCACTTATCTACTCGTGTGTGTGTTTCCGTGTCCACTCATTGCTATTGATCTACATTGTCTTACTTGTGACTTTGCGAATCTCTTTCAACTTTGTTGAATCATATTCTTGAATTGCTTGAAATTTTGTGCCACCATCCTAATCAAGCTACTCCATACGCATTATTTGTGTAGGTGTGAGAGGGACGATCTTCGGTGCAAATTCTACAATTTCCATACTTGCACATTGAGTGATCTTGATCCACTTTCAACTTTTGGAAACTGTAATTGGTATTGTCTTGTAATTCTTCCACTTATATATTCTTGAGTTCTATGGATAGGAACGTCATGTCGAACCTGACATTGAGGAGCATGACGACTACGTGAACACCCACGTCACCAAGTTACACTTCTTCGGTGCAAGTAAGGCAATTAATCAAGCTCAAAATGCCTTGAACGGCTGCATCGAGAACCTCGCCACTGACTGCGCGAATCCGAGGCACGCACAAGGGACTACCTTGACACTAAGCTATCAAGCCAAATGCAGGAATTTCGATCCTTGATAGTCAACCGCGCTCCCTCTACTTTGACTGCGTCAAGACGACGCTCAAGCCGACACTCATCAGAGTATTCTTCTGAAGCAAGACAAATGCTCCGGTCCAAGATCACCCCAAGGTCGACAACATCAAGCTACCAAAAATCCATTCCATGGCAATGGATTGCAAGATCGCGTTCGCTTTCGAGACCATCATCGTCAACAAGATCAAGAAGCTTGGAGGAAGAACAATGTCACCAAGAATAAGAAGACCAACATCGTCTCCATGAACAATCGCTTCAAGCACAACAAGCCTTGGAAGAAGCTACTCGCGCCTTGGAGGAGCGCAACCTCCAAGATCATCGCAAACGAGAAGCACTCCGGCGAGAACAACAAGAAGAAGTCGCTCACCCAGAGGAACAACAAAAATGACAAGAAGAAGCCGCTCGGCAAGAGGAGCAACAAGAACAATGATATCGTGCACGAGGACCTCATCAACGACCTCAAGCACATCATGTCGAGCACAATGACGACGACGCCCCAAGGAAACCACAATGCCAACTCGACAACAACGTTGACGCACCTCCTCCTCATCAAGGACATTGCCAAAACAACTACAATGATGAACAATGCTTCAACAAGCTGAAGTTCACAATGCCTAAGTTCTCTGGAAGCAACGATCCCGAAGACTACCTTTCATGGGCACTCAAAGTTGACAAGATTTTCTGTTTGCACAACTTTGAGGAAGACAAGAAGATTTCCATGGCCTCTCTTGAGTTCCAAGACCATGTTCTCATTTGGTGGGAACAAGTGATAGAGCGAAGAAGAGAAAGAGATGAACCTCCAATCACCACTTGGGCTCAAATGAAGGATCTCATGGGAGCTCATTTTGTGCCCACACACTACAACCAGGATCTCTTCAAGAAACTCCAACTACTAAAGCAAGGCACAAAGTCCGTAGAAGAATACTATCAAGAAATGGAGATTGCCATGATCCAAGCCAATGTCAAGGAAGATGACGAGCAAACAATGGCACGCTTCTTCAATGGTATCAACTACCAAGTCAAGAAAATCATTGATTTCCAACCATACTCCAATTTACTTGAGCTAGTTCATCAAGCAACCAAGGCAGAATGTCAAGTTCAAGATGGCTACAAGTATTCCAAGTTCTCTTCCAATACCTATGGTTCAAGTGCTCAAACTTCTACGATGACGACACCCTCGACTACGAAATCGACAACACTTGCCGGCGACAAATCAAGTTCCAAGGACAAGATGACTTCGTCAATCCATCATACTACTTCAAGAAACTAGAATTCAAGGGCTTCATCCTCTACACTGACACCGGATGACACCACTAAATCAAGCTCCATCAAGTGTTTCACGTGCCAAGGCTGCAACCACAAGATCTTCGAGTGTCCAACAAGACAGATCATGATTCGTCAACACGATGACACATATGACTCTATGAGAGATGACGAGATGCAAGCATTGGAGCATGTTGCCATGCATCGACAAGTCAATGAAGACGAAGATTCTCAAATCTTTTGTGACAATGATCTGAGCCCCACTCTCGTTGTTTCCAAGGTTTTGACTCTTCAACAACAAGAAGATGAGGACCAACGTTGCCATATCTTCCACACCAAGGCGGGTATCCAAGGAAAATCCATCAAGGTCATCATAGATGGAGGAAGTTTCCACAATTTGGCAAGTGAACACCTTTGCTCCAAGCTCCAATTGCTCAAGAAGAAGCACCCTCGCCCCTACAAGGTCCAATTGCTTAGTGACTCCGGCACTATCCAAGTTGATCACATGGTGCAAGTTTCCTTCAAGATAGGCACTTATGAAGACACATTAGAGTGTGAAGTGGTTCCCGTGTCCATTTTCCATCTAATCCCTGGGAGACCTTGGCAATTCGACCATGGTGTCATCCACAATGGGAGGACCAATCACTATAGTTTCAAAATGAAGGGAATGGAATATTTGCTTTGACCAATGTCTCCAAGTCAAGTGACCTCCGACAAGAAAGATTCATCCCATCATGGAGATAAAAGTGAGAGAGTGATCCACCTCAAAGAGAGTGAGTGCCAAAATCCAAAAATGAGTGACTCCATGATGAGGGACATGAGAGATCTAGTTCTATTAGCCACCAAAAGAGATTTTAGGGATGTGGGTGAGAGACCATCGACCGTTCTTCACTACGTGCTCGTGTGCAAGGATGATGTTGTTAGGCCTAACCCTTCACAACATCTTCCTCTTGTGTTATCTAAATTGTTGCAGGAATTTCAAGACATTTTTCCTGATGATCTACCTCCGGTACTACCACCAAAACGTGGGATCGAACATCACATCGACCTCATTCCTGGCGCATCGCTTCCCTACTAGGCAAACTACCGCGTCAACCCCGAAGAAACTAAGGAGATCCAAAGGCAAGTCTAAAAACTCCTAGATAAAGGGCATGTGCGCGAGAGTTTACGTCCTTGTGCGGTTCTCGTGATTCTCATACCTAAGAAAGATGGTAGTATGCGAATGTGTTCGGATTGCCGCCCTATCAATGATATAACCATTAGATATCGCCACCCTATTCCTCGCCTAGATGATATGCTAGATGAACTTAGTGGTGCCACTATATTTTCCAAGATTGATTTGAAAAGTGGTTACTATCAAATACACATACAAGAGGGCGATGAGTGGATAACGGATTTCAAAAGTAAGTTTGGTTTATATGAATGGCTAGTGATGCCCATGGGATTATCCGAAGCACCGGGTACATTTATGCGTGTCATGCATCATGTCTTATGCCCATTCATTGGATATTGCATTGTGGTATACTTCGATGACATTCTTGTTTTTAGCGAATCTCTTGATGAGCATGCTAAACACGTTAGGGACGTATTCCAAGTCCTTTGGAAGGAACAATTGTATGCTAACATGGAAAAATGCACTTTTGGTGTTAACAAGGTTGTTTTCCTCGGATTTGTAGTTTCTTCTAAGGGTGTCCATGTGGATGAAACTAAAATTGAAGCAATCAAAACTTGGCCCACACCCACCAATTTGCAACAAGTGTGTAGCTTCCTAGGACTAGCCGGTTTCTACCATCGCTTTGTTAAGGATTTTAGCACTATTGCATCTCCTCTACATGCTTTGAGCAAGAAAATGCACCTTTCATTTGGGGACCAATGCAAGACACCGCATTCCTTGAGCTTAAAAATTTGCTTACTCATGCACCTTTGCTTGCATTACCCAACTTTGATAAAACTTTCGAAGTGCATTGTGACGCTAGTGGTAATGGCATAGGTGGTGTGCTAATGCAAGAGAAACGCCCCATTGCGTACTTTAGTGAGAAACTTTCTGGTGCTCAACTTAATTAACCCATTTATGATAAGGAATTGTATGCTTTGGTGAGAGTGTTACATGTTTGGGAGCATTACCTCCACCCCCATGAATTTGTTATTCATACCGACCATGAAACCCTCAAGTATCTTAAGGGTCAAACTAAGTTGAACAAAAGGCATGCTAAATGGAGTTAATTCATTGAATATTTTCCTTATGTCATCAAATACATTAAGGGTAAGGAAAATGTGGCGGCGGATGCTCTTTACCGCAAATGCATGCTCGTTACTCAACTTGAATTGAATGTTATTGGTTTTGAGCACATCAAATACTTGTATGAGCATGATATTTCCTTTGCTACTCCGTAGGCCAAGTGTCAAGCGAAACCTTGTTGGGAATCCTATTACATGAAATATGGCTATCTTATGCGTGCTAGCAAACTTTTTATACCCGAGTCTTCTCTTCGTTTGTTGCTTTTGCAAGAATCTCAGGTAGAGGACTTATGGGTCACTTTGGACACGACAAGACATATGCCACCCTCTCCAACAAGTACTTTTGGCCAGAGATGTTTCGTGATGTTGCACATTTCACCAACCAATGCTCTACATGTCGCTAAGCTAAGTCAAAATCTCAATCCCATGGTCTTTACATGCCTCTCCCTATACCATTTCAACCTTGGGAAGGCATTAGTATGGACTTTGTGCTTTGTTTGCCACATACAAAAAATGGCCATGCTTCTGTTTTTGTTGTGGATCATTTCTCCAAGATGGCTCACTTCATCCCATGCCATAAGATCGACGATGCTTCACATGTTGCAAATTTATTTTATAGGGACATCTTATGACTATATGGAGTGCCCAAGACAATTGACTTTTAATCGTGACGTCAAGTTCCTTAGCTACTTTTGGAAGCCCTATGCACAAAACTCGGGATCAATCTACTATTCTCTTCGGTCTATCACCCACAAACCGATGGCCAAACGGAGGTGACGAACTGGAGGCTCTCAACTCTCCTACGCGTGTTGATCAAGAAGAATCTCAAGGAATGAGAAGATTTCCTCCCCATCGCCGAGTACGCCTACAACTGCGCAAAACACTTCACCACCGGCAAGTCTACTTTTGAAGTGGTCTACAACTTCAACCCCTTGTCCCCATTGGACATCCTTCCTCTACCACTCCAAGAGCGCGTCAACATGGACGCAAGTGCAAGAGTAAGCTACATCAAGAATATGCATGATGATACATGGCACACAATAGAACGTCAAGTGAACACCACCAAGCGCAACATCAACAAGCACCCCATGGTGTTCAAGGTCGGCGATCTTGTGTGGCTACACCTTCGCAAGGACCATTTCCCCGCTGAGCGCAAGTCCAAGCAGCTTCCTCGAGCCGATGGACCCTTCAAGGTGTTGGCATGCTACAACAACAATGCCTACAAGATCGACATCCCACATGACAAGTACAAAGTGAGCGACACCTTCAACGTCATGGACTTATCTCCCTTCCATGGTGATGAAGATCTTGATCTAAGGATGGATCTTCCCCCAGGGGGGAGATGATGTGGAGCATCCAATGATCACCCCCATAGACCCATCACCAACATCATAAGCCAAGAGAGGACCCATGAAGAGAGCCCGTGCACGTGCCATTAAAAATGAGGTGACATCTCTCCTTGCTTAATGTCTGTTTGACCCACTCGAGACATGGTCACTACCTCAGATGGAAGTTCTCTATATAATCGGGTGCTCGGAGGAAGGACATCAAGCTTGGAAGGACAAGGAAGGAGTTGTGAACAAGTCCCGGCTCTTGGACGACCGTCCGACCTCGGACGACCGATATGCCTCGGACGTCCAACGCTTGGAGACCGACCCAGCCCGAAGGCCAGCCGAACTACCCAGGGCACGGGCGATCGATGCTTCCAAAACAACCGACACGCTCCAGCGCATGGACGTCCGAGCCATCCCGGAAATCGGGCGCTCAGGCACCTGCTCCAAGCCGTTGGAAGACCGGAGCCTCCGGACGACCGAGCCCTGGACGTCCGACAACATCCAGAAATCCGGCCAAGGCGCACCCGCACCGAACTCTCGGACTTCTGGCCTCCTCCGGACGTCTAGACCATCCTGAGCCATCGGACGTCCGACCCCGCTCGGACATCCGGACCCTATCTACGCACAGACACGCGGGCTTTGGCCTATGTATCCCCTCTCTCGCCTAAGACTACATAAACTCCACCCCTCCTCTAGCTAGGGTTAGCTTATGTTTAGAAAAGACCATTGTTGAGCATAGCTCCATCTACTTCCTTCCCTGGAGGAGAGATTCCCTCTAAGTGAGAAGATCCGAAGTGATGCCAAGGCCCCTCTAGAGGGAAGATCCTATGGGATTCATGGCCTCCTCCTTTGGAGTAAGAGAACTATTGGTTACCGTGTATCCTTTTGTTAATCGTGGATCTTTGTATCTCGTGTATTCGTGCTACTAGGTGATACGCCTCCAACGTATCTATAAATTTTAATGATGGCATGCTGTTATATTGTCTGTTTTGGATGTTTTATATGCATTAATATAATATTTTATGTTATTTTTGGGACTAACCTATTAATCTAGAGCCTAGTGCCAGTTTCCATTTTTTCCTGGTTTGGAGTTTTGCATATTTGGAATATTAAATGGAGTCCAAACGGAATAAAATCTTCGGAATATTTTTTTGGAAGGAAACAAATCCACCAGGCTTGGAGTGCATGCCGGGGTATCTACTAGGAGATCACAAGCCTGGTAGGCGTGACCACCCCCACAGCCATGCCTGGCAGGCTTGCCGTCTCCTGGTAGGTCTCCTAACCCTATTCTTCATCCTATAAATACCCAAATATTCCCCCAACACCAAAGGGAGCCACAAAAATACTTTTCCGCCAACAAAAGCCTCCGTTCTCGAGAGATCCAATCTTGGAGCCTTTTCCGGTAATCTGCCTGAGCGGGTTTCGATCATAGAGGTCATCTACATCAACTCCATTGCCCCTCCGATGATGCATGAGTAGTCCACCACAGACCTACGGTCCATAGCCAGTAGCTAGATGGCTTCTTCTCTCTCTTTGATCTTCAATACCATGTTCTTCATGATCTTCATGGAGATCTATCCGATGTAATACTCTTTTGTGGTGTGTTTGTCAAGATCCGATGAATTGTGAGTTTATGTTTAGATTATCCATGAATCTTATTTGAATCTTCTCTGAATTGTTGTATGCATGATTTCATATCGTTTCAAGTCTCCTCGATTTATTGGCTTGGTTTGGCCAACTAGATTGGTAATTCTTGCAAGGGTGTAAGTGCTTGGTTTTGGGTTCAATCTTGCGGTGTCCTCACCCAGTGACATAGTAGGGGTAGCGAGGCACGTATTGTCTTGTTGCCATCAAGGGTAACAAGATGGGGATTTCATCATATTGCTTGAGTTTATCCCTCTACATAATGTCATCTTACTTAATGCGTTACTCTGTTCCTCATGAACTTAATACTGTAGATGCAGACAGGAGTCGGTAGGTGTGTGGAGTAATAGTAGTAGATGCAAAATCGTTTCGGTCTACTTGACATGGACGTGATGCCTATATGCATGATCATTGCCTTGGATAACTAAATGATTATTCGCTTTTCTATCAATTGCTTGACAGTAATTTGTTTACCCACCGTGATACTTTCCTTCAAGAGAATAGACTCTAGTGGAATCTATGGCCCACGGGTCTACTTTCCATAATATATTTTTAGATCTATAAACCAAAAATACCTTGCTGCTATTTATCTCTATTTTACTTTTCGCAATAGTTTACATCTATCTCTATCAGATCTAATCCTTGCAAATAACCGTGAAGGGATTGACAACCCCTTTATAGAGTTGGGTGCAAGAGTTTGATTGTTTGTGTAGGTGCATCCATTGGTGACTTGCTTGTTCCTCCTACTAGATTGATACCTTGGTTCTCATCAACTAAGGGAAATACTTATCTACTTTGCTGCATCACCCTTTCCTCTTCAAGGGAAAACCAACGCAAGCTCAAGAGGTAGCAAGAAGGATTTCTGGTGTCGTTGCCGGGGAGGATACACATCAACCCTACCAAGTACCCATCACAAACAAATCTCTTGCATTTACATTATTTTCATTTTTCCTCTCGTTTTCCTCTCCCCCACTTCACCAATTTGCCGTTTTATTCGCCCTCTCTTTTTCGTTTGCCTTTTTCTCGTCAGATCTCTTGTTTGCTATGTTTGCTTGTGTTGCCATGTGCCTTCTATTTTGCTTGCATCTTCGCTTGCTAAAAATCTATTGATATGGATCCTCATCCACTTGCAAATATTTTCAAAATACCAAATTATGATGAACCAATTGCTAGTGAGTTGAGTGCACTTGATTATCTCTATGAAGTTTTGTTTGAAAGTCATGAATCTAATTTTTTTGATGAAGTGTTGAAAGAAGAAATTTGTAAGGAGATTCATGATAGTTCCTTGAATGAAAAGCATGATTGCCATGTTGTTAGTATGAATTCTCTGAATATCCATGATGCTAATGATATGCAAAACCACAAGCTTGGGGATGCTATGCTTGATGAATATGATATTCTTTGTTCCCCAAGTTTTGATGATGACACGTATGCTATAATTTATGATGGAAATAATGCTTTATTTTATAGTTATATTGTGAAATTCCTTCATGATGCTACTGAAAATTATTATGAGGGAGGAACATATGTGTTCAAAGTTTTGAAGTTATGCTTGTTTTGCCTTCCTATGCTAGTTGATTCTTGCTCCCATAAATTGTTTGCTCACAAAACCCCTATGCATAGGAAGTGGGTTAGAATTAAATGTGCTTTCATGATATTCATGATTCTCTCTTGCATGCTTCAATTACTACTTTTTATGCGAGCATCATTGGAATCATAATGCCTAGGCGAAAGGCTTTAAAGAAAAGCGCTTGTTGGGAGGCAACCCAATTTTATTTCTATGTTCTGTTTTTGCTTCTGTTTTTAGTGTTTCCCACATTATTAATTTTATAGTAATTGTGTTTTGGTGTTTGAATTAATGTTTGAGCCAAGTAAAACCTTTGGGGTGATCTATGGTAGTTGTTGATTTGATCTTGCTGAAAAACAGAAACTTTTGCGCTCAGTCCAGGAATTTTCTAAATTTTTAAGAGCGTCGAATGAGTCTGAACGTTTTACAAAATATTGATATATAAATTTCCCATGTTTTCCTTATTTTTCAGAATTGTTTGAGTTACAGAAGTATATGAAGTTTCTGATTGCTATAGACTCTTCTGTTTTTGAGAGATTCTGTTTTCATTGAGTTGTTTGCCTATTTTAATGAATCTATGGGTTGTATCATGGGGTATGAACCATGGAGAAGTTAGAATACAGTAGGTATAATACCAATATAAATAAATAATGAGTTCACAATAGTACCTAAAGTGGTGATTTATTTTCTTATACTAACGGATCTCACGAGTTTTCTGGTAAGTTTTGTGTTGTGAAGTTTTCAAGTTTTGGGTAAAGATTTGATGGACTATGGAATTTGGAGTGGCAAGAGCCTAAGCTTGGGGATGCCCAAGTCACACCAAGTCATATTCAAGGATGTCAAAGAGCCTAAGCTTGGGGATGCCCCAGAAGGCATCCCCTCTTTCGTCTACAATCCATCGGTAAATTTACTTGAGGCTATATTTTTATTCACCACATGATATGTGTTTTGCTTGGAGCGTATTGTATGATATGCGTCTTTGCTTCTTAGTTTTCCACAATCATCCTTGCTGCACACATATTTTTAGAGAGACACGCTGAATCGTGAATTTATTAGAGTACTCTATGTGCTTCACTTATATCTTTTGAGATAGGCAATTTTGCTCTATGTGCTTCACTTATATTTTTAGAGCACGGTGGTGTTTGCGTTTTATAGAAATAATTGAACTCTCGTACCTCACTTATATTATTTTGAGAGTCTCTAAGCAGCATGGTAATTGGTCTAGGTTATGAATTTAGTCCTAATATGATAGGCATCCAAGAGGGATATAATAAAACCTTCCATATTAAGTGCATTGAATACTATGAGAAGTTTGATTCCTTGCATAAAGTTTTGAGATATAAAGATGGTAATGTTAAGAGTCTTGTTAGGAAGTAATTGTGATTTGGTAAAAATAATCGTGTAAAGGTTTGTGATTCCCGTAGCATGCACGTATGGTGAATCGTTATGTAAGGAAGTCAGAGCATGATTTGTTTATAGATTTTTGACCTTTGTGTGAGGGTTGGGAGCGCGCGATGGTTTACTCCTACCAACCTCTCCCCTAGGAGCATGCGTTTAATACTTTTCTTAAATGACTAATAGACTTTTGCAATAAGTATGTGAGTTATTTATGACTAATGTTGAGTCCATGTATTATACACACTCTCGCCCTTCCACCTTTGCTAGCCTCTCTAGTACCACACAACTTCTGCCGGTACAACAAATCCACCTTCCTCAAAACAGCCACCATACCTACCTATTATGGCATTTCCATAGCCATTCCGAGATATATTGCCATGCAACTTCCACTGTTTCCTTTTATGACATGCACCATCACTTCCATATTGCAAATAGAGTCATATCTTGTCATAGGTATCAAGTTGTAATTTTCTTTTGAGTTGTAAGTAAATAAAAGTGTGATGATTATCATTATTAGAGCATGTCCCATGTGCGGAAAGGATGATGGAAGCTATGATTCCCTCACAAGTGGGGATGAGATTCCGAACTTTATGAAAAATAAAAGAGGCCAGCGAAGCCCCAAAAAAGGAGGCCTTAGATGCCCACCAAAAAATAAGAGAAATGGGAGAAGGGACATTGCTACTATATTTTTCCACACTTGTGCTTAAAAGTAGCACAATGATCTTCATTGTAGAGAGTCTCCTATTTTGTCACTTTCATATAACTAGTGGAATTTTTCTTCTTGATGCACGTCCACTTAGTTTCCTTTTGAGCTTACATACACTTATAGCTCTAGTGCATCTGTTGCATGGAAATCCCTACTCACTCACATTGACATCTATTGATGGGCATCTCCATAGCCCGTTGATACACCTAGTTGATGTGAGACTATCTTCTCCCTTTCCTTGACAACCTCCACCATATTCTATTCCACCTATAGTGCTATATCCATGGCTCATGCTCATGTATTGCGTGAGAGTTGAATTTTTTTGAGAAAATAAAAGTGTGAAAACAATTGCTTGACTTGTCACAAATACTTTGTGTGGGGGAAGATGGAGCATAGCCAGACCATATGATATTGTAGGGATAACTTTCTTTTGCCATTATATTTTGAAGAGATACAATTGCTTTGCTATTATGCTTGAAATGTTAATGTTTTTATATCAATATTAAGCTTTTTTTGAGTCTTATGGATCTGAATATTCATGCCACAATAGAGAATATTACATGGATAAATATGTTAGGTAACACTCCACATCAAAAATTCTGTTTTTCTCATTTACCTACTCGAGGACGAGGAGGAATTAAGCTTGGGGATGCTGATACGTCTCCAACGTATCTATAATTTTTATGATGGCATGCTATTATATTATCTATTTTGGATGTTTTATATGCATTAATATGCTAATTATATTATTTTGGGACTAACCTATTAATCTAGAGCCTAGTGCCAGATTCTCTTTTTTCCTTGTTTTTGAGTTTTGCAAATTTGGAATATTAAACGGAGTCCAAACAGAATAAAATCTTCGGAATGATTTTTTCTGGAAGGAAACAAATCCACCAGGCTTCGAGTGCACGCCAAGGGATCTACCAGGAGATCACAAGCCCGGTAGGTGCGACCACCCCCCTGGCCACGCCTGGTAGGCTTGCCGTCCCCTGGTAGGTCTCCTAACCCTATTCTTCGTCCTATAAACACCCAAATATTCCGCCAACGCCAAAGGGAGCCACGAACATACTTTTTCGCCGACAGAAGCCTCCATTCCCGAGAGATCCAATCTTGGAGCCTTTTTCGGTAATCTTCCGGAGGGTTTCGATCACGGAGGGCATCTACATCAACTAAATTGCCCCTCTGATGATGCGTGAGTAGTCCACCACAGACCTACGGGTCCATACCTAGTATCTAGATTTCTTCTTCTCTCTCTTTGATCTTCAATACCATGTCCTTCATGATCTTCATGGAGATCTATCCAATGTAATACTCTTTTGTGGTGTGTTTGTCAAGATCCGATGAATTGTGAGTTTATGTTCAGAATATCCATGAATCTTATTTGAATATTCTCTGAATTATTATATGCATGATTTCATATCCTTGAAAGTCTCTTCAAGTTATTGGTTTGGTTTGGCCAACTAGATTGGTAATTCTTGGAATGGGAGAAGTGCTTGGTTTTGGGTTCAATCTTGCGATGTCCTCACCTAGTAAGATAGTAGGGGTAGTGTTGTGGTGTTGTCAGGGCAGATGTCCGAGGACTTAAGTTCGACGCCATTGCTAAGGTGATGGACTCAAAGGGGTTGGTTGGGTCGAAGGAGACGAGTTTACGCAGGTTCGGCCCCTCCGGAAGAGGTAAAAGCCTACATCCTGCTTGCGTTGTATTGATTGGAGTATCGATTACAAGGTAGCGGATTCGCTTGACCTAGTTCTCGATTAGTTGGTTTTTCTCTCTAAGTCGCCCCGGGTCTTGCCTTTATATAGGAGGTCAAGACCATGGGTTACACAAGTTTCATACTAACTCTTACAACATGTCTGACTCTGTCTCTATGTCACCTTGCTTTCCCGGACAAGCCGCCTCCGGGCGGCTTAGCCGCCCGGGTCTTCATGCCTTCTTTGTTTGGGCCTTGCATAGGCCCATCTTGGTAAGCCGCCATATGTCTAGGCTTACGTCTCCAGGCCCATCTGCTTTGATCTGGCTTACGAGCCGCCAGGTATGACCAGGCCCCACATGGGCGGGTCTCACCATGGGGTTATATCCCCAACATTAGGCCCCAGGTTGATTTGAGCTTGCTCATGTCCATCGTCCATTTTACTTGGCGGCGAGTCTCACTCTTCATCACCTGAAAGTAAGAAATGTAACCCGCCATGATGTCATTCTGGATATGCCAAAAAGATTCTCCGACGACCATAACGAATCTTTCATCATTAAACCGATGGCCCGAAAATCGAGGCGTTCGTCTTGGTCAATCAATTTATGTCGCCTTTATTCTCGTGCCTGTTTCCACTTTCCTGCCTCTTAAATAGGACTGTGAAGGGACTTTTTCATTTCCTCCGCCACCTACGCCTCTTCTTCTTCCTCTTGACGCTGTCGCCCCCGAGCCCCCTCGCTCCGGTGAAGCTTCAGCGCCGTCGTCGCCCTAGGCCGCTGCATCAACCTGAATCGGACCAGATTATTGCCCACGACTGCCGCTTCTCTTCCAGTACGTTCTTGTCTATCCCCTAGATCTGTAGCTTAGGGTGTTGAATCCATGGAGTTTGTCGGTCTGCCAGAGCGCAAGTTCTTCGTAATGCCAGATGACATATAGCTTAGTACATCTTGTAATGATCCTCTTCCGGTTGCGGTAACCCATAGGACAACACCAATAGCCTAGTATAGATCCGTAGTTGCTTCCTTTTATTGTCCTCGAACATCGCTATTGCCTCAGTTTGTCGTTAGGTTTAGAATAAATCTGCTTTTTTCCTCTGTTTGTAGATCCGCGCTTATGAAGATAACATGTGAAAGCTGTTTTCCACACTTAGTAACTTTTTGCTTCATTGCCCTGCCAATTTAACTCGTCATAAACTTCTGAATCTTGCCTCAAACTGCTCCGGTGGCTTAGCTTCATAGAACTTAGATTTCATCAGCCGCCCTTAGTTGTTTGTCACCTTCTAACTCGCCATGCGTTATTACTTTCCATAGTTGTAAGACGTCATTATGCCTCGTGCGTCCTCTTCCTATAACTGGGTCGGCTCTGCAGTCTCTGAGGACTTTTTGAAGGATTTCATAGACGCATGGACCTTGCTAGCCAAAGACGTCATCCATTGGTAGGTTCCAGGCAAAGAAAAGAAACTCATCCCCCAAGAGGGTGAAGTAGTCATATTCGTAGACCATCTTGCACGCGGTTTCAGCCCGCCCGGATCTAAATTTTTCCGAGAGATCCTTCATTTCTTCAAGCTGCATCCTCAAGATATTGCACCCAATTCCGTCTCAAACATGTGCAACTTCCAAATTCTCTGTGAAGTTTACTTACAAGAAGAGCTGTCGGTTGACCTCTTCCGTGAGTTCTTTTATGCAAACTGCCAGAAAGAAGTGGCAGCTTGCTTGAGCTTGGAGCTTGGCAGAATCTCTATTCAAAGGAGACGGGATATGAACTTTCCAGCTGTTCGAATGCCCAGCCACACCAAGGACTGGAACACAACCTGGTTTTATTGTAAAGACACCTCTCTAGAGGGAGACCATCCATTGCCGGGCTATCGTCCGACCCGACTCCGCACCAATACTGAACTCCCTAATCGGATGTCAGCCGCCGAACGGGCGAAGTATGCTCCGGCTTACGCCAAAATTAGAGCTCTTATGGCCAATGGTCTGACAGGGATGGATCTGACCCGCTGCTGGGTCTCTTGGAAAGTCATGCCTCTGAGCCGGAGAAGCCGTCTCATGTGTGAATATACGGGTGATGCCAATGACCCCCTCTGCTTTAATCCTACCATGTTGACAAAAGATGATGTCGTTGCCGCCATCAAAAGCCTTGTCCATGAGTCTCAAGGATCTTGCCGCACCATTGGATTGCCACCTTTCTTTGCCGCAAACCTGACCCCAGCTGTAAGGGCGGCTCTCAATCTCCTGACTTTCGTGTTAGCTGTCCATGTATGTTTGACAATCTTTAACCTCTTTTGGTGGCTTTTACTTTCAGGCTAACTCCAGCTTCTGGAAAAAGAAATACGTTCCTCCTCCAAAGAAGTCGAAGGAAAAGGTTGTTGGCTGAAAGAAGAAGCCTGCACCTCAAGAACAGCCTGAGGCTGACGACTCAGAGTGGCCGTCTCTTCATACGCCTTATTGACAATAATAATTCACAGGACGAAACAGAGACAAGCCACGCCAAAGTTCGTGAGGTAACCTATGTTTCATCTGACTCAGAACATCTTCCACCAAAAAAGATATGGCGGGTCGTCCGAAAATTCCCATTTTCTCATCCTCTTGCTTATTTAGACCCAAACTTTCTTTTCAAAAAGCAACATCACCTCTCCCGTCGCCAAACCCGGAACGCCGGCTCTGAAGACCTTATGTCCCGGTTGTCCAACTCTTCGGTTCAACGGAAATGGCCGGCTAAGGTATTTTGTTCAACTTAGCTTAGTCTGGTCGACTTTGCCTTTATAACTTGACTCTGTCTTTATATTGCTTTAACTGCTTTCAGGAAGTACCCCCTTCTTCACGCGATTCTACGGAAACCAAGCTGCTGCCTCTGAAGATCAACCCAGAGTACGTGCTTTCATATTTGCATCCTATCCTTTGTCATCCTTTGGATTTTATACAATAACTCTCTGTGCTTTCGAGGGCTCAAGCAAAACAAGGAAAAACTGGCGGGTTTGCCTCTGCCCCTACTGCCAAAGAACCGGAGCCTGCCAAGCCGGACTCTCCCGCTGCACATGCTGACCCTTCTACATTCTCAAGGGATGCACCTGAAGACGCTTGTCGTTCCGTCGAGCCGGCAACCCATGAACTGGCAACTGAAAGTCCTCCAAAGGCCAGTTCTAATCTGCCAAGCCCTTCCAAAGTCATCAAAGACCCAATTCTTCCGGACGTCATTATTATTGGCACGGGCTTTCAGTCCCCCATGCCTCATGTGCTGACCAAGCACACCGGGAAAGCTGAAACTTTTGATAGTCTGGATTTTGAGCTTCCTGTGCTGGAAAAATTAACCGCCGACGAGCTTCATGTCGGCTATCTAAACCACCTGAACACAAGCCGGAACATGGAGCTAAAACTTGTTAATATGATGAAGAAAAAGCATGAGGTACGCCTTCCTTTCCTGATATCCTTTACGTAGCACCCAAGAGCCGGTTTAATATTTGCTAATGGTAACCTGGGTCTTCCAATCCATGTCATGAGTAGAAACACTTAGCCTGTAGCCGCCAAGTATCGGCTTAAGATGGAAATATTGAGCCGGTACTTTAGTGTTTAAGTAGTTGATCAATTGTAGCCCCCAAGTTCGGGTCAGTATAGAAATAATGGGCCAGATCTTCCCTGTAGATATGAATAAGAAGCCATATGTAGCCCCCAAGTGTCGGCTTATCTTTGAAAAATATGAGTCGGAACTTCATTGTAGTTTTGAACAAAGAGCCAAATGTAGCCCCCAAGTGCTGGCTTAATTTGATGAAGATGAGTCGGGACTTACTTGTAGTCTTGGAGAATAAATAGACATTAGCCCCCAAGTGTCGAGTATATTGCTTGCAATATGCTTGAGACTTGCATTATATTTGTTAACTTAACCATCTGGCAACATGTTACCCTGGCGACTTATCCCTCTTTTACTTTTTATCTGTCACAGGAAGCTTTAAACAATGCCGAGTCTGAACTGGCCGGCTTAAAGAGCAATCTGGCCTCCCAGCAAGCCGCCAGGAGTGCAACAGAGGAGAAGTTCCGGCTCACCGCCGAAGAACTTGTAAAAGTTAAAGCTGATTTCGCCGCGTTCTAGAAAACTACTAAGACGGAGCAAACTGCCCTGGCCCAACGTGCAGATGATGTTGACTAGCGGCTCACGATTGTATCCGATGAACTGCATGCCTTGAAGAGCCATATTGTAAAGATGTCTGCTGCTATCTTTGGTAAGCACTAAATACGTAGCCAATATCCTTGTGTGAAGAATTATACAGGCGGCTTATAACCAAAAATCTGTCTTATGCAGGTCAAAGGAGCCGTTAACTCGCTATTGATAGCCTGTTGTCGCTGAAAGCCATCTACACACTATCAGAACAATTGTACTGCGGAACTCTCTGCACGATCAAAGCGATGCTTAATAAAGAGAGTATCCCCCAGTCTATGAAGGGAGTAATAGAAGTGTTATCCACCCTTCCCAAGCAAATCCAGGAGCTCAAAAAATCAGCTGCCAGAAAGGGAGCCATTGCAGCCATAAGCCGGGCTTTGGCGTTCACCCCAGAGCTGACTCCTGAAGAGTGATGGATGGCTTCCCGTCAAAGAAGGATGACGGCTCAGAATTCACCGAAGCCGACTATGCTCGTTGCATGAAGGCCTCCAGGGTCCTTGCATTAGTGTTAGCGGAAGAGGTGAACTTGTCAACGTATCAAGCGGCTTACAACACTGAAAACAAACGAGTGCGCCACCCGACTTTCGAGGCCAACGATTTAACTCCTGCACGCCGTAAGCACCTCTTTGCCCTTGATATTGACCCGTATCCCCTCTTTGAAGAAGCCAAATTTGAAGCTTTAACCAACTACAACTAGGATGTGGACAATCTCCAGATCAAGGAGGTCGAAGACCCGCCGCAGGATGACTCGCCGTCCAGCTGATCAATCTTGACAAATCATCATATAACCCGGCTTCGTGACCCACCAAAATTTGGGGTGGTGTAAAAACTTTAAGTCCTTGCTTTTGAGCTCTGTGGAGAGCATTGTAATAGGCCTTTAGTAAAAACTTTGTCTTGCCTGAATTGTGCCATTGTGCACGTAGGAAATCGCACGGCTTTAACATATTGTGTCCGCCTTGTGCTTCAATTCATACCAGATGTTGTGGCGACTCTTCTTAGGAAAAACAACCTGTGAGAGCTCTCAAAATATTTTCCATACCTGTGAGAGCTCTCAAAATATTTTCCATACTGGCCTTTTGAGAGTCTTCTTAGAATAGCATAACCCAAAGATGTTATATCTCTCCTGATTTGTTTATTTGAATTTTTTTGAACAACTCATGTGTTGGTTCTTCTGGGTGGACTCGCTAATTAAAACTCCTAATCAGTACAGAGTCTCTATCGAGATTGGCAGTCAATTTCTTAGAACAGATCAGGGTCTCTAAGCGAGATTAACTAATAGGAAGTGTAACGTCCCAGAAAGAGACACGATAGGGCATGAGTACCCTGATAGGTCATAAATTGCCTCTCACGTGACATAAATCCATTGTTTTGACCTTAAACAGTGCAGGGTCTTTAAAAGATTAATTGTCTAAGAGTATGAACGGGCCACATAGCGGAGAGTCGGCAGTAGATGAGAGAGTTTATCCTTGCTTTCCGTAAGCCGTCCCTCACGTGACAAGAACCACCGGTTTAACCTTAACCAGTACATGGTCTCTAACGAGATTGGCTGTCAATTTCTTTGAACCGGCTCAGGGTATCTAAGCGAGATTAACTGGCAAGAGTTCGGCGGGTCACATAGCGGAGCAGCATCAACTTAGAGGCAGGTTTAATCCTGGTGGCTTAAGAGCCGATCAAGAGGCTATGTAAGCTAAACCCGGTTGGTTGGAAGCCCCCAAATGACCTTGTTAACGGAGTCAACTGCTTGACTTAAGATCCGACCAATAGGGTCTGATAAGCTAAACCCGGCAGGTTAGAATCCCCCTAGATGGCCTTGTTGATAGAGTCAACTATTTGGCTTAAGAGCCGATCGATAGGGTCTGATAAGCTAAACCCGGCGGGTTAGAAGCCCCCTAGACGATCATGTTGACAGAGTCAACTATTTGGCTTAAGAGCCAACCAATAGGGTCTGATAAGCTAAACCCGGCGGGTTAGAAGCCCCTTAGATGGCCTTGTTGACAGAGTCAACTGTTTGGCTTAAGAGTCGATTGATAGGGTCTGATAAGCTAAACTTGGCGGGTTAGAAGCCCGCTAGACGATCTTGTTGATGGAGTCAACTATTTGGCTTAAGAGCCGACCAATAGGGTCTGATAAGCTAAACCTGGCGGGTTAGAAGCCCCCTAGATGGACTGTTGACGAAGTCAACTTTTTGTCTTAAAAGCCGATCAACAAGGTCTGATAAGCTAAACCCGACGGATTGGCAGCCCCCTAGTTGACCTTTTTGCACACACTGAGATATGTGAAACGGTGGAGGCCCCGGCTTGTAGGGATGCCAAATTTATTCATATATATATATATGAGATATGTACAATGATGGTATACAATGTGAAGTCTCAACAACTCAGGTATAGTAAGGCCGCAGATGCGCTATGTTCCACGGCCGGCAGGTCTCCTGCCCAAAAGTGCTTGACTCGTCTCGTATGTCAATGAGGTAATATGACCCGTTGTTGAGATTTCTGCTGACCACGAAAGGTCCTTCCCATGGAGGGGATAACTTGTGTGCATCTATCTGATCTTGAATCAACCGCAACACTAAGTCGCCTTCTTGAAACTCCGGGTCTTGACTCTGCGGCTATGATAGCGACGCAGGTCTTGCTAATAAATCGCTGATCGAGCTGCCGCCACATCACGTTCTTCCTCCAAGGAATCCAATGCGTCTTGACGTGATGTTTCATTATTGGCCTCAACGTAAGCTGCCACCCATGGCGAGTCATGACGGATATCACTTGGTAACACGACTTCTGCACCATAAACCATGAAGATAGGTGTATAACATGTTGATCTGTTGGGAGTGGTTCTGATGCTCCATAAGATGGACGACAACTCCTCTACCCAACAACCCGGCGTGCGCTGCAAAGGAACCATAAGACGGGGTTTGATACCTCTCAAGATTTCCTGGTTAGCATGCTCTGCCTGACCATTTGACTGTGGATGAGCAACCGCAGAAACGTCAAGTCGGATGTGCTCACTTTCACAGAACACTCGCATAGCCCCCTTGGATAAGTTCGTACCATTATCTATGATGCTACTGTGAAGGTAACC
This sequence comes from Hordeum marinum, assembly GCA_022496015.1. Classification (NCBI taxonomy): domain Eukaryota; kingdom Viridiplantae; phylum Streptophyta; class Magnoliopsida; order Poales; family Poaceae; genus Hordeum; species Hordeum marinum. Next base: position 368,302,225 of record CM039674.1, on the reverse strand, counting down.
AAAGCGGTAGATTAGCTTTTTAACAAACTGAACTGCCATAGCCGCGTCACACTTGCTGACCGGCTCAGCTTCTACCCACTTGGTAAATTTGTCCACTGCCACCAGGAGGTGGGTCTTCTTGTCCTTGGATCTCTTGAAAGGCCCGACCATATCAAGCCCCCAGACTGCAAACGGCCAAGTAATTGAAATCATGCGCAATTCCTGAGCCGGGACGTGAGCACGCCTGCCGAACTTCTAACATCCATCGCACTTGCGAACCAAGTCCTCCGCGTCTTTATGAGTCGTCAGCCAGAAGAAACCATGCCGAAAAGCCTTGGCCACCAAAGATTTTTAGCCGGTGTGATGACCACAATCGCCAGCATGAATTTCATTCAAGATTTCCTTGCCCTCTTCAGGTGAAACAGAACGTTGAAGGACGCCAGTGATGCTGCACTTATGTAACTCACCATTGATTATTGTCATAAACTTAGACCGCCTGGTGATCTGTCTGGCCAGATTTTCATCATCAGGTAACTCGCCGCGAGTCAAGTACGCTAAGTAAGGCACGGTTCAATAGCATGTAGAGCCGCCACCAGCTGCCTCTCCGGGTCAGGTACGGTCAAGTCTTCCTCTAAAGGTAACTTAACTGACGGGTGATGTAATACATCTAAGAAAACGTTAGGCGGTACCGTCTTACGCTGAGAACCCAGCCGTGACAGGGCATCAGCCGCCTCGTTCCTATGATGATCAATATGATCCACCTAATAACCCTTGAAATGACCAGCGATGACATCCACCGCCTGATGATAAGCCGCCATCCGCGGGTTCTTGGAGTCCCAGGTGCCTGACACTTTCTAGGCTACTAGGTCTGAGTTGCCAAGACATCTAACCCGGCTCAGGTTCATCTCCTTAGCGACCCGGAGGCCATGAAGCAGAGCTTCGTACTCAGTTGCATTATTAGTACAAGGAAACATCAACCTTAACACGTCACAGAACTTGTCACCTTTGGGGGAAGTTAAGACAACCCCTGCCCTTGATCTTTCCAGTTGCCTGGATCCATCAAAGTGGATTGTCCAATATGTGTTATCCGGCTTTTCCTTGGGCGCCTCACACTCCGTCTAGTCGTTTATGAAATCCACTAATGCTTGAGACTTGACCGCCATGCGAGGCACATATTTCAGATTAAGAGGTCCAAGCTCCAATGCCCACTGAGCAATCCTGCCGATGGCCTCTCTATTTTGAATTATGTCTCCCAACGGGGCAGAGCTAACCACTGTGATCTGGTGCCCTAGGAAGTAATGCTTCAGCTTACGATTGGCCATGAACACCCCATATACCAGCTTCTGCTAATGTGGATACCTCTGCTTGGACTCTGTCAGGATTTCACTGATATAATAAACCGGCCTTTGAACCAGATATTCCTTCCCTGCCTCCTTACGCTCAACAACGATCGCGGCGCTGACTGCCCTGTTATTAGCCGCCACGTATAAGATCAAAGGTTCCTTCTCAGCCGGAGCCGCTAAGACTGGTGGCTTTGTGAGCTGGCTCTTGAGGGCCTCCAACGCTTCACCCGCCGCCGCACTCCAGACAAAGTTGTCTATCTTCTTCATTATCTGGTACAAAGGGATAGCCTTCTCACCAAGGCGACTTATGAACCGGCTTATCATAGTGATCCATCCCGCCAGGCGCTGAACATCATTGATGCATGTCGGCTCAGATAGGGAAGTGATAGCCTTGATCTTATCTGGATTAGCCTCAATGCCACGTTCAGAGACTACAAATCCCAAGAGCTTGCCAGTAGGAACACCGAAAACACACTTAGCTGGGTTAAGCATCATCTCATAGACCCATAAGTTGTCAAAAGTCTCCTTTAGGTCATCAAGAAGAGTCTCCTTCTTCCTAGACTTAATCACAATGTCATCCACGTATGCACGATGTTGTGCCCAATTTCGCTATGAAGACAATTTTGCACACAACGCTGGTAAGTCGCCTGGGCACTCTTGAGCCTGAAAGGCATGGACACATAGCAAAAGGCACCAAAAGGCGTGGTGAAAGTCGTCTTCTCTTGGTCCTTGACTGCCATCTTGATCTGATGATAGCCAAAATAAGCATCCAGGAAACATAAACTCTCACAACCCGCTGTTGCATCGATGATCTGGTCAATGCGTGGGAGAGCAAACGGGTCAGCCGGACAGGCTTTGTTAAGATCCATGTAATCCACACACATTCGCCACGTGCCATTCTTCTTAAGCACTAGCACCGGGTTAGCAAGCCACTCTGGGTGAAATACTTCAATGATGAAACCCGCCGCCAGGAGCTGGGCCACCTCTTCTCCAATGGCCTTACGCCTCTCTTCATTGAACCGCCATAGAAATTGTTTGACCGACTTAAACTTAGAATCCACATTAAGGTGGTGCTCAGTGAACTCTCTGGGTACACCCGGTATGTCAGAAGGCTTCCATGTAAAGATGTCCCAATTCTCATGGATGAATTCGATGAGCGTGCTTTCCTATTTGGGATCCATATTGGCCCCAATAGTAAACTGTTGCGGTGAGTCGCCCAGAGTAAAATCCACCAGCTTGGTGTCATCCGCCGAAAACTTGAGGGGCAACTCAGATTCTATGGTGGGCTTTTTGAGCGGATTCATGTCCTCCGGGTCAACATTTTCCTTATAGAACTAGAGCTCTGCTTCTGTGCAACTTGACTCTGCATAAGCCGCATCTCCTTCCTCACACTCAATAGCCGTCTCCCGATCACCATGCACCATAATCGTTCCTTTTAGACCCAACATCTTGAGCTGCAAGTAAACATAGCAAGGCCTAGCCATGAACTTGGCGTAAGCCGGACGTCCAAATAGGGCATGGTACGGACTTTTGATCTTGACCACCTCAAAACACATGGTTTTGACCCTGTAGTTGTATTCGTCACCGAAGGCGACTTCCAAAGAGATCTTCCCCACTGGATAAGCTGACTTGCCAGGCACCACATCGTGAAAGACTGTCGAGGAAGGCCTAAGATCCTTATCAAGCAACTTCATCCGGCGGAAAGTATCATAGTACAAGATGTGAATGTTGCTGCCACCATCCATAAGTACCTTAGTAAAGACATATCCTCCCACTTGGGGGGAAACTACCAAAGCCACCCGGCCCGAATCATCAATGTGTGGCGGGTGATCCTCCCTGCTCCAAGTTATGTCATACTCTGACCACTTCAAGAATTGTGGGAGAACCGGCATGGTCGCGTTAACCACCCGCTTGCGCAACTTCTGATCTCGCCTGTTGAGACTGGTTGTAAAGACATGATACTGACCCGAGCTGAGCTGTTTGGATTACTCTAATACCCCGATTGGTTATTCTGCTGCTGATTGTTGCTACCAGACTATTGATGATGCCCTCCTTGGTTGCCCTGACCCTCATAGCCGGATCCTGAACCGCCAGACCCAAGTCCGACTCTAGACCTGCCTGGTCCTGAGCCACCTGGCGGGCCACCACCATCGTTGTTATGCCGCCACAAGGTGTAGCCCCGAAATTTTTGCATAATGTGGAAATTCCTCCACGTGTGACCCGCCACCCTATCGGGACGGCTGTGCTCTAGACAAGGTTTATTGAGCATCTCCTCCAAATTAAAAGGAGTTTTATCCTTATTAAAGGGCTGTCTGAAGTTCCCTTTGCCCTTAGCATGATTGTTCCCGGCACAGGCGTTGGCCACCAATTCTGACCCGCCATCTGGGTTCTTCCTCTTGCTATGGTTGCCATTGCCTGCTGGACCCTTGCCGTTCCTACTCTTCTTGCTCTGACTGGACTTCTCCTCGTCAGAGCCTGGATCTTTCGTACTGTCAGAGTCGGCGTACTTCGTGAGAGCCGCCATGAGCTCCCCCATGTCCTGACACAAGCGCTTGAGCCGGTCGAGCTTCTTCTCAAAGGTGTAAAGTGGCAATTCTTCTCCAGAATCAAAACTACTTGAGCCGCCGTAATCTGTTTAGATGAGTGGATGACGGTTGAGACCCGTCAGACCCAATGATGAGCCGACTCATTCTCCTGCTGCATGCAATGATCCAAATCCACAATCGTCATGGGCTGCTTGCACATCCCTTGGAAGTTTTTGATGAATTTCGCTTTTAACTCGGCCTAGGAATTAATGGTGTTGGGTGGCAAGCCCTTCAACCACGTGCGAGCCGGCCCTTCCAGCATCATAATAAAATACTTGGCACATACCGCGTCATTGACGTCTAACATCTCCATCACCAGCTCATAGCTCTCAATCCACGCCTCTGGAGGCAGGTCCACGGTGTAATTTGGGACCTTGCGAGGGCCCTTGAAATCTTTTGGCAGACGCTCGTTCTGCAAAGCCGGTACTAGGCACGGCACTCCCACGGCCCTGGTGGTTACCCCTGCTCCTACTGAGTGCAGGTGCTGGTTTGACGAGCCACCGCCGCCGCCAGAGCAGCCGCCTCGCGTTGTGCCCTCGCTCGGTCCACTAGCGCCTGAGCATCTAGAACCGCCTGATCATCTCGTGGCTGGTCCCGATGTCAATCACTGCTAGAAACCACCGGCGACTCATAACGCTGGCTGAAGCTGCGGCTGGGGATGGGGGTTGAGTACACACGACTCCGGCTGTAGGTGTACTTCTCCTGCTGGGCCATTGCCGTCTGCAGGTATCCAATAGTGTTCCGCACCTCTTTTGCAAAGCGCGCCTCGTCCGTGATAGGAATCGTACCGAGCTGGGTTGCTGCCGCCACCATGTTCTCTGCCGGGTTTGAATAGTGACCCGTCGGCATTAGGAAAGCCATTGGTGAGGGCTGGTTCCGTCGGGGCGGGTTAGGGCGTTGCTGTCGAGCCGCCGACCAACTCCCTGGTGCTTCCACGATCCGTCCCGTCCCCGGCGTGTTGAAAAGATTCCTGGCCTTGAACTGTTCCGACAAGCGGGACCGATGCCTCATCCGCTGAACCGCCGCTGCAGATTGCTGCTCTAGCTCAAGGCAGAAAGCGTTCGCCCTAAGGCGCTCTGCCTCTGCGTCCATCTGAGCCTTCAGCACGTTGATCCCTTGTTGGACTTCAGTCATCTGGTACTTTAGCCTTGCGATCTCTGTGTTCCGGGTGGCTTGATTCTCTACCGTGACCTCAGTTGCCATCAAATCCATCAAATCCAGGAGAACTTGAGCCAACGGCGGGTCAGCCCCCGACCCGGCTGCCCGAGCGGCTGTACTGCTCATGCCTGGTGCTAAACCTGCCATGAAGACGGCCGCATGCATCGGTGGCCCATGGTCCTCCGATTCATGATACTCTGACTCGGGGTAAAGCTCGTCGTAGCCCCTGAGCCTGCCGTCGTGAAGCGGGTAGATTGATTCCGTCTCTCCGCTCGAAGATTCATCCTCTGAACAAATGAGAGTTTCCTGTGACATGGACCCCTCAAGATTCACGCCTTGAGTAAATCTGACGAAGACATGCTTCCTGCCTAGGTTAATACAAGCTGGTTGCACGCGTCGAGCGGGTTGCGTGTGCTGAGCCGGCTCGATGATGTTGGTGCAGACATCCGGCCCGGGTGTAGATCCGCCGACCTTGCTGATGAAAATGTGGATTCCACCGAAGGGGACTCAGAAAACGTACTCGATAGAGTCGGCCTCGGGGCCCTAGCCGGTGTCGTTGATGTAGAGCCGGTCGTGGCGACTCTAGTTCATCCTGCCGACAACGTACCCCTCGATCCTAGGGAGAGAGCCCTTTGAGAACTCAACACTACCAAGCGCTAGCCCCACGGTGGGCGCCAACTATCGTGGTTTTGTCACGGCAGATGTCTGAGGACTTAAGTTCGAGGCTATCATTAAGGTGATGGACTCAAAGGGGTTGGTTAGGTAGAAGGACATGAGTTTACCAAGGTCCGGCCCCTCCGGAAGAGGTAAAAGCCTATGTCCTGCTTGTGTTGTATTGATTGGAGTATCGATTACAAGGGAGTGGATTCGCTTGACCTAGTTCTTGATTAGTTGGTTTTTCTCTCTAAATCCCCCGGGGTCTCGCCTTTATATAGGAGGTCAAGACCACGGGTTACACAAGTTTCATACCGCTCTTACAACGTGTCTGACTCTGTCTCTATGCCGCCTTGCCTTCCCGGGCAAGCTGCCTGCGAGCGGCTTAACCGCCCGGGTCTTCATGCCTTTTTTGTTTGGGCCTTGCCTAGGCCCATATTGGTAAGCCACCATATGTCTAGGCTTACGCCTCCAGGCCTATCTGCTTTGATCTGGCTTACGAGCTGCCAGGTATGACCCGGCCCCACCTGGGCAGGTCTCACCACGGGGTTATATCCCCAACAGGTAGCGAGGCACGTATTGTATTGTTGCCATCAAGGGTAACAAGATGGGGATTTCATCATATTGCTTGAGTTTATCCCTCTACATCATGTCATCTTACTTAATGCGTTACTTTGTTCTTCATGAACTTAATACTCTAGATGCAGGCAGGAGTCGGTCGATGTGTGGAGTAATAGTAGTAGATGCAGAATCGTTTCAGTCTACTTGACACGGATGTGATGCCTATACACATGATCATTGTCTTGGATAACTACATGATTACTCACTTTTCTATCAATTGCTTGACAGTAATTTGTTTACCAACCATGGTATTTTCCCTCAAGAGAGAAGCCTCTAGTGAAGCCTATGGCCCCCGGGTCTACTTTCCATAATATATTTTCAGATCTATAAACCAAAAATACCAAAAATACTTTGCTGCAATTTATTTATCTTTTACTTTCCGTTCTCATTTACATCTATCTCTATCAGATCTAGTCCTTGCAAATAACCATGAAGGGATTGATAACCCCTTTATAGCGTTGGGTGCAAGAGTTTGATTGTTTGTGTAGGTGCATCCATTGGTGACTTGCTTGTTCCTCCTACTGGATTGATACCTTGGTTCTCATCAACTGAGGGAAATACTTATCTACTTCGCTACATCACCCTTTCCTCTTCAAGGGAAAACCAACACAAGCTCAAGAGGTAGCACGAGGCTTGCCCCGTATCAGTTGTGATGTTGCCTAAGAATTTTTTAGATTTCGGCTATCTAGATTTGGTACCGCTGTGAGATGAAACAAAAATATCAAAGATATTTTCTTTAGAGACATTATAGAGCGATCGTATTCTAAGAAGGGTTTTTCGAGGGAATGTGTAATCATGTATTCAATCCTACATGTGAATCTCAATGCAACGACACATGGCAATCTTCATGGGCGTGGGAAAATATCAGGTGCTCCCCACGCTCCAATTTCACATCAATTTTAAACATTTCAAAAATTCTAAAAAAACATGAGTGTTCACAAGGAATGTGTCCAAACTCCAAATGCACATATAGAAACAAAAATATGAAATCTACCATGAATAGTGTCAAGAAAAGAGAAAAGCAACATTGACGCTATTCACGTGTGGATTAGTAAAAAAATCTGAATGTGCATTTTGAGTTTGATCCTGAAATTTTTGAGGGTTGTAATTGTTAGCCCAAACTACTAGGTAACTACTACTCCGTTCCATAATATAAGAGCAATTTTGACATTAGTGTAGTGTCAAGAACGTTCTTATATTATGAGACGGAAGGAGTAGTTTGCTTGGAAGTGAATTACACATGCTCCTATCTCTCCCTTTCTAGCTACGTTCCACTCACACACACACACCACACACGCACGCACGCACTAGAGAAGCTCACGTAGTAGTACTACTTCTTTGATCTTTGGCTAAATATAGGGGTGAAATGATGTGCTATAGCCGGGGGCAGCTACTTGTATAAGCAATACATAATGACTTTTTATAAGCAATACATAATGACTATTGGACGTAGGCATTGACGTCAATTACCTAAATGAAATCATGGCTTATGTCTACTTTTCTTTAGGTACTAAGCATGCAGTTTCATGGGGTCATCCTAGGAAAGAAAGCCAAGTCACTCGGCCAGATAGCATTGGATGTGGCATTCAGAGATGAGAAAAATTTCTGAAAAGATAAGTTGACATTTGAAGTCGTGGATTTCAAGAGTGCTTACCACGCCATTCTGGGTCGACACGCTTATGCACGTTTCATGGCCCGACCATGTTTTGTGTATCTCAAGTTGAAAATGCCAGACCCTAAGGGCGTGATCACGGTCACGGGCAATCGACAACAGGCTAAAGAATGCCTCCAGCAAGGCTCCAAGATCGCCGATCAATATATGGCTATGGTAGAGTTGGAGGAGTACAAGAAAACCGCCGGCCCTGCTGATTTGCTCCATGCAAAGAAGCCGGCTTCCGAGTCAGCATTTCAGTCAGCAGGGGAGGTGAAGAAGGTACACATCCACCCGATGGATCCAACCGCTGCCCCGACGAATATCTCAACAACACTCGACAGTAAATAGGAAGCCGAGCTCATCCAGTTCCTCCGTGAGAACTGGGATATCTTTGCATGGAAGCCTGCTGTCATGTCGGGGATTCCCAGGGAGCTGGCTGAGCACCGTCTGCGAGTGGATCCGAAAGCCAAACCCGTCAGGGAGCATTTGCGTCGCTCAGCGGCGGAGAAGCGCAAGGCAATCAGAGAAGAAGTGGTTTGTCTCTTGCAAGCCAAAGAATGTTGTGATGGTGCCAAAGAAAGATAAGTCGTTGCGCATGTGCATTGACTTCAAACACCTCAACAAGGTGTGCCCAAAAGATCATTTTCCGCTCCCCCGCATAGATCAAATTGTTGACTCGACAGCGGGGTGTGAGCGTTTATCATTTTTGGATGCTTATTCTGGGTACCATCAGATCCGTCTGTATGACCTGGATGAAATAAAGACATCCTTCATCACCCCATTCGGGTGTTTTTGTTACATCACCATGCCTTTTGGTATCAAGAATGCCGGTGCTACATTTATGCACATGATTCAGAAATGTTTACTCGACCAGACCCCTCGGAATGTTGAGGCATACATGGACGATATAGTGGTCAAGTCCCGCAAAGGTTCCGACCTGCTGGCTGACTTGACCGAGACATTCGCTAATCTAAGGCGATTCGACATAAAGTTGAATCCGGTCAAATGTACTTTTGGTTTCCCTGGCGGCAAGTTGCTCGGTTTTCTCATTTTCGAGCGAGGGATTGATGTCAACCTAAGAAAATCAGCGCCATCACCCGTATGAAGACTCCCGTGCGAGTGCACGACGTTTAGAAGCTCACAGGTTGCTTGGCAGCATTGAGTCGATTCATTTCTCGTCTTGGTGAGAAGGCCCTGCCCTTATATCAGTTGATGAAGAAGTCCGACACGTTTGACTGGACTCCTGAAGACGAAGCAGCGTTTGTTGAGCTCAAAGCCCTGCTCTCCACCCAGCCAGTGCTTGCCACTCCTGCCAGCAAAGAGCCCTTGCTCCTATACATCGCGACCACAAATCAGGTTGTCAGTACAGTCCTGACTGTCAAGCGAGAAGAGGAGGGTAAAGCTTATAAAGTTCAGCGGCAAGTTTATTATGTCTCGGAAGTATTGTCCCCCTCAAAGCAAATATATCCACACTATCAGAAGCTGGTTTATGGTATTTACCTATCAGCAAAGAAGGTGGCGCATTATTTCCAAGACCACTCGATTTCAGTCATCAGTGATGTTCCCTTGTCCGAAATTTTCAATAATCGAGACGCATCAGGTTGAGTGGCTAAATGGGCAATCGAGCTTGGACACTTTGACATCAGATTCGAAGCCAAGAAAGCAATCAAGTGCCATGCATTAGCAGATTTCATGGCCAAGTGGATTGAGCAGCAACAACCTATCCAAGTTCACTCGATGCATTGGACAATGTTCTTTGATGGCTCCAAAATGTTGAATGGGTCCGGTGCTGGGGTTGTCTTGATATCTCCCAAGGGTGACAAGCTTAGCTATGTCTTGCAAATTCACTTTGATTCCTCCAACAATGAGGTAGAGTATGAAGCACTTTTGTATGGGTTGTGCATGGCTATCTCACTCGGCGTCAAGCGCCTAATGGTTTATGGCAACTCAGATTTGGTGGTGAATCAAGTGATGAAAGAGTGGGATGTTCGAAACCCCACTATGACCGGATACTGCAATGCAGTCCGGAATTGGAGAAGAAATTTGAAGGCCTGGAACTTCATCATGTTCCCCGATTGAAAAATCAAGCGGCCGATGAGTTGTCCAAGATTGGTTCCACTCGACGGCCTGTCCCCAGTGGTGTGTTCTTCGAGCACTTGCACACTCCTTCGGTTCAAGAAGATCCATTCACCGAAGAGCCCCCACAAGCTTTGAGTTCCACTTACTCGACTAAAGTCGATGTCCCTGCAGTGATTGACCTGGTCACGGAAATTCTGGTTGTAATTCCCGATTGGACTGTGCCTTATATTGCCTATATCCTCAGACAAGAGCTCCCTGAAGATGAAACAGAGGCTCGACAGATTGTGTGCAGATCCAAGGCTTTCATTGTAATGGGAGATCAGCTGTTCAGAGAGAGTGCGACTGGTGTCACCCACCGCTGCATTTCCCCCGAGGAAGGTCGAATGATTCTAGAGGAGATTCACTCAGAAACTTGCGGCCACTATGCGTCTTCAAGGACGATTGTCGTTAAAGCATATCGACCTGGTTTTTATTGGCCACGAGCTAATGAGATGGCTAAAGACATCATTGATCATTGCAATGGTTGCCAGTTCTATGTGAACCTGTCACACAAGCCGGCGTCTGCTCTGAAGACAATTCCTCTCGCCTGGCCGTTTGCGGTTTGGGGACTCGACATGGTTGGCCCCTTTTGACCCGGAAAAGGAGGATTCACTCACTTGTTGGTAGCAGTCAACAAATTCACCAAGTGGATAGAAGACAAGCCAATCAAGAAGTTGAACTCTCGTACGGCGGTCACGTTCATGAGAGAGATCATTATTCGATACGGCATCCCGCACAACATCATCATGGAAAACGGCACTAATTTTGACTCGGAAGAATTCGGGAACTTCTGTAACTCCCAAGGCACTCGAGTGGATTATGCATCTATTGCGCATCCTCAAACCAATGGGCAAGTCGAGCGGGCTAATGGTCTCATCCTGCAAGGTCTGAAGCCTCGTCTCATGTGCGATTTGGACCATGCCGCCAGAGCCTGGGTAACTGAGCTACCGTCTGTTTTGTGGGGTCTGAGGATAACGCCTAATCGGTCGACTGGACGAACTCCTTTCTTCATTGTCTATGGTGTTGAAGCCATACTGCCGAGTGACTTGTCCCACAACTCTCCTCAAGTGGAGCGGTATTCTGAGGCTGAAGCTGAACAGGCCAGACAGGATGGTGTAGATCTTCTGGCGGAGGAGCGAGAGATGACTCTGATCCGTACTACTGCCTATCAGCAAGATCTGCGGCGCTTTCATGCGAACAATGTCAAGAGTCGAGCATTTCATGGGGGAGACTTAGTGCTCCAAGTGAATCAACATCGACCTCACAAGCTTGCTCCTACATGGGTAGGCCCTTTTATCGTCACTAAGGTGCTAAACAATGGAGCCTATCACATGTACAATCTCATGAAGCGGATAGACGAGCCACAAGCCTCGAATGCAGATCTACTCCGGCGTTTTTATACTTGAGACAAGAATCTTCTGATGTAATAAGAATACTTCATCAATGCAATTCACATTTCTGCAATATATATCATCGGTTCCAATCATACAGTTACATTCTTGGGGATACTCCGAGTGAAGAGCAATCCTCACACTCGGGGGCTTAGTTGTGAACATATTTCGCCTAAGTTAAAAACCCTATCGGGTGGATTGCAGTCCATTCACCTGACAACCTATTTGCGAATCCGTCTTCGCTTGGGTTCAAAAATACTACGAGTGATGAGCAATCCTCACACTTGGGAGCTTAGCTGCGAAACACGTTTTCGCCTAAGTTAAAAACCTCGTCGGGTGGATAGTAATCCATTCACTCAACAGCTTGGCTGCGAATCGACATTCGCCTAAGTTCAAAAACTTCGAGTGATGAGCAATATTCAAACTCGGGGGCTTAGCTGTGTAACACGTTTCGCCTAAGTAAAAAACCTCGTCGGGTGGATAGTAATCCATTCACTCGACAGCTTAGCTATGAATCTACATTCCCCTAAGTTCGAAAATACTCCGAGTGATGAGCAATCCTCACACTTGGGGGCTTAGCTGTGAAACACGTTTTCGCCTAAGTTAAAAACCTCATCGCGTGGATAGTAATTCATTCACTCGACAACTTAGCTGCGAATCGACATTCGCCTTAGTTCGAAAATACTCCAAGGGATGAGCAATCCTCACACTCGGGGTCTTAGCTGCGAAACATGTTTCGCCTAAGTAAAAAACCTCATTGGGTGGATAGTAATTCATTCACTCGACAACTTAGCTGTGAATCAACATTCGCCTAAGTTCGAAAATACTCCGAGTGATGAGAAATCCTCACACTCGGGGGCTTAGCTGCGAAACACGTTTCGCCTAAGTAAAAAACCTCGTCGGGTGGATACTAATTCATTCACTCGACAGCTTAGCTGCGAATCGACATTCGCCTAAGTTCGAAAATACTCCGAGTGATGAGCAATCCTCACACTTGGGGGCTTACCTGCAAAACACGTTTTCTCCTAAGTTGAAAACCTCGTCGGGTGGATTAGTAATCCATTATCTCGACAACTTAGCTGCGAATCGACATTCGCCTAAGTTCAAAATTACTCCGAGTGATGAGCAATCCTCACACTCAGGGGCTTAGCTACGAAACACGTTTCGCCTAAGTAAAAAACCTTGTCAGGTGGATAGTAATTCATTCACTCGACAACTTAGGTGCGAATCGACATTCGCCTAAGTTCGAAAATACTCCGAGTGATGAGCAATCCTCACACTCGGGGGCTTACCTGCGAAACATGTTTTTCCTAAGTAAAAAACCTCGTCAGGTGGATAGTAACCCATTCACTCGACAACTTAGCTGCGAATCGACATTTGCCTAAGTTCGAAATTACTTCGAGTGATGAGCAATCCTCACACTCAGGGGCTTAGCTGCGGAACACGTTTTGCCTAAGTTAAAAACCTCGTCAGGTGGATAGTAATCCATTCACTCGATAGCTTATCTACGAACCGGCATTCGCCTAAGTTCGAAAATACTCCGAGTGATGAGCAATCCTCACACTCGGGGGCTTAGCTGCAAAACACGTTTCGCCTAAGTAAAAAAACCTCGTCGAGTGGATAGTAATCCATTCACTCAACAACTTAGCCGCGAATCAACATTCGCCTAAGTTCGAAAATACTCCGAGTGATGAGAAATCCTCACACTCGGGGCCTTAGCTGCGAACACGCCTTGCCTAAGTTAAAAAAAACTCAGTCGAACAGACGATTGAAAGCCAAATACGAATAAAATCCAAAGGGTAAACCGCGGATAAATGTTTCATACGAAAGCAAATGTGCTCAGGCCTATGGCCGAAATGAAGTTTTAAGGGATACAATTCCACTCGGCATACCGAGGCAAATATAAGTGTTTCTTCCAAAGATCAAGTTTTTTAAACAGGTGACGGGCTGACGGGCTCGACAAAAGTGTCCAAGTCGATGCCGTCGGTGATTCTGGTGGCTGCCTCGATGAAGGTTTCCATGAAGTCCTCAAACTGGAGTTTCTTCGTGTTTACCACCTGGAGCTCCTTCAGCTTCTCCTCCCTCACGTCCCTGCAATGGACCCTGAGAAGTGATAACGCCACGTCGTCCCCGCAACGAGCAACAGATTTGTTCGAAGCCTGCACTCGACTGGGAAGTTCATTCAGGCAAACCATTATAGAGTTGAGGTCGAGCTGAAGTGTGTCCTCGGGCCATAGCTCCTTGTCGATTCTCTCGATGGCAGATTTCAGTCGGGTGATATAGGCCTGGACGCCTTGGAGTCGGAAGTTGAGTCGCAGCATGTTCATCGCCACTACATCAGCAACTGGTGACTTGGTGGGATCCAGATTGGGCTCAACCTCCTCTGTCTCCTTATCAAAGTCTTGGAAGAATTCTGTTGAAGAATGGGGAACGGGAGGAGAATCGGTGAACTACGACCCTCAAAGATTTTACAAAGCTCAGTCGACAAGAAACACTCACCGTTGAGTAGAATAGACATCTTCCTCGAGAATTCGCCCAAATGCTTCTCCAGGCCATTACTCCTCCTGGTCAGTTGCTCGGCCTTCTTGATGAGGTCCGCACGCTCCTGCTTCAGCTTGGTGTTCTCATCCTCTAGCTTCTTGGCGGCCTCCAGCTTTGGATCTGCAGCTTCAGTCTTGTCCTTGTCCACTCGTTGAGCATCGGCAAGCGCCTTGTCCTTCTCCTCCAGCGCCTTCTTCATGGAATCTAAAGAAACAACATTGTTGAGTCGTGCTTGGAGTCGGCGGTTTTCATTGCGTACGTCTGTTCGAGTGAGAGCACTAGGTTCAAAACATGAAGAGTGAAGAGGAGAATGTGGAAAGTCAGCAGTAATTACCTCCCAAAGACTTCATCTCAGCACGCGCTTGCTCCAGAGCGTTGTTGGAGACCGCCAGATCCACTCGCAGCTGGTTCCTTTCATCCTCCACATCCTTGTACTGCGTCCCAAGTTTGCAAGCCCTTTGGAACCAACAAAAGATAGGAATTCAATCGGCAAGTGGTGCCTGGGACAGTCGACTGAGTTATGAACACTGGTGAATGACTATCTTACAACCTTGGAACAACCTAAGAAGAATTCAATCAAAAATCCACTCGACATGTCGAGTGGCCCTGGCGCTCCGCGCGCCGTAAACAAATTTAAAGTTGTCTCTATTAAGACCCCCGCCGACACAAGCACTCGATAGCGGTCTCGGGGACTACACCTAGTGGGTGCACTAAGAGTGCCCCAACTGAGATGGTTAACTCTCGATCCGTCGAGTAACTCGTCAGAAAAAAAACACTCGACATGTTGAGTGACTCTAGTACCACATGTACGACAAGTTTTCAAGCCTACTCCTTATCGTCTACGATTAACAGTAGCCTCGGGGACTACACCCAGTGAGTGCACTTAGCGTGTCCCCACTGGTTATTAAAACATTCAACAAGGCCAGCCCTGTCAGAACACTCGACCCATCGAGTGATGCGCCTCCCTGCTCTGTGAAGTTCAATCTATCCTTATGTTGCGTCATATCATGGTTTGTCAATAATATCCATGAAACCTGCAAGGTAGCTACGGAGTGGTGGGATCCAAGGTGAAATGTATCATGTATATAATAAACTCTAAGACCCCCGCTGGTGCAAGCACTCGACAGCGGTCTTGGGGACTACACTACTGGGTGCACTTAGCGTGCCCCCACTGGATCTGCCGATTCTCGATCAATCGAGCGACAGAAACATCCATCATTGGAATATCCATCACTCTGAGAAGTGCAGTCTATCCTTATGCAATGTCATATCATGGTTTGTAAATAACATCCATGAAACCTACAGAGTAACTGCGGAGTGGTGGGTATGACAAGCTCTAAGACCCCTGCCGATGCAAGCACTCGATAGCGGTCTCGGGGACTACACCCAATGGGTGCACTAAGAGTGCCCCCACTGAGACGGTTAACTCTTGATCCGTCGAGTAACTCGTCAGAAAAAAAACACTCGACATGTCAAGTGACTCTAGTACCACGCGTACTATTGACCCCAATCCTTCTCGACTACGATCCGATCTATTCGAGGGGAGAAGCACCCAGTGGGTGTACAACAGCCAAGAAAAGACAGGAATTCAATCGGAAACGTACTTACAAGTGAACTTACTCGGACATTGGTGCGGAGGGCTGAGCTGACGTCGTAAGCCAGCTTGCCGGCCTCGTACGCCTCCTTGGTTCTGAGCATGATCTGCTCTGCCTGGATCATGGCCTCCGTCGCAGCTCTGGTTTGATCTTCCAGAATGTGATGCAGAGAGAAGGCCGTCACGGGCATGATCGACATGGTTGCTGGGGCAGCTGAGGCAGTCTAAGTGGGTTCGGTTGGAGTTGACATCACAACGGTCGAGACAGTTGGAGGAGCATGCAACAGAGGCGTTGCGAGGTCAGCTCTGAGTTGTGTCGAGTCACCTATCCCCTGGGAGGACTCTGTAGTCGAGCGTTGAGGCACCTGCGCGGGTGAAGCTCTTCGGATATGAGTGCGCGAAGTGTCCAGGTGCTCCTCGTCGTCCTGCACTTGAATGACCTCTGCAACAACAACCGACAATATTAGCATTTGCATGTGTCGAGTCCCATTCGGACGAATCAACAACTTGCTAACCTCTGTGAGAAGTGGCAGCATTAGTAGTGTCAATGTCCATCGCCTCCCCTCCGTCTCCATGAGGTGAGGTTACGGACGTAGCAGCTTTGACAGATTGAACAACACTCGATCAGCTACAACTCCAGGCCACAGTCGACAGAAAGAATTCAAAAATAAATACTTACGTGGAGACGACAGGTACGACCATCCTCATGCGAGGCAAAGCCTTGCGAGGTTTGGTCATGACTTGCTTGCGATGTTTGGCTAGCCTCTCACTTGACTCAACAGTTGAAGGGCGATTCTGCTTCGGGTTTTTCTCGCTAGGGCCTGGAGCCCTGTCCTCAACAGCTGCCGGATCCTGACGGGACTTGGTGCGGCCTTCGCATCGGGGAGGTGACTCGACTTCTTCCTCTTTGTTGGAGTCTGTGTATTCATCTTTGGAGTCAGAGGGACCGTCGCCATCCATGCTGCCGCCCTCGCTCACCATGCCGTCCTCAACGTGGTTCCCGTTGGGAACAGGTGAGTGCATGTTCATCCACTCCTGCATGATTCAAGTGAGGAAGTCAGTTTATAAGTCAATGTATCACTCGAAAGTACAAACACATCAGTCGACACCACGTAACTCACCAGATTCTTCGGTGGGTTTTTGGTCAAGTAAGGTGTGATCCTCTTGGCTCCCAAAGGATTGTCGCAAGCTCCAGTGATGCTATGAAGCCACTACTCGACAGTTTTCTGCGGAACTTCTTCGGGATGCGTCCTGGTCGAGTCCTCAGGGCCCGTGTAGTGCCACATGGTGTGGTCTCTGGCTTGGAGCGGCTGAATACATCGAGCGAGAAATGTCTCCAACAGGTCCATACCGGTCACTCCACCCCGGATCAGCTACACCACCGCTTCAATTAAGATACCCACTTGGACATGCTCCTCTTCGGTCACCCTCAGAGATTTGGGGACAGATGGATGGTCGGGTGTATAGGGGGGAAGGTCAATCATATATATCAGTCGACATATTGGGCGATGCTGCATCTTTGCAGTAGAACTAAGTCGACTGCCAACCTCTAACAGACTCAGGAAAAGTCATGGCAGGGAAGGAACTACGCGCTCTTTTCTGAACTCCTAAACCTCCACAAAGCTGGAGCACATGAGTCTTCCCGTCAGTGGGGAGAGCTTTCTTCATGGTTTGAGATCTGACTGTAAAGAGGTGCTTGAACAACCCCCAATGGGGAGAGCAGCCCAGAAAGCACTCACACAAAGTGACGAATGCAGACAGATATGCAATAGTATTTGGCAAGAGGTGATGCAGTTGGGCACCGAAGAAATTCAGAAATCCCCTAAAGAACGGGTGGGGTGGCATGGAGAAACCTCTTTCAACGTGGGAGAGAACGAGGATCCACTCCCCGTCGTGCGGCTCCGGCTCACGCTCCTCCCCCGGTAGTCTCTAGGCGCCATCCGCCACGAGCCCGTTGGCGACAAGGCCCTACATGTCCTCGTGAGTGACTATAGAGGGGAGAAAGTCCCCCTGCATCCATCCCGCCGGCGCGGTGAATCGAGCAGTCGAGGGCTTCTTGCCCTTGAGCTTCGTCGCCCCCTTCTTAGCTCGCTCCAGCTTTTCCGTGGTGCCTTTCGTCAGCAGCGGCTCTCATCGGACAAGAACAAGATGGAGCACTGGAGGCAGGGGAGGCGGAGTAAGAGAGGAAGAATGGGAGGAAGTACTATGCAAGCCGCAGCGCATGAGACTTTATACTCCACCGAGTGTCCCACTGATCAGTGGGCCCGCGAGATCACCGCGCACGCCAACCGCTGATGACGCCCAGTACGTGGCGATATGACCGGCACGAGAATCGAGGCGTTGTGCCTCCACTTGCCCTGATCGTGGCGTCATCATCGCGCGCGCTTCCCAAATTTTTGTATCCCGCAAAATCCGGGTCTGTCAGACCGACCCGTCACCTTCTAAGATACCTTCAGTTCACTCGGAGCAAAATAAGTGTTGAACATCCACTCGGGCACTTTTAAGGCTGAATGGATCCGGGCGAACGGAGAAGAATTTAATCAACACAAGTTTCGTTGAAGCCCCGAATATCATTCGGAAGACTTTGCGTGCTGATCCTGAATGGACGTTAATACTCAGAGTCTAGTTGACTCAAGTTTTATTGAAACCCCAAATATCATTCGGAGGATTTGATGCCCTAACTC
Source organism: Hordeum marinum (assembly GCA_022496015.1). NCBI lineage: Eukaryota > Viridiplantae > Streptophyta > Magnoliopsida > Poales > Poaceae > Hordeum > Hordeum marinum. The sequence goes on along the minus strand of CM039674.1, from coordinate 368,283,903 downwards.
AAGGTTGACGTTGATACCTCATTTCACCACTCGAACCCCGACCCATTCAGGGGCTAATGACAAGGATATGTACCTAGGGTAGGGTCCTAGACAGGGCCTACATACCCTACCTAAGGACACTATATGGGAGGACTCGAAGATCAAGCATGAACTTCCAAGTGTATTCCTGGAGACGTTCAAAGTCACTCGACAGATATCCACTCGGAGACTCCTTCCTTCACTCGGCAATCGCATGTCACTCGGAAGACCTCACGCTCAGTCGACGCTAGAAGACCAGGAGCCATCATCAAGAGCCCAACAGGCAGACATTGGTTCAATGGTCTAGTAGCTTTTATTACGTACGTTACAAGTAACGGCAGACTTTAACCCCACGATCGGACCTTTAGATGCTGGGCAATTATGAGGGGCAGCGAACTCTATATAAGCCGCCCCTCCCCTCCTGCACAAGGGTTCGCAACCATTGTAATCCATATATTCCACACGACATAAGCTCTCAAGCACTGAGACGTAGGGTTGTCACCTCCACGAGAGGGGCTTGAACTCATACATCCGTGTGTACATCCTCGCCGTAGCTAGGACTCTACCCTCTCCTTTCGTACCCCTACCATCTACTGTCAGGCTCGTTCCCACGACAGAGTGCTTCCCTTGCAAGTAGGTGGTGGTAAAGAGATATATATAGGCATCCCCAGGAATCTAACCGTTACACACAAAATGACCAACTCGGTGACATCGATGTGTTAATCTCGAAGGTACCGAAGTGGTCAAAAGGTAGAAACTTTTGAATCTCGGTGAGACCGATATAGGAAACCTAGTTGCACCGATAAGGTGACCAATGGTCAGATTTCCAATCTCGGTGACGCTGACCCAACAATCTCGGTCGTACCGAAAATGTGAATTTGCGTAACAGAAAGTTGGCAACCTAAACTCGATGGCATCGGTATGGAATCGGTTGCACTGAAGTGGCTAGGGTTTGGCTGAGTCTGTCTAGGTTCTGGAATTGGTGGCATCGGGATTGGAATGTTGATTGCACCAATTTTGAATGTTTGGCTATATATAGACTTTGGTGGGAGAGCTTGTGGATGTTTTTGGTGACTATCACTTGTGCACGTATGAGCATTTTGTTCACCAACAAAACCTTACCCCCTTTTAATAGTATTGGCTTTCCTATAGACTCAAAGTGATTTCTCACAAATGTAAAGTGTAGAGTCCTCTTTCTTGAAGCTTGGCCAACCTATTTCCTTGAATCTTGGGGTAATTCCACAATCCTTCTGCCATCCCTATCATTGACCTTTTCCTGAAATATACTTGGTGGAAACATTAGTTCAATGACTTATATGTTGTTATTAATTACCAAAACCACCAAGGTGGCAAATGTGCTTTCAATATCCCCTTTTTTGGTAATTGATGACAACATATAGATCAAAGCTTCGACAAAGATATAATCAATGAATATAATCGGCGCTTTGAGAAGTATGTGATAAGCAAGAGCTCCCCCAAAATTTGTGCATTATTTTAAATTTGCGTTTGAATGCAAATGCACAATCGATTAGGTACATGGGTCACTTCTTGCATGTCACATACAACTTGGTGGTGTGGGAGAATAATTAGAATGAACATCATATCACAACACAATCAAGCAAAGATGAATGATCATCACATAAGCATTAAGATGATAGGAAATAGTAGCATCACACATTAAGGCGTATGATCAAACAGCATCAATTGTGTATCACAATCTATGAAAGAGGTGTCAAAGCAAAACAATTGTCCTTTGAAAAAGCAATAAACACCAAAACACTCTCTCACTCGAAGCCTAAAGATCTATATACACTTCTCCCCCTTTGGCAACAAGTTACCAAAAAGTTCAAAGGCATATATCTAAGTGTTCTTGGGCTGATCTCCTCCGGTTGTTGATGAAGGAGTCAAGAGAATAGCATCGGTGAAGATCTCTAAAGATGTCATGGATGGAGTTGGAGTGGCAACTGGAGGAACTGGAGCTGATGGAGCAGGAGCTGAGGTGACAACAGCAGGAGCTGAGGTGACAACAGCAGGAGCTGATGAAGAGGGCCTCAAGTCTGGAGTAGGCACTGTGGCTGATCTAGCTTGAGTAGTGAACTGTGTGCTCGCCTGAGAGGTGATCCTTTCTCATCATCATCATCATGTGAAGAAGTGGAAGAAACCCGAGGGATGTGCACTGAGTCAACTTCCTTCTGAAGCTCTATGCTTGTCTTAGTCACCTTGTCCACCTTATCATTAAGAGTCTTGATCCTTGTTTCAAAGATCCTCACAAGACTGTTCTAGTTGTCCAAAATCCCCTTAATGTCCTTTTGCATGTCCCTGAACTGATGAGATCAAAAGATCCATTTGTTTATTTCTGGATCTAGGGACTTGAGCACTAGAGGCTCGAGCTGCCTCTGCCTCTGCCTGAGCTATAGCTGAAGTGGGATGATCTGGATTCATCACCATGATGTTATCCTCAAGCTCTGGCTGTAGGGGTAAATAGGGACTGTCAAGAGCAAATATGTGCTTCTTAATCTGAGAGTTGATAAGCATACGGATATAGGGTGCATAGCAGCAAGAGCACTTCTGATCAGTAGCAACCCTCTTGACTGTCTCAATAATCAAGTCCATGACTCTGATCCTGGTGTGACTGTCAAGGTGGATCAACATGTTGATGGAGTAGCCTCGGATCATCTTGTCATCTCCTGACTTGGGCATCAAAGTATGCCTCAAAATGGTGTTCATGGTGTGGAGGCCAGCTTGAAGATAGTAGATGGATCCTAGCTTGTGTGATTGCACTTTGTCTGTAGGGATAAGATTATACATATACTTCATGGCATTGTGGATCGCCTTGGATTCCGTGTAGATATCCAAGTCTCCATCCTGAACCTCATAGACTCCTAGAAGTGCAGCCCATTCATCAACAGTGGACTCATATCTTGCTCCTTCTATCATCCATACAATCCTACCATCTCTGTAGAAATGTGCAGTGGAGTAGAATTGCATGATCATCTCATCATTCCAAGCAGTAAGTTCTCTGCCAACAAATTCATCCAAACCAATGCAGGTGAAATTTTCTTGGACACTTGGAAAGTAGTCCTCATTCTCCTTAATGAATTTCCAATCTACATACCTCATGTCACTCACAGCTGGACTCTTGTCAAATAGCACAGTCTCATAGAAATCCTGTTGCTCTTTGGTATAGAATCTGTAGTCCACGGCTGTCTTCTTCCTTTGGGCATATGGATATATAGCTCTCCATGCCCTCAAACCTGAGTCTTTCCTCTTCTTCATATCTTCAGCAAGTGGATAGCTATCATTATGTACTAGAAGGTGTAGTCTGAGTTTCATCAAGGTTGTCAAGTTATCATCATGCTCAGCTCTGGAAGCAGTTCCCTTGTTCTTTTCAGAAGCTGGAATCTGCCTAGATGTCCTCTTAGGCTTTTCAGTAGCAGCCTTCTTGGATTTGATGCTCTTGGATGTACCAGACTTGGGCATAGCATCAGCTAGAAGTTTCTTGGCCTTCTTCTTTGGAGGGGCCTTCTCAACATGTTCTTCCTCCTCTTCCTCAGCAGTAGCACCAGCAGCCTCCTATGGATCTTCATACATAGATGTAGGCCTGCCAGTCACATGGATTATCCTCTTTCTAGCTCTCTTCTCCCCTGCCTTCTTAGGCATGGACTTACTTGGGGGATCAATGGTCACTGTAGCCCTAGCACTCTCATGTGTTTTCATAGCCTCAGATCTAGCATAGACTTTACTAACAACTCTCCTAGAAGAAGTGGCTTCAGTAGCAGACTTCTTAGCAGCCTTTTCTTGCTTCTTGGCAAGAATCTCCTCGGGCACAAAGTCTAAATCTTCCTCATTTGAATTCAGCTTCCTCATGTCCCTAGTAGTAGCATTGGGTAACCCATGGGAGCTAGGGGTGCCTGGATATGAAGATGTACTAGGATCAGGGCTAGTGCCTGAACTCATGTCAACACCCTGCTCTGGCAAATTCCGACTGTCCTCAGCATCTGACATACTGATCCTGTGAATAGAGTATAGAAGAGAAGAAGAAGATGAGTCATCACAAAATGAGACTGGTTTTTGCAAGATTGAACAAAAGATTTCCAAGGTTTTGCATTCTGTCACATGGAAATTGGTACATCCGAAGCAAAGTTTTCAGTGCTACCGAGACTGACTATCCCATTTACAAAAACTTGGCACTCTTTTCGATGAGACCGAAAACAAGTATTTGGTTTCATCGAGACAGTTCTTAGCAACACAGAAAGACAAATCGGTGACACCAATTTGTTTGATTCGGTTCCACCGAGTTCCATCGGGCGGAACGCAAACCCTAGTAAATCGATCTTTTGCTAGACTATGGGAATTTCTTGTGGATAGGAAGACGTGCAATAGGTGGCTCATAGAGAAAAACAAATCCAGTGTGCAAGAATCAGACAAGGAGCGCAAAGGAGGTTGAATCTGTACCCTAACTCGGCGACGGATCTGCTACGGCGGTGACAATGGAGAAGATTTCGTCGACGACGGCGATTCCCAGCGCCGGAGGAGCGTAGGGGGACAAGGGCGATGACCAAGGGTCTTGAAAACGGCAGCTTAGGGTTCTGAGGCACGATGTTTTGAGGATGAATTTCAAAGCGTCGAGGTCCATAGTATAAATACCCACCACTGTCGGTGACGCCGATTATATATTGTCGGTGTCACCGAGTTCCTCAACTGTCAGTTGATAGGGAAACTCGGTGTAACCGAGAATATGGAATCGGTAGTACCGAGATAGAAAACCAGATCAACCCTAGGCATTTGGTGAGACCGAGATTTTTGGGTTGGTTCCACCGAGATGCACTTGGGAGGTTGTAATGGTCAGTCCTTGTCGATACCGAGCTCCGAGTGCTCCACACACAGAGGGATCAAAAAGCCCTTGTTCAAATTTTGTGATGTAGCATGAATAGAGTATGAGGTGAGAAAGCATAGATAACTAAAGAGTGGTCCTAGGCATTCTTGTCCATCCAATTGGCAAAAGATAAATCAAAGACCAAATAGCAATAATTGGATGTCCTAGAATGAGAAAATAAATGCAGACCAACATGCTCATACAATAAGATGTCAAATGAAATTATGACAAACATGCACGAACACTCTAGCATATAACAAGCACTTGGGCGATGATGAAGTCATCTATATATGAGTATTTGACTTAGGAGTCAAGTAAGAATACTTGATCATAGGTCATACTCATCGTTTAAGCACAAGTGGGGTTACCACTTTTACATAAAGCATTTAATGTTGTGACATACTAATAGATGCTTTGACTCAATTCTTAGAGTAAAGCTACCCCTTGATGTGACATCCCCCCATAAGAGGGATAAACTAACCTTGGGTTTTGTCGATGAAGACTTCATGTTGGTGAGGTAGTGGTGGATGCTCAAAGTTGATGAAGATCACCAAGAGTTGGGAGCATCCTTGTTGTTTCCTTACTCTTCTCACCTACATGGATTAGTCCCAACACACAAGAGACAAATACAAGGGTATCTATGGACATGGAGTGCAAATCATGTGTGATCATTTCCATTGATTTGTTGATTACCTTGTCCCTTGCTTACCTTTGAGGGAATGTGTGACTCCTTGAAATATTGCATAGGGTTGATGTTGATTGCAAATAGATCTTGCCAATAATGAATGTGAGTGAATTTCATTGGCGGAGTCACCCCTCAAGAACTTTCTAGTTCTTCTTCTTTGGGACTCACATCAAGTTGATGGGGATCCTTTGTGTTGTAGTATCCTTTGTAGACATTGAGCTTGAAGTAGACTTGGGAACCCACTCCACCATAGCTAGGGATTCATCTTCATATGAGTCAATGTCCTCTTGAAGCTTGTTCTTGCCCTTGAGCTTGTGGTCTTGTGGTGGAAGGTCATCTCGAGTGTTTGTCCCCTTAGGAAGAGTATTTTCATACTTCTCCTCTTGAGGAACAAACTTGGGCTCGGGATATTGACCTTCTTCCCATTCAACTCCATTAGCGTTGAAGTAGCCAACACCACGATTCTTCCGGTATCCTCCGTGCTTGCGTACAATTTCCTCAAATTGCTTACACTCGGCAAGACTCTTGTAGACACCTTTCTCTATAATTCCTTTCAATAAAGCATTTTATTTCTCAAGTATAACTTGGCTAAGAGAATCATCATTAGTGGAATCAATAGAACTACTAGGAGCAACATCATTGGGTTTAGCATTTTTATTGTTGCTACTAGATGAAGAACCTTTCTTGCCTTTGCTACTAGTTTGCTTAGATTTAACTTGCGGCATGAATGTGGTGAAGAGTAGTCGTTTGGCAAGATAAGATGAAGTCTTCTTTCGGAGATCATCATTGATATCTTTAAGAAATTCATGTTCTTGCTCCAAATTGAGCTTCTCGAAGCGTAGCTTCTCATGAGTTCTTACAAGCTCTCTATGATCTTCAAGAGTAGATTCATGGGCTAACTTAAGAGTGTTAAGTTCTTTAGTTAGTTCTTCTACTTTCATCTTATCATCGTCAATCGACCTATCTTGACTAGAATGAGAATTATCAAGTTCATTTTGATCAACATCACTAGTTTTATCACATAGCAAGTCATCATCACAAAGCAAGTCATCTTCATCACTATTGAAATCAAGATATTCTGGGTGTGATACCTTGGGGCCTTTAGCCATGAAGCAACTTCCACTCCCTTCGTTTGGTGGAGCTAGGATTTAAACATAGAGGGGAGAAAAGACAAAATGATCATGCAACACCTAAAAAACCACAATATATCGAGTGCCAGAATAACATTTGTATAATATATTTCCTGATAGACAAATCTTCATTTGATATGAATTTAGAGTTTTCTAACCACACGTGCACCGTATGACAACATATGTTTGTTTATAAGAACGAAAGTGCATTCATATTAGTATATAAACCAAGGAATTTATTGTTGGTGTGTTTTGTTAATCCTTGAGGCAAAATTAGGAAAAAAAGACACATCAAGATAGTATTACTCAATTGCTTTAGTCTGTAGATACTAGCTATACATTGTATATACTTGTGTAACTTTATGTGTTGAGTGTTTAATAAGATAATCGTGTAGTACAAGTTCATACCTACTTGATCGACGCCGTAACAGCCAGTAGAATCAGGGGCACCGCACCGAGGCAGATGGAGCCAGCCGGCAATCCTTCAGGATTAGCACGGCGTGGATGGAGATTGGAGAAGGTGCTTAGCACCGGGAGATCTCTACTTCTCTAGCACCGGCTGCACCGCTCCCATTGTCTTAGTCGGATCACATGGCTTCTTCCGATGGCGAGTGGCAGAGTGACCGAGATCGGCAGCAGGCAGCGGAGGTCATAGGAGGAGTTTGATCTTTTTTTAGGGTTGAAGAGGAGATTGATACGTGATTGAAAGGAATGTCTACTATGGCATAATTAAAATGGATAGTTGGGGTGTTAATGTTGGTGGGCTTCTAGCCATATGCACGTAGCTAAAGGCCAGCCAATATGGATTAGGCTTAATTCTAATCAAGCCAAGTTACCTAGTACACATATACGTATCTACATATTGTTGAGGGGGGCCGATTGTTGGGGGGGTCTAGCCCCTGCTCGCCCCTGTCTTCGCCCCTGGTTTGGTGAATCAAATAGATCATAGGAGTTGGTAGTCACTAGTGCAATTCCGGCAACACCTTCATCTTGACTATAGTTGGAATTGCAGTGATAGCTTCTCTCGGAGTGGTTGTCAGAGTCGGAGCCGAAAACCCATTCACCAACATGAGCTTGATGTTTCCTTCTTGAGTAGCTCTTGGTGTACTTGTCCTTCTCCTCCAAATCACTACTTCTCCTTGACGGTCTTCGTTCATAACGATCATCTCTACTCCTTCTCTCTCTCCAAGGTGACTCGTCTCTTGAGCTTCGTCTTCTTGGTGACTCTTCTGTTTGTTTGTAGTGAGCCATGCACTCATTAGAGTAGTGTCTGGGCTTCCCACAATTGTAGCAGTTTTGGTCATGACTTGACGAACGCTTCTCTTCATATCTTGAGTTGAAGCTTTGATCTTTGCTTCTATTCTTGTAGAACTTGTTGAATTCTTGACCATGAGGCTTATCTCTTCATTTGTGACAAGGTTGTCGCTTGAGGTAGCGAGAGCATCACTTTTGGCTTTGTAAGAACCGCTAGACTTGTGGTGAAGCTCTTCCTTGTCTTTGAGTGTCATCTCATGAGCAACAATTCTACCAATACTTCCATTGGCTTGAGATCTTTTGTCACGCCCAAGATGCGGTCCTATCCTTATTTTGGCACGAGGGCCTCGGCAGGGATAGAAGCGCATCTCGACGCGTTCGCAAGAATGGATATCATTACAAGTACATGTACAGAAGCGATGAGTATATGGAATTGGCTTACACTCGCCACAAGCTACATCAGAGTCACATCAATACAACAACATACTCAACATCATACAGAAGAGTAGGGTCCGACTACGGACGAAATCAAATGATAAAATGACATCCACCCTTGCTATCCCAGGCTACCGCCTAGAACCCATCCAAGATTGACGACGAAGAAGAAGAATAACTCCAAATCAAACAGGCAACGCGCTCACATAAAATCATCGCATTACCTGAACCTGCAACTGTTGTTGTAGTAATTTGTGAGCCACAGGGACTCAGCAATCTCATTTCCAAGGGTATCAAGACTATTAAAGCTTAATACGTGAGGTATGGTTAAGTGGTGAGGCTGCAGCAAGCGTTTAAGCATTTATTTGAGTGGCTAACTTATGAGTACAGAAAGTAAAGTATGGTGGTCTACGCATAACGGACGTGAACTATAAATGATCACTAACTGATCCTGAACACCTACTTACATCAATCATAACCCCACCATGTTCTCTTTCGGATAAGAACTCATGAGAAGAGACAGTCGCGGTTACGCACACAGTTGGTGTATTTTATTAGAGTTTACTTCAAGTTTGCTATGACCGGGTGTTAAACAAAGTATCCAAGTTTGCCACATAACCGCGGGCACGGCTTCTCGAAAAGATTTAACCTTGCATGGGTGCTCCAACTCGTCCATCACAAATTAACCACACGCAGCGAGAATAACCTCAACCACGGATCTCGCGATCTTCCTAGGAAATTCCAAAGGAAATCCAACACCTTGAGATAGCTCGAAGAAATTCATAGTTCCTCACTCAAGACGTTCGAGAAAGCTAAAAGAAATCCAGCAAGGCCGCCCGACGTGCCGACAATCCCGATAGGAGCCGCGTATCTCGTTCTTAGGTCACAACCGGATGAGTGATGGTTACCACGCCAATCACCGAGTTGCCCCGGGCGGCGTTAATAAGATACTCTGGTTTGGACCAACACTCATGCAGAGCACTGGCCCGAGGGTTGATTAATTATCCACGGGATCCGGAAAGTCCTTGTGCAAGTTCATTAGTTTAGGCAAATGTTGGGCCTTGCCAGACAAGCTTTATTCTATCTCGAAAATCAAGGGGGCCCCCATAACAACCCCGAGCATGTTAGGAGCGCTCAATTATGGAACATAACACCGGTTCACAAGTAACTAGGGCGGCAACAGCGAAACAAAACACCGAGCAAAAAAGGCCAAGCCTTCCACCCTTTACCAAGTATATATGTGCATTAAATTAAATAGCAGCAATATTGTGATATAACAAAATAATGTCCATGTTGACACATGGAAGCAATTGCACCTGCAGCTAGAAAATGCTATAAGAAGGGTTGAGCAAGCGGTAACATGGCCAAACAAAAGTTTGCTGGGATGTGGAGGGGTTAGAGGCTTTTCATGGCAATGTTGGAAGGCTTATCAAACAAGTGGTAGGTAGCGCGACATAGCGATATAAAGATGCGACAACTTGCATGGCAATGATAGTAATGGTATCCAAGGAAATGAGTCATCTTGCCTGAGATCCCGCTCGGAATAAGACCGAGTCCATGAAGAAGACGAGCCAACGAAGTTGAACGAATCCTCACACTCCGAATGCTTTTCGAACTCTATCGAGAAGAAGCAATCCGAAACAAACAATAAACACAAGATACACCACAATATATGCATCACACGATGCGCAAACAAATATGATGCATGTCCGGTTTAATTATGCAAGGCATGACAAATCACAGCAAACAATACTACACATTAAGTGAAGCTCAATATGCAACGAGTTGCATATTGACGAAACTCCATGTTCGAATTATTTAGTTCACTCCCGTTAGGTACACGGCAATATTAAATGTTGTTAAACATGTCAAGAGGTGAAGCATAAGTAAAATATCTATCTAGGCAACTTAAATGAGGTCGGAAACAACTTATAGTATTTCCGAAACGACCTCATATGTTAATTTCGAAATTGGTCCAGATCTGAACTAATCATATTTTATATTGGTTAAACAACAAAATAAATCATACCATGCAATTATACATGTTATTTTAGTCGATTTACCTATATAGAACATCTCAAACGGAGCTACGGTCTAAAAGATATGAGCAACACAAGATGCACATGTCATGAATGCAAATGCATGGAAAATGCAATCACAAACATTTCAAATCATGAATGCAATAAGTTATTATGAAACTATATGATATTCTAATCAAGTTTCATATGCAACATGTTCAAAACGGAGCTACGGTTCAACAAATACAACCAACACAAGTTTTAGTTGAAATCTGCCCAAAACAGCAACTTAGCATTTTGCACACGTGAAAACATCAAGATACAAGTTTCTAAAATGCACAAACTAAGCATGGGCATTAGTATATGACACATACTTCATTTCGTCTTCACATATCATATTCAAAACATGCATGGATCACATGGTAGTAAGCTCACAAGGTGGCAACTTGAAAACAGTTTCAGACTTAGTGAAATAGCAGTTTTTGACAGTGCAGTTTTACCACGAAGGCATATTGACAGCAGTGAAACTATATGCTATAGGGCATATTATGGCATGAAACTTAACAGCATACTAAAGGACAATACCAATTACCAATAACTCCATTACACCTACCACAAAAGGTTCTAGATCACTAGCAAAACACATGGCAAGACAGCAACAAAATATTACAGATTCCAGACTTAGAAATATCTTAGCATCTCAAAACAGCAGAATTTTTATAGCATGTTGACAACAAGAAAACAACACCTATACACACATTTCTATGGCAAGCAAAATGACCAGGGGCTAGGACACATATCAAAGGGCACATCTCATGTTCAAACTTATTTCAAATCATGCATGTATTAAATCACACGAAAATAACAAAAGGGCATCACGGCAAAATGACATGCACACAAAAATGCTCAAATGACAAAAGTAAATGCATAGGTAAATCCTATGGATTTTTCTACCCCGAGAACATATAATATGCATAGGTTCATGTAGAAAATTAATCACAATTAATTATGCAATAATGGTCTAATCACCTTATAGCAAGTCATTTATGCAAATAAAAATGCAAACATCATGTCAACATTTTTATCATGCATGAAAATGCGATGCCGATAATATGAACATTTTAATATACGATTTTCTTAATTCCGATGCACGGTTAAATAATTATGACAATGCAATTTAATGGCAATTATGCAAAATCACAGAAAATGGCATGTTAAACATTTTAGGCATGAATGCAAATGGCATGTTATTAAACTAAACATTTTTCTACCCATTTTACATATACACAGTATTTTATTTCAATGCACGGTTAATTATATAGAAACGTTTTAAATTCGCAATGGCCTAAAATAAAAATAAACGCAAAGGGGGGCTCCTGGGCTCACCATGGGCCTGGCCCGTTCGGCAAAAGAGGCTAGCAAGGAGATGGGCCGAGATCTGGGCCGAGCCCATGCGCAGCGCAGGCGAGCGGCGAGCGGCTCGTCCTCCACCTCGCTTCCGCGGTTGAGCAGGAGGCAGGGCGAGGCCATGGCAGCGGCGGGGCTGGCTGGCAACGGCCATGGCAGAGAGGGCGACAGCGGCCGGGATCGGACCGGGGCAAGCGGATCCGACGCTCACCTCGTCGGATCTAGCCGAAGGAGTGGCCGGCGGCAAGCTACGACCATGGCGGCGGGGACTTGCGGCAGAGATGAGCTCGAGGGTTAGGGAGAGGAGGAGAAGAGGAAGGAGAAGGGAGGAAGGAGGAGAGGGACGGGCGGCGGCGTCGGCTGCTCCGGCGAGGGCCGACCGGCGAGAGCTGCGGGGAAGCTGCGGGTTGGGCACCATGGAAGGCACGGGAGGAGCTCGGGGCTGCACTGCGGTCGCTGGACATGTCTGGGTTGGCCGTCGGACATGTCCGGTAGGTGGGAAAATGGGCGAATCGGAGCCTCTAGATCACGATCCGAGGGCCAGATTTTAGCTAGGCGCTAGGGCTGCGGGATTTGGAGGAGGGGGGCTAGCAGGTGGGGTTTTTTCTAGGGGTGTGGCTGCAACTTGGCAAGAGGAAACCCTAGAGAGAGTGAGAGCTCTCTCCATGGGGTTATATATAGGGAAGGCACTAGGGGCTGGGGTTGGGCCTTGTCCGTCCGATCGCGATCCGATGACCACGAATGGAGGAGGGGCTAAGTGGGCTAGCGGGCTGTGCAGATGGGCTAGGTGGGGAAGAGAGGGAGGTTTGTGGCCCGTGACACGAAGGTTTTAAAACACCGAAAACGTCCGATAATAAACCGATGACCGCATTGCTACGGATGACCGAAGGGGAAACAAACAAACTCAGAACGTGACGAAAGTTGACGGGAGGTCTACCTACAACATAACAAGACCGCACGCCAAGTTTCGACCCAATCCATGAATATTTTTAACGTGCATTAAAAACGGTTTTATTTTTAAACGATGTCGCGGGCGCGTGCGTGTGTGGTCGGTCTCGAAATGGGCAACGGCAAGAACGGAGAGAACCGACAACTATGAATGGATGCAAGTTTTGAAAACGAGTGGCGATGCATATAAAATTAATATAATATGCATAGGTTCATGTAGAAAATTAATCACAATTAATTATGCAATAATGGTCTAATTACCTTATAGCAAGTCATTTATGCAAAAAAAATGCAAACATCATGTCAACATTTTTATCATGCATGAAAATGCGATGCCGATAATATGAACATTTTAATATATGATTTTCTTAATTCCGATGCACGGTTAAATAATTATGACAATGCAATTTAATGGCAATTATGCAAAATCACAGAAAATGGCATGTTAAACATTTTAGGCATGAATGCAAATGGCGTGTTATTAAACTAAACATTTTTCTACCCATTTTACATATACACAATATTTTATTTCAACGCACGGTTAATTATATAGAAACGTTTTAAATTCGCAATGGCCTAAAATAAAAAACGCAAAGGGGGGCTCCTGGGCTCACCATGGGCCTGGCCCGTTCGGCAGAGGAGGCTGGCAGGGACCTGGGTCGAGCCCATGCGCAGCGCAGGCGAGCGGCGAGCGGCTCGTCCTCCTCCTCGCTCCCGCGGTTGAGCAGGAGGTAGGGCGAGGCCATGGCAGCGGCGGGGCTGGCTGGCAACGGCCATGGCGGAGAGGGGCGACGATGGCCGGTATCGGACCGAGGCGAGCGGATCCGGCGCCCACCTCGTCAGATATTGCGTGGCCGGCTGCAAGCTACGGCCATGGCGGTGGGGACCTGTGGCAGAGAGGATCTCGGGGGTTAGGGAGAGGAGGAGAAGAGGAAGGAGAAGAGGAAGGAGAAGGGAGGAAGGACAAGAGGGACGGGCGGTGGCGGTGGCTGCTCTGGCAAGGGCCGGCCGGCAAGAGCTGCGGGGAAGCTGCAGGTCGGGCACCATGGAAGGCACGGGAGGAGCTCGGGGCTGCACTACGATCGCTGGACATGTCCGGGTTGGCCGCCGGACATGTCTGGTAGGTGGGAAAATGGGCGAATCGGAGCCTCTAGATCACGATCCGAGGGCCAGATTTTGGCTGGGGGCTAGGGCTGCGGGATCTGGAGGAGGAGGGATAGTAGGTGGGGTTTATTCTAAGGGTGTGGCTGCAATTTGGCAAGGGGGAAACCCTAGAGAGAGTGAGAGCTCTCTCCATGGGGTTATATATAGGGAAGGCACTAGGGGCTGGGGTTGGACCTTGTCCGTCCGATCGCGATCCGATGACCACGAACGGAGGAGGGGCTAAGTGGGCTAGCGGGCTGTGCAGATGAGCTAGGTGGGGAAGAGAGGGAGGTTTGCGGCCCGTGACACGAAGGTTTTAAAACACCGAAAACGTCCGATAATAAACCGATGACTGCACTGCTACGGATGACCGAAGGGGAAACAAACGAACTCAGAACGCGACGAAAATTGATGGGCGGTCTACCTACAACATAACAAGACCGCACGCCAAGTTTCGACCCAATCCAAGAATGTTTTTAATGCGCACTACAAACGGTTTTATTTTTAAACGATGCTGCGGGCACGTGCGTGTGTGGTCGGTCTCGAAACGGGCAATGGCAAGAACGGAGAGAACCGGCAACTACGAACGGATGCAAGTTTTGAAAACGAGTCACAATGCAATGCGGATGATGTGAATGATGCGATGATGAATGCAACAACCAGACGAAACACAACCGAGAATGGAAACACAAGGGGAATCTTCTGGAATCTTCTGGAGTGTCGGCCCCGGGCTGTCACAACTCTCCTCCAGTACACGAGGATCTCGTCCCGAGATCTAGAATGAAAAGGGGAAGATAAAGAGCAAAAGGTAAAACTTAGTTGCTTCTTGACAAACGAGTGAAACCAAAGAAAGATGAAGGATGCAACGGGATGAAGAATGAGGAACAAGCAAGAATTCACGAGAAATTTCGGCAGTACTTCTGTACGATAGAGAGGAAATTTTTTGATATGATGGAAAAAAATTGAAAGAGAGGCACCAAACTTTGGTTGGAATAGAATCAGACTTCATAAGGTGGAAGGAACATGAAAAGATTTGACAGCACTCTGATTAAATGAATAAGCAAGAAGGAACATGATATTAATCAAACTAGATGAGAGTTGAAAAGAGCAACACCACAATGCCTCCGAAACAAAAGAGTAGAAACTAGATAGACGGAAGGAAAAAAACAGATAAGAACATGACAACTTCCAGCACAAATGAATTTGAGAAGCAAGGATGAACGGAGTTGATGGAGAATCAACAATGAAAAGAATAGCTTGTTATGGGCTTATGGAAAACATCTCAAAATAATGAGGTGATAACCTCCCACAATAGAAACACTTGGTTGATTGAGAGGAACCAGATATGCAACACTTCTTTCACCAAGAGGAGGAGGAGAAAACTTGAATCATTTATGACACCATGATAGCAACAATCCTTAGGAAATGCTTTAGGTGAAATCCAACCCAAGATAACACCAAGAAAACAAGATGGGTTTACTTATCTTATTCTTGACAATTTTCCTTCGAGACTCCTCATGATCAAGAATTTAATAACACCATCTCAAAAGACAATGAAGTAGGAATTGAACTAAAAATCCAATATAAAGAACACTTGAGCACCTCCAACAAGAATCTTGAAGGACACTTGAAAAATGAAGTAAATCTTGATGAACTACCATGAAGAACCTCCGGACTCTGAAATGAAAGGGTGATAGAAAGAATTGAGGGATGCAAAATAACAATATTGAGGCCTTGCAATGATTTAGAACAAGCTTCACGAAGAGATACTTGAGAAGACTGGAACTCTGGAAAAGAAAAGATGAGAACACTTGAAATCGAGAAATTTGAGATCTTGAACAACTCCAGAAGAAGGATTGAAATCACTTGATGAAACAAGAATAAGAATTATGATGTGCCTATCCTTCCTCAAGTTAAATTGATGACAAGCAACGGATTTCGACGCCACTTATTCTTCTTGAAAAGATTGAAGAGAGAGATAGATCACACACTTGGAGAAGACTTGCACGAGAACACCGGTAAGAATTCAAAACGAAAGAGGATAATGCAAATGGATGATATAACATGATAACGAAGAGAGCATGATCCACCTAATAGAAAACTTGAACGAAGCACCGGAAAGAATTAGAAACTAAAGAGGACACATGAGAATAAAGAGATCAAGATTTGCCTAATAGAAACTGAAAAAGGCACCGAGATACGAACGAAGGAACCACAATTGAGAAGAATTTGAGACCGAAAGCTGAAAGCTGAGAACGAAGAAATCTTCTGAAATGAAGGCCTTCGGAAGGATCTAGAAATGAAACAATTTTGAATGCACCAGATAGATATGGGAGAAATTTCTCATCACTGGACACAACTTGAGATGATCGCAACCAGCTGAAACCATGAATCTTTAAGAGAATGAGCAAAGATTAAGAGAAACACTCCTTCGGTCTTCAATGCAGAGAATGATGACGAGAAACAACACCACAAGATACTGAGACACTCCGGAATAATGAATAAGAAAAGGTTGAGCCAACAATGAAAATGATTTAGAGGCGATCATGGAAGAGGAATATGACTCACGAAAACCATTCTTACATCACATTTAGAAAGAACTTGAGAACATCTCCGGAAAGATTAGAAGAGTCAGGTAGGATCCTGGGGAAAAACATGTGGGTTATGGGCCCACTCAAAAGAAACCACCGTTGAAACCATTGCTTAGGAAGAGAGATTGCACCAGTACAAATTAAGAACTTGATGATATGAGGCCCTTGAAATAATTTAAGAGGACAAGAATGAAAATGAATGTCTTCTGAGATATCTTCAACACTCCAGATAGAAAAGAGAGGGATGAATAAACAAGAGAGGCTTGATAAAGCATTCCAACATGGGAGAGCAAATAGAGAATGAAAATGATATGATGAACACCAAGAACTTGAATTGAATCCATAGGAAAAGAAAAACAAGGTGAATACTAATAAATGATAACTTGAGCACTGAGCATCTTCATAAAGAATCACCGGAGAAGAATAACACAAGAACAAGGAATATGAGGATAGATCTTGAAATGAAACTCTTGAGAATCTCCATAGAAATCACCGGAAACAAGATAGAAGAAAAGATAGCGGAAGCATCACATGAATAGAAAGACACTTGGATGAGAATTTAATCATTGAATAAAAGGGCGGGAGGGTGGGGAAAAACAAAGAAGACTTGGAACAGATGAGACAACTCCGGAACGAAATATAAGGATTGATCTTGCAATATTGGAGATGATAGAGTTATCTTGAAGAGAAGCACACCGGTAGGAAAAGAATTGATATGATAACTTGATTGAGCACAAAAATTAGCATTCCCACAGAAATATGAGAACACTTCTTAGGGCAGATATGAAATCACCACTTGACATCGAAGCAACTCGAATTTTACCAAAAAAAACAAAGGATGAGGCTTACAAAACAAGCCAGAACAAATACATACCCATTATGTACTTGTTGGAAAGATAATCATAGGTAACTACTTGAATTCCCACCTAAGAACTTCCGAAAACTTTGTGGTTATGCAATTCGGTGTGGGTGATACAAGGAGGAAATATCTCACACAACTAGCAATCCTACACCCCAATTGTATCCATTCTTCAACACATAACTAGAGGCTTTCGCAAATCCATCTAACTCAGATCCTCGAACTCACAACGATACTAAACCATGGTGGTACCCCGGACGCCTCCCCAGAACTGGGTGACTCCGATCTTATCTCACCACGATAAGTATTGAAGCAATTTTGAACATCCTCCGTCCTGAGATACTAAGAAAATTGAATGATAACAATGTGCCAAGAATCCCTCGGAGCTCAACTCCCCGGAAGAAATCAAGTCAGACAGGAGCCACCAAGACAGAACTCCATCACATCAACATCATATAGTTTCCAAAATACCCGCGTGATCCTAGAAAAACTTTGAGCGAGAAGAGGAGTAGAAACAAAATTCCTAAGTCGAATACCTCACCAGAGCATAGAAAAGGAGTAAAAAGAAACCTACTCTCCGATATAACTAGACTCAAAATAGTTTTATTCTAGACTCGACTCGACCAAGTTCGATCAATCAAGGGGGATCCTAGGTCGGTACAGGCTCTGATACCAACTTGTCACGCCCAAGATGCGGTCCTATCCTTATTTTGGCACGAGGGCCTCGGCAGGGATAGAAGCGCATCTCGACGCGTTCGCAAGAATGGATATCATTACAAGTACATGTACAGAAGAGATGAGTATATGGAATTGGCTTACTCTTGCCACAAGCTACATCAGAGTCATATCAATACAACAACATACTCAACATCATACAGAAGAGCAGTGTCCGACTACAGACGAAATCAAACGATAAAATGACATCCATCCTTGCTATCCCAGGCTGCCGCCTGGAACCCATCCAAGATTGACGAAGAAGAAGAAGAATAACTCCAAATTAAACAGGCAACACGCTCACGTCAAATCATCGCATTACTTGAACCTGCAACTATTGTTGTAGTAATCTTTGAGCCACAGGGACTGAGCAATCTCATTTCCAAGGGTATCAAGACTATTAAAGCTTAATAGGCGAGGTATGGTTAAGTGGTGAGGCTGCAGCAAGCGACTAAGAATTTATTTGAGTGGCTAACTTACGAGTACAAAAAGTAAAGTATGGTGGTCTACGCATAACGGACGTGAACTAGAAATGATCACTAACTGATCCAGAACACCTACTTACGTCAATCACAAACCCACCATGTTCTCTTTTGGATAAGAACTCACGAGAAGAGACAGTCACGGTTACGCACATAGTTGGTGTATTTTATTAGAGTTTACTTCAAGTTTGCTATGACCGGGTGTTAAACAAAGTATCCAAGTTTGCCACATAACTGCGGGCACGGCTTCTCAAAAAGATTTAACCCTGCAGGGGTGCTCCAACTCATCCATCACAAATTAACCACACGCAGCGAGAATAACCTCAACCACAGATCTCGTGATCTTCCTAGGCAATTCCAAAGGAAATCCAACACCTCGAGATAGAGCGAAGAAAATCAGAGTTCCTCACTCAAGACATTCGAGAAAGGTAAACAAATTCAGCAAGGCCGCCCGACGTGCCGACAATCCCGATAGGAGCCGCGTATCTCGTTCTCAGGGCACAACCGGATGAGCGATGGTTACCATGCCAATCACCGAGTTGCCCCGGGCGGTGTTAATAAGCTGCTCTAGGTTGGACCAACACTCATGTGGAGCACTAGCCTGGGGGTTGATTAATTATCCACGGGATCCGGAAAGTCCCTATGCAAGTTCATTAGTTTAGGAAAATGTAGTACCAATGTTGGGCCTCGCTAGACAAGCTTTATTCTAACCCGAAAATCAAGGGGGTTCCCATAACAACCTCGAGCATGTTAGGAGCGCTCAATTATGGAACATAACACCGGTTCACAAGTAACTAGGGCGGCAACGGCGGAACAAAACACTAAGCAAAAAGGCCAAGCCTTCCACCCTTTACCAAGTATATGTGTGCATTAAATTAAATAGCAGCAATATTATGATATAACAAAATAATGTCCATGTTAACACATGGAAGTAATTGCACCTGCAGCTAGAAATGCTATAAGAAGGGCTGAGCAAGCGGTAACATAGCCAAACAAAGGTTTGCTGGGATGTGGAGGGGTTAGAGGCTTTTCATGGCAATGTTGGGAGGTTTATCAAACAAGTGGTAGGTAGCGCGGCATAGCGATATAAAGACAAGACAACTAGCATGGAAATGATAGTAATGGTATACAAGGAAATGAGTCATCTTGCGTGAGATCCCGCTCGGAAGAAGACCGAGTCCATGAAGAAGACGAGCCAACGAAGTCGAACGAATCCTCACACTCTGAACGCTTTCGGAACTCAATCGAGAAGAAGCAATCCGAAATAAACAATCAACACAAGATACACCACAACATATGCATGACACGATGTGCAAACAAATATGATGCATGTCCGGTTTAATTATGCAAGGCATGACAAATCACAACAAACAATACTACACATTAAGTGAAGCTCAATATGCAACGAGTTGCATATTGACAAAACTCCACGTTCGAATTATTTAGTTCATTCCCGTTAGGTACACGGCAATATTAAATGTTGTTCAACATGGCATAAGTAAACTATCTATCTAGGCAACTTAAATGAGGTCGGAAACAACTTATAGTATTTCCGGAACGACCTCATATGTTAATTTCGAAATTGGTCCAGATCTGAACTAATCATATTTTATATTGGTTAAACAACAAAATAAATCATACCATGCAATTATACATGTTATTTTAGTCGATTTACCTATATAGAACATCTCAAACGGAGCTACGGTCTAAAAGATATGAGCAACACAAGATGCACATGTCATGAATGCAAATGCATGGAAAATGCAATCAAAAACATTTCAAATCATGAATGTAATAAGTTATTATGAAACTATATGATATTCTAATCAAGTTTCATATGCAACATGTTCAAAACGGAGCTACGGTTCAACAAATACAACCAACACAAGTTTTAGTTGAAATCTGCCCAAAACAGCAACTTAGCATTTTGCACACGTGAAAACATCAAGCTACAAGATTCTAAAATGCACAAACTAAGCATGGGGCATTATTATATGACACATACTTCATTTCGTCTTCACATATCATATTCAAAACATGCAAGGATCACATGGTAGTAAGCTCACAAGGTGGCAACTTGAAAACAGTTTCAGACTTAGTGAAATAGCAGTTTTTGACAGTGCAGTTTTATCACGAAGGCATATTGACAGCAGTGAAACTATATGCTATAGGGCATATTATGGCATGAAACTTAAAAACATACTAAAGGACAATACCAATTACCAATAACTCCATTACACCTACCACAAAAGGTTCTAGATCACTAGCAAAACACATGGCAAGACAGCAACAAAATATTACAGATTTCAGACTTAGAAATATCTTAGCATCTCAAAACAGCAGAATTTTTATAGCATGTTGACAACAAGAAAACAACACCTATACACACATTTCTATGGCAAGCAAAATGACCAGGGGCTAGGACACATATCAAAGGGCACATCTCATGTTCAAACTTATTTCAAATCATGCATGTATTAAATCATACGAAAATAACAAAAGGGCATCACGGCAAAATGACATGCACACAAAAATGCTCAAATGACAAAACTAAATGCACAGGTAAATCCTATGGATTTTTCTACCCCGAGAACATATAATATGCATAGGTTCATGTAGAAAATTAATCACAATTAATTATGCAATAATGGTCTAATCACCTTATAGCAAGTCATTTATGCAAATAAAAATGCAAACATCATGTCAACATTTTTATCATGCATGAAAATGCGATGCCGATAATATGAACATTTTAATATATGATTTTCTTAATTCCGATGCATGGTTAAATAATTATGACAATGCAATTTAATGGCAATTATGCAAAATCACAGAAAATGGCATGTTAAACATTTTAGGCATGAATGCAAATGGCATGTTATTAAACTAAACATTTTTCTACCCATTTTACATATACACAATATTTTATTTCAATGCACGGTTAATTATATAGAAATGTTTTAAATTCGCAATGGCCTAAAATAAAAATAAACGCAAAGGGGGGCTCCTGGGCTCACCATGGGCCTGGCCCGTTCGGCAGAAGAGGCTAGCAAGGAGATGGGCCGAGATCTGGGCTGAGCCCATGCGTAAGGCAGGCGAGCGGCGAGCGGCTCGTCCTCCACCTCTCTTCCGCGGTTGAGCAGGAGGCAGGGCGAGGCCATGGCAGCGGCGGGGCTGGCTGGCAACGGCCATGGCGGAGAGGGGCGACAGCGGCCGGGATCGGACCGGGGCGAGCGGATCCGACGCTCACCTCGTCGGATCTAGCCGAAGGAGTGGCCGGTGGCAAGCTACGGCCATGGCAGCGGGGACCTGCGGCAGAGAGGAGCTCGAGGGTTAGGGAGAGGAAGAGAAGAGGAAGGAGAAGGGAGGAAGGAGGAGAGGGACGGGCGGCGGCGGCGGCTGCTCCGGCGAGGGCCGACCGGCGAGAGCTGCGGGGAAGCTGCGGGTCGGGCACCATGGAAGGCACGGGAGGAGCTCGGGGCTGCACTGCGGTCGCTGGACATGTCTGGGTTGGCCGCCGGACATGTCCGGTAGGTGGGAAAATGGGCGAATCGGAGCCTCTAGATCACGATCCGAGGGCCAGATTTTAGCTAGGCGCTAGGGCTGCGGGATCTGGTGGAGGAGGGCTAGCAGGTGGGGTTTTTTCTAGGGGTGTGGCTGCAATTTGGCAAGGGGAAACCCTAGAGACAGTGAGAGCTCTCTCCATGGGGTTATATATAGGGAAGGCACTAGGGGCTGGGGTTGGGCCTTGTCCTTCCGATCGCGATCCGATGACCACGAACGGAGGAGGGGCTAAGTGGGCTAGCGGGCTGTGCAGATGGGCTAGGTGGGGAAGACAGGGAGGTTTGTGGCCCGTGACACGAAGGTTTTTAAACACCGAAAACGTTCGATAATAAACTGATGACCGCATTGCTACGGATGACCGAAGGGGAAACAAACAAACTCAGAACGCGACGAAAGTTGACGGGAGGTCTACCTACAACATAACAAGACCGCACGCCAAGTTTCGACCCAATCCACGAATATTTTTAACGTGCATTAAAAATGGTTTTATTTTTAAACGATGCCGCGGGCGCGTGCGTGTGTGGTCGGTCTCGAAATGGGCAACGGCAAGAACGGAGAGAACCGACAACTACGAACGGATGCATGTTTTGAAAACGAGTGGCGATGCAATGCAGATGATGCAAATGATGCGATGATGAATGCAACAACTAGACGAAACACAGCCGAGAATGGAAACACAAGGGGAATCTTCTAGAATCTTCTGGAGCGTCGGTCTTGGGCTGTCACATCTTTCTATTTGGACATCATTTGGATCAATGTGCAAACGGTGTCATATTGATCATCCAAAGCTCAAAGTATCTTCTTGATGATGAATTTGTCAGTCATTTCTTCGCTTCCTAAGCTGACAATCTCATTTGTAATGAGAGCAAGCCTAGAGTACATCTTAGCGACTCATTCATCATCCTTCATCTTGAACTTGTCAAGTTGACTTTGAAGAACATCCAACTTGGATTCTCTCATAGATTCTGTACCTTCATGCATATCAATCAAAGTATCCCAAATCTCTTTTGCATTCTCAACACGGCTCATCTTGTTGAATTCTTCGGGGCATAGGTAGTTGAAGAGAATGTCACATGCTTGAGCATTGAGTTGGAACATCTTCAACTCATCCGCGATCGCTTCACGATCAGGTTCCTTTCCTTCCGCAAAGAATTCACCTTGCATGCCAACATGAACAACAGCCCAAACGGAGGGGTTATGACCAAGCAAATGCATTTTCATTTTGTGCTTCCAACTAGCAAAAATTGTGGCATCAAAGTACGAACCTCTACGGTGATAATTTCCCTCACTAGACGCCATACTTCTCCTAGGTTGTGAGACCAATGCAATGGAGACCAAAGCTCTGATACCACTTGTAGGACCGAAACTATGTCTAGAGGGAGGTGATTAGACTACTTGACCAAATAAAAGTTTTGCCTTTTCCCAAATTTTAGTGTTTGCAGTTTTAGCATTCATGGCAAGTCAATTTCAGCCTACACATGCAAGTCCAAGACTATAGCAGCAGAAAATAACAACAAGCATGAGTAAAAGGGATAGGGTAGGAAGATCAAACACAATTGTAGACATGGTGATTTTTCCTATGGTTCCGATAGGTGGCGCTATCGTACATCCACGTTTATGGAATCTTCAACCCACTGAGGGTAACGGACACGAGAGTCCACGGAGGTCTCCGCCCATAAGGGTCCACGAAGTAGCAACCTTGACTATTCCATATGGCTTCCGTCCACAAAGGACTAGCCTCACTATGGGTAGATCTTCACGAAGTAGGCGATCTCCTTGCCCTTACAAACTTCTTGGTTCACTCCACAACACGAAGTAGGAGGATCCCAAGCGACAGCTAACCAATCTAGGAGGCACCACCCTCCAAAAGGTAATATGCTCGGTAATGAAGATGAACTCCTTGCTCTTGTGCTTCAAGATGATAGACTCCTCAACACACAATCACTCTACAGATTTGGCTTGGTAGAAGAGATGGGATTAGTGGAAAGCAACTTGGGGAGGCTAGAAATCAAGATCCATATGGTTGGAGTGGAAGATCTTGATCTCAACTCAAGGGTAGGTGGTTCTCTCTTAGAAAATCTTATAGGATAGGTATGGAATAGTTTTGAGTGCTTATCTTGCGAGTAGGTGGTGGTGAAGGGGTATATATAGGCATCCACCAGAATCCAACTGTTACACTCAAAATGACCAACTTGGTTACACCAATGTGTTAATCTCGATGGTACCGAAGTGATCAAAAGGTGGCAACTTTTGAATCTCGGTGAGACCGATATAGGAAACTCGGTTGCACTGATAAGGTGACCAACGGTCAGATTTCCAATCTCGGTGACGCCGACCCAACAATCTCGATGGTACCAAAAATGTGAATTTGAGTAACAAAAAGTTGGCAACCTAAACTCGGTGGCACCGGTATGGAATCAGTTGCACCGAAGTGGATAGGGTTTGGCAGAGTTTGTCTAGGTTCTGGAATCGGTGGAACCGGGATAGGAATGTTGGTTGCACCGATTTTGAATGTTTAGCTATAGACAGACTTTGGTGGGAGAGCCTGTGGATGTTTTTGGTGACTATCACTCGACACGTATGAGCTTTTTGTTCACCAACAAAACCTTACCCCTTTTAATAGTATTCGCTTTCCTATAGACTCAAAGTGGTTTCTCACCAATGTAAAGTGCAAAGTCCTCTTGCTTGAAGCTTGGCCAACCTATTTCCTTGCATCTTGGGGTAATTCCACAATCCTTTTGCCATCCCTATCATTGAACTTTTCCTGAAATATACTTGGTGGAAACATTAGTTCAATGAATTATATGTTGTTATTAGTTACCAAAACCACCAAGGGAGCAAATGTGCTTTCAATCTCCCCCTTTTTGGTAATTGATGACAACATATAGATCAAAGCTTTGACAAAGATATAATCAATGAATATAATCGTCGCTTTGAGAAGTATGTGATAAGCAAGAGCTCCCCCTAAATTTGTGCATTATTTTAAATTTGCGTTTGAATGCAAATGCACAATCGATTAGGTACATGGGTCACACAAAAGCGGTGTGCAAACACCTCGAGACTCAGGTTGGGTGCGACCGGCCAACCCAAGGATCATAATCTCCTCAAAAACTCTATTGCACTAAAATTTTCTGCATTGAATTGCCAATGCAGTAGCCCCCGAGACTTAATGTGGGCACGGGTGGTCGAATTAAGGATCGATACTTGTTTGACACAAACATTGTTACGTTTGACACAATTTATGGTTTAGTTCGGGGAATGCTCTCAAACTCTATGGTCTTTAATGAACCGAAATTTTCACTTCCGTCATTGCCGACCAATTATATTCTTAAGATGGCTTGATTTCGGCTTCACCCAGTCTGAGGTACTAACCCGGATGACCCAGAAGTAACAATCATAGAGGTGCTCCCTTTACCTCCTAGACAAACTATCGGGAACGTAGGGGGTAAGCACTGGAGCCAGGCAACCGAGCTTGGCTAAAATCTTATGTCAAATTGATGCATATTTATGTCTTTGTAACGATGATTACGGAAGGAAGCACTCGCATATTGAATATAAATTCTTTAATGTTATATGTTATTTTGACTCCTTCGTGATTGTTTATCATTTGAGAGTGTCCCATCATCGACTTCTACCCCTTTGTAGATACTCCGCAGGGTGTTTCCGCAATAACAAGACAACCCTTAGCCGATGTCTTGGTTCTCGGAGGCGGTTGTGTTAGCGGAAACAAGGGAATCAGATATCCAGGCTTTATAACTTTCACTTAGTCATAGGAGCATATGTTTGCAAGGCTAGTTACTAGCCCCCGGTCAGTGTTCGGTGTCAGCCGAGGTCAAGCCATTAACACTCCGTCCAAGTTTATGAAAGGCCCATGGGGTAACCTCTATCAGTCTATAGTCTAACAGAGTCATTGGATCGCTGACGAGTTTGCGCTCATTGTGACAGTCAGTTTTCGGCTTTCTTCACTGAGGTACTTCACCAATAAAATCGGAAGTACAATCGTGGCGGTTCTCCCTTTGCACACCTAGACGAACAGAGCAGAATGTAGGAGGCAATCACAGGAGTAGGGCAACCCAACTATGACCGAAGACACAATTCAAAACGGATGCATATAGAGCAATATCCGAGACGCCAAGGTGAAGGTCGGCAGGGAAGATGCCAAACAGCGGGTCAAAGAAGATTTCCTGAGCTGAATTATTACGTAGGGCGCCTCGGTCATGATGATGCCCCTCCACCTACAAAACATACAAATAGCTTAAAAGTGCCATAAGCTCGAAAAGTCAAAAACTTATGTAAAAACTTTGACGTTCAAACTAAATCAAGTGTTTTGGTGCCAATCTGAAAATTGGTCTTAAAATTAACATGTTCTCCGATCATGCTTTAACATGATACATCCGATCTCTCAGACTTCAAGTGAGTCAGCCTTTGGCTTCAACCTCCATATCCCGAGGGCACAATGTTTCTCCGAGGCCTGTTTAGCGAACTAAACTCAAGCGGCTTTAGAGAGAAACTAGGCTACCCGGCCATTGACCAAACACACGTGTCTAAAAAAGGAGTAGTAGAAAAAGACTTTGCAATGACCAGGAAGAAAACAACATTTATTATAAAATGGCTCATATAAATTTAAGAGCCCCCAAGTGACTTGGGTAAAAGAATTTTATGTATAATGACTGTATGTACCAAAGTACTTATATCATATATGTGTTCGCCCGAACTTTAAACGCGTCTTAACCGACCGTCGGCTTCTCCCTCTTCGGCCAAGGGCCGAAAAGTGTTATCTACTATGCCATCCGAGGATATCGGAGGTGTTTCAAATAACCAGGCAATCAGGTCATTAGGCTATAACAGACAAAGCGCACCCAAGGAACTTATGCAATATTACAATTTAATGTAAGAAGCATCTTCAAAGAAAATAGTTCCTCCAACGGTTCCTTTCTTTGGGTTCTCATGATTACCATGAGGGGTCTGCAATAGATTTACGTATGCTTGTCTTCCGTCGTGGCCGACCATAGTTGAAAACAGTAAGAGCGCTAGCTTTCGGCTTGACCCATCTGAGGTAGGAGTTCGGATGACCCGATCGTAACAATCATAGAGGTGTTCCCTTTACTCCCTAGCCGAACAATCGGGAACGTAGGGGTAAGCACAGGAGCAAGGCAACCCATCTTTGTGGAACACTTAAGTCAACATGATGCATATATTGGCATAAACACGGACAAGGAAGGATGCGATACATTAATAATTATATGCAAGGGGAATGGCTTCATAAAGGAAGCCCCCAAGTGAATGGGGTATTTGAATTTGTTTGTAACAAATAAAGGTTTGACAAAGAAAATTTTTTCGCAAACAACTTTTTGCCAAAAAAAAGTATAATGCTTGGTCGAACCAAATAAATTTAAAACTGAAAGTTTATGAGCATGAAAGCGACTTAGCTGGTTAATGTGCTCAGTGTCGATGACATGATCTTGTAGTGGGTCAAAGTCCCAGCCCCCAAGCCGGTCACGAGGTAGCCGAAGAAGAGCTCGGATTGATGAAGTGACAACACAACACTTCGGAGAGGCCGAAGAGAAACCCCCAGTCCAGTCGAGCAGGCGGAGTAGTTCGGCAGTGTGACGACAAAGCCCCCAAGCCTGTCGACCATGTCGACGACACAATTTGGTTGATGAAGACGGGAGGATGAGGACCGCATGACAGAACCGAAGTCGATTACCTGTGCACACAATAGAGTGCAAGCCGAGGGTAATAACAAATAAAGGTAATAATATATTTTTTAAATCTTCTACTTAGTTAATTTAAGTGAAGAAAATAATTAAAGGAATATGTCCCGGGTGCCGAGGTGCCTAAACGAAGAGTTTGGCTTGACGAAGTGGCGACGCTGCACGGTCGATGTGGTGAGATGAAGTCCTCGGTCCAGTTAACATGGCGAAGCTGTGATCAGCGGATGCCAAAGTCTCATGCAGGTCGGCTGGTGACGCCGAAGTCTCATGCCAGCTGAGGTGTTGAAGCAGGTCGGTTGGTGATGCTGAAGTCCCCGGAGCAGGTTCAAGAAGGGCTGCCAAAGCCTCGGTCTAGTCGAGGTGATGGAGCAGGTCGACTAGTGACGCCGAAGTCTGAAGCTAGGCGAGGTGTCGAAGCAGGTTGACTAGTGACACCGAAGTCTCGTGCGAGCCGAGGTGTTGAAGCTGGTTGGCTGGTGACGCCGAAGTCGCATGCCAGCTGAGGTGTCGAAGTTGGTCAGCTGGTGGCGCCGAAGTCTCATGCTAGCCGAGGTGTTGAATCAGGTCGGCTGGTGACGCCGAAGTCTCCGGAGCGGGTTGATGAGGAGATGAGGAAGCCCCCAGTCTAGCCGAGGTGACGGAGCAGATCGTTAAGGTGATGCTAGATCCCCATGCCAGCCAACGTGTTAAAGCAGGTCGGCATGGTGGATGTCAGCTTAAAAAAGTAACGGCACAACGATGCCGACGCAGGTCAGAATTTGTAATGAGGTCGATGCTGGCTTGATGAAGCAATAGAGCGCCCGACTCATACAACCCGCGGATAACGAGGTTCACTTGATGATTATTCGGCCCTCGCGATGCCGAACTCTTGGTCGGATGACCGAGATCATGAGAAAATTTCCTTCAAAAAAGACGTCCGACAACCCGTTCATGAAAAAGATGAACTCGGGTCGCATTCGTTTTTGCACAGAAAATAGATGCAAAATTTGTTGTACTAATCGTATGTTTCCCGGAGTTTGGACGGTCAGATCGAGCTGATGTTTTGAGAAGTGATAGGAATGGGAATTCCGCAGCCGATGAACGGTGGGATTTTCCAACGGACGTCCGAGCTAGACGCCGGACTCATCGCCCTAAACATGTTCAGATTCTCATCCAGATTTGACACGGCTTAGGTATATTGTAGATCGCCGGAGATTCCTCCAACAGAATGCGGCGAAATTTTGCAGGATTGTTTTAAAAATAATTCCGCACAATTCCACCAAAGCAATCGTCAGAACGACACTCGAGGAGGTGGGGAAGACGAACACGAATCCGTTGTCCAGAAAAGCTGCATGATCGCGTGAGGGCAATGTTGACGTTGAGCCCTGACCACCATGGAGGATTCTTTCATGTTCTTGGTTGAGATTGGAGTTGATATTGATGAACACACCCGTTCGATCTATATGATCCGACGTGGAGCACAGTCCTCAGCATAACCAAGGTGACCAGTCAAGCGACGAAGATGCTAACGTTGACGATGTAGCTCGGTTCCGGCGTGTAGATCGCGATCAAGCCGATCTGAATTCCCATCGCACCGCGGCGACTAACCAGCAGGCTCTTAGTGAAAGCACCAATGTCGGAGTCAAATCCGGCATATCTCATAGTAGGGGTCCTAAGCTAGGCATTTTGGAGCGATGGTAACATGTACATAGGATTTTACCAAGGTTTGGGCTCTCTCAAGGAGATAATACCCTACGTCTCGCTTTCGATTGTATTCATATGGGGATAGTACATAGTGCACGTATCTACCATGAGATGTAATGAATATCAAATTGTCTATTGACTAGCCTGGCCTCGATTTATATAATGTACCGTAGGCCTAGGATTTAGAGGAGTCTATACCTAGCCATGGGCAGCCCGGCCCGGTCGACCCGACCCGACCCGGCCCGAAATTCCTGGGTCGGGCCGGGCCTGGGCTTGCCTGCGGGCCAGGCTCGGTCCTGAATATCAAGCCCGAAGGTCGGGCCAAGCCGGGCTCGGGCCTGTGCAAATTCATTTTTACGCCTATGTCGGGCTGGGCTGGGCTTTCTTGGGCTCGGGCCAGGTATAGAGTCCTTGTCTTGTGCGCCAAGTCTTTTGGAATCTCCCTTGTATGCGTCATGGGCTACATGAAGTGGCCCGTTAGTGAATCGCCCTGGGGGTCCTCGTCCCGACCCACTGGTCGGGAGACGACGTGGTGAGTACCCCCTAGTCCAGGACACCATCACCCCCTAGGAGCATGCGTCGTAATACTTTGCTTCTAGGGCTAATGAACTTTTGCAATAAGTATGTGAGTTCTTTATGACTAATGTTAGTTCATGGATTATACGCACTCTTACCTTTACGCAATTTGCTAGCCTCTACGGTATAGTGCATTGCCCTTTCTCACCTCGAGGGTCGGCGCAAACTTCGCTGGAGCATCCAAACCCCGTGATATGATATGCTCTATCACACATATGCCTTATTATATCTTCCTCAAAACAGCCACCATACCTACCTATTATGGCATTTCCATAGTCATTCCGAGATATATTGCCATGCAACTTCCATCGCTTCCGTTTTGATGACTTGAGCATTCATTGTCATATTGCTTTACATGATAATAAGATAGCTGGCATGATGTTTCCATGGCTTGTCCATTTTTTGATATCTTTGCTATGCTAGATCATTGCATACACTGCCAGAGGCATTCATCTAGAGTCATATTTTGTTCTACTATCGAGTTATAATATTGAGTTGTAAGTAACTAGAAGTGTGATGATCATCATTATTCATTATTAGAGCATTTCCCAGTGAGGAAAGGGTGATGGAAACTATGATTCCCCCACAAGTCGGGATGAGGCTCCGGACAAAGAAAAAGAAAAAGGAAAAGATAGAAAAAATGAAAAAATGAGAGACAAAGAGAGAAGGGGCATGCTAATTCCACACTTGTGCTTCAAAGTAGCACCATGTTTTTCATGTCGAGAATCTCCTATGTTGTCACTTTCATATACTAGAATTTTTCATTATAGAGTTAGATGCACACCCGCTTAGTTTTCATATTGAGCTTTCATACAGTTATATCTCTTAGTGCATACAATTAAGCCTTGGGATGATGATACGTATCCATCGTATCTATAATTATTGATTGTCTCATGCCAATATTATACAACTTTCACATATTTTGGCAACATTTTATATGATTTATTGGACTAACATATTGATCTCGTGCCCAGTGCGAGTTCTTGTTTTTTTTGTGTTTTTTGTTTCGCAGAAATTCCATGTCAACCAAAGTCCAAATGCAGTAAAAATTTATGGAGAATTATTTTGGAATATTTGTGAATTTTGAGAGGTGGAATCAACGAAAAAGGATGCCCATGGCCACCACAACCCACTAGGGCGCGACCAAGGGCCCAAGCGCGGGGTGGTGGGTTGTGCTCACCTCGTAAGTCGGTTGGAGCTCTACTTAGTGCGCAAGGAAAACTATATCCGGAAAAAATCGTGTTAAAATCTTAGATCAATCGGAGTTACTGATCTCCGGGAATATAAGAAACGGTTTTCGTCTAGAAACCGGGAACGAGAAACAGAAGAGAACAGAGAGGGAGATCAAATCTCGGAGGGGCTCCTTCCCCTTCGCCGCCATGGCGGCCATGGAACGGAGGGGGAACTCTCCTCCCATCTAGTGGGGAGGCCAAGGAAGAAGAATAAGAAGGGGGCTCTCTCCCCCTCTCTCCCGGTGGTGCCGGAGTGGCGTCAAGGCATCCATTGTGACGGCGATCTACACCACCAACTTCGCTGTCGTCATCACCACCACCATCACCTTCCCTCATCTATCTACAGTAGTCCACTCTCCCGCATCCCACTGTACCCCCTACTTGAACATGGTGCTCAAAACTATATATTATTTTCCAATGATATGTGGCTATCCTTTGATGTTTGAGTAGATCCATTTTGTCCTATGGGCTAATTGATGATCGTGGTTGGCTTGAGTGTATATTTTATTATGGTGTTGTCCTACGGTGCCCTTCGTACGCACAAAACATGAGGGATCCACGTTGTAGGGTTTTGCAATATGTTCATGATTTGCTTATGATGGGTTGCGTGAGTGATAGAAGCACAAACCCGAGTAGGTGGGTTGTTGCGTATGGGAGTAAAGAGGACTTGATACTTAATGCTATGGTTGGGTTTTACCTTAATGATCTTTAGTAGTTGTGAATGCTTGCTAGAGTTCCAATCATAAGTGCATATGATCCAAGTAGATAAAGTATGTTAGCTCATGCCTCTCCCTTATGTAAAATTGCAAAAATGATTACCGGTCTAGTAATCAATTGCCTAGGACAATCTCGTAAATCCTATCACCACTTTTCCACACTCGCTATATTTAATTTCTTGTTATTTTATTAAAACAGCACCTAACTTTTATTTCCACGTTCTTTATTATCTTCAAAACTATCTTTACCTCTACAAAGTACTTCTAGTTTTATTCCTGCAAAGTGGTTTCATACTTTTTCTAGGTAAAGCAAACGTTAAAGTGTGCGTAGAGTTGTATCAGTGGTCGATAGAACATGAGGGAATATTTGTTCTAACTTTAGCTCCTCGTTGGGTTTGACACTCTTATTTATCGAAAAAGGCTACAAACGATCCCCTACACTTGTGCCTTATCACTCTATTACTTATATCAGCAAACTTTGCAGGCGTCTTCTCCATTCTGGAAGAAGAAAAGGAAAGTCTCGGCTAGCAAGCCTAGAGTCGGCCCCAACAAGAAGAAGAACAAGGTGGTTACAGGCGAGTCGTCATTTAGGGGCGAGTCAACTTCCATGAAGTTGCCACCCCTTGTTATCAACAATGGGTAAGCTTTTCCTTCTTTGTATTGTATGTTTGTTTGATATACTCTAAGTTTGCATAAATTTTATTCTACCCTCTCATTTTGTAGGGCCAGCGCCAAGAAAAGGAACCTTGGCGAGTCATCTGTTAATCCTGAAGTCCTTGAACCGAAAAATCCAGATGTGACAGTTCCTGAAACAACTGAACATGTTGAAAGATGTCAAGAAATCTAAGTTGATTTACCTCCTCAAACTGAACCAGAAATAGTTGTTGCTGCGCCTATAAATGTTCAAACTGACCTAGCAAATGATACTGACCCCCCCCCCCTCGTTCCTCAGGAAACCTCTGAAGATGCTTCTTGTGACAAGAATGCAGAAGTCGCCATTACTGGGTCGGGTTATATACCGCTCCTGAACCCTCTAATGTGTTGTCAAAGCTTGTCACCAAGGAGGAAATAGTCCTGCATTACAAGGGAAAGGCTAAACTGGAGCTTTCGAGTTATGAAACTTTCAGCATTGAAGAATTACACACTAGTTATCTGGAGTGTCTTTCTAAAAGCCGGCAACAGGAAGTTGGCCTTGTGAACATGATGAAATAAAATACTCCCTCCGTCCCAAAATAAGTGTCGTCGCTCTTGTACAAAATTTCTATTAGTTTATTATTAAATGTGTGACACTTATTTTGGGACGGAGGGAGTATGAGGTATGCTTAGACTTGTTGTATATTCCATAGACACATATATCCTCCTGTAGCCCTGATACGTCTCCAACGTATCTATAATTTTTGCTTGTTCCATGCAGTTACATTATCAATCTTAGGTGTTTTACAATCATTTTATAATAACTTTATATCATTTTTTGGGACTAACCTATTGACATAGTGCCACAGTGTTTGTTGTTGCTTTTGCTTGTTTTTACTTCATAGAAAATCAATACCAAATGTCCTAAAAAAATTGGAGATTTTTTTGGAACAGAAGACCCCGGATGGGACAAATACCTACCATAGATGAGGCCCAGGCGCGGCCTGGTGGGTGGCTCCCACCTTGGGAGCCCCCCCCCCCTGCACCGACTATCGAGCCTATAAATCCACAAATATTTGGAAAACCCTAGGGGTGTCGACAGAACACAATTCCAACCACCGCAAGTTACAGAACCTCGAGATCCAATCTAACATCATCACAAAGGGGTTCATCTTCATCATAGGTGCATCTCCGATGATGCATGAGTAGTCCACCATAGACCTACTGGTCCGATGGCAGTAGTGGGATGGCTTCCTCTCTCTCAATAATTCTCAATACAATGGTCTCTTGGAGATCTATTTGATGTAATGACTTCTACGATGTGTTTGTTGGGATCCGATGAATTTTGAGTTCATGAACAGTTTCTATCCATGAATATGAATTGAGTCTTCTTTGATCTCTTATTTGCATGATTACTTATAGCCTCGTATTTCTTCATCGAATCTTTGGTTTAGTTAGGCCAACTAGGTCGATTTTTCTTGCCATGGGAGCAGGTGCTTTGTGATGGGTTCCATCTTGCGGTGTTCTTTCCCGATGACAAAAGGGGCATCAAGGCACACATGTATCGTTGCCATTAAGGATAAAAAGATGCGGTCTATTTCTACATGAATAGATCTTGTCTACATCATGTCACCGTTCTTATTGCATTACTCCGTTTCTCCATGAACTTAATAAACTAGATGCATGCTGGATAGCGATAGATGTGTGGAGTAATAGAAGTAGATGCATAATCGTTTCGGTCTACTTATATTGGACATGATGCCAATATATTGATCATTGTCTGGATATCGCCATGATTATTTCATTCTCTATCAATTTCCCAACAGTAATTTGTTCACCCATCGTGCGCTATACTCATGAGAGAAGCCACTAGTGAAACCTACGGCCCCCAGGTCTATTTCCAACATATTGCTTTCCGATCTACTATTTTGCCTTTTTGTTTCAGATCTATTAATCCAAAAAAACAAAAAATATCTTTATGCACTTTTTGTTTACTTATTTTATTTTGTGTTCTTGCGAGATCTATTTGCGAAAACTATCATTACCAAATCTATCTTTTTATCATTGAGAGCTTGACAACCTCTCTTACACGTCGGGTTACAAGTTTTGTTATTTGCGTGCAGGTGTTCTCTCTGTGGGTGCGTGATGTTCCTCTACGGATTGATACCTTGGTTTCATAACAGAGGGAAATACTTATCGTCATTGTGCAGCATCATCCCTTCCCCTTTGGGGAAGTACCAATGCAGTCTCAAGCCATGTCAAAGGAATTTCTGGCGCTGTTGCCGGGGAGGAAGCATTCTCTTCTACCAGGTTCCTAATCCCAAATCTCATCTCCTACAATTTAAATTATTTTCCATTTTCCTCTAGTTTTCATCTCCCCTACTTCACAAATTTGTTGTTTTATTCGCCCTCTCTTTTTTGTTTGCCTTTTCCTCGTTAGATCTCTTGTTTGCTCGCGATCTTATTTCTATAGTCATGATGTCCTCGTATGTCTCCAACGTATATATAATGTTTGCTTGTTCCATGTTGTTATATTATCAATCTTTGATAATTTACAATCATCTTATAGCAAATTTATATCATTTTTTCGGACTAACCTATTGACATAGTGCCAAAGTGCCAGTTG
This sequence comes from Hordeum marinum, assembly GCA_022496015.1. Lineage (NCBI taxonomy): Eukaryota > Viridiplantae > Streptophyta > Magnoliopsida > Poales > Poaceae > Hordeum > Hordeum marinum. The sequence continues at coordinate 368,248,599 of CM039674.1, read as the reverse complement.
TTGTTTTTGCTTGTTTCTTACTTCATAGAAAATCAATACCAAACGAAGTCCAAATGTCCTGAAAAATTTTGGAGATTTTTTTGGACCAGAAAAGACCCCGGATGGGCGAAACACCTATCAGAGAGGAGGCCCAGGGTGCCCACCAACCACCAGGAGGTGCCAGATTCCCCTGATGCATCCTGATGGGTGGTGCCCACCTTGGGACCCCCCCCTCCACTAACTATCAAGCCTATAAATTCACAAATATTCAGAAAAGCCTAGGGGAGTCGATGAAACACAATTCTAGTCGCCGCAAGTTCCAAAACCTCAAGATCCAATCTAACACCATCACGGAGGAGTACATCTTCATCATAGGTGCCTCTCCGATGATGCGTGAGTACTCCACCATAGACCTACGGGTCCATAGGCAGTAGCTAGATGTCTTCCTCTCTCTCTCTTGGTTCTCAATACAATTGTCTATTGGAGATTTATTTGATGTACTGACTTTTGCGGTGTGTCTATTGAGATCTGATTTTGAGTTCATGATTAGTTTCTATCCATTAATCTAATTTGAGTCTTCTTTGATCTCTTATTTGCATGATTACTTATAGCCTCATATTTCTTCTTCGAATCCTTGGTTTATTTATGCCAACTAGATCGATTTTTCTTACCATGGGAAGAGGTGCTTTGTGATGGGTTCGATCTTGCAGTGTTTTTTCAAAGTGACAGAAGGGGCAGCAAGACATGCATGTATCGTTGCCATTAAGGATAAAAAGATGGGGTCTATTCCTACATGAATAGATCTTTTTTACATCATGTCACCATTCTTATTGCATTACTGAGTTTTCCCATGAACTTAATACACTAGATGCATGCTGGATAGAGGTCAATGTGTGGAGTAATAAAAGTAGATGCAGAATCATTTCGGTCTACTTATCTTGGACGTGATGCCTATATAATGATCATTGCCTAGATATCGTCATGATTATTTGATCTTCTATCAATTGCCCAACAATAATTTGTTCACGCACTGTGTGCTATACTCATGAGAGAAGCCACTAGTGAAACCTATGGCCCATGGGTCTACTTTTCCAACATATTGTTTTTCGATCTCCTATTTTTCCTTTTTGTTTTCAGATCTATTAATCCAAAAAAACAAAAAATACCTTGCTGCACTTTTTGTTTACTTATTTAATGTTGTGTTCTTGCGAGATCTATTTGCCAAAACTATCATTACCTAATATATCGTTTTACTGTTGAGAGCTTGACAAATACTTACAGGATGGGTTGCAAGTATTTGTTATTTGTGTGCAGGTGTTGTTTAAGTGATCTTCTTCTATGGATTGATACCTTGGTTTCATAAATGAGGGAAATACTTACCGTTGTTGTGCTGCATCATCCCTTCCTCTTTGGGGAAATACCGACACAGTCTCAAGCCACGTCAAAGGAATTTTTGGTGCTGTCGTCGGGAGTAGGCAATCTCATCTACCAGTTTCCTCATCAAAAATCTCATCTCCTTGTAATTTACATTATTTTCCATTTGCCTCTCGTTTTCCTCTCCCCTACTTCAAAAATTTGCCATTTTATTCACCCTCTCTTTTCCGTTTGCCTTTTTCTCGTCAGATGTCTTGTCTACTTGCAATCTTGTTTGCGTAGTCATGATGACTCAATAAAACACCAAGTTATGTGATTTTTCCATTAGCAATAATAATGATTTTATTAGCACTCATATTGCTCCTATCACCACTAGTGCGGAGTCTTGTGATATTAATGCCGCTTTGTTGAATCTTCTCATGAAAGATCACTTTTCCGGTACTCCTAATGAGGATGTCGCGTCTCATCTAAACACATTTGTGTAATTATGCGATATGAAAAAGGAAAAATATGTGGACAATGATATTGTGAAGTTAAAATTATTTCCTTTCTCCTTGCGGGATCGTGCAAATTTTTGGTTTCCTCTTTGCCTCGCAATAGTATAGATTCTTGGGATAAGTGCAAGGACGCTTTTATTACTAAGTATTTTCTTCCCGCAGAAATTATTTCCCTTAGAACACAAATCATGAATTTTAAGCAACTTGATCATGAACAGGTTGCACAATCTTGGGAAAGAATAAACTTGATGCTAAGAAATTGTCCTACTTGTGGTTTAAATCTCTGGATGATCATATAATTTTTTATGCGGGATTGAATTTTATTTCTAGAAATCTTTTAGATTCCATTGCGGGAGGTACTTTTATGGAAATTATTTTGGGTGAAGCTAATAAATTGCTAGATAATATTATGGCAAATTATTCACAATGGCATACCGAAAGAGCACCTACTGGTAAAAAGGTTAATTCGATAGAAGAAATTAGTACTTTGAGTGAAAAAGTTGATGCTCTTTTGAATTTGGTTGCTAGCAAAATACTCCTATTTATCTTAATGATGTTCGTTTGTCTACTTTGATTGAGCAAAATAGCGATTCCATAGATGTGAATTTCATCTCACGAAACAATTTCAATAACAATGCTTACACACATAATTTTAATCCTAGGCCTTTTCCTGGAAGTTCCTCGAATAATTATAGTAATTCCTATGATAATTCTTATTATAATAATAGGAACACCTCTGGTATTTAGATTAATTTTAAAGGATTTATCAATGCTCAAAAGTCTTTCAATACTACGATAGAAGAAAAGTTGAATAAGATTGATGATATGTCTAGAAGCATTGATAGAATTTCTCACGATGTAGAAATCTCAATTTGAATGCTTTTACACCTAATATTTATGAATCAATTAAGGCTTTATATGTTTCTATGGATGAAATTAAGAAAATAACCGCTATGCTTAGAGCTAGAAGATAATTTTTTGAAAAAAGTGTTTTCTAGCGATTACTTTCATAACAATGATGAAGATCTTAAAATGATTGGTGTTTGATCTATTCATTCCTTGTTTAGTAATGTTAAGATTGATGATAAAGGGACTGGAGAAGAGTCAACTTAAGCTAGAGGGTGTCCCAATGATTTGGAGGGTGAAAATCTTGATGAAAATTTTGATAAAAGTGGGTTTGGAGAGGTCAAAACTTTAACTAGTGATGTGCGCACTGTTTTTTATTACAAAGACTTTAATTATGAGAGTTTCTACTTGATTTATTGTATTTCTTTGCTGCAATCTATGATAAATTCACCCCATGCTTATAAACAAAATAATGCTTTTAAACATATTGTGGATGACATGATGAAATCCTTAGAAGAAAAGTTGGAATTAGAGATTTCAATGCCTAGAAAATTGCATGATGGGTGGGAACCTACCATTAAAGTCAGGATTAAAAATTATGAATGCTTTGCCTTGTGTGATTTGGGTGCTAGTGTTTCCATAATTCCGAAATCTCTATGTGATGTGCTTGGTCTTACCAATATTGAAGAATGTTCTCTTAATTTGCACTTGGCGATTTCTACTAATATAAATCCTTTGGGAATATATAATGATGTTATTATTATTGCAAATAGTAACTATGTGCCCACTTATTTTACTTTTCTTGATATTGATTGCAACCCATCTTGTCCTATCATACTTGGTAGACCATTTTCATGCATTATAGGTGTCGTGATTGATATGAAAGAAGGCAATATTAAATTTCAGTTTCCACTTAGAAAGGGTATGGAACACTTCCCTAGAAAAATAATTAATCCACCATATGAATCAATCATGAGGGCCTTCTATGGAGTGGAAACTAAGGATGACAATACTTGGATCTATGGGTTATGCCTAGCTAGGGGTGTAAAACGATAGCGCTTGTTGGGAGGCAACCCAATGAATAAAATATTTTATCATTCCCTTTCTATTTTTGAGTGTTAGAAAAATTATGATTCTGTTATGATTGTGTTTTTTATGTTTTATTTAGCGTTTGTGCCAAGTAAAGCCTTTAGGATGATTCATAAAGATGAGTAGAAACAATGTTGGATCTGAAACGGAAACTTTCTCTCCAGTACACGAATTTCATTTTTTACTAGAACATGATGATGATCTGAAATTTTAACACAGCATTGATATACAAATTCTTTACATTTTCCTTATTTTTCATAATTTTTAGAGTTACATAAGTATGGATAGAGTACAGATTACTACAGATTGTTCTGTCTGAAACAGATTCTGTTTTCGTTGCATAGTGTGCTTGTTTTGATGAATCTATGGCTTATATCGAGGGGTATATGTCATGGTAAATTTAGAATGCATTAGATATAATGCAATAATAAAATATGAATGTATTTACAACAGCACTTAGAGTGGTGATTTGCTTTATTATACTAACGGATATCACGAGAATTTATCAAGTTTTGTGTGATTGAACTTTGCAAGTTTTGGGTGAGATCATGATGGATGAAGGAATAAGGAGTAAGAAGATAATATGCAAAGAGTAACAAGAAACTAAGCTTGGGGATTCCCCGAGTGCCATCCCCTCTTTCTTCTAACAACCATCAGTATTTTACTTGGAACTACATTTTTATTCGTCATATATCATGAGTTTAGCTCGGAGCATCTTGTATTTTTAATTTACTTGATTTTATCCTTGCTGCACATACCTATTTGTGAGATCCAAAATTTTGCTATGATTTTCTAGAATTTCTGTATATGCCTCACTTAAATCTATTGATCTATCAAATTGCTCTAGTGCTTCACTTATATCTTTTTTAGCACGGCGTGCTTTTACATGTTTGAAGAAATGCTCTCATGATTCACTTATATTAATTTGAGAGTTCGTAATTTTGAAGAAATCCTCTCATTCTTCACTTATATAATTTTGAGATATGAAACTTTTATGCTCATGTTCTTCACTTATATCTTTGTGAGCTTGTCAAAAGCAATTGCAATATATGAAACTAGTCCCAAAGTGATAGATATTTAAGAGGGGTATAATAAAAACTTTCATGAATGTAATTGTACAAATTAAACTTGATTCTTTGTAATAGTTTTTAGACATGATGATAGTGATATGTGAGTTATGTTAGTGAGTAATTATGCTTAGTAAGAATGTTGATGTTAAGGTTTGTGATTCCCTATGCAAGCACGAAAGTCAATAGTTGTGATACGAAATTACATCCTACTTAGGGTGCATTATTCGGTGTTAGTTATGTTTAATGCTCGCTTATGTGATTTTTTTTTCTTGGTTGGATGCTTATCAATCTATTTGTTAGCCTTCACTTGTACGAAGTACAAATACTACTTGTGCATCCAAAATCCTTAAACCCAGTTTTGCCATATGAGTCCACCATACCTACCTATATATGGTATTTACATGTCGTTCCAAGCAAATTTTATGTGCCATCTCTAAATTTGAAAATAAATTTTCCTTTTTGTGTGCTCGTACCTCTCATGAAATGGTAGAGGGTGGCCGATATTTTTCCATGCCAGATGTGTTATTCTTAAGATGAGTGTTTATTCACTTGCCATTGCACGAGAGTATGGCGGTAATAGGGATGCTCAGTACCGAAATGAAAGAAAGATTTTTTTACTTTATGTTGTCAAATAACAAATTACTTGGAAAGTGTTGGTATGGAAGGCAACCGTGGACTTGACTAGCCAAAGAAAGTGAAAGTATGGTCGCAAAATGAATAAAGTTTATTTTCTATTCGGGAACCGCTTATGATGTATCTAGCATGGAAAGATATTGAAATCTCTCGGTCATTTTCGTTGACAGGAAAGGCATGCCACCCAAAATATTTTTCTCTATCAGTTTAAACCTTGATCTCTGGCACCTCCACAAATCCCTTCTTCCCTCTGCGAAGGGCCTATCCATTTACTTTATGCAATTTTTATTTTTCAATTTGAGTCTCCATCTTCTCTTATAAAGCACCAACTGGGAGGCACTATGATCGTACTTGAGCATTAGGTGTAGCTAATATTTGAGTGTGCTTCATGAATGGATCAATGATCTAGCATGATGAGCTAGGGATAACTTGCTTTACTGTTGATATTTTGAAAGACATGGTTGCTTGTTGATATGCTTGAGTATTAAAGTTTTCATGTCAAAACTAGACAATTGCTTTGAACCATCTAAAAGTCCAAATGTCCATGCTGTAAAGAAAAGAATATGTGATGAACATGTTAGGCAACATTCCACATCAAAAAAAATCTGTTTTTATCATTTACCTACTCGAGGACGAGTAGGAATTAAGCTTGGGGGTGTTCATACGTCTCCAACATATCTATCATTTTTGCTTGTTACATGTTGTTATATTATCAATCTTGGATATTTTACACTCATTTTATAGCAACTTTATATCATTTTTTGGGACGAACCTATTGACACAGTGCCAAAGTGCCATTTTATATTTTTGCTTGTTTTTTACTTCGCAGAAAATCAATACCAAATGGAGCCCAAATGTCCTGAAAAGTTTTGGAGATTTTTATTGGACCAGAAGACCCCATATGGGTCAAGCACCTACCAGAGATGAGGCCTAGCATGCCCACCACCCACCAGGGTGCGCTAGAGGCCCCTAGCGCAGCCTGGTGGGTGGTGCCCACCTCGGGCCCCCCCTCCACTGACTATCAAGCCTATAAATTCACAAATATTCGGAAAACCCTAGGGGAGTCGATGGAACACAATTCCATCCGCCGCAAGTTCCAGAACCTCGAGATCCAATCTAACACCATCAGAAAGGGGTTCATCTTCATCATAGGTGCCTCTCCGATGATGTGTGTGTAGCCCACCGTAGACCTATGGGTCCGTAGGCAATATCTAGATGGCTTCCTCTGTCTCTCTCTCTCTCTTGATTCTCAATACAATGGTGTCTTGGAGATCTATTTCATGTAATGACTTTTGCGGTGTGATTGTCAGGATCCGATGAATTTTGAGCTCATGATCAGTTTCTATCCATGAATATGATTTGAGTCTTCTTTGATCTCTTATTTGCATGATTACTTATAGCCTCGTATTTCTTCTTCAAATATTTGGTTTCGTTAGGCTAAGTAGATAGATTTTTTCTTGCCATGGGAAGAGGTCCTTTGTGATGGGTTCGATCTTGTGGTGTTCTTTCCCAGTGACAGAAGGGGCAGCAAGACACGCATGTATCATTGCCATTGAGGATAACAAGATGGGGTCTATTCCTACATGAATATATCTTGTCTACATAACGTCACCATTCTTATTGCATTACTCCGTTTTCCCATGAACTTAATACACTAGATGCATGTTGGATAGCAGTCGATGTGTGGAGAAATAGAAGTAGATGCAAAATTGTTTCAGTCCACTTATCTTGGATGTGATGCCTATATAATGATCATTGCCTAAATATCGTCATGATTATTTGATTGTCTATTAATTTCCCAACAGTAATTTGTTCACCCACCATGTGTTATACTCATGAGAGAAGCCAGTAGTGAAACCTATGGCCCCTGGGTCTACTTTTCCAACATATTGCTTTCTGATCTACTATTTTGCCTTTTTGTTTTCAGATCTATTAATCCTAAAAAACCAAGAATACCTTGCTGCACTTTTTGTTTACTTATTTTATTTTGTGTTCTTGTGAGATCTATTTGCCAAAACTATCATTACCTAATCTATCCTTTTACCGTTGAGAGCTTGACAACCTCTCTTACGCATCGGGTTGCAAGTATTTGTTATTCGTGTGCAGGTGTTGTTTACGTGGATGCGTGATCTTACTCTACGGATTGATACCTTGGTTTCATAACTGAGGGAAATACTTACCGTCGCTGTCCTGCATCGTCCCTTCCTCTTTGGGGAAATACCGACACAGTCCCAAGCCAAGTCATGTCCCAGCGAAAGTATTATGACGTTCCTTACCCCAATATTTTGCTTGATATTGAGAAGAGTACCAAGGAGTATATGACTACACAATTTGAGCATAATAAGTATTTTACTGAGGATCTTAAAGAAAACTCTACCGCACTAGAGGCCATAACAAAACAACTTGATGGTATTAGTAGAGAAGTTTCTAATCTCCAATCTAAGTATGCTCACGCTGAAAATCTGCTAGGTAAAATATCTGATGCACAAGCCACTTTAGTAAATCAAATGGCCGCTAAGCCAGTTTCTCTAGAGGATAACAATGATGAAGATCTTAAAATGATTGGTGTTTTCTCTATTGATTCCTTGTTTAGTAATGTCATAATTGATGATAAAGGGATTGAAGAAGTGTCAACTTTAGCTAGAGGGTGTCCCAATAATTTGGAGGGTGAAATCATGATGATTTTTTTGATAAAAGTCGGTTTGGAGAGGTCAAAACTTTAAGTAGTGATGTGCCCACTATTTTTTATTACAAAGACTTTAATTATGAGATTTTCTCCTTGGTTGATTGTATTTATTTGCTGCAATCTATGATAAATTCACCCCATGCTTATGAACAAAATAAAGCTTTTACTAAACATATTGTTGATGACATGATGAAATCCTTAGAAGAAAAGTTGGAATTAGATATTTCAATTCCTAGAAAATTGCATGATGAGTGGGAACCTACCATTAAAGTCAAGATTAAAAATTATGAATGTTTTGCTTTGTGTGATTTGGGTGCTAGTGTTTCCACAATTCTGAAATATTTATGTGATGTGCTTGGTCTCACCAATATTGAAGAATGTTCTCTTAATTTGCACTTGGCGGATTCTACTTTTCAAAAGCCTTTGGGAAGAATTAATGATGTTCTTATTCTTTAAAATAGGAACTATGTGCCCATTGATTTTAGTGTTCTTGATATTGATTGCAATCCGTCTTGTCCTATCATACTTGGTAGACTGTTTTTACGCACTATAGGTGTTGTGATTGATATGAAAGAAAGCAACATTAAATTTCAGTTTCCACTTAGAAAGGGTATAGAACACTTCCCTAGAAAAAGAATTAAGCCACCATATGAACCAATCACGAGGGCCTTCTATGGAGTGAAAACTAAGAATGACAATACTTGAATTAATGCATTATGCCTAGCTAGGGGCATAAAACGATATCGCTTGTTGGGAGGCAAACCAATGAGTAAGATATTTTTATCTTTTCCTTTCTATTTTTGAGTGTTTGAACAATTATGCCTCTGTTATGATTGTGTTTTTATGTTTTAATTAGTGTTTGTGCCAAGTAAAACATTTAGGATGATTCGTGAGATGAGTAGAAACAATGTTGAATGTGAAACAGAAACTTTGTCTCGAGTGCACGAAATTTCATTTTTTTGGTGGGAAATGATAATGATCTGAAATTATAACACAATATTGAAAAACAAATTCATTACGTTTTCCTAATTTTCAGAATTTTTAGATTTACCTAAGTGTGTGTAGAGTACAGATTACTACACACTGTTTTGTCTGAAACATATTTTGTTTTCGTTGCTTTGTGTGCTTGTTTTGATGAATCTATGGCTTGTATCAGAGGGTATTAGTCATGGTAAACTTAGAGTACATTATATATAATGCAATAATAAAATATGAATGGGTTTACAGAAGCACTTATAGTTGTGATTTTCTTTATTATACTAACGGATCTCACGAGAATTTTTCAAGTTTTTTGTGATTGAAGTTTTCAAGTTTTGGGTGAGATCACGATGGATGATTGAATAAGGAGTAAGAATATCCTAAGCTTGGGGTGCTACCGCACCCCAAGATAATATCAAAATAGTAACAAGAAACTAAGATTGGGGATGCCCCTAGTGGCATCCCTCTTTCTTCTAACAATCATCGATATTTTACTTGGAACTATATTTTTATTCGTCACATATCATGAGTTTTGTTTGGAGCGTCTTGTATCTTTGCTTTATTTTATTTTTATCCTTTCCATACACACCTATTTAAGAGAGAGAAAATTGTGCTATGTTTTACTAGAATTGCTCTATATGCTTCACTTAAATCTGTTGAGCTATGAAACTGCTCTAGTGCTTCACTTATATCTTTTTGAGCACGGCGTGCTTTTACATGTTTGAATAAATTCTCTCATGCTTCACTTATATTAATTCATGAGTTAGTAATTTTTAAGAAATCCTCTCATGCTTCACTTATATTATTTTGAGAGATGAAACTTGTATGCTCGTGTTCTTCACTTATATCCATGTGAGCTTTTCAAAAGCAATTGCAATATATGAAACTAGTCCCAAAGTGATAGATATTCAAGAGGGATATAATAAAAACTTTCATGAAGATCATTGGACAAATTAAACTTGATCCTTTGTAATAGTTTTGAGACATGACAATAGTGATATGTGAGTTATGTTAGTGAGTAATTATTCTTGGTAAGAATGTTGATGTTAAGGTTTGTGATTCCCTATGCAAGCACGAAAGTCAATAGTTGTGCTACGAAATTACATCCTACTTATGGTGCATTATTTGGTGTTAGTATGTTTAATGCATGCGTATGTGATTTTTCATTTCTTGGTTGGATGCTTCTCAATCTATTTTCTAGCCTTCACTTGTACTAAGTACAAATACTACTTGTGCACCAAAATCCTTAAACCCAGTTTTGCCATATGAGTCCACCATACCTACCTATATACGGTATTTACATGTCGTTCCAAACAAATTTTATGTGTCATATCTAATTTTCAAAATAAATTTTACTTTTTGTGTGTTCATACCGCTCATGAAACGGTAGGGGGTGACCGATATTTTTCCATGCTAGATGTGTTATTGTCAACATTAGTGTTTATTCACTTGTCATTGCACGAGAGTACGGCGCTAATAGGGATTCCCATTCCCAAAATGAAATCAAAAGAAATAAAAATATATTTACTTTATGTTTCAAATAATAAATTCCTTGGAGAGTGTTGGTATGGAAGGCAACCGTGGATTCGGCTAGCCATGGAAAGCGAAAGTATGGTGGAAAAGGAATAAACTTTATTTTCTGTTTGGGATCCGCTTATGAAGTATCTAGCATGGAAAGATATTGAAATCTCTTGGTCCTTTTCATTGACAGGAAAGGCATGCCACCCAAATTATTTTCTCTATCAATTTAAACCTTGAGCTCTGGCACCTCTACAAATATTTACTTCCCTATGTGAAGGGCATATCCATTTACTTTGTGCAATTTTTAATTTTAATTTGAGTCTCCATCTTCTCTTATAAAGCACCAACTAGGAGGCACTATGCTCGTACTTGAGCATTAGGTGTAGCTAATATTTGAGTGTGCTTCATGAGTGGATCAATGATTGAGCATGATGGGCTAGGGATAACTTGCTTTAGTGTTGATATTTTGAAAGACATGGTTTCTTCTTGATATGCTTGAGTATTAAAGTTTTCATGTCAAAACTAGACTATTGCTTTGAACCATCTAAAAGTCCAAATGTTCATGCTAAAAGAAAATAATATGTGATGAACATGTTAGGCAGCATTCCACATCAAAAATTCTGTTTTTATCATTTACCTACTCGAGGACGGGTAGGAATTAAGCTTGGGGATGCCGATACGTCTCCAACGTATCTATAATTTTTTTCTTCTTCCATGTTGTTATATTATCAATCTTGGATGTTTTACACTCATTTTATAGTAACTTTATATCCTTTTTTGGACTAACCTATTTACATAGTGCCAAAGTGCCAGTTGTTGTTTTCCTTGTTTTTTTACTTCGCATAAAATCAATACCAAATGGAGCCCAAACGTCCTGCATTTTTGAAGATTTTGTTTGGACCAGAAGACCCCAAATGGGCCAAACACCTACCAAAGAGGAAGACCAGGGTGCCCACCACCCACCAAGGCGTGCTAGAGGCCCCTAGCACGGCCTGATGGGTGGTGCCCACCTCGGGACCCCCCCCCCTCCACCAACTATCGAGACTATAAATTTACAAATATTCGGAAAACCCTAGGGGAGTCGACGAAACACAATTCCAGCCGCTGCAAGTTCCAAAACCTCGAGATCCAATCTAACACCATCACAGAGGGGTTCATCGTCATCATAGGTGCCTCTCTGATGATGCGTTAGCAGTCCACCATAGACCTATGGGTCCGTAGGCAGTAGCTAGATGGCTTCCTCTATCTCTATGATTCTCAATACAATGGTCTCTTGGAGATCTATTTGATGTAATGACTTTCGTGGTGTGTTTGTTGGGATCCGATGAATTTTGATTTCATGATCAGTTTCTATCCATGAATATGATTTGAGTCTTCTTTGATCTCTTATTTGCACAATTACTTATATCCTCGTATTTATTCTTCGAATCTTTGTTTTAGTTAGGCCAACTAGATCGATTTTTCCTGCCATGGGAAGAGGTGCTTTGTGATGGGTTTGATCTTGCAGTGTTCTTTCCCAATGACAGAAGGGGCGGCAAGACACACACGTATCATTGCAATTTAGGATAAAAAGATGGGGTATATTCTTACATGAATAGATCTTGTTTACATCATGTCACCGTTCTTACTACATTACTCTGTTTCTCCATGAACTTAATACACTAGATGCATGTTGGATAACAGTCGATGTGTGGAGTAATAGAAGTAGATGCGGAATCGTTTCGGTCTACTTATCTTGGACGTGATGCCTATGTAATGATCATTGCTTGGATATCGTCATGATTATTTGATCATCTATCAATTTCCCAATAGTAATTTGTTCACCCACCATTCGCTATATTCATGAGAGAAGTCACGAGTGAAACCTACGGCCCCCGTGTCTACTTTTCCAACATATTGCTTTCCGATCTACTATTTTGTCTTTTTGTTTTCAGATCTATTAATCCAAAAAAACCAAAAATACCTTGTTGCATTTTTTGTTTACTTATTTTATTCAGTGTTCTTGCGAGATCTATTTGCCAAAACTATCATTACCTAATCTATCTTATTACCTTTGAGAGCTTGACAACCTCCCTTACGCGTCAGGTTGCAGGTATTTGTTATTTGTGTGTAGGTGATGTCTACATGGGTGCATGAACTTCCTCTACGATTGATACCTTGGTTTCATAACTGAGGGAAATACTTACCATCGTTGTGTTGCATCATCCCTTCCTCTTTGGGGTAATACCGATGCTGTCTCAAGCGACGTCAATCCCCCAAGGGTCGGCTCATCTTATTGAGATGACTCGGGTCTTGATAACTATAGAAGAATTCGACTTGTAGCCCCCAAGGGCCAGCTCATCTTCTTGAGATGAGTCGGGTCATGGTAATTGTATAAGAATTTTTCCTGTAGCCCCCAAGGGCCGGCTCATCTTCTTGAGATGAGTCAGGTCTTAATAATTGTATAAAAATTCGACCTATAGCCCTCAAGGGCCGGCTCGTCTTCTTGAGATGAGTTGGGTCTTCATAATTGTATTCTATGGAGAGAATTGATATGCATTAGCCCCCAAGTGTCGAGTATATTTCTTGCAATCTGTTTGAGACTTTGCTTGTCAGTCATACTATATTTTTTACTGTTGATCACTTTGATAACTTTGAATACACAGGAAATTTTGAGGATAACTGAGTCTAATGTGAGCGATTTGAAAAAGGACCTTGCAGTGGGACAAACTTCTCGGGCAGAGGTAGAACAGAAACTATGATTATCCTTGGAGGAGCTCGAGAAAACCAAGGCGGGTTTTGAAAAAGAGAGAGGAAATCATTTGAAGCTGAGAAAACTGCCTTGATCTAGCATTCTGAAAAAGTTGAGTCATTGGAAAACAGTCTTTGAAGAATTGCTCGGGTTAAAATGGCATATTGACCACATGACTCAAGCCATCTTTGGTGAGAGTCTTGAGAAACTTTTTGTTAATCCGTCTAATACTCATTTATGAACATAAGTCGCCCGACGACTCATGTACTTAAATTTTTTGCAGGTCGCCGCACTTGCAATCTTCAGGATAATTGCTTGCTAAAGCAAAAGGTTGTATATGCATTAACGGATCATCTTTACACTGGAAGCATGTGCACAATCAAAGCTTTCATGGGGAACAAAGATCCAGTGAAGCTCATAATAGATGTGCTAACATTCCTCTCTACGATCCCAAAGCAAATTGGAAAGCTCAAGAGATCAGCCGCCCGAGCTGGAGCTACATATTCCTTGAGTCGAGCTTTGGCTTACTTAGCAGAGCTTGACCTGGCAGAGATGGCTGGGGGGTTTCCAGCGTTGAAGGTGGATGGGTCAGCTTTTACTGAACATGACTATCTTCAGTGCGTCAAGGCGGCTCAGGTGTTTGCGAGCCAGCTCGTGAATGACATGTCCTTGAAGAGCTATCATCCAGCTTATGACTCAAACAATGCCTGAGTTCATCCGCCCTTGTTTAAATCAGTGAGTCTGATCCATAGCGCCGTAAGCACCTCTTCGCCCCTGACGTTAACCCGTCTCCCATTTTGAACAAAGAAGCCATATTCGAAAGCCTTGACCCACTACAACTAGATCTTGGACGACCTCCAGATCGTAGACCTAGAAACTCGAGCGGAGGACAACCCAGAGACATCCCATGCACAAGACCAAATCGAAGCTTAACCCTGAAAGCATAGAGGCTAGGTTACGGAAAACTTTGATTGTATTGCTCGGGCCTGAAGTGCCTTGTAATATTTTTAAGTCTATAGTTGTTTTACCCGTGTCGTGCCTTCATGCACACTTTCCAACTCTGCATCATGTCTTGCTGCCAAGGACTTTGTGTACGATCAAGATCTTGCTAACCCGTCTTTAATCCATGCTTGTGCAAACCATACAACTTGTGTCCTCATCTTAATCTGTCTTGGCTGATTTTGCTCAATATGTTTGTTGCTTGTATATGTATGTGCATGTTACTGTAACCTGGTCTCTAAAAACATTTTCTGCAAATTTTGCATGCAAAATGTACTCTAAACTGGACATAATATGGTCACAGTTTCGTAACCCGGTACCCTTACATGAAACAGAGACATAAATAGTGTTTATCTAGAAAAGTTCGCATAGCAAAAATTGTAATAAGCCCGCTCAGTGGGACCTGGTAAAAGGACTAGCTTTCGAGGTTCAAGTCTTGCTTCAATGAAGCGGGTATGATAACCCATGGTTTATCCTATCTCTCTATATGTCGTCTCTCACATGACTCAAGCCAATGTTTTAACCTTGAAAAGTTCAGGGTCCATCAAGGATTGACTTATCAAGAGTACATGGGGTCATATGATCGGAGTCGCATGAAATATACATGCAGTTTTAACCATATATTGTGGCATACCTATTTTGCCGGGTCAAGCGGGTGAGAAAGCTAAACTCGATGAGTTGGAAGCCCCAAAGTGCCCTATGTTTCAAACAATAAAGACTCATGCTCAACTTATAGGATGAAATGACAGAGACCCCGAGTTTCGAGGGTGCCCGATTTATTATATTTGAACATATAGAGGTATTTACAAATTTATTAAGGGGGGATACAAAGTAATGAGATAGTGGATCTAAGTATAGTAAGGCCAAAGTTGAGCGATGTTCCAAGGCCGGGTCATCTCTTATTCAGAGGTGTGTGAACCCGGTCGCAGGTCTATCAGATAATATGGACCATTGTTAAGGTTTTTGCTGACTATGAAAGGACCCTCCCAAGGCGGTGAAAGATTGTGCATCCCTGTTTGATCTTGAATCAAATGAAGTACCAAGTCGCCCTCCTGAAAGGTGCGACTTTTAACTCTATGGCTATGATAGCAACGTAGGTCTTGCTGATATAAACTTGATTTGGCTATTGCTAAGTCATGTTCTTCCTCCAAAGCATCCAAAGAATCCTGGCGTGCTTGCTCATTGTCTGCCTCAACATAAGCGGCAACTCGAGGAGAATCATGACGGATATCACTTGGCAAGGCCGCCTCAGCTCCGTAAACCAGAAAGAAAGGCGTGTAACCAGTAGATCTGTTTGGAGTTTGTCACATCGCTAGCTAGATGTCATAGGATAGCATGTGTGTGCATCATGTTATAATTTTGCATCAACATGAAATGGGGACTAAAAGACACCCCAAGCTCATATCTGAATCAAATTAATTCAAAGTTGTGAAAACTCAAAAAATTCAAAATGCCCTTACAAAATGTTCCCTATGTCTGATAAATATGGACATGATTATAACAGGGGCCATTTTAAATATTTGAAAAATTATAGCAATTTAAAAAGAAATAACAAAGCCTCTGAAAATGCCAAATAAAGCATTATCATTATTTTATGTTTCAAAATATCCTGAAACTTTTTGTAGGAGTTTGAAATATTCAAACTTAATCCTATAAAATATTTGGGGATATTTTATGATTGGCCCAAACATAAATTAAAAAATATCAGAAATTAATATAAAGAAGAAAATAAAATAGAAAGCAAAGGGAGGATGAACCTGGGCCGGCCCAGCTCCATCGTCGTCCTCTTGGCGGCCAGGAGGACGCGCCTGTGCTCGCTGCACGCGCACGTTGGAGCTGCCACGCACCTCTCTGCGTGCCTGCGTCCCCCTACCGCGCTGGCAAGAGGATGAGGATGACGTTGCGTCCCCATTCCTCTCTTCCCCTCGCATTCGCCCCCTCTGCTTTCTTCCTCCTCTGCTCCGCCATGGCTGACGGTGTCGTTAGCTTGCCGCCGTAGTTCTAGCTGCTCCCCCTCGCTTCTGAGCCCTCCAATCGCTCTGCCTCATCGCCTTCTCCCTTCTCGCCGAGCCTCGCATCGCCAGGAGCCCCAAAGCGTCGTCCCCGAGCTCGTCTTCCACCTCGGACCCGATCTTTGCCGTCGTTGAATCGTCGTCTCTGAGCCCTCCCCGAGCAAGCTTTCGACGGCTTCGACCCCGTAGTGAGCTTCCGGCTCTTTCCCCTCTCTTCCCCGGACTTTTCCCCCTCTGTAGGCCCCGATTGCGCCGGCTCCTGAATGACCCGCCACACGAGCTCATCGCCGGCGATGCTCCGGTGACCAGTTGGTCCATTAGAGAGCACCATCGAACTCGTGAGGCTGCGTAGTGCTTGTAGGTGCCAAGTTCCGGTCGTGTCGTGCCCTGGTTCGACGAGCTCGTGCTCGTCCGAGCTCCGGTAGCCGCCGTGCTCATCGCCTGTGCCGATTCCGGCCATCCCAGCCCCTGGGAAGTGTCGGGCTCGAAGCGTGGGAGCAAGCAGAGTAGTTTGGTGCCCTCCGCGTCCGTTTGGTCACCAAAGGAGGAATCCTGACCCCCTCTGCCGTCCCTGACGTCGTCGGCGGCTCAACGCCGGCGAGTCAACCGGCGCTGACCACGGGGTTTGACCCCCAGGTCAACTAGCAAGTGGGCCCGATCGTTTAATTAGAATTAGAATAGGAGAGAAATTAATTAACTAATTAGTTGCTGACCAGTGGGCCTAGTGTTGATTAAGTAATTAGGATTAGTTTTAATTCTCTAGTTAAGTGATTAAGTCACTCACATGAAGGCCCCACCTTGTCAGGTTTGACTTGGCCTGGTCAGCTGACTTGCTGACGCCATGATGACGTTAGGCTGATGCAATAAAAGGAATTTCTAGTTTTTAAATAATTCTAGAAAATGTTTAAAACTTCAAAATTTCATATAAATTAATCTGTAACTCAGATGGAAATAATTTATATATGAAAATTTATCAGAAAAATCCAATGAATCTAATGGTGCTATTATCATGCATGTTAGAGCAACCTATGTAGAAGAACATTGACATTTGCTAATAGGTTAAAATATGGATTTTGAAATGAAGAACGATTTTGAACCTATATTCAAACTCACTTCAAATTAACTTGGACAATAGCTGCATTAGCTCATCCATACATGATGCCATGTAATGATCATGCATCATATTGTTGCACTTGCGTGTATTGATTTCTATTTATCTGCATTACGGTAGGCCCTGCTTCTGAGGATACCCCCGAGTATTCTAACGAAGGAGAGAACCTTCCTGCTACCCAGCAAGGCAAGCAACCCCCTTGATCATTCCAATAACATCCCACTCTCTCGGTCCTGCTCTTGTTTATTGCATTAGGACAACCATTCACATGTCTGTCATACACGGGAGATGAACCTATTCTTCTGCATGACATGTCATTGCCACAGTAAATAGCTAAACCTTGCAACCTAGCATACCTAGTAGATGCTTGTGCCATGATGTGCTTAGCTTACTTTGCCTGCTATGCTTAGAGTTGTGTCAGGTCTGTTTCATCTGGGTGATGAACTGGAGTGAAACCATGTTGTTCTGATGTGATAAGCTTATGATGAACTCGATTTGGTAAAGGTAGCGATGAGAGTATATGTATGAGTACATAGCGGGTTGTCTCATTGGGACCATACTTAGGAACTGAGTTCCATGTTTGTGGTCCAAGACTAGATACTACCACATGCTGGGCCCTAAAATATGACCCCGCTCGACTTATCAGTTGCTTAGTCCTTAGTCCAGGAGTTGCAACTAGTTTCTGGTGTTTATAGCATGCTGGAGGCCATGCGTAGCGCTGACCCTAGGGGTGGGCTACGACGCGGTAGGCAGCGGCACGGTGTACCAAGGGTCACCTGAATGGTGGGCTTGGGAACCCTGCGCACATCGTTTGGGGCCGTAGCGGAAACTTCGGCCGGACTTCCGTGCGGGTTCAGTCTCAAATAGGCGATAGCTTGGACTAGAGGTCTTATGTGATTGACGGTCATGGCCGACTCCCTCACTGGGCTTCCACTTGAAGGTTGCCGAGGTGCATGGTTTTAAGAGCACACGTCGATAAGTGGCGAGAGCGTGTGTGAAGAAGTACACCCCTGCAGGGTATGAAACTATTCGAATAGCCGCGTCCTCGGATATGGACTACTTGGAAAACTTATGTTGTTCATAGATAATCAAAATGGATACTCATAAAAATATCAAGACAAGTGTGAGTACCATGGATGGCACTCTCCCAGGAGAGGGAAGTGAATCCATGGTGGTGTATTGTCATGGAGTTAGTGGACTCGTGTGTGATAACTAAAATCTAAACAAAGAGCTAAAAATGGTGTGGTGTAGGTTAGCCATGAGTCAAAGCTGGCATTGCTGCATAAACTCCACCACTCCCCTTGTGGATACATGAGCATGAATAGACTAGGTCTGTTTTAAAGACTTGATGAGTACGTTTGTACTCACGTTTGCTTAATAAATGTTGCAGATGAGACCCAGGACCCATCAGGTGGGTTCTATCTAGATGTTGATGATGTCGAATAGCTGGTGTCCCAGCTACAACCTTATGCCCTGTGGCGGGTTGTAGATAGTCAGGCCATGTGCCTTTTTACCCTTTCATATGTCTGTACTCAGACAGCGTATGCTTCCGCTTGGTTTGTATGAACTTGTTTGTATGATTTGAGTGTCGGGTCATGTGACCCCTATCTGTAAGAACATGTTATGCAAGGCTCGTCTGAGCCCCTTAAATAAAAGTTGTTGTATGGTTATGTTGTGATTCCATGGTTGTATCTATGCATATCGGGCATGTCGTGCGTACATGTGATGTGCAACGGTATGTATGGGATCCGACACCTAGTCGTGTGCCTTTAGCAGTACTCTTTACGGGAAACTGCCTCTTTGTGCTTCCATCGAGCCATGGTAGCTTGCTACTGCTCCAGGCACATTGATCGACCGGCATGTATCCTTATTTGCTGTTGTGTTTGTTCCTTCGGGGAAATGTCTCGTTGTGTAATGGAGTCCCTGTAGCCTTCTATGACTCGTCTATGTGCAATGATGGCATTTATGTCTCACGACATAATGGAGTCCTTGTAGCTTGCTATGACTCATCTACACACGCTTGAGGCCGACACCTGCATTGATGGGTTACGTATGCCTGTTTCCATACGGATGTGCCACTTGGGTTCTATATGACTAGTCATGTCACCCTGGGTTCTCTGTCGTTTGATTGCCAGCGACATGTTCACATACGTGAGCCAAAAGATACAAACGGTCCCAGCTAAGGTAAGGCTGCAGCCGTGGAGCTTACCGTGCGTGAGGCCGCAAAGTGATGTGATATGTTACAGTCTGGATTCATATGACTTAGGATCGGGGTCCCAACAGAGTTGTTTTAATACTCCAAAGCACCAAGGGAAGTTCCTCAACCGAACATCCTGGGGTACGCTATAGCGGAACCATGAGTCGGGGCTTGATCCCTCTCAATATCTCTTGATTAGCCTGCTAGGCTTGTCCATTAGATTGTGGATGCGCCACTGCTGCTAAGTCAAGATGAATATGCTCTTTCTGACAAAATTGTTGCATGGCTCCTTTGGATAGATTGGTACCACTGTCAATAATGATACTATGGGGATAACCAAAATGGTAGATTAACTTCTTTACAAACTTAACAGTTGTTTCCGCATTGCAACTGCTGACAGGCTCTGCACCAATCCACTTGGTGAATTTATCAACCGCCGCCAGTAGGTGAGTCTTTTTATCAAAGACATTTTGATTGGGACAACCATATCAAGCCTCCAGACTGCGAATGGCCGAGTAATCGGGATCATGCGAAATTCCTGAGCTGGCAAATGAGCTTGTCGGGTAAACTTTTGACATCCATCGCACTTACGCATGATATCTTCAGCGTCTGTGTGAGCTGTCAGCCAATAAAACCCCATGGCAAAAGGCTTTGTCTACCAAAGATCTTGAGCTGGGATGATGTCCATAGTCGCCAGTGTGGATCTCATTAAGGATTTCTTGTCCTTCCTCACGGGAGACACAACGTTGAAAAACACATTTGCTACTCTGTCAGTGCAACTCGCCTCTAACAATAGTCATAGATTTGGATCGCTAGATTATTTGACGAGCCTCGATTTCCTCTGCTGGGAGCTTGCCCCTGGTTAAATAAGACAGATACGGGACTGTCCATTCTAGAATAGCATGGAGAGCCTCCACATAGTGTGATTCTGGGTCAGGAATAGCTATGTCCTCTTCAGATGGTAATTTTACCGAGGGGTTATGAAGGACGTCTAAAAAGAGATTCAGAGGAACCGACTTCCGCTGAGAATCGAGTCGTGATAATGCATCAGCCGCCTCGTTTTGCCGCCGATCAATATGGTCGACTTGATAGCCTTGAAAATGAACCGCCACATCCGAGACTGCCCATCGGTAAGCCGCCATCAGGGGGTCTTTAGAATCCCTAGTCCCCGAGACTTGCTGAGCCACCAAATCTCAGTTGCCCAAACACCTGACCCAGCTAAGATTCATCTCTTTAGCCATTCTGAGTCCATGTAGGAGGACCTCGTACTCAGCTGCATTTTTAGTACATGGGAACATGAGCCGTAAAACATAAAAAATTTGTCACATTTTGGAGAAGATATAAAAACTCCAGCCCCCGATCCTTCTAATTGCCTGGATCCATCAGAGTGTATAGTTAAGTAGGTGTTATCTGGCCTATCTTCTGGAATCTGCAACTCTGTCCAATCATTGATGAAATCGACTAGTGCTTGGGATTTGATGGCTGAACGAGGCATGTATTTCAGTGGTGAGGGACAAGCTCGATTTCCCACTTGCCGATCCGTCCAGTAGCCTCCTGATTTTGTATGATGTCCCCAAGAGGTGCTGAACTACCCATAGTAATTGAATGTTCCTGAAAATAATGTTTCAGCTTCTGGCTCGCCATGAACACTCCGAAAACCAGCTTCTTCCAATAGGGATATCGTTGCTTGGATAAGGTTAAAACTTCACTAACGAAATAGGTCGGCCGCAGAACTGGATACTCCATTGTTGCCTCCTTCCTCTCAACAACAAACGCGACACTTATCGCCTTTGAGTTAGCGGCAATGTACAGGAGCATGGGCTCTTTGTCAGTTAGAGCGGCTAAAATGGGCGGCTCAGCCAACTTCTTCTTGAGGGATTCAAAAGCTTTGTTAGCCGCATCATTCTAGAAAAACTTGTTTGTTTTCCTTAACAACTAGTAGAGGGGAATCGCCTTTTCACCAAGGCGGCTTATAAACCGGCTCAATGTTTCTATGCAGCCAGCCATGCACTTGACCTGGTTCATGTTAGCCGGCTTAGCCAGCGAGGTAACTACCTTTATCTTGTCTGAGTTAGCTTCAATGCCTCGTTTAGACACCAGGAACCCCAGTAGCTTGCCTCTTGTCCAAGTTGGAGCGGCTAAATAATGTAATCATGAACATTATGCCTGATTTGTGGGTGAAGGCAATTCTGAACACAACGTTGATAAGTTGCCCCGACACTTTTGAGCCCAAAAGGCATAGAGACCTAGCAAAAAGCTCCAAAGGGGGTTATGAAAGTCGTCTTCTCTTGATCCTCCTTTGCCATCTTGATTTGGTGATAACCAGAGTATGCATCCAGGAAACACAAGCGCTCGCAACCCGCCATAGAGTAAATGATCTAATCGATACGGGGAAGAGAAAAATGATCTTTGGGACAGGCTTTATTCAGATTTGTGTAGTCAACACACATTCGCCAGGTGTTGTTCTTTTTCACAACCAGCACCGGGTTAGCCAACCACTCAAGATGAAAAACTTCAATGATAAACCCGACAGCTAGGAGCCAGGCTACCTCTTCCCCAATAGCCTTGAGCTTCTCCTTGTTGAAACAACGAAGATATTGCCACATTGGTTTCATTTTAGGATCCACATTGAGGCGGTGATCAGCGAGTTCTCTCGGGACTCCGGGCATGTCAGAAGGTTTCCATGCAAAGATGTCCCGATTCTCATGGATGAACTCGATGAGCGTGCTTTCCTATTTGGGATCTAAGTCGGTCCCAATGGTGAACTGCTTGGATGAGTCGCCTTCCATGAAATCTATCTGCTTGCTATCTTCAGCCGGCTTGAACTTGAGCTGTGACTCAGACTCTGTGGTTGGTTTCTTGAGATGACTCATATCATCCAGGTCGACATTGGTCGTGTAGAACTTCAGCTCCTCAGCAGCGCAAGACGACTCAGCATAGGTCGTGTCTCCTTACTCGCACTCTCGAGCAATTTCTCTGTTGCCCTTTATAGTGATTGTACCTTTGAGACCTGGCATCTTAAGCTACAGGTAGACATAACACGGGCAAGCCATAAAACGGGCATAAGCCGGTCTTCCAAAGAGAGCGTGGTAAGGGCTCTTTATTTTTGACCACCTCAAAATTAAGAGGCTCGCACCTATAGTTATACTCATAACCAAAAGCAACATCGAGTTTAACCCGCCCAATCAGTTATGCTAACTTTCCAGGAACCACGCTGTGAAAAACAGTGGTTGAAGTTTGCAAGCAACTATCGGGGAGGTTCATCTGTCGAAAGGTGTCGTAATAAAGGATGTTAATGCTGCTACCTCCATCCATCAAGACCTTGGTGAGGGTATATCAACCCACCTGAGGCGCCACCACCAAAGCCAAGTCCCCCAGGTTATCAACCCTAGGAGGGTGACCCTCCCTACTCCAAGCGTTTGGCTGCTCAAACCAATTAAGGTATTGGGGAGCTGTCGGCTCAACCATGTTGATGCCCTCTGATTTAGTTTCCTATCTTGCTTGCAAGTATTGGTGGTGAACATATGGTATTGGTTAGTACTCTGTTGTTTAGGACTCCCAGGTGAGCTAGTGTGTGATCCTCCAGGGCCATGCTGACCTAGATGTCCTCCTTGGTGGTTTTGAAAACCCCGGCTTGGAATTCCTGCATGATGTAGCAATTCTCCCATGAATGATTAGCCAGCTTATCCGGGGTTCCATGCTTGGGATAAGGCGCTCTGAGTGCACCTTGATACGTCTCTGTTATAATTTTTGATTGTTTCATGCCAATATTCTACAACTTTCATATACTTTTGGCAACTTTTTATACTATTTTTTGGGGCTAACATATTGATCCAGTGCCCAGTGCCAGTTCCTGTTTGTTGCATATTTTTTTATTTCGCAAAAAATCCATATCAAACAAAGTCCAAAAGCGATAAAACTTATGGAGATTTTTTGGAATATATGTGATTTTTGGGAAAAAGAATCAATGCGAGACGATGCCCGAGGAGGTCACAAGCCTGCTAGGCGCGGCCCACCCCCTGGCCACGCCTAGAGGGCTTGTGGCCACCCCTTAGGTCAGTTGGAGGTGTCCTTTGGCCGAAGGAGAGATAATTTATGGATAAATACCCCCTCAAAATTTCAGCCCGATCGGAGTTACAGATCTCCGGATATTTAAGAAACGGTGAAAGGTCAGAATCTAGGAGCGCAGAAACAGAAGGAAACAGAGAGAGAGAGAGAGAGAGAGAGAGAGAGAGAGATCCAATCTCGGAGGGGCTCTCACCCCTCTGCCGCCATGGACGCCAAGGACTAGAGGGGAAACCCTAGGGAGGAGTTCAAGGAAGAACAAGAAGGAGGGGGGCTCTCTCCCCCCTCTCTCCCGGTGGCATCGGAACGCCACCGGGGCCATCATCGTGACGGCGACTACTCCAACAACTCAGTCATCTTCATCAACACCTCCATCACCTTCCCCCATCCATCTATAGCGGTCCACTCTCCCGCAACCTGTTGTACCCTCTACTTGAACATGGTACTTTTATGCTTCATATTATTATCCAATGATGTGTTGCCATCCTATGATGTCTAAGTAGATTTTTGTTGTCCTATTGGTTGATTGATTATCATGATTGGTTTGAGTTGCATGTTTTGTTATTGGTGATGTCCTATGGTGCCCTCCGTGTCACGCAAGCATGAGGGATCCTTGCTATAGGGTGTTGCAACGTGTTCATGATTTTCCTATGGCGGGCTGCTTGAGTGACAGAAGCATAAACCCGAGTAGGTGGGTTGTTGCATATGGGAGTAAAGAGGACTTGATACCTTATAATGCTATGGTTGGGTTTTACCTTAATGATCTTTAGTAGTTGTAGATGATTTATACAGTTCCAATCATAAGTGCATATGATCCAAGTATAGAAAGTATGTTAGCTTATGCCTCTCCCTCATATAAAATTGCAATAATGATTACCGGTCTAGTTATGGATTTCCTAGGGACAATTCCGCAACTCCTACCACCACTTTTCCACACTCGTTAAACTAACTTAGTTGTTTCTCTATCTTAGCAGCCCCTAGTTTTTATTTCCGTGCTCTTTATTATCTTGCAAACCTATCCTATCACACCTACAAAGTACTTCTAGTTTCATACGTGTTCTAGGTAAAGCGAACGTTAAGCGTGCGTAGAGTTGTATCGGCGGTCGATAGAACTTGAGGGAATATTTGTTCTACCTTTAGCTCCTCGTTGAGTTCGACACTCTTACTTATCGAGAAAGGCTACAATTGATCCCCTATACTTGTGGGTTATCACATCTTCGTAGTTGCGCGTCCTACTCTCCTAATGAGTCCTTCCTAGTTGACGGCTTCGACTCTGGCTTTTGAAACCTGTGTCGATGTTAGCCACGAATTTAGACCCGCCTTCGGGCTGCATTTTCTTGTTATTATTGCCTTGGCCTCCATGAGTCCCAGCTTTGGGAGGATGGGTTTCCCTGGCTTTCTCTATGAAGATGTTGTTTTGGCCGGCCTGACGCCGGTCGACACGAGCACGCCGAGCCGGCATGACGATGTTGGTGCAGATGTCCGGCTCAGGTTCTGACTCATCGATCTTGCCGATGAAGATATGGATCTTATCAAAGGGGACCCGGTACCTGAACTCGTTTGAGTCGGCCTCGGGACCCCAACTTGAATTGTCAATGTAGAGCTTGCCGCGGCGGCTCTTGGTCATTTGACCAGCCGCATAGCTCCTGAACCCTGGAAGAGCTCCCTCTGAGAACTCAACTCCATCGCTCAAAGGCCCCACGGTGCGCACCAACTGTCATGGTTTTGTCATGACATATGCTCTCATAGGAGAACTTATGTGTGAGGCCATCGTCGTTGTGTGGCGACTCAAAGGGGTTGATCGGGAACGAGATATGGATTTACCCAGGTTCGGCCCCTCGAATGGAGATAAAAGCCCACGTCCTGCTTTCATGTCTATATTGATGGTGTTCTCAATTACAAGGGTGTGGAATCGCTAACCTAGCTTTCGGAAGTTTCTAACCTACCCTATTGACCTCAGGGGCTCTCCTTTATATACAGGTCGAGGCCCCGAGTTTACAAGAGTCCAAGCCATATTATCTCTCCTGACCTATTACAATTCTATCATATCTTGTCCCTCAACTTAGGAAAGCTTCTGGCATCTTCCACCTTATGGGCCTTGAGTCGCCGTCTTCATGTACTGGGCGCTAGGCGTCTTACTCGGTAAGTCTTCTTGCTTGCCTTTCTATCACCTCTATGGCCCATCGAGCATATGCTCCTTAAGACGCCCATGGTCTAACCTGGTCCAAACATCTAGTTATACCACGGGGTCATATCCCCGACAGAACCTGTTGTAGTTGTCGACAAGCAACATGATGTAGCGACACCCTACTAGCGTTGTCAGGGTGATTGGGACACAGAGGTCCCCATGAACCAGCTCCACGGCTTTATGTGCCCAATAGCATGCCTTCTCGGGAGAGGGAAGACCCCGCTGCTTTTCAGCAAGACACGCATCACATAGCTTGTTGGCGTGCTTGATGTGAGGTAGGCCGCGAACGAGGTTGCCTTGCGCCATCTTCCATAACCCCTCAAAGTGCTGGTGTCCTAGCCAAGCATGCCAATGCCACATGTTCGAAACATGACCCATGGCAAGGCACACATGATGCACGGGTTTAAAGAAGAGCTTATACGGGTGGTTTGGTGAGTAGGTTACCTTTATGATAAGCCTCTCCTATAGGACACACACGGTGATCACACTACGCCGGATGCTGATGTCGAGCCAGCCCTCATCAAGCTGCATGACGCTCACAACGCTGCTATTGATCACCGAGATGAAGTAGACATTTGTGAGTGCCCTTTGATCACACCTCTTGTCAGCGACAATGACGGTCCTGCACCCGTGGATGTGCACCATGGATCCATTCGCAAACCGCGCCTTCCCGATGATTGAGCGGTCCAACTCTGGGAACATAGGGATTGAACCAGTCATGTGGTTCATAGCGCTAGTGTCGAGGAAGAAACCATCATTCTTCTTGCCGCCTGCAAGCCTGGATGTGGTCACGGCTCTCTCCTCGTTGAGGAACATGAAGCTGCACACACATGTCGTTGTCTGGGAGCCATCTCCCACCAACGGTAGACCCCAAACATCTCATCGTCAGGGTGTGGGTGACTTGAGTCATCGTGCGCTCCTCCATGGACTCGATAACCGCCATCATCATGACCAGAACATGGTGCGCTAGATGCGTCGTTGTCGTGCCATCTTGTGCAGGCTTGTCAGGTCCCGAGGTAGTCGTGGACACCGTTGTCGAGGTGTGGCTCCTCAACACCTGGGCCTTCGTAACCTGCCAATCGATAAGGCCTCAAGAACATCGTTGTTGACGGGTGACCTGTCACTAAAGGGATGGTTCCAATCAACGGGCTCCCTGCCTCTCGCACGAAATGTGTGGTTGTCAGGGCCGTGGTCACGGGAGACGTCGTGCTCTACTGCACAGGCTCGACCCTTGCCAACATAATTGCCCTCCCACCATCCATGTCTACCTGCATGAGGTTTGCCTTTGTCACGACTGCCTCTTCGGCTATCCTCTTGTGGCAGTCCCGGACCTAGTGACCCGGTTTGTTGCAGTAGTGGCACTTGCCACCGCTGTCAAAGCCTCGGCCAGCTCCACCCTGGCGTGGCTTATGACTGTGGTTGCCACTAACTCTCTAGGCATGGCCTCTGCCTCTCTTGCGAGCTTTGCTTCGCATGGGGGTGCCTCCCCCACTGTCTAAAGTGTAGTCACGGTTGTGCTGCTGAATGAGTGTGTCTTGCTAATCTTTGGTGAACATCAGTTGCCCACCACTGTGTTTGTCAGTTTTGCCGCCGTGCTCCTCAACGACCTTGAGCCGTCCTACCAGCTCCTAGATTAACATGGTGGAGAGATCCACCAAGCTCTCAATGGACCAGGCCAGTTGTTTGTACTGTCTAGGGACGATGTGGGGGAACTTGAGAATCACCATCTTGTTGCCAATGTGATTCTCGAGTGTTGCAAGCTCGTCTACGAGACCTTGAAGTCGCAAGGCAAAGTCGTTGACTTGTTCACCGGCCTTTGAACCGGATCTCCTCATACTGGAGATGCAAGGTCCAGGACTTCGACTCTTGTACGCGCTCTACGCCAATGCGCAAAGTCTTGATGGTGTCCCATGCTTACTTGGTCCTCTTCTTGGCACCAAGGATGAGCACCATCTTTGGTGGGACGGAGCACAGGATCACCTCCATTGCTAGTCGGTCCTCCTCATACTTGACATCACCGGTTTCCATGGCTTTCCACACATGTTGCGCCTTCATGATGACTTTCATTAGGGGAGACAAACTGGGGTAGTTTTCCATGTGAGGAGAGGAGTTGCTGGACATGCCCATGTTGTGCACGGAGCATGGCGCACCTAGCTCGCCTCCCAGACTATCTTGCAGTGCGAGTGCGTCCGCCACACGCGCCTCCTCAGCCAAGGTCTCCTCGGCGGTCTTGGAGGGGTCGCCGGTGATGCCATCTTTGGTCATATGCTTCAGCATAAATTGAGCTCTGATGCCAATTGTTATCCAAAACTAGCTAACTCGTTTGCTTGGAACCGAATTACACATGTGAAGCACACACATGCTCTTCCCTCCCTTGCTAGTTATGCTCAAGCACACAAGTGAACACACACACACACACACACGCATGCACGCACGCACACACACGCACACTCTCTCTATCTAGAGAGGCTCATGGAGTAGTACTATTTCTTTGCTCTCTGAATAGGAGTGGAATGATTGAAAATCCAACTCTACTCGAGGGCTCATGTGCTTCCGGTCAGAAAAAACCCGAAACAAATACTAAAAAAATCAAAAAAAACCATTTTGTTTTGTGTGATAGATATTTTTATGCGTGAGGTCTGTTTCAAATTTCAACACATTTGAACATTTGATCAGCTCTAGGCAAAAAAGACAAACCGCGTCAGAACATTGTGTGAACAGTAAACCTTTTTACACACCCTGCTTTTGTCTTTTTTGCCGAAAGCTACTCAGTTGTCCAAATGAGTTGAAACTTGAAGCTTATCTCACGCATCAAATTATCTGCCACACACAAAATTGTTTTTTTTGAATTTTTCTATTATTTATTATGATTTGTTTTCGTTAGCATGGGTGCAGCGGAGCTCGGGAGCAGAAACGACGCTCTCTTGAATGATTTGCTACAGCCAGGTGCAGTTCCTTTTATAGCTAGAACATACCGACTATTGGATGCGTGCGTTGACATCAATTACCTAAATGAAGTCAAGGCATACATCTACTTTTCCTTAGGTACTAAGCATATGGAAACTGTAGTAATTTCTTTTTCTTTTACTGATATCGTTGGTACTGCATGTCACCGACATACATACATGCACATGCATGTCTACTGTAGACAGGTTTAAAGCCCAAAGTAACCACATTTCTTGTGAGCACTCGTATCTTTTCAGAAATTTTGAAATCTTTATGATTGATGTTTTGAAATTGGAGAATGGTCAGCACCCCAAGGATGGGAGCACATGATATCCCCCCCATGGGCGTATCATTCACTTGATTGAGCCTCCTAGAGTGAACGACGCAATCATTCCTTCCATTCACCCCTAGAGCGAATGAGACTAGCATCTGCAAAGTCCAGAGTGTATGGAAACTTCTTCGCGTGGCATGATATTTACGAAAATATACGTGGCAAATTCTCTATGTTGCATGTCATTTTTTTTGTTGTAGCAGGCCAAGTCTTGAACATGTGCGGCGACTCTTTTGTTGTACCATGACAAATCTTCATATGGCAATATTTTTCTACCAGCATGGCAACTATTGAACATGTGGGCCATTTACTCTTTTGTGACATGGCAATTTCCGTGTTATGACAGGACAATTCCAACAAGGCAATCTATGATGATGTTGCGAAATTCTATGATGTAGAATGGTAAATCCTAAACATGGGGCAACTCTGCTTTGTATAACATGGCAATTTTGTGTGCGACAACATGGTAAACCTAGAACACATGGTAAGTTTATGTGTTGCAACATGATAATTCTCTCTTCACAACATGGAATATCATGGCAATTCTCTCTTCGCGGCATGACAATCCTCTAGCGGTGTGTGACGAGGGAGCACGGTCATTCGCTGGCTAGAGCCTCCTAGAGAGAATGTCGTCTTTCACTCGTTGGATCCTGTCAGAGTGAACAATCCGTATCAGGGCACCAGGGAGAGCATCTTCTCTTCCTTTTAGTGCAAGTTTTTGCAACACAATGTGATTGGGCATAGATTGTGCATCGCATAGTTGAAACACACATACCTCCTATTTTCACCTACAAGTTGGCAGTCATAGATGGAAGAATTTCTTCATGATGAGGGCAGGTTCTAGTAGAACAACAGGTGCATCAAGAAAGGAAGATCTAAATGTAATTATGTTACTTTTGATAGCACTTCCTGGACACTTGATGAATAGATCAAAAGTTTTCTCGTGATTTTTTTGCATCGAGGAGGCATATGATGCGGAGCGCCACTATGACCAAGCATCCATCAGGTAATATTGGAGGTTTATTTTATTAGTTTTTCTTGTCTTTGCTTGTGTGATTGACATATTCTTCTTGCATCCAAGCATATTCGCATGTATAAACATTATAATGCCACTACCCATTATTAGATACAATATATGTAAGTATGACTGAGTTTATATGCCCCGTTAAAACATTAAAAATTGAAGCACAAAAGACATCCATATAAAACTCAAAGCAAGTAAAGTAAGAAACTTTCTAAAGAGCATTGGAAGAAAGTACTAGAAAACATGAATTATACTTACAAATACATGATCGCTCAGAAAATTAAATTAGTGATTTTGAAGAACTTATAATTGAAATTTAACTTGATTAAGTTTGTGGGAGCTAGATGTTGGAAATATGCCCTATAGACAATAATAAAATGCTTATTATTACATTTCTTTGTTCATGATAATCGTTTATTATCCATGCTATAATTGTATAGATTGGAAACACATTGCATGTGTGGATACATAGACAACACCATGTCCCTATTATGCCTCTAGTAGACCAGCTCGTTGATCAAAGTTGGTTAAGGTTTCCTAGCCATAGACATAATATGTCATTTGATAACATGATCACATCATTGGGAGAATGATGTGATGGACAAGACCCAAACTATAAACATAGCATATGATCCTATTAGTTTATTACTATAGTTTTCTGCATGTCAAGTATATGTTCCTACAACCATGAGATCATGCAACTCACTAACACCGGAGGAGTAACTTGTGTGTATCAAAAATCACAATGTAACTGGGTGACTATAAAGATGCTCTACAGGTATTGCCGACTGTGTTTGTTGAGTGGGCATGGATCAAGTCTGGGATTTGTTACTCCGTATGACGGAGAGGTATCTCAGGGCCCACTCGGTAATACAACATCACAACAAGCCTTGCAAGCAATGTGACTAAAGTGTTAGCCACAGGATCTTGTATTATGGAACAGGTAAAGGGACTTGCCAGTAACGAAATAGAACTAGGTATAGAGATACCGACGATCAAATCTCGAGCAAGTAACATACTGAAGAACAAAGGGAACAGCATACGGGATTAAATGAATCCTTGACATAGAGGTTCAACCGATAAAGATCTTCGTCAAATATGTAGGAACTAATAGGGGTATCTAGGTCCTGCTATTGGTTATTGACTGTATAGGTGTCTCGGTCATGTCTACATAGTTCCCGAACCCGCAGGGTGTGCACACTTAGCGTTCAGTGAAGTTTCGGTAGTATAGAGTTATGTATGGTTGTGACCGAAGGTTGTTTGGAGTCCCAGATGAGACCCCGGACATCACGAGGAGCTTCGGAATGGTCCGTAGGTAAATATTGATATATAGTAAGTCCCGTTTTGGTCATCGAAAAAGTTTCGGGTACTTCGATAGTGTACCGGGAGTGCCGAGAGGGTTCTAGGGGACCACCGGGAGGGGCCATCCATACCAGGAGGCCACATGGGCCTTAGGAGTGGCTCACCAGCCCTTAGCAGGCTGGGCAAGCCAGCCCCTAAGGGCCCATGCGGCTAGGAGCTGGGGAGGAGGAAAAAATCCCAAGTGTGGGAAGGTTTCAGAGTGGAATCCTACTAGGAGTACGATTGGAGGTGGACTCTCCCACCTCCACTGCTTTGGCCAACTCCTAGGGGGAACCCTAGGGGCGCCGGAATCTCTCCCCTTCCTCCTATATATATTGGAGAGGAGAGAGGTCAGCCACACCAGAAAACCCTAAGCCACGGTGCAGCCCTCTCTCCCCGATAGATCGAGTCCTCTAGTTTTCGGTGGTGCTTAGGCGAAGCCCTGCCAGCATAGTTCCACCACCACCGCCGCCGTGTCATCGCACTGCCGGAGAACTCATCTACCTCTCCGCTTCCTCTTGCTGGATCAAGAAGGTGGAGATCGTCATCGAGTTGTACGTGTGCTGAACACGGAGGTGCCGTTCGTTCGGTGCTAGATCGGGACGGATCGTGATAGGATCGCGGGATGCTCGGTGATTTGGATCATGAAGACGTTCGACTACATCAACCGTGTTTCTTAATGCTTCGCACTTAGTGATCTACAAGGGTATGTAGATCCATTACTCCTCTCATAGATTCTCATCACCATGGATAGATCTTGCGTGTGCGTAGAATTGTTTTGTTTCCCATGCAACGTTCCCCAACAGTGGCTTCATGAGCTAGGTCTATGTGTAGATGAGATCACGAGTAGAACACAAAGGAGTTTGTGGGCGTTAACGCTTAGATTTCTTCCTCCCTTGGTCTTTTCTTGATTCAGCGGTATTGTGGGATGAAGCATCCCGAACCAACCTTACTCGTAAGCTTACAAGAGACCGGTTCCATCGACTGGCATGTGACTTTGTTGCATAAAGATGGCTGGCGGGTGTCTGTCTCTCCTACTCTAGTTGGATCAGATTCAACAAAGGCGGTCCTTGAAACTGTTGAATAGCAATTTGTGTATCACCGTTGTGGTTTTTGTGTAGGTGAGAATTATTCTTCCTAGATACCCGTAGCAACCACGTAAAACATACAACAACAATTAGAGGACCTCTTACTTATTTTTGCAGGGTATGTTGTGATGTGATATGGCCAATTACATGATGAGATATATGTGATGTATGAGATGGTCATGTTTTGTATAGAATATCACGACTTGCATGTCGATGAGTACGGAAACCGGCAGGAGCCATAGGGTTGTCTTTAATTATTTTCGCCGTTTTTGCTTTACTTTATCGCTATGAGTTAGCAATAGTCGTAGAAGCAACAGTTGGCATGAAAACTTCCTGGTGACACGTTGATGGAGATCAAGATAATGGAGATCATGGTGTCGCGCCGGTGACGATGGAGATCATGTTGGTGCTTTGGAGATGGAGATCAAAAGCACAAGTTCATGGCCATATCATGTCACTTATGATGTGCATGTGATGTTAATCCTTTTATGCATCTTATTTTGCTTAGGACGATGGTAGCATTATAAGGTGATCCCTCACTAAAATTTCAAGATAAAATTGTGTTCTTCCCGAGTGTGCACCGTTGCGAAAGTTTGTCGTGTCGAGACACCACGTGATGATCGGGTGTGATAGACTCTGCGTTCACATACAATGGGTGCAAGCCAGTGTTGCACGTGCAGAACACTCAGGTTAAACTTGACGAGCCTAGCATGTACATACATGGCCTCGATACACAAGAGACCAAAAGGTCGAACATGAGTCATATAGTAGATATGATCAACATGATGATGTTCACCATTAAAACCACCTCAACTCACGTGATGACCGTACTTGAGTTGGTGAATTTGGATCATGTAATACTCGGATGACCAGAGGGATGTCAATTTGAGTGGGAGTTTTTAAGTAATTTGATTAACTAAACTCATTATCTTGAACAATAGTCTTAGTAACCTTTGCATATTTATGTTGTAGATCAATGGCTCGCGCAGTAGTTCTCTTGAATTTTAATGCGTTCCTAGAGAAAGCCAAGTTGAAAGATGATGGAAGTAACTTTGTAGAGTAGTCCCATAATCTAATGATTATCCTCATGGCTTCCCAGAAGGATTATGTCCTTTATGCACCGCTTGGTGACCCACCCGCTCACGTGTCGTCCGAAGACGTTAAGAACGCTTGGGAGGCATGTTCTGGAGATTACTCAATAGTTCAATATGCAATGTTGTATGGCTTAGAACCAGGACTTCAAAGACATTTTGAATGTCATGGAGCATATGAGATGTTCCAAGAGTTGAAGTTTATCTTTGAGAAGAATGTTCGGATCGAGAGGTATGAGACCTCTGATAAGTTCTATGCTTGCAAGATGGAGGCGAACGGGTCTGTCAGTGAACATATACATACAATATCTGGGTATTCGAACCGTCTGGCTAAGTTAGGGATGCCCCCTCTGCCAGAGGCGATCACTGATAGAGTTCTTCAATCATTTCCACCTAGCTACAAGAGGTTTGTGTTGAACTATAACATGCACGGGGTGACTGATAACCCACAAGTATAGGGGATCGCAACAGTTTTCGAGGGTAGAGTATTCAACCCAAATTTATCGATTCGACACAAGGGGAGCCAAAGAATATTCTCGAGTATTCGCAGCTAAGTTTTCAATTCAACCACACCTGAAAGACTTAATATCTGCAGCAAAGTATTCAGTAGCAAAGTAGTATGGAAGTAACGGTAACGATGGCAAAAGTGACAGTAGCAGTTTTGTAGTGATTGTAGCAGTAGCAACGGAAAAGTAACTTAGCAAGGATCAATATGTGAAAAGCTCGTAGGATATGGATCAGTGATGGGTAATTATGTCGGATGGCATTCATCATGCAACAGTTATAACCTAGGGTGACACAGAACTAGCTCCAATTCATCAATGTAATGTAGGCATGTATGTTGGAAATATGCCCTACAGGCAATAATAAATTAGTTATTATCATATTTCCTTGTTCATGATAATCGTTTATTATCCATGCTATAATTGTATTGATCGGAGACTTAGATGTATGTGTAGATACATAGACAAAACCATGTCCCTAGTATGCCTCTAATAGACTAGCTCGTTGATCAAAGATGGTTAAGGTTTCCTAGCCATTGACATGAGATGTCATTTGATAACAGGATCACATCATTAGGAGAATGATGGGATGGACATGACCCAAACTACAAATGTAGCATATGATCGTGTCATTTTAATGCTACTGTTTTCTGCATGTCAAGTATCTATTTCTATGACCATGAGATCATGCAACTCACTAACACCAGAGGAGTGCCTTGTTTGTATCAAACGTCGCAACGTAACTGGGTGACTATAAAGGTACTCTACAGGTATCTCCGAGGGTGTCTGTTGGGTTGGCATGGATCAAGACTGGGATTTGGTACTCCGTGTGATGGAGAGGTATCTCAGGGCCCACTCGGTAATACAACATCACAACAAGCCTTGCAAGCAATGTGACTAAGTGTTAGTCATGAGATCTTGTATTATGCAACGAGTAAAGAGACTACCGGTAACGAGGTTGAACTAGGTATGGAGATACCGACGATCGAATCTCGGGCAAGTAACATACCGAAGAACAAAGGGAACATCATACGGGATTAACTGAATCCTTGACATAGAGGTTCGACCGATAAAGATCTTCGTAGAATATGTAGGAACCAATATGGACATCAAGGTCCCGCTATTGGTTATTGACCGTAGAGGTGTCTCAGTCATGTCTACATAGTTCTCGAACCCGCAGGGTCTACACACTTAAGGTTTGGTGACCTTTCGGTAGTATAGAGTTATGTATGGTGGTGACCGAAGGTTGTTCAGAGTCCTGGATGAGATCCCGGACGTCACGAGGAGCTCCGGAATGGTCCGGAGGTAAATATTGATATATAGAAAGTCCCATTTTGGTCGCCGGAAAAGTTTCGGCTAATCGGTAATGTACCGGGAGTGCCGATAGTGTACTGGGAGACCACCGGGAGGGGTATTTCGACCCAAGAGGCTTCATGGGCTGTGGGAGAGTAAATACAAGCCTTTTGTGGGATGGTGGAAGTCCCACACAAGGCCCATGCGGCTGGGAGACAAAGCCCAAAGGGAAAAAGGTGGAAAAAGGCCAAAAAAAGGAGGAATCCTAGTCCTACTAGGATTGGAGGACGAGTCCTCCTCTCCTCCCCACTTCGGCCGACCCAAGGGCTGGCTTTTTGGCAGCCAAGCCTCCTCCTCCTCTCCTCCTATATATACTAGAGGATTTTAGGGTTTTGGCATAGAAATTTCAGCCATGTGCTACCCGTTCCTCCAGTGCATAGTTTCTCCTCTAGATCGGATTTCTGCAGTGCTTAGGCGAAGCCCTACCGGAATAGCTCCACCACCATCACTGGAGTGCTGTCACGCCGCCGGAGAACTCTTCTACCTCTCTGCTCCCTCTTGATAGATTAGGAAGCCGGAGATCATCATCGAGCTGTACGTGTGCTGAACGCGGAGGTGTCGTCCGTTCGGCGCTAGATCGGAAGGACCGTGATCAAGATTGCGAGACGGATCGTGATGAGATCGCGGAACGGATCATGATGAGATCGTGGGACGGATCGTGATGAGTTCGCAGGACGGATCGTGATTGGATCGCGGGACGGATCGTGATGAGATCGCGGGACGCTCGGCGATTTGGATCGCGAAGACGTTTGACTACACCAACCGCGTTTCTTAACACTTCCCGCTTAGCGATCTACAAGGGTATGTAGATCCACTCTCCCTCTCGTAGATGCTCATCACCATGGATAGGTCTTGCGTGAACGTAGGAAAATTTTTGTTTCCCATGCGACGTTCCCCAACAATGTATTCCATATATAGTCATACGTGCTTATGGAAAAGAACTTGAATGACATCTTTTGTCGTACCCTCCCATGGCAGCGGGGTCCTAATGGAAACTAATGTACATTAAGGCCTCCTTTTAGTAGAGAACCGTACCAAAGCATTAGCACTTAGTGAATACATGAACTCCTCAAACTACGGTAATCACCGGAAAGAATCCCAGTTATTGTCACCCTGGGGGATGCGGATCATAACTCGTAATAGGTGTATACAACTTGCAAGATAGGATGAAGAACACATATATATTCATGAAAACATAATAGATTCAGATATGAAATCATGGCACTCGGGCCCTAGTGACAAGCATTAAGCATAGCAAAGTCATACCGACATCAATCTCAAAACATAGTGGATACTAGGGATTAAACCCTAACAAAACTAACTCGATTACATGATAAATCTCATCCAACCCATCACCGTCTAGCAAGCCTACGATGGAATTACTCACGAACGACAGAGATCATCATGGAATTGGTGTTGAAGGATGGTTGCTGATGACGATGGCGTCGATTTCCCCTCTCCCGAGTCCAAAACGGACTCTAGATCTGGCCTCCCGAGGAAGAACAGGAGGTGGCGGTGGCTTCGTATCGTGAAATGCGATGAAATCTTCTTCTTGATTTTTTTCCTCCACGAATAGGAATATATAGAATTGGAATTCAGGCCAGCGGAGCTCCAGGGGGGCCACAAGCCTGCTAGGCGCGGCCAGGGGGTGGTCGCGCCCTGTGGGCTTGCGACCTGTGGGTGGCTCCCCTTCGGTTGATCCTTTCGCCAGTATTTGTTATTAATTCCAAAAATAATCTCCATAAATTTTAAGGTCAATCCTAGAACTTTTATTTCTGCACAAAAATAACACCAAGGCAATTCTGCTGAAAACAACGTCAGTCCGGGTTAGTTCCATTCTAATCATGCAAATTAGAGTCCAAAACAAGGGAAAAAGAGTTTGGAAAAGTGGATATGATGGAGACGTATCAACTCCCCCAAGCTTAACCCATTGCTTGTCCTCAAGCAATTCAATTGATAAACTGAAAGTGATAAAGAAAAACTTTTACAAACTCTGTTTGATCTTGTTGTTGTAAATATGTCTAACTGATGTTCGGATTTTCAACAAAGATTATAGACTAACCACGTTCACGGTAACATTTAGGTCTCACATTTACTCATATCAATGGCATAACCAACTAGCGAGCAATAATAATAACTCTCGCATGACAACAATTTTATCAAAACAATCATGATACAATATGATAAAATGGTATCTCGCTAGCCCTTTTCGAGACCGCAAAACATAAATGCAGAGCAGCCCTGAAGAACAAGGACTGACTGGACATTGTAATTCACGGTAAAAGAGAGATCCAGTCACACTCATACTCAATATCAATTAATAGCAAGGCATACAAATGATGGTGGTTCTCTCTAACTGGTGCTTTTTATAAGAAGATGACGACTCAGCAATAAAGTAAATAGATAGGCCCTTCGCAGAGGGAAGCATTGATTCGCAGAGGTGCCAAAGCTCAAGCTTTTAAAACATGGATGAATAATAATTTTGAGCGGTATGCTTTCATTGTCATCATAAAGACCAAGGGATTTCACCATCCTCCATGCTAGATACATTTTAGGCGGTTCCCAAATAGAATGATAAAGTTTTTACTCCCCCTCCACCAATCAATCACACTCCACGGTGAGCTGAATTCACGGGTACCATCCATACAAACACAGTCCTGGGGGAGTTTTGTTTCATTATGTTTTGATTTGATTTTGAGCATGGAACTGGGCATTCCGAATACCAGCCACTTTCTCGTGAATGATACTGAATCAACACATATCGTGAGAATAACCCACCTAGCATGGAAGATACTGACCACCCCCAGTCGCTACGTGAGCGATTCGGGCATACAAAACGGAATATTATTTGAAGGTTTAGAGTTTGGCACATGCAAATTTACTTGGAACGGCAGGTGAATACCGCATATAGGTAGGTGTAGTGTACTCAGATGGAACAGCTTTGGGTTTAAGGAAGTGGATGCACAAGCAGAATTCTCGCTTAGTACAAGTGAAGGCTAGCAAAAGACTGAGGAGCGACCAACTAGACAGCGATAACATGCTATGAGATTAACCAACATTGAATGCAAGCATGAGTAGGATATAAATCACCATGAACATAAATACCGCGGAGGCTATGTTGATTTTATTTCAGCTACATGCATGAACATGTGCCAAGTCAAGCCACCTGAATCATTCAGAGGAGGATACCATCCTATCATACTAAACCATAACCATTTTAATATGCATGTTAGCACTCAAGACAAACCATTATCAACTATTAGCTAATTAAGCATGGCATGAGTAACTATAATCTCTAATTGTCATTGCAAATATGTTTCACCCATAATGAATTGAATTCGGAACGATGAGCCAATCATATTTACAAAAGCAAAATAGGTCGAGTTCGTACCAGTTTTTCTCCATCTCAATCTTTTCATCATATATCATCATTATAGCCTTTCACTTGCACGATCGAATGGTGTGAATAGTAATAAAAGTGCACATGCATTAGACTAAGCTGGAATCTGCAAACAATAACTCAAAGGAGAAGGCAAGGTAATATGGGTTGTCTGATAAACTACAAGGTAATATCATGTCATTTATTTTTTGATTTTTCTCAAAGTTAATTAAACACACAAGAATAAAGTGGAAAGAAGAAATAAACTACCATGGATGGTACAATA
Source organism: Hordeum marinum (assembly GCA_022496015.1). Lineage (NCBI taxonomy): Eukaryota > Viridiplantae > Streptophyta > Magnoliopsida > Poales > Poaceae > Hordeum > Hordeum marinum. The sequence goes on along the minus strand of CM039674.1, from coordinate 368,209,281 downwards.
AAAAAGTATGAACACCGACTACTAAAATGAATGTGTGAATATGAATGTAAAGTCGGTGAGAAATACATACTGCCCAAGCTTGGGATTTTGGCCTAAGTTGGTCTAGTGCCATGGCTGGAAATAACCCTCTCCTGAATACTCCGGAGGGTCCTGAGGTTCCATTGGTTGGTGAGCTCTTGTGGCTCCCACTGAAAAACTGGCTACGGATACGGATCAAGGGTTGGTGCTGGTTCAGGTGCTAGGGGTTGCGACAGACCCCAATATCTGTAAATGTCCTCGGGCATAATAGTGTACCTGCCAGAATGAATATCGAACAAGGAAGAAGCAGGCAGAACAATAATCTCACCAGTACCTTGACTAAAATCTAAGTTGTAAAGCAGCCTCGTATCATCATTCTTCCTAATAAAATCATGTGTTACCATACTGTCATAGTCTAAATATTTCATGGGTAGCAACATTTATTCTTCCTCGTCAAGCCTAATGGGTATCTTAAAGTGTTTGGCTAGACGAGATGCATAGATACCTCCGAATATGGACCCCTTTGAATGGTTTAAGTTCAACCGTTGGTCCACCATAGCACCCAGACTAAAAGTTCTATCAGCAAGTAAAGCGTGGCGAAGAATGGCAAGATCGGGAGCACTAAGGCCTCCACTCTCCCCATGACCAACTAAACATCTTCCCACAAATAATGAATAATAACGTAGAACAGGAAAATGTGAACTAATTACTCTTGCCTTTGACACCCCTCTCTCTTCTCCTACCGTCACTGTGGCAATAAAATCTTCCATGCCTTTAGGACGTGGTTCCCCGATGCTGCCCTCGTAGGGTATTTTGCAAACATTGCAAAAATCATAAAGGTTCATTTTCTTAGGCACATCATATAAGTGAAATTCTACCGTAGGAGGGTCTAATGAAAGTGAAAGTTTTGCACAAAGGTATTAGTGAGAAAGAGGTACTGGTCACACTTATCATTGAGGAAGTCGGTGATGCCTGCATTCTCGGCCAAATGATAGAAATCTTCATAAATTCCGGCCGCCCTCAAGAATGCATTACTTGGCCATTCACATGGTCAAACTTCTGTGATGCGAGGAAGATTGTACTTGGACTTCTTCTTCTTCTCATTTTCATCTTCTTTAGAGCTCCGGCTTGAAGAGCCTCTTAACAATCTCCTCATCATTTCTTTTTCTGAAAAATTCGGAAATTTTTAGTGACTCAAAATAAAGGTGAATACAACTTATTGCACCTACTCCCACAAGTGCCTAGAGCCTATATCATGCATCAAAACTACTTGGGACCACACAAATTTGACATGCAATCTCAAGAACAAGGTCACCACAGCAGCAAAAAATTGCAACATATAAAGCACTAGAACAAAAACTAATTGGATATTCGAGGAGTCACATACCAAAGAACGATCTCCTCAAACAATTTTGCGAATGGAGCTTTGCACAAGGAGATCGAAAATGGCAGCAAAATAAGCTAGAACATGGGTTTGAGCAATGGTGGGATTTCTTCTGGGGGAAGACGAAGTGGATGGGTGCTACATCTTGAGCTTGCGTTGGTTTTCCCTTGAAGAGAAAAGGGTGATGCAGTGAAGTAGATAAGTATTTCCCTCAGTTGATGAGAACCAAGGTATCAATCCAATACGAGGAACAAGCAAGTCACCAATGGATGCACCTACATAAACAATCAAACTCTTACACCCAACACTATAAAGGGGTTGTCAATCCCTTCACGGTTATTTGCAAGGATTAGATATGATAGAGATAGATGTAAATGATTGAGGAAAGTAAAATATAAATAGATTGCAGCAATGTATTTTTGGTATTTTTGGTTTATAGATCTGAAAATATATTATGGAAAGTAGACCCAAGGGCCATAGATTTTACTAGAGGCTTCTCTCTTGAAGGAAAGTATCACGGTGGGTAAACAAATTACTGTCAAGCAATTGATAGAAAAGCAAATAATCATGTAGATATCCAAGGCAATGATTATGCATATAGGCATCACGTCCGTACCAAGTAGACCGAAATGATTCTGCATCTACTAATATTACTCCACACATCAACTGACTCCTGCCTGCATCTAGAGTATTAAGTTCATGAAGAACAAACTAACACATTAGGTAAGATGACATGATGTAGAGGGATAAACTCAAGCAATATGATGAAAACCCCAGCTTGTTACCCTTGATGGCAACAATACAATACGTGTCTCGCTACCCCTACTTTGTCACTAGGTGAGGACACCGCAAGATTGAACCCAAAACTAAGCACTTCTCCCATTGCAAGAATTACCAATCTAGTTGGCCAAACCAAACCAATAACTCGAAGAGACTTGAAAAGATATGAAATCATGCATATAAGAATTTAGAAAAGACTCAAATAAGATTCATGGATAATCTGAACATAAACCCACAATTCATCAGATCTTGACAAACACACCGCAAAAGAGTATTACATCGGATAGATCTCCATGAAGATCATGAAGAACATGGTATTGAAGATCAAAGAGAGAGAAGAAGCCATCTAGCTACTAGCTATGGACCCGTAGGTCTGTGGTGGACTACTCACGCATCAGTGGAGGGGCAATGGAGTTGATGTAGACGACCTCCATGATCGGATCCCCCTCCGGCAGATTACCGGAAAAGGATCCAAGATTGGATCTCTCGGGAATGAAGGCTTATGTCAGCGGGAAAGTATTTTCGTCCTCATTTTGGTATTGGGGGAATATTTGGGAATTTATAGGACAAAGAATAGGGTTAGGAGACCTGCCAAGAGGTGGCAAGCCTGCCAGGCGTGGCCAGGGGGGTGGTCGCGCCTCTGTGGTTTGTGACCTCCTGGCAGATGCCCTGCCGTGCACTCCAAGTCTGGTAGATCTCTTTCCTTCCAGAAAAAATCATTCTGAAGATCTTATTCCGTTTGTACTCCGTTTAATATTCCATATCTACAATACTCAAAAACAAGGAAAAAACAGAAACTGGCACTAGGCTCTAGATTAATAGGTTAGTCCCAAAGATAATATAAAAAAGTATATTAATGCATATAAAACATCGAAAACAGATAATATAATAGCATGCCATCATCAAAAATTATAGATACGTTTGAGACGTATCAGCATGCCAAGCTTAATTCCTGCTCGTCCTCGAGTAGGTAAATGATAAAAACATAATTTTTGATGTGGAGTGCTACCTAACATATTTATCCATGTAATATTCTATATTGTGGCATGAATATTCAGATCCATAAGACTCAAAGCAAAAGCTCAATATTGACATAAAAAAAATATTTCAAGCATACTAGCAAAGCAATTGTATATCTTCAAAATATAATGGCAAAAGAAAGTTATCCCTACAATATCATATGGTGTGACTATGCTCCATCTTCCCCACGCAAAGTATTTATATCATGCACAACCCCGATGACAAGTCAAGCAATTGTTTCACACTTATTATGTTCTCAAACCTTTTCAACTCTCACGCAATACATGAGCGTGAGTCATGGATATAGCACTATAGGTGGAAAATAATATGGTGAAGGCTCTCAAGCAAAAGGAGAAGATAGTTTCACATCAACTAGGCGTATCAACGGGCTATGGAGATGCCCATTAATAGATATCAATGTGAGTGAGTAGGGATTGCCATGCAACGGATGCACTAGATCTATAAGTGTATGAAAGCTCAAAAAGAAATTAACTGGACGTGCATTATGAAGAAAAATTCCATTAGTTATATGAAAGTGAAAAAATAGGAGACTCTCTATCATGAAGATCATGGTGCTACTTTGAAGCACAAATGTGCTACTTTATATAAGTGAAGCACATAGAGTATTCTAATAAATTCACGATTAAAGATGTCTCTCTCAAAAGATATGTTCAGCAAGTATGATTGTGGAAAACTAAAAAGCAAAGACTCATATAATACAAGACGCTCCAAGCAAAACACATATCATGTGGTGAATAAAAATATAGCCTCAAGTAAATTTACCGATGGATTGAAGACGAAGCGGGGATGCCTTCCGGGGCATCCGCAAGCTTAGTCTCTTTGGCATACTTGAATATGACTTGGGGTGCCTTGGGTATCCCCAAGCATAGGCTTTTGCCACTCCTTATTCCATAGTCCATCAAATCTTTACCCAAAACTTGAAAACTTCACAACACAAAACTTAACAGAAAACTCGTGAGATCCGATAGTATAAGGAAAAAAATCACCACTTTAGGTACTGTTGTGAACTCATTATTTATTTATATTGGTGTAATAACTAATTTATTCTAACTACCCCATGGTTCATAACCCACGATACAACCCATAGATTCACCAAAATAGGTAAACAACTCAAAGAAAACAAAATCTGTCAAAAACAGAACAGTCTATAGCAATCTGAAAACTTCGTATACTTATGTAACTCAAAATGTTCTGAAAAATTAGGAAAACCTAGGCAATTTATATATAAATCGTGTGTAAAAATTTCAGACTCGGTCGACACTCTCAAAAATTTAGAAAATCCTGGACTTAGCGCAAAAGTTTCTGTTTTTCAACAAGATCAAATCAACAACCACCATAGATAACCCCAAAGGTTTTACTTGGCTGAAAGAGTAATTAAAACACCAAAACACAATTAATACAGAATTAATAATGTGGGAAACACTCAAAAACAGACGCAAAAAGCAGAACACAAAAATAAAATTGGGTTGCCTCCCAACAAGCGCTATTGTTTAATGCCCCTAGCTAGGCAAAACACAATAGATCTAGGTACTGTCATCTTTGGTATGTAGCTCCTCAATTGCACACTTATAATCCCTAGTAGGCCCATTGTTCTTATCAATAATAATACTCCTTGTCGGAAAATCGAGAGATTCAATGGTAGCAATTGGTTCCTTAATAATATTGAGAAAGTTAGGGTGAATACTTATCATCTTAAGATCTTCATCTCCTTTACTAGAAGATTCACCCTTATTTTTAGGAACATAAACAAACTTGGCAGCCTTAGGAGGGGAAGGAATTGGAGTAGTTTGAACCAAAGCAAAAGCGGATCCCAAGTTGGTAATAATGTCCTCTAGCATGTCAATTCTAGAGGAATCTTGTTCTAATTTCTCATTAACTATGGGTTCCTTTTCCTTTAGATTTTTAAGGTAACTCCTACTTTAGATCCATATTGAGTAATGTGGTTACGAATATTTTTATCCAAGTTTTCAATAAGCTCAACCCTAGCAACCTTTTTTTCAATAATATCAAGCCTTCGCATCACATGTTCTAGAGTCAAGTTTATTCCATTAACCATGATTGGGGGTGAACCTACCAAATTTATCATGGCGCTATAAGAATCAAAGTTATGGCTTCCCAAAACATTTCCTCCCATAATGGTATCTAGAACATATCTATTCCATGGGGAAATACCCACATAAAAATTGCGAAGGAGAACGGTAGTAGATTGCTTACAAATAGATGTATTTTGAGCATTGCAAATTCTATACCAAGCATCTTTTAAGTTTTCTCCCTCCCTTTGCTTAAAATTAAGAAAATTCATTCTCGGGAGTGCTAGCTATAGTAGTAAGTCTAGCCATGAGTTCAATGTAACGACCCGACCTGAAAGGTCAAGTCTCCGGTGTTTCCGTACCATCCCAAGATCATGCTGGTACACACACGGTACATCAATGTATATATCAAAGGGAAATCACACAGCATTTTACTAACGAAATCTCATTTCGAGTCCTTTATTACAATAATCATTACAATAAAGTGGCCGAAGGCCAACTCATGAGAATAACTAAGTCTTGCGGAAGCGTCATGGTAGATGAGTCCATCTGACTCCAAAGGGCATCTCGCCAAGCGTAGAGCGTGTCCTCACTCCTGGTTGGAAAAGTACTCTGCAACATGATACATTGCAGCCGTGTAGGTCAGCATATGGAATATGCCGGCAGAGTCACAAGAGAGGGGGGGGAAATAATCAGCTAGTCTACATGCATATATGGCAGGTGGTGGGGTAAGTTTTTGCGTAAAGCCAAGTTTTTCCTACATCAAAAGAGGGGCTAAGCAAAAATATTACTAAGTTGGTTGATTAATGAGATGGTTCCGCCAACCATTTCTCATACCCAAATTATTAATACCCACATCATCATATTAATTTGTGTTGAGAATTCCGGAGGTTTCAGTTCCTTTGGCTCAAGTCGTCCATGACCGTGGACACGGCTAATCGATTAGGTTTGAGTACTCTGTAGAGCTTTGCACACGTTCCCCACAAGATTTGATCACCTCCGTTGGATTCCTCGCACTTCAGGGTGTTTGAGGAAACGGATGACCAAAACATGGTCTTCTAAGGGGTCCCACTGAGACTCTGTCGGTGCCCATCCTTTCCTACCGTTCTTCTACATCTCGTAGCACCGCCAGTCCAGTGTCGCCACAATATCCAACCAAGCCAGAGCCCATAATGGCTTGTGGCTGTGCAGGTAAGCCTTGGGTCTTGAAGCATCCTTCCATCCCTTCGTGCCTGGGTGGACCTTTCCGCGTGAATACTGGCACATCTCCAGCATCACCTTGGCTAACCACTGGTTTCTCCAGGGCGCCGTTCAACCATCATCCACCCAGAGGTGAGTTGAAAACTTGAAGTCTTGAAGTCTTGATCATCATAGGTCTTGAAGTTATTACCTCACAACCCTCATGATTCACACAACCCACCCCGTCTACTAATAGCATAGCAAAACAAATTTAACGTTTCCCGGGGCCAAAGTTGTCAAAGGGGGTTGAGGGGGGGTACCTACCACATGATACTACTTCAATGTAACCAAGTTTCCAACTAACCTATCTTGCATGCAATGGGGAGATGGTAGAACTAATGCATATAAAACATGGGTAAAACATGATCAAGGTGACTTGCCTGATTGATGATCTTCGTACATGAGTGACTCTAGGTAACAAGCTTCGCACTCCGGATAATCTAATGAAGCAAACAAGCACTCAATAAGCATACAACAAATATGTAATTCCCAAACATCAACAATGAACTAGTAAACAATCAAGACAAAAACAATGCACACATCACAAGCAAGAAAACACACAAGGTTTTGTTTACTAGAAGATGATGGGAAAATCACTACTAACATAACCAAACTATTTGTATTAACAAAACAATGGTTGACAGCAAGTAAACAATAAATATTTTTACTAATAAACAGAATAAAATCAATTTAAAGTTTTGTAAGAAAAAAAATTTAGTAAAGTTTATAAAAGTTTGGTTAAACACTATAAGATGAGGTAGCTATAGTTTTACTAACAAAAGAATGAAACTAAACTTATTATTTTATTAATAAAACATTATATTAACAGAAAATAAAACTACTAAAACTTGTCTTAGAAAACAGAGTTAAATTATATAAAACTTGTTGAAAATAAAACTATTACTAACTAGTGGTTTTAATCAAATTAATCCTATTTGAAAATGGGTTGAGATTCCTATAACAATAAAGAATTAACTAGGCAAAATTTATATTTTATTATCAGTAAGTAAAACACTAAATGTTTAACTAACAGAACCAATTAAACAAATAAAACTAAATTCTAATTAGAACTAACTAAAACTAAGTTAAATTAAACTATACTAACTAATAGGCAGAATCTGTTTTTAGCTAAAACACTAATCAAATTCATCCTAACAATTCTGAAACTAAGCATGAAGGTAGTCCTAACTAATACCAAACAGTAGAAAAAAGATTCATGTTAAAAACTATTTTCAAACTCTAGTTATTCAGATTTGAATATTTTGAGCAAATTTGATTCAATTCAAATTTATAGTTCAAATTTGAAATTTAAAAGTACAGGGTGAAACTACATGAAAAATGTGAGCTATTGCAAAAAGAATCAACTCAAAAAATTAAATAGATTAAAAGTTATAGCTAAAACAATTTCAGAATAGTTTCTGTTAACAAAAAATAAAACAGAAAAAGGAAAATTCTACCGGTCGGCCAGGGGGTGACGTGGCACGATCCTATTGGCTAGCTAGCGCGTGCGTTAGGGGTTTTCGAGCGGGCGACCGAACAGAAAGAAAAAAAGGGTCCGGGGATAAGTGGCTTCTAATCTGGGCCGTTGGATTTGGATCGGAGGGAGGGGGAAGTGTCGACGGCTTACCGGAGGGGGGGTGGAAATTCCGGCGATGGAGGCGGCGGCCGGTGGTCGAGGACGTCGCCGGAGGGGTCTCCGGTGGTCGAGGGAGGCAGCAAAGGGCTCGGGCGATAGCCGCGGTCCTCCGGCGTCGAACGGAGGCGTCGGGGATGTGAGGGGAGGTCGGAGTCGACCGGCACGGCGTATGGGAGCTCCGGTGGTGGAGGCAACTCCAGCGAGGAATTGGCGGCGGTCTAGCGACGGAGGAAGAGGGATCCGAGGGGAAAATGGAGGCGGGGTCGGGGCTCTTATATAGGGCCGGAGAGGAAGCTCGGGAAGGAAGGGGATGAGGAGATCCGGCGAGGGGAACTCACGGCGGCGGCGGCGCGCGCGGGGAGGGAGATGACCGACGCGGGGATTTCAGGCTGTCGGGGTGGGTCCGGGATGTCAGTGAGAGCGGGGGCGCGGAGGAGCTGTCGGTCGGCCGAAATTAGAGGGATTCGGCAATAAATGCAGTGGGCCGGCCCGAATCAACATAATTCCTTTCCTTTTTTTAATAAAACAGCATAGTAAAAAGCTTTTATTGCAAATATTGTGTTTCCAAACATAGAAGTATTATATATCAAAATGATCAGAATAAAATATTACATTTAATGAACATTTTTGTTCTGACATTTGAATAATTTTAAAAAATATTATTTTCAGAATTGACCTATTTGTTTTAAATCTCTTTTTGCAAATATTTTCAAAATAACCCCTGGTTTTTATTGTTCAAATAAATCACCAATTTGGTCCTGGTGTGGAGTGTCATCTTCCTCCTCTCTTATTTGAACTTTTTACCAAGATTTTAAATAGGTGAAAGCAATAATGGGGAAAAATAGAAAGGGGCTTTCAGAATTTGAAAAGAGAGACATTTCAACATTTGCATACATTCAAGCAAAGATGATGATAGATGCATAGATATATTCATAACATTCCAAAATGAATTTTTGGGATGTTACAAACCTACCCACCTTAAGATGAATCTCGCCCTCGAGATTCGGGGTGGCTAGAAAATAGGTGCGGGTGGTCTCTACGAAGATCATCTTCGCGTTCCCAGGTGGCTTCTTCCTCGGTGTGGTGACTCCACAAAACCTTACAGAACTTGATGATCTTGCTGCGGGTAACTCTGTTGGTAGTCTCGAGGATCCTGACAGGCTTCTCCTCGTAAGTCAGATCACTCTCAAGTTGTATGGCCTCTAGGGGCACGGTGTCTCTCAAAGGGATATCAGCCATCTCAGCATGGCATTTCTTCAGCTAGGACACATGGAACACATCATGAACTCCAGACAATCCTTCCGGTAATTCCAGCTTGTATGCAACTTCGCCTCTACGTTCAAGAATTTTGTAGGGGCCTATGAATCTGGGTGCTAACTTTCCTTTAACACCAAACCTCTTGATTCCTCGAAGCGGGGACACACGAAGATATGCTCGGTCTCCCACTTCATACGTCACTTCCTTGCGTTTGCTGTCAGCATAACTCTTCTGTCTAGATTGAGCTATCTTGAGTCTGTCACGAATCAACTTGACTTTATCTTCAGAATCTCGAATAAGGTCGGGACCAAAAAGTTTTCGGTCTCCAACACCATCCCATGTCAGTGGTGTTCTGCACCTCCTTCCATATAAAGCTTCGAAAGGGGCCATCTTCAGACTGGTCTGATAACTTTTGTTGTATGAGAATTCTGCGTAAGGCAAATTATCATCCCAACTAGACCCATAGTCTAGTGCACAAGCTCTCAACATGTCTTCCAGAATCTGATTGACTCTCTCAGTCTGGCCATCTGTCTGCGGATGAAAAGCTGTACTAAACTCCAGCCTCGTACCCAAAGTTTCGTGTAGCTGATGCCAAAACTTTGAGGTAAATTGTGTTCCTCTATCTGACACGATACTCCTCGGAACTCCATGCAGACACACGATCCTGGTCATGTATATCTTGGCTAACTTAGCACTGGTATAGGTGGTTTTCACTGGAATGAAATGAGCTACCTTGGTTAAGCGATCAACCACTACCCAGATGGAATCATAACCTGGACGGGTCCTGGGCAATCCTGTGATGAAATCCATACCAAGCTTTTCCTATTTCCACTCGGGTATCGGCAAAGGTTGGAGTAACCCTGCTGGTTTCTGATGTTCCGCCTTTACTCGCTGACAAACATCACATATTGCAACGTGTTCTACAATATCCTTCCGCATAACTGTCCACCAATAACTCTCTTTCAAGTCCAGATACATCTTAGTATTGCCTGGGTGTATAGAGTAAGGTGAATCGTGGGCTTCCTAAAGTATCAACTTCCTGAGCTCTGGGTCATTGGGCACATAGATGCGGTTCTCAAACCACAGAGTTCCGTGCTCATCCTCACGAAAACCTTTAGCTTTACCATCTTTCATTCTTTTCTTAATCTCAGATATTTCCTTGTCCGTCTTCTGAGTTTCACGAATTCTTTCGGTCAAGGTGGACTGAATTTCCAGTGTGGCAACATATCCTCTTGGGACTATTTCTAGCCTGAGCTCTCTGAGATCATCGGCTAACTCTTGGGGTAATCCTCCCGTTGTGAGTGTGTTTACATAAGCTTTGCGACTCAATGCATCTGCTACCACATTTGCCTTACCTGGATGGTAGTGTAATCTCATGTCATAGTCCTTGATTAACTCTAACCATCTCCTCTGTCTGAGGTTCAACTCCTTCTGCGTGAAGATATACTTCAGGCTCTTATGATCAGTGTAAACATCACAACTATTTCCGACAAGGAAATGTCTCCAGGTCTTGAGTGCGTGCACTACGGCTGCTAATTCCAAGTCATGGGTGGCATAATTCAGCTCATGAGGTCGTAGTTGTCTGGAAGCATAAGCTACAACCTTTCCATCCTGCATAAGTACTCCTCTGAGTCCTTGACGTGAGGCATCACAGTAAACCTGGAAGTCCTTCCGAATATTGGGCAAGATCAACACTGGGGCTGTGACCAAACGTTTCTTTAACTCCTGGAAACTGGCTTCACATTCCTCAGTCCAAACATACTTGGATTCTTTCTTCAACAACTCTGTCATGGGCTTGGCAATCTTTGAGAAATTCTCAATGAACCTCCGGTAATATCCGGCAAGCCCGAGGAAACTACGGATTTCCTTAACTGAGGTGGGTGACTTCCACTCGGTAACGGCTTCAACCTTAGCAGGGTCCACTGCTATTCCATCTCCGGAAATAACATGTCCAAGGAATCCGACTTCCGTCAGCCAAAATTCACATTTGCTGAACTTGGCATATAATTGATGCTCTCTCAGCTTCTCCAGAACTAAACGCAAATGTTCCTTGTGTTCTTCCTCGTTCTTGGAGAATATCAATATGTCATCAATGAACACCACGACAAACTTGTCCAGGTATTCCATGAATATTTTGTTCATCAAACTCATGAAGTAAACAGGAGCATTTGTCAAACCAAAAGACATGACGGTATACTCATACAAGCCATACCTTGTGGTGAAAGCTGTTTTGGGTATATCCTGTTCACGAATTTTCAACTGGTGATACCCTGATCGAAGATTGATCTTAGAGAATACTTTGGCTCCTACGAGCTGATCAAACAAGTCATTAATCATCGGCAGAGGATACTTATTCTTGATAGTCACCTCGTTCAAGGCACGATAATCGACTACCATTCTCAAGGTTTTATCCTTCTTTTCCACCAAAAGTATTGGGGCTCCCCAAGGTGAAGAACTTCGGCGAATATACCCCTTGTCCAATAACTCCTTGATTTGCTTCTTGATTTCCAGTAGATCATTTGCGGGCATACGATAGGGTCTCTTGGAAATTGGAGCTGTTCCTGGTAGTAACTCTATCAGAAACTCAATTTCCCTATCTGGTGGCATGCCTGGTAATTCTTCCGGAAAGTCTTTTACCACAGGTACTTCCTCCTGAACAACTCCCGTGAGAGAATTTAACCGAGCACTCATCCGTGTGCGTCGGGATACATACTTAATCCTCTTGTTCTCCGGGGTGGTGAGCAAGACAGACTTGCTGGGACAGTCAAGATTTCCTTCATACTTGGTCATCCAATCCATGCCTAGGATTACATCCAATCCCTGGGATTCTAAGACGATGAGGTCGGTGGGAAAAAATGTTTTCCTATATGGAGTTTCAAGGCATGGCATCCTATCCTTGGCATCATCATACCTCCTGGGGAACTGACCTTAAAGGGCTGACTAAGGGTTCTGGTGGGCAAACCATATTTATCCACAACTACCCTTGATATGAATGAATGAGTTGCACCGGAATCAAAAAGTACTGTGACTGGACGTGAATGCAATAAAAACTTACCAACCACAATCTCGGGTTGATCATAGACTTCTTCCACGTCGAGGTGGTTCACCTGGGCACGAGGAAACGGATTTGGCTTCTTGGCTGCGGAGTTGCCGTTTCCATTTCCCTGCTTGCTCTGGGGACACTCAGTAGCATAGTGCCCTGTCTTCTGGCACTTGAAACAGGTGATGTGACTCAGATCCTTCTGAGTAGGAGCGTGACGGTGCTGGTTGTTGTTTCCATTCCCATTGTCAGTCTTGAAGTTGCCATGGTTGGGACGGGTATTCCCATTTCCTCCATGGTTGTGGCCTCCATGGTTGTGCACGGCATGAGTGTGCCTTCCAAACTTACCGGTCCATGATCCGGTATTCCCTGAGTACGGGGAGTAGCGAAGCTTCTGATGAGCTCCAGAGTTGAACTTCCCCTGAGTGTACTTCCGCTTGCGGTTCTCAATCTGCTGTTGTTTACCCTCCAAGATGAGGGCCTTGTCCACCAGCTCTTGGTAGTTGTTGAAGGTAGCCGCTACCAGCTGTATGCTCAACTCATCGTTGAGTCCTTCCAGAAACTTTTCTTGCTTGGCCGCATCATCGGCCACATCTTCGGGTGCATAACGAGCCAACATGCTAAACTCTTCCACAATTGGGCCATGGAGCGATTACCCTGGCGCAAGTTGCGAAACTCGCGCTTCTTCAGACTCATGGCTCCAGCTGAGACATGAGCGGTGCGGAAAGCAAGTTTGAACTGCTCCCAAGTCACACCTGCAATAGGATAAGTGGTGGTGTAGTTCTCCCACCATGAAGCTGCTGGTCCTTCCAGTTGATGTGCGGCAAAGCGCACCTTCTCAACGTCAGTGCATCCAGCGGTGATGAGTTCTCTCTCCATCTTGCGGAGCCAGTCATCTGCCACAATGGGCTCAGTGCTGCTGGAGAAAGTTGGAGGGTTCAACCTCAGAAAACGGGTGAGGTTGTCAGCCTGGGGTGGATGGTGGTAGTTGTTGGTCTGGTTGTTGGTCTGATTCTGGATCAATAGCTACATCAGTGCATTCTGTTGCTGAAGAAGCTGGGTGAGTTTCGGCGGGAAGGTGAAGTCGGACTCACGTCGTGGAGGCATCTTACTGTTTTCAGAGGGATGAGGATTAGAATAGAACAAGGGCCTAAAAGGTGAAATTCACTACCCATATGCAATGCACAATCATATCACATCAAACACTCATTCATTAATTCAACTCAAGTTCAAACATCGGAAAATACAAGTCTCAGACAAACCAAACATCGACCTATGATTCAACGTCGGAAAATAAAAGATACATTGGAGGGCATGACTAAAGTTCTCCTCAGAAGTGCATAGTCCTGGGTCCTCAGGTGGTGCTCTCCTCATAATCTTCATCGTCGCTGATGAAAGGTGCCATATCTCCTTCGGGGTGAAGGTTTTCCCCCATGTCTAGCTGCTCCTCCAGAGTTGCGATGCGTGCATTCTGCTCATCGATCCTCTCTAGGAAGTCCTTCACTTAATGCTCGTGTTCATAGTTGGCCTCCCGCAGATCAGCTTCAAGGTCCAGCTCGCGGTTCATCAGGTTCTTGATAGTCTTCGTGTCAGCACGCACACGAAGCTCCAGCGTCCTGACATGCGTCTCCAAGGTCTGGATATATGACATGGTAGAGTCTCCAGTGGGGTTGGTGATGATGTTGCCATGGGCATCTCTGCGGCAAACCATGCTGAGGTCTCGTGAAATGGGACCACCTCTGTATTCCTCCCGAATACGTCCGAGAGCACGGTGAATTGCCATGTCTCTCCCGAGAATCCAGCTGGGCGCCATGAACTTGAAGTCTATGGACTCGGTGATAAATCCAAAGGTCCTCCCGGGGATATGAACTTCAATCCTGTAGCGAGCGTCCTGGGGAAAAGACGTGATCGCATACCCGGTGATGGTCGGCAAAGCAATCTTCACATCCTTGACTATCTGGATCAGCTCCTTGCCAAAAAGGCATGGTGGCATCTGGCTGGCAGAACTCCGTGAAGCGAACGGGGGTGAAGGTGGCCATCTAGAAAGTTGAAACCCACGGAGAGTTAAATCAGGAATAAGCAGAGGGGTAAAATATAAGTCTTTGTAAAACAAAGGAAAGAGAATGATCCTAAGGCTTTTCCAATCCTAGAGGTTACGTCCTACGGTCAGCGTGTGCTCTGATACCATCTCTGTAACGACCCGACCTGAAAGGTCAAGTCTCCGGTGTTTCCGTACCATCCCAAGATCATGCTGGTACACACACGGTACATCAATGTATATATCAAAGGGAAATCACACAGCATTTTACTAACGAAATCTCATTTCGAGTCCTTTATTACAATAATCATTACAATAAAGTGGCCGAAGGCCAACTCATGAGAATAACTAAGTCTTGCGGAAGCGTCATGGTAGATGAGTCCATCTGACTCCAAAGGGCATCTCGCCAAGCGTAGAGCGTGTCCTCACTCCTGGTCGGAAAAGTACTCTGCAACATGATACATTGCAGCCGTGTAGGTCAGCATATGGAATATGCCGGCAAAGTCACAAGAGAGGGGGGAAAATAATCAGCTAGTCTACATGCATATATGGCAGGTGGTGGGGTAAGTTTTTGCGTAAAGCCAAGTTTTTCCTACATCAAAAGAGGGGCTAAGCAAAAATATTACTAAGTTGGTTGATTAATGAGATGGTTCCGCCAACCATTTCTCATACCCAAATTATTAATACCCACATCATCATATTAATTTGTGTTGAGAATTCCGGAGGTTTCAGTTCCTTTGGCTCAAGTCGTCCATGACCGTGGACACGGCTAATCGATTAGGTTTGAGTACTCTGTAGAGCTTTGCACACGTTCCCCACAAGATTTGATCGCCTCCGTTGGATTCCTCGCACTTCAGGGTGTTTGAGGAAACGGATGACCAAAACATGGTCTTCTAAGGGGTCCCACTGAGACTCTGTCGGTGCCTCACCTTTCCTACTGTTCTTCTACATCTCGTAGCACAGCCTGTCCAGTGTCGCCACAATATCCAACCAAGCCAGAGCCCATAATGGCTTGTGGCTATGCAGGTAAGCCTTGGGTCTTGAAGCATCCTTCCATCCCTTCGTGCCTGGGTGGACCTTTCCGCGTGAATACTGGCACATCTCCAGCATCACCTAGGCTAACCACTGGTTTCTCCAGGGCGCCGTTCAACCATCATCCACCCAGAGGTGAGTTGAAAACTTGAAGTCTTGAAGTCTTGATCATCATAGGTCTTGAAGTTATTACCTCACAACCCTCATGATTCACACAACCCACCCCGTCTACTAATAGCATAGCAAAACAAATTTAACGTTTCCCGGGGCCAAAGTTGTCAAAGGGGGTTGAGGGGGGGTACCTACCACATGATACTACTTCAATGTAACCAAGTTTCCAACTAACCTATCTTGCATGCAATGGGGAGATGGTAGAACTAATGCATATAAAACATGGGTAAAACATGATCAAGGTGACTTGCCTGATTGATGATCTTCGTACGTGAGTGACTCTAGGTAACAAGCTTCGCACTCCGGATAATCTAACGAAGCAAACAAGCACTCAATAAGCATACAACAAATATGTAATTCCCAAACATCAACAATGAACTAGTAAACAATCAAGACAAAAACAATGCACACATCACAAGCAAGAAAACACACAAGGTTTTGTTTACTAGAAGATGATGGGAAAATCACTACTAACATAACCAAACTATTTGTATTAACAAAACAATGGTTGAAAGCAAGTAAACAATAAATATTTTTACTAATAAACAGAATAAAATCAATTTAAAGTTTTGTAAGAAAAAAAATTTAGTAAAGTTTATAAAAGTTTGGTTAAACACTATAAGATGAGGTAGCTATAGTTTTACTAACAAAAGAATGAAACTAAACTTATAATTTTATTAATAAAACATTATCTTAACAGAAAAAAAACTACTAAAACTTGTCTTAGAAAACAGAGTTAAATTATATAAAACTTGTTGAAAATAAAACTATTACTAACTAGTGGTTTTAATCAAATTAATCCTATTTGAAAATGGGTTGAGATTCCTATAACAATAAAGAATTAACTAAGCAAAATTTATATTTTATTATCAGTAAGTAAAACACTAAATGTTTAACTAACAGAACCAATTAAACAAATAAAACTAAATTCTAATTAGAACTAACTAAAACTAAGTTAAATTAAACTATACTAACTAATAGGCAGAATCTGTTTTTAGCTAAAACACTAATCAAATTCATCCTAACAATTCTGAAACTAAGCATGAAGGTAGTCCTAACTAATACCAAACAGAAGAAAAAAGATTCATGTTAAAAACTATTTTCAAACTCTAGTTATTCAGATTTGAATATTTTGAGCAAATTTGATTCAATTCAAATTTTATAGTTCAAATTTGAAATTTAAAAGTACAGGGTGAAACTACATGAAAAATGTGAGCTATTGCAAAAAGAATCAACTCAAAAAATTAAATAGATTAAAAGTTATAGCTAAAACAATTTCAGAATAGTTTCTATTAACAAAAAATAAAACAGAAAAAGGAAAATTCTACCGGTCGGCCAGGGGGTGACGTGGCACGATCCTATTGGCTAGCTAGCGCGTGCGTTAGGGGTTTTCGAGCGGGCGACCGAACAGAAAGAAAAAAAGGGTTCGGGGATAAGTGGCTTCTAATCTGGGCCGTTGGATTTGGATCGGAGGGAGGGGGAAGTGTCGATGGCTTACCGGAGGGGGGGTGGAAATTCCGGCGATGGAGGCGGCGGCCGATGGTCGAGGACGTCGCCGGAGGGGTCTCCGGTGGTCGAGGGAGGCAGCAAAGGGCTCGGGCAACAGCGGCGGTCCTCCGGCGTCGAACGGAGGCGTCGGGGATGTGAGGGGAGGTCGGAGTCGACCGGCACGGCGTATGGGAGCTCCGGTGGTGGAGGCAACTCCGGCGAGGAATTGGCGGCGGTCTAGCGACGGAGGAAGAGGGATCCGAGGGGAAAATGGAGGCGGGGTCGGGGCTCTTATATAGGGCCGGAGAGGAAGCTCGGGAAGGAAGGGGATGAGGAGATCAGGCAAGGGGATCTCACGGCGGCGGCGGCGCGCGCGGGGAGGGAGATGACCGACGCGGGGATTTCGGGCGGTCGGGGTGGGTCCGGGATGTCAGTGAGAGTGGGGGCGCGGAGGAGCTATCGGTCGGCCGAAATTAGAGGGATTCGGCAATAAATGCAGTGGGCCGGCCCGAATCAACATAATTCCTTTCCTTTTTTTAATAAAACAGCGTAGTAAAAAGCTTTTATTGCAAATATTGTATTTCCAAACATAGAAGTATTATATATGAAAATGATCCTAATAAAATATTACATTTAATGAACATTTTTATTCTGACATTTGAATAATTTGGGAAAATATTATTTTCAAAATTGACCTATTTGTTTTAAATCTCTTTTTGCAAATATTTTCAAAATAACCCCTGGTTTTTATTGTTCAAATAAATCACCAATTTGGTCCTGGTGTGGAGTGTCATCTTCCTCCTCTCTTATTTGAACTTTTTACCAAGATTTCAAATAGGTGAAAGCAATAATGGGGAAAAATAGAAAGGGGCTTTCAGAATTTGAAAAGAGAGACATTTCAACATTTGCATACATTCAAGCAAAGATGATGATAGATGCATAGATATATTCATAACATTCCAAAATGAAATTTTGGGATGTTACATTCAAGCAATCCAACACAAGAGCAAACAAAAGGCAAACAAAAAGGCGAACGGAAGAAGGGCTGGTGTGTGGGCGTTTATCAGTTCGCCCGCACGCCAGTTTTCACGCATGTAGAGAGGCTGGTGTGTGGGCGTTTATCAGTTCGCCCGCACGCCCATCTCCTCTCGCACACCCAAAGCTGTCAGTTGTCATGTGTTTTGCAGGGTACACGACAACTGCCTTAGTGTGCTAAGAAGATGGCAACTCTCTCTTTATCCGAACATATTATTTTGTCTTGTCTTTTTGTAGTGTTACATGGCAACTGTCTAGTTTTAGTAGGTGGCAACTCCTGACGTTTTCAAATCATGGCAACTGTAGTAGACCAGACTATACATGGCAACAACTACAGTTGTCCATAAATGGCATCTAGCACTTGACCTGAGATGGCAACTGCAGTTGAGCAACCATGGCAACTGCAGTTAAACGAACATGGAAGAGGGTCTGGACCATGGCAATTGCGGGGACGCGTGGTGACTATCACGCGGGGCATGAGGGACCGTGAGGTAGGAGGCCGACCATACAGGCGTGTGAAGGTTATCTACTTTGTCCATACATAGGCGTGTGGAAGGGACCGCGAGGCAAAAGTCCGGACGTGTGGACATTACTTGTTTTGTTCACTCGTAGACATGTGGGCTGGGTTTTTTAGATACCACACAAAACGTGTGGCGTGTAGGCGATATCGGTACCCATAAATAAAGAAAACAGGTGAAAAACTGAAAAAACCCAGCCTAAAGCGAATTTACAGCGAGGGACTATGGCGAACGAAAAACTGCATTAAAAAGCCCAGGCCGCTTGCACTTGCCTACAGCGATACAACCTACCCGGGGAGCTCCTATTTACCGTATTCTATGGCAAATAGACGCCTCTTTGCACAGAGTGTGCGCAGAAATTCTGTAAACTAAAATAAGTAAAACCAGGGATTAAACATCCAGACCTTCTGTTGAGGCCGGCACCTCACTAGCTGGTGGAACAAGCAAATGATTGTAGAAAATCTAAAGAACAAACTGCATCAGCGTAACTCAACATTACACAATGTTTTAAAATTTAAAACTACAAACAAATTACTAATTTAAATTTATTTGAAAATGAAAACAATGTTTTGAAAACCTAGAACGCATTTTTGACTTCAGAAGATAAATTGAAGATTGGGAGCAAAAAAAACATATTATTATGCTTGTCCCAAAGTACGAACAAAATTTGAAACATGGGAACATTTTTTAAAGTGCGAACAAATAATTATGAATAAATTTTAAAACGCAATTTTTTTAAAACATAAACAGCTTTTGTATTTACAAACAAATTTTAAAATGGAAAGGTTTCTGTAATTTCTGAAGATTTTTTTCAAAACAACAATATTTTTTGAAAATGTGAACAATCTTTCAAACTATGATTTACAATTGAAATCACTTACATTTTTTAAAATTCTGATTCTTTTTCAAAACACGAACACTTTTTTTGGAAACTCGGACGCTTTCAAAATTTGATATTCAAGATTGAAAAATGGGAACATCTGTTTAATTTCTGAATAATTTTTGAAGTACACAAACATTTTTGGAAAACATAAACAATTTCTTAATCTATGAGGATATTTTAGAACAGGAGCGTTTTCAAAACATAGAACAATTTTTAGAAAACAAGATTTAATTTTTTGAAATTTGCGGAAAAAATTAGGCTCGAATATATTTTGAATTTACGTACATTTTGTAAACAGGAACGTTTTCTGAACTTATGAACATTTTTTATAAAGGAGAATATTTTTTAGAAAATGAAAATCATTTTTATAAATTCCCAAAGAAAACTCTAAAACACTAACTTTTTTGAAATTTGTGAAAAGTTTTTGAGGCAGGAACATTTTTTGAAACTCCTAAAATGTCAAAACATGAACATTTTAATAAATTTTGGAAATAGAAAGATTTTTTAAAGTTTCAAATAATTTCTAAATAACTTTCCAAACAATTTTTTAAAAACACAAACAAATTTGAAAAGCCGAACACTTTTTCTCCTGCAAAAAGGGTATCGTGAACATTGTCAAATATTGTGAACTCGTTTTGAAAGCAGGAACATTTTTTTAAATTCGAAAATTTTTTATAAAAAGTTATGAATGCTTCAAAGAAAAAACGCATCAATCTTTTTTTGAAAAATGTTCAGTTTGGAAATTTGCAAACAAGTTTTGAAACGTGAATATTTTTAAACTCCTGACAAAATGGACATTTTGCGGAAACATATTGAAACGTGAAATATTTTTAAAATTTGTGCACAATTGTTTTCAATTCTAAATAATAATGGGAATATTTTTTGAAATTATGAATATTTTTCGAATATCCTGGACAACAAAACAGTAAAACAAACAATTTATAAAAAATGAAAAGAAAGGGAAGAATGAAAACTAATACTATTGAATATGGAAAATTGAAATCAAAGGAAAGAAAGGAAAATAAAATAAAATAAAATTGAAACAAAAGAAAAAAAGAAAAAGGAAAAAATGAGAAAAAAAAGGAAAAACCAAAAAAACATTAAAAACGGTTCAGGAACCTTCTAGATGTTTTCCAAAATCGGGGAAAACCGGCTGGAACCTTTAGAAGGTTCCCAAAACTGGGACGTTCAAATGCTTAAACGGGCCGGCACCATCGCACCGCCGCTTGGTTGCTCGCCGGCGCGTTCGTGCCGGCAGTTTGACACAGTGAGCGGCGAATAGGATTTTTCACCTACCAGCTCGTCATACGCGAGAAATAGCTCTTGCCCGGCTAGCTCCTTGATGGTACAAATAGTTTTGGCCCATTAGTTTTCTTAGCTTTCTGGCTTTAGGAAGCCTCCAGCTGGGATTTTTCCTTTTTTTCATTTTTAATTTTGTTCATGTTGTCCTTTTAAATATTTTATTTACTTTTCCAAATTCTTGAACTATTTCAAACTCTTGATATTTTTGAGCTCTTGACGATTTTTTGTAAAATTTATGAACATTTTTAGCAAATTCTTTAACCTTTTCAAATTTATGCATTTAAAAATTCATGTTTTTCAATTTCGGAAACTTTTTTGAATATGAGAATATTGTTTGAATTCATAATTTTGCCCAAAAATATGTTTTTTCCAATAAAAACAAGAGGCCAGTTTTTTCCCAACACTAACATCTATTGATTTACAGTGATCAATGAACCAGCGAGCGACGTGCTTAGCAAGCTGGATAGAGGGCGAGCAATGAGGCTGTGCTAAATGGGCCAGCCCATTTATGCAGCATGGGCACTAAACAGCTAGTTGGAGCCAAATGCGCCAAGTAGGACATCTCATGGATTTGATTTAGGGCTAGGTTAAAAGCCAAAGCAAGCCACCCCTGCAAGAAATAAATGAATTGCAAAATCTTGGGCTTTAATGGAGTTTCCTTATTCTCAGGCCATGCCCGAGATAGGTTGGATTATAGGACCCCGGGTCGGGTGTGTGTCCAAAGATGATTCAAACCTTAAGAGCACAAGACACGGGGCAAAGGAGGAGATGTTGAGGCATTCCTGATTGCTAGACCAAGTAAAGGTGGCTGCTAGGTATCAACTAACTAATTTTCTGGACATATCAGACGGGTTACGAACCATCGGATCCGTCCCTCGTGGCCGTTGGATGGGTCAACATGATGTCGCGTTGATCTCCTCTCAATGCACCAATCTGGTACCTTTGCTCCGTTGTCCTCTGGCCACGGGACACAACAAACGCAACGTGTGTGACAACGCTGGAAGTATCACCGCCCAGTTAACAATCGTCGCTCCCACACTCGGCATTGTCTAAAATCTTAGCAGTAAAGCCGATTTGTAGGGCGAGGAATGCTTCATCACAAAAGTGACATCGTTGTCGAGTGCTGCATCAAAGCATCAATACTCCCATGCATGTCATGTTCAATCTGGCTTGCACTACCGGTTCCCCCTTCACTTCTGACACCTCTTGCAGGCCGGCGAGCATTGCATTGGAGCATCACGGCAACAAAGCATCACGACTTCGCACCAACGGAGCCGATTAGCGTTGCATCACAGTATCCCCCCCCCCCCACACCTATGGTGTCGCTTCTCGCCTGGCTCGCATCGCAACATCAACTGCACAAGGATTGCATCATAGCAACAACGATCCCGACTTGGTTGCCACATTGCAACATCATTTGTAGTAGAACATAGCTTGGGCAGCAGCTTGCCTGGATTGTGGGTCCATAGCATAGAGAAAGAGAGCATGGTCATGGCGAGAGCAACATGAGAGGTAGCAATGTAGATGAAGGGGATTTTGTTCAGCGAAAGGGAATCAAGGAGAGTATTTCGTGTGTCCCTGCTAGAGATAAGGTAGGGTGGGCGACGGGTGGCTCCCACGAGGTCATGTGTGTAGCAGTTATTTGACATGAGTTATGTAATAGTCGGTTGAAAGTAATCATTTTTCTCATGTAAAATGTCGTACACAGAGTTGTATTTCAATGAGAAGGTTTACTTGTTCTCAAAAGGGACAAAGGCGCTATAAGTATCACGTGTCCTTTAAAACATACTCATATAGAAAGGTAAAATTACATTCAATTTTTTGGGGGGTGTTGAAGTCTCCTTTCACCTACATCCATCGATGGCACACCATGAGCATTGCTCAATCTCACCTCTGGGCCACAACGAAGCACACTTTTAAAAAAAACTGGAGCATGTAGAAGCAACTGTCCAGAAGTCGTCGATGCAGAGCAGGATACGCCGGCGGACACAACTTGCAAAGCAAATTGCCGCCCCGAGAAGAAAATGACGATAAGGAAATGTAGAAACTCTGAAGACCAAGAACATCGGCCGACTCCAGACAAATCCATTGGAAACCTGAACCAACCGAATATTCGCAAACCCGCTGAAAACACAGCTCGGCACACACTTAAAGTGATCAATATTCAAGTACTATACTCTGAATATTTTGGTGATCAATATTCAAGTACTATACGGGACTGATATTTTGCAAAATTTATTTCCTGGAAGAATCACAATATGCAGACTCAGATGTGAAACAATTTCCCGTTACTAACTCTGAATATTCATCTCAATATGATTGAACATTCCAATTGAATCGATCAAGCACGACACTGAACACTACAGCTGCATAGATGACCTGTGCTACAAAGAATCGAAAGAATATCGCAATGAAAGAATAAACACATCACACTCGTTCGATCTGTTCTTGTGATCCGACCCAGCCTAAACTAAAAAAACAGCCACAGGCCATCACCTTCACAAGAGTCAAGCCCAAGACCAAGAGCGGTAGCACTAGTCGTCTTGGTCCTGGCACAGCTCCTTCCTGAGCCTGTGCGAGAAGAGCTTGCATGCGTCCATGCAGAGATCGACGGCGGCCGACAGAGCGACGAACACGGCCACGTCGCCCATGCACGCCACGTGCTGCACGCCGACCTGCACGGTGGGCCGGCTGGCCTTCCCCTCGCCCTCCACCGTCGAGCCCATCACGAACCCGCCGGCGAACGGCCACGCGGCGCCGGCGGAGCCCTCTGGGAACGTGGCCGGGTCGATCACGAACTGGCCGCCGCGCTTAGCGCTGATGGACGACTCGGCGATGGGCACTGCGCACTCGACGGGGCCCGAGTCGAAGACCAGCTCGAGACGGTAGCCGAGCGCGTCGACGGGGCCGCGCTCCCGCCACGCCTCCAGCCGCGCCCACGGCTTCCAGCTGGACGGCCCGGCGCCGGTGGGCTGGAGGATGAGCCAGGCGCCCGGGTTGGCGCGGGAGACGCGGCCGGAGCCCGGGGACGGCACAAACGGGGTGACCATGGACGCCGCCGCCACGGGGGAGCCGGACAGGTCGTGGATGGTCACCATCCACCCCTTGCGCTGGTCGCGTTGCGCACGCGCGTCGGCGTCGCCGTGTAGTGTGCTCAGCCATGATCGCAGCCTCCGGCTGGGGCTCCGGGTCATGGACGATTCCGACGTCAGGGATCTGGTCAAGATGCACCATGCACGTGGTTTGTTCAGTAGAAAAGCACAAGTGCATGCACGGCCAGTAGAGGAGTATTACTTAAGCAGCGGTAACAATAATTTAGAGCAGTACGTACTACGTAGTAGCTAACAGCAGTTAATGCCGTGGCGCCAAGTGTGAGTGGTACAAACAAGAAAACAGTAGGTAATGGCGATCATGGAGCCGTCGACATGATAATGTATGCAAGATTCTGGACCAGCTAACGAGCTTACAGATCAGAAATGCGCAGCAACAAAATAATGAGGTAGCTAACATCAACAACAACAACAACAAGCAGCGGCAGGTTGTTAAGTGCATCACATGCACGGTTGGTGTGTTTGTCTATCTGAATAATCGGATCATGCTATGGATGTTCCAAAGTCCTATAGCATACAAGCTAACCTAGCTACGAGTGAATTCCTGTCGATTTAAGCTATCTTAAACTAGACATAGATCTGAGCACTGCACTGACAGTGAAGGTTCTCACGCATGAAACCAAAACTTGACAGCTGGTCGGATAGCAAACGATAACATATCCTGGAGTTGTTTTGCTCTCTAAAGATAGGTGAACAGTGGCTTCGATTGGGACAAGCCAGTACATGTCTCTAACTTTGTACTAAATCAACAATATTTATTTTGAGATGAAAAAAGTATTAAACTTTTCACGCTGCACCCAATTCAGTTCAAGAGGAAATGGCTCATGGTCTCCCATGTCAGCACACCAACAAGAATAATCTTAAACGCCTTGTTGCAATATTTTTATCAGGTGATTATGCCAATACCGATACGTGGTATGACATGAATTATCTGCAAGGCATCTAAGAGCTGGCACCCAATAATGAAAAGAATGATGGACGAAAGCAAAGCAAAATGTTCCCTAGGGTGAGAAGACGGGGGATTCTCTTCGAGTTTTCTACGAAGAGAGTGCACGAAACAGATTCGTGTCACTTGACCTGTTATACCTTGCTTCCCCCGAATAGAAGAGCATTGCCCAAATGGTCAAGTATAAGTTTCAAGCGTTGCGCTTTTATGTTGCTTCTTGTACCTTTGTATAGTACTCGCTCAGTCCCAAATTTAAACTAAATCCACGATACTTATTTTGAGATGGAAAAAGTATAAAGTATAATTCACATGAGCTTTTGAATTCACCCAAAACGGAGGTTCTAAATCCCTATAGACACATAGGGGGGCATGAACAGAGGAATTACATGGTGGTGTACTTGAGCCGCTCGCTTCAATTTGAAATCTATGACTCAGTTCTCACTTAGTGCCAAACCCTAATTTTTAAAACATTGAAGGACACATCTTTGTAGGAAGGATTACACAGGACCCATTTTAAACACAAGGACGAGACATCTTATTTAGCACACGTTTGGTATTGGCAAGTTGCCTAAAATTGCAACTCATGTTAACCGATTTTCGAAGAACGCGTCCTGAGGTGGAGACAAGGACACCAAGGCGAATAATAGTTGGGTGGCGAGCCACTAGCGAGGCAGAGCCGAGATAAACCTGAAGCCTGGGAGGATGCAATAGTGGAGGCATGTCTGATGGCGAGGGGGTGATGGTTGACAAGTTTGGGTGCAGAGAAAGGTAGGGGCTCATCGAAACCGGAGAAAGCAGACCGGCAGAGAGGTGATAGCTTGAGAAGGGTGAGGCAATGAGACGGGCATGACAACGCCATAGCTTGAGGGGCAGGGGGGCGATGAGACGGGCACGACAACACCATAGCTTGAGGAGGAGGGTGGGGCGATGAGACGGGCACGACAACGCCGCCAAGCTGTGGGAGGCAGCCCGGTTGGCGGCGGAAGAAAGCTAGGGTAGAAAATTGATCTAAGAAAGAGAACACATCTGCGTCGTTGAATTTCAATCCAACGACTAGAAAGATCGGCTGACTCTAAATTTTGTTTAAGGCAACTTTGGAATAGGCTGTCGCTATTTTAGCAAATAAATGGAAAGGATGTACGCATATGGTAAGTGTGTTGCGTGTACTGCAACGATGGCACCAACCTGGTCCTAGCTGCTCTCCGGCCAGCACTGAACCGACAGGTGAACACGGGCTGCCGCTGCCCGCCGCCGGCGCTTCCACCAGGCACCTGGTAGACGACGGGGCCGCACTCAGGCTCGCCCCCGAACTGGAAGACGTACCGCGGGTCGGGCTCGGCGCGCACGAGCATGTGGATCTGCGGGCGCGCGGCCGACGACGCCGGCTTCCCCACGTCCACCCACCCGTCGCGCGCCACCACAGTCTCTCCAGCCGCGGCGCGCGCCACGTCGACGGCCACGCGCACCTTCCCCAGGGCGCGGCTGGCGCCAACGCCGCAGCCGGTGCTCGTGTTCCCCTTGGACTGGCCCGCGTGCACGGTCACGACGAGCTCGGCGGGGCGGCCCGAGAGCCTCTGCACGGCGGCCGCGTCGAGGCTGAGCACGACGAGGTCACCGCCGGCGGCCCCGGCAGGGACGCAGGCGGACGCGAGGGGCAGCGGCGCCGTGCGGGAGAGGGAGGAAGGATGGTCCTGGAGGTGGAGCGTGCAGAAGCAGGGGGAGGTGGAGGGGTGCACGCCGGCGGCGCCGGAGCTGGGGCGCGGCACGGCGGGGAGCTTGAGGAGGAGCTGGTCCACGGTGAGGCGGACGAAGGCGCAGGGGTCCATTGGCGCGCTCTCGGACTCAGTTGATCGGCGCGGACAAGTGTTACCGTGCTGTTGGCTTTGCCCACACTGTGCGGGCGGGTTATATGTAGACGCCGAGCGCGGGCGCGGGATCCTGGCTCTGCGGGGTTTGGGTCTGCGTCTGCGTCTGCGTGGCCTGGTGGGTGTAGCTCGATCGATCAGAAGGGGTTTTTGCGGTGCGGGAGAAGAGCAAACCGTCAAAAGGGCTGGTCAGGTCAGGGAGCTGATTTGATTTGGTGGACGGAATTGGCCGCTAGTAGGATCTGCATGTGGGTCGTGGGATGTCGTTGCCTCGTGCCTAAACCCTAAACTAATACGCCACGGACCGCCGCGCACTTGTATTATCTAATATTCTGATTGGGAAAAAATGGGTGAAAATCTAGCTATGAATTCTCAAGAACAAGAAAAGCATCTAACGAGCGGCGTTCAAAATTATTCAGCGAACTTCGCTGGGGGACCATAGCCAAACGAAAGTCTTTTACATTTGTGTTGTCGGAAGTATGGCAATTCCTTCAAGTGAGCACGGTAATTTTTGCAGCAAATATTTTAAATATGCCATGTATGTTTTGAAGAAATTGTCGTGTGTGCTTTAATAAAATTGCCATAGAAAATGTTCGCTTTTGCCATGCCTTGCAGCGTTCACTGGTTAAGCCAGGCCCAACAAAAAATTGTGTACCATCAAATATAGTGTCGTGTGTCAATCTCGTCTCAATCTCCATAATGGTAAGCATAGTTCAGAATAACCTCCACTGTTTCCCTAAAAAAACTCCCACATAACGTAGATTCATAATTTTACTCTTTCAAAATCCATGAGTCCATATAATTTGCTCTTTCAACACGATGGGTAAAACACACTAAATGCACCTATCAAGCCGTCGATATCAAATTTAAGATGCATGTTCATCAACACACAGTATACATTTCTAATTTTTGAACATACATGTGCCGTATCCATAGGGTCATCCTTGCTTTGCAACACCATGTTCTCCAGGTATACATGATGTGGATATAATATGAACGATAGCGAGTCTTCATCCACAAATGATACATGACCATGCCTACAAGAGTTGTGTAAAGTTTGTGTGATAATGTGTAACTTTTATTTCATCATTTCAAAGAAATTGATCGGTCTATAATGTGTATGCATGTTGTATGTTGAAATATGGGTTGTTTGAGATAGTTAGCAAGAGGGTGGCTTTCAGAGAAGTTGTTTATTTTGGTCTTTTCCCAAACTCGAGAATAGTCACAAGGGCAGAAATCCGCAAGGGCGCACCTGCCCAGCCGTGCCATCTGCCCGAATGCCTTGTGATCCGCACAGTCATGGGATCCACACGAGGGCATGATAAGCTTTAAGTTTTAGTTTTTGAAACTTATGATTTTGTTAGTCGCAACTTCTGAAACTTACGATTTTGTCGGTTGCTCGTACCAAGTTTCAGAGTTGAAACTTAAAGCTTACTATTTTGTCAGTCGTAGCTTCTGAAACTGGCAATTTCAACGGTCACTTGTACCAAGTTTCAAAAGTTGAAACTTAACACAAATATAAAAAAACTTTTCAAAATGTATATCATTCGAAAGCCTTCGTGGCAAAAAAACATGAATATGAAAATGAAATTTAATTTGGAGTTTTGTTTCAAAAGATATGAAAGATTGAAAATCAAAAACCAAAAGAAAAAAGGGGTTGCAGGGGGGCACCTGCGTGCTACAAATCCTCTCCCTCATATGGATTGAGATTTTCAATTTTGAGAGAGCCCTAGGGTAGGGAGAGAAGTGAGATTATATGTTCTTCGAATCCATAAAAATCCGAGTGCTAAATCTGAGTTTTGGAGCCTCCCTTATTTCTTGGCGTTCACCTTGTACCTGATTCTTCTCTATAGTGAAAGATTGCCCGCCGTTGTCCTTATTTTATCCGCAAGGGGTTTCAACGCAAATCCTTGTTTCTTCCATTGATTTGGTATTTCTCTTGTCATATTTGTTGTTGGTCAAGTGCTTGCTTGTTATTGATACATATTGCTCAAGTTTGATACGGTTTGGTTGTGTGGACGTTGGTGGTATGATATACATGAGTTATTGGGTATGTTGATGGGGGTATTGAGGTTGGGGTGAGTTTCTCTTCCAAGCATATTATTGTCGTAAAATTGAACAACTTGATGCTTGGGGATTTTATGACATGGTTCAAATACATGCACACAAAGTTTTTGAAATGCTCGTTACGAACTAGCTTGTTGGTTAGTAACATCTAATTTCCCTCTCTAACACCTTGCACATGAGCTTTCCATGCCCTAGCTAGTCAACAACCATGTATATAATATCGATTAGGGATTATCTCTAGACTAGAGTTCACTACCAATAAATTCATTTAGAGCTTATTGGTCAGCACTGATAGAGCTTGCTTAGCACTAGCGGGCCATTGAAAGATTGTGAGCTATGATTGTTAAATGACGCATACAAATGTGTTACGGATGGTTTGTTAGAGCAACACCAACAGTGTGTGAATCAACTAAATTTGGATGGCACACTATTGACATGACAATTCCACGTACTTGTGGCAACAGAAGTCCGCATATTCTATGTGAATTTACAGATAGTCCACTAAGAGTTACAGAGATGATAGGTGCTTTAGGCTCGGGCCTTCACCAGAGAGGGTGTAGATACAAAAAGAAAAGGCATGTCATGACCGCATAAGCTTTACGGTCTCATGGGACAGGAAGATGTTTTGTTCGGGAGCCCATTTAGAAAGAACTTCTAAGGTAAGCGTGCTCAGTTTGGAGTAATTTTAGGATGAGTGATCGATCGGAAAGTTATTCCCGGGTGTACACGAGTGAGGACAAGTGCGCAAAAAAGACTATTGTTGATCTGTGGGACCAGTCTAGATCCCATCATGGGTAACGATCAGTAGCGGGTGTGTCCGAGGTGTTACAAATTGGAATCAAGGCTGACCCTCGCGGTTACACGGATGTTTCTAGGTTAGGAGCGCGGTCATGTTGTTCATGACGTTTGTGACCTATCGTGGCACACGACATGGCACATGTACCGGACTGGATGCACAGATGTATGTGCCAAGAGGGAACGTTCATGTGGCTTGACAAGAACGTCGGTTCCTCTGAGTGGGGGTGTATGTGATATCCTGGCTTATAAGGGATGATAGACTACTCATATCAATTATGGATTCCTTCTTTTTTGGGAGCCCATTCGGAAAGAACTCCCGAGTTAAGCGTCCGGGAAGTTGTTTTCAGGTGTGCATGAGTGAGGACAAAATGCGCAAAAAAGACTAGTGTTGATCTGTGGGGCCAGTCTAGATCCCGAAAGAGAGAGGGGGGTAATCAACTCACATTTTTGTGTGGTAGGATGACTATCATCGTAGTTATATATGCGTTAATGCTCTCATGATATTCCAATGAGTTCTAGGGCCCATGTTTTCTTACATATTTCCCATGTATTGTTACATATTTGCAAAACAGACAGTTCCTATGTTGTATGATGTGTGTTTGAAGCAAGAATACATTGTGGACAAGTTGGAGTTGCTTAATCTTGTAACTTACTTTAGGAGAGAGACGTTCTCCTATTATGCATGAATAGTGGGAGAAATTAAATGAGTCTGTGTTGTCTATTCTTAGCTGTTGCTCGCGTGATAACATCATTTGAAACTTAATAATAACCATGTGTACGCTACTAAATCTATGTATTCTTGGCTAGATGTTTCTGGTGCTAACTTTGTTGGAAATATGCCCTAGAGGCAATAAATAAAGTGTTTATTATTATATTTCCTTGTTCATGATAATCGTTTATTATCCATGCTATAATTGTATTGATTGGAAACACATTACATGTGTGGGTTAACAGACAACACTCTGTCCCTAGTATGCCTCTAGTGAACTAGCTCGTTGATCAAAGATGGTCAAGCTTTCCTAGCCATTGACATGTGATGTCATTTGATAACGGGATCATATAATTTGGAGAATGATGTGATGGACAAGACCCAAACTACGAACGTAGCATATGATCGTGTCAGTTTATTGCTACTGTTTTCAGCATGTCAAGTATATGTTCCTATAACCATGAGATCATGCGACTCATGGACATCGGAGGAGTGCCTTGTGTGTATCAAACGTCGCAACGTAACTGGGTGACTATAAAGGTGCTCTACAGGTATCTCCGAGGGTGTCTGTTGAGTTGGCATGGATCAAGACTGGGATTTGTTACTCCGTGTGATGGGAAGGTATCTCAGGGCCCACTTGGTAATACAACATCACAATAAGACTTGCAAGCAATGTGACTAAGTGTTAGTTACGGTATCTTGTATTAAGGAACGAGTAAAGAGACTTCCTAGTAACGAGGTTGAACTAGGTATGGAGATACCGACGATCGAATCTCGGGCAAGTAACATACCGAAGAACAAAGGAAACATCATACGGGATTAACTGAATCCTTGACATAGAGGTTTGACCGATAAAGATCTTCATAGAATATGTAGGAACCAATATGGGCATCCAGGTCCTGCTATTGTTTATTGACTGTAGAGGTGTCTCGGTCATGTCTACATAGTTCTCGAACACGCAGGGTCTGCACACTTAAGGTTTGGTGACATTTCGGTACTATAGAGTTATGCATGATGGTGACCGAAGGTTGTTCGGAGTCCTGGATGAGATCCCGGACGTCAGGAGGATCTCCATAATGGTCCGTAGGTAAATATTGATATATAGGAAGTCCTATTTTGGTCGCCGGAAAGGTTTTGCGCTCATCGGTAGTGTATCGGGAGTGTCGGTAGTGTACCGGGAGACCACCGGGAGGGGTATTTTGACCCAAGAGGCTTCATGGTCTGTGGGAGAGTGAATACCAGCCCTTAGTGGGCTGGTGGAAGTCCCACACAAGGCCCATGTGGCTGGGAAGAAAAGCCCAAAAGGAAAAAGGTGGGAAAAGGCAAAAAAGGCAAAATAAGGAAGGAGTCCTAATCCTACTAGGAGTGGAGGAGGTGGACTCCTCCCTCCTATTCGGCCGAACCAGCCTTGGCTTGGAAGCCAAGGCTGCCTCCTCTACTCCTCTCCTCCTATATATACTAGAGGGTTTTAGGGGTTTTCCCTATGATATTCAGCCACGTGCAACCCTACCCTCTAGTGCATAGTTTCTCCTCTAGATCGAATTTCTGCAGTGCTTAGGCGAAGCCCTCCCGGAATAGCTCCACCACCATCGCCGGAGCGCCGTCACGCTGCCGAAGAACTCTTCTTCCTCTCCGCTCCTTCTTACTGGATCAAGACGGCAGAGATCATCATCAAGCTGTACGTGTGCTGAACGCGGAGGCGCCGTCCATTCGGCACTAGATCGAAAGGATCGTGATCAAGTTCGTGGGATGGATCGTGATCAAGTTCGCGGGACGGATCGTGATTGGATCGCGGGACGGATCGTGATTGGATCACGGGACGCATGGCGATTTGGATCGCGAAGACGTTCGACTACACCAACCGCGTTTCTTAACGCTTCCCGCTTAGCGATCTACAAGGGTACGTAGATCCACTCTCCCTCTCGTAGATGCTCATCACCATGGATAGATCTGCATGTGCGTAGGAATTTTTTGTTTCCCATGCAACGTTCCCAAACAGTGGCATCATGAGCTAGGTCTATGTGTAGATGAGATCTCGAGTAGAACATAAAAGGTTTGTGGGCGTTGATGCTTAGATTGCTTCCTCCCTTGGTCGGATTTTGGTTCAGCGGTATTGTGAGATGAAGCGGCCCGGACCAACGTTACTCGTAGGCTTACGAGAGACCGGTTCCCTCGACCGCAACTTGTTGCATAGATGGCTTGCGGGTGCCAGTTTCTCTCACTTTAGTTGGATCGGATTCGACAAAGGCGGTCCTTGAGAAGGTTGAAAAGCAACTAGTGTATCACCGTTGTGGTTTTTGCGTAGCTGAGAATTGTTCTTGCTAGATACCCGTAGCAGCCACGTAAAACATGCAACAACAATTAGAGGACGTCTAACTTGTTTTTGCAGGGTATGTTGTGATATGATATGGCCAATTACATGATGTGATATATGTGATGTATGAGATGATCATGTGATGTATAGATTATCACGACTTGCATGTCGATGAGTACGGCAATCGGCAGGAGCCATAGGGTTGTCTTTAATTATTGTATGACCTGCGTGTCAATCATTAAGCGCTATGTAATGCAATACTTTATCGCTAAATGGTAGCAATAGTAGTAGAAGCATGTTGGGCACGACAACCCTGATGGCGACACGTTGATGGAGATCAAGATGATGAAGATCAAGGTGTCATGCCGGTGATGATGGAGATCATGTTGGTGCTTTCTAGATGGAGATCAAAAGCACAAGTTCATGGCCATATCATGTCACTTATGAATTGCATGTGATGTTAATCCTTTTATGCACCTTGTTTTGCTTAGTGTGCACCGTTGTGGAAGTTCGTCGTGTCGAGACACCACGTGATGATCGGGTGTGATAGACTCTACGTTCACGTACAATGGGTGCAAGCCAGTGTTGCACACACAGAACACTCGGGTTAAATTTGACGAGCCTAGCATGTACAAACATGGCCTCAGAACACAAGAGACCGAAAGGTCCAACATGAGTCATATAGTAGATATGATCAACATGAGATGTTCACCATTGAAGCCACCTCAACTCACGTGATGATCAGACTTGAGTTGGTGAATTTGGATCATGTGACACTCAGATGACCTGAGGGATGTCGATTTGAGTGGGAGCTTTAGTAAATTTGATTAACTAAACTCAATATCTTGAACAATAGTCTAAGTAACCTTTGCATATTTATGTTGTAGATCAATGGCTCGCGTAGTAGCACCCCTGAATTTTAATGCGTTCCTAGAGAAAGCTAAGTTGAAAGATGATGGAAGTAACTTTGTTGACTGGGCCCATAATCTGAGGATTATCCTCACGGCTTACCAGAAATCATATGTCCTTGATGCATCGCTTGGTGACCAACCAGAAGACATGAACCCCGAAGACGTTAAGAACGCTTGGGAGGCACGTACTGGAGATTACTCAATAGTTCAGTGTGCAATATTGTATGGCTTAGAACCGGGACTTCAAAAATGTTTTGAACGTCATGGAGCATATGAGATGTTCCAGGAGTTGAAGTTTATCTTTCAGAAGAATGCCCAGATCGAGAGGTATGAATCCCCGATAAGTTCTATGCTTGCAAGATGGAGGAGAACGGGTCTATCAGTGAACATATACTCAGAATGTCTGGGTATTCAACTCGTCTAGCGGAGTTGGGAATTGCCCTTCCGCCAGAGGCGATCACTGACAGAGTTCTTCAATCACTGCCACCTAGTTACAAGAGCTTTGTGATGAACTATAACATGCATGGGATGAACAAGTCAGTCGCCGGGCTGTTTGCGATGCTAAAAGTCGCTGAGTCTGAAATCTAGTAAGAACATCAAGTGTTGATGGTCAATAAAACCACTAGTTTCAAGAAAAATGGCAAGGTCAAGGGCAAGGGCAAGAAGGGTCAAACCAAGAAGGATGGCAAAGCAATTGCTACTCCTGTAAAGAAGCCCAAGCATGGACCCAAGCCAGAAATTGAGTGCTTTCATTGCAAGGGAACTGGTCACTGGAAGCGGAACTGCCCCAAGTACCTGGCTGACAAGAAGGCGGCCAACGACAAACAAGGTATATATGATATACATGTTATTGATGTGTACCTTACTAGCTCTCGCAGTAGTGCCTGGGTATTTGATACCGGTTTGGTTGCTCACATTTGCAACTCCAAGCAGGAACTACGGAATAAAAGAAGGCTGGCGAAGGACGAAGTGACGATGCGCGTGGGAAATGGTTCCATGGTTGATGTGATCGCCGTCGGCACGCTCTCTCTTCGATTACCATCGGGATTAGTGATGAACCTGAATAATTGTTATTTAGTGCCTACGTTAAGCATGAATATTATATCTGGATCTTGTTTATTGCGAGATGGTTACTCATTTAAATCAGAGAATAAAGGTTGTTCTATTTATATGAGTAATATCTTTTATGGTCATGCACCCAATGTTAGGGGTTTATTCATACCGAATCTTGATAGTGATGACACACATGTTCATAACATTGATGCCAAAAGATGTAGAGTTGATAATGATAGTACCACTTTCTTGTGGCACTACTGTTTAGGTCATATTGGTGTAAAATGCATGAGGAAGCTCCATGCTGATGGAATTTTGGAGTCACTTGATTTTGAATCACTTGACACATGTGAACCATGCCTCATGGGCAAGATGACTAAACGCTGTTCTCTGGAACAATGGAACGGGCAAGTGACTTATTGGAAATCATACATACTGATGTGTGCGGTCCAATGAATGTTACAGCGCGTGGTGGATATCGTTATTTTCTCACCTTCACTGATGACTTAAGTAGATATGGGTATATTTACTTAATGAAACACAAGTCTGAAACGTTTGAAAAGTTCAAGCAATTTCAGAGTGAAGTTGAGAATCATCGTGACAAGAAGATTAAGTTCCTACAATCTGATCGAGGAGGTGAATATCTGAGTTATGAGTTTGGCAGTCACTTAAGATAGTGTGTAATTGTTTCACAGTTGACACCACCCAGAACACCACAGCGTAATTGTGTGTCCAAACATCGTAATCGAACCTTATTAGATATGGTGCGTTCTATGATGTCTCTTGCTGATTTGCCAATATCGTTTTGGGGTTGTGCATTAGAGACAGTTGCATTCACTTTAAATAGGGCACCATCGAAATCCGTTGAGATGACGCCATATGAACTATGGTTTGGCAAGAGGCCAAAGTTGCTGTTTCTTAAAGTTTGGGGATGTGATGCTTATGTCAAAAAGCTTCAGCCTGAAAAGCTGGAACCCAAAGCGGAGAAATGCGTCTTCATAGGATACCCGAAAGAGACAGTCGGGTATACCTTCTATCTCAGATCCGAAGACAAAGTTTTTGTCGCTAAGAACGAAACATTTCTTGAGAAAGAGTTTCTCTCGAAAGAATTGAGTGGGAGGAAAATAGAGCTTGATGAGGTTATTGAACCTTTACTTCAACCAGAAAGTAGTGCAGCACAGAAAGATGTTTCTGTGGAACCTACGATGGTAGAAGAGGAAGTTAATGATGATGATCATGAAGCTTCGAATCAAGCTACTATTGAACCTCGTAGGTCGATAAGGTCATGTACTACTCCTGAGCGATACGGCAACCCTGTCTTGGAGGTCATATTGTTGGACAACAATGAACCTACGAGCTATGAAGGAGCAGTGATGGGCCCGGATTCCAAAAAATGGTTAGAGGCCATGAAATCCGAGATGGGATCCATGTATGAAAACAAAGTATGGACTTTGGAAGTATTACCTGAAGGGCGAAAGGCCATTCAGAACAAATGTATCTTTAAGAAGAAGACAGACGCGGACGGTAATGTCACCGTCTATAAAGCTCGACTTGTGGCAAAGGGTTTTTCACAAGTTCAAGGAGTTGACTATGATGAGACCTTCTCACCCGTAGCGATGCTTAAGTCCGTCAGAATCATGTTAGCAATAGTTGCATATTTCGACTATGAAATTTGGCAGATGGATGTCAAAACAGCGTTCCTCAACGGTTTCCTTGAGGAAGAGTTGTATATGATGCAACCAGAAGGTTTTGTCGATCCAGAGAATGCTGACAAAGTTTGCAAACTCCAGCAATCCATTTATGGGCTGGTGCAAGCATCTCGGAGTTGGAATAAGCGCATTGATGAGGTGATCAAAGCGTTTGAGTTTATACAATTTATGGAGAAGCTTGTATTTACAAGAAAGTGAGTGGGAGCTCTATAGCGTTTCTAATATTATATGTGGATGACATATTGCTGATTGGAAACAATATAGAAATGCTGGAAAGCGTGAAGGAATATTTGAACAAGAGTTTTTCAATGAAGGACCTAGGAGAAGCTGCTTTCATATTAGGCATTAAGATCTATAGAGATAGATCGAGACGCTTAATAGCACTTTAATAGAGCACATACCTTGATAAAGTTTTGAAGAAGTTCAAAACGGATCAGTCCAAGAAGGGGTTCTTGCCTGTGTTACAAGGTGTGAAGTTGAGTAAGACTCAATGCCCAGTGACTGCAGAAGATAGAGAAAAGATGAGTGTCATCCCCTATGCTTCAGCCATAGGCTCTATCATGTATGCAATGCTGTGCACAAGACTTGATGTCAGCCTTGCCATAAGTATGGCCGGAAGGTTTCAAAGTGATCCTGGAATGGAACACTGGGCAGCGGTCAAGAATATCCTTAAGTACCTGAAAAGGACTAACGAAATGTTTCTTGTTTATGGAGGTGATGAAGAGCTCATCGTAAAGGGTTACGTCGATGCAAGCTTTGACACTGATCCGGATGACTCTAAGTCGCAAACCGGATACGTATTTATTCTCAACGGGGGAGCGGTAAGTTGGTGCAGTTCCAAGCAAAGCGTGGTAGCCGATTTTACGTGCGAAGCGGAGTACATCGTAGCCTCGGAGGCGGCGAAAGAAGGTGCCTGGATGAAGCAGTTCATGACAGATCTTGGAGTAGTGCCCAGTGCGCTGAATCCAATGGCCCTGTTCTGTGACAACACAGGTGCCATTGCTCTCGCCAAGGAACCAAGGTTTCACAAGAGGACTAGACACATAAAGCGACGCTTCAACTCCATCCGCGATTACATCGAGGAGAATGACATAAATATTTGCGAAGTACACACGGATCTAAATGTTGCAGACCCGTTGACTAAACCTCTTCCAAGGGCTAAACATGATCAACACCAGAACTACATGGGTGTTCGATTCATTACCATGTAAATCATATAGTGATGTGAACTAGATTATTGACTCTAGTGCAAGTGGGAGACTGTTGGAAATATGCCCTAGAGGCAATAAATAAAGTGTTTATTGTTATATTTCCTTGTTCATGATAATCATTTATTATCCATGCTATAATTGTATTGATTGGGAACACATTACATGTGTGGGTTAATAGATAACACTCTGTCCCTAGTATGCCTCTAGTGAACTAGCTCGTTGATCAAAGATGGTCAAGCTTTCCTAGCCATTGACATGTGATGTCATTTGATAATGGGATCACATCATTAGGAGAATGATGTGATGGAAAAGACCCAAACTACGAACGTAGCATATGATCGTGTCAGTTTATTGCTACTGTTTTCAGCATGTCAAGTATATGTTCCTATAACCATGAGATCATGCAACTCACGGACATCAGAGGAGTGCCTTGTGTGTATCAAACGTCGCAATGTAACTGGGTGACTATAAAGGTGCTCTACAGGTATTTCCGAGGGTGTCTGTTGAGTTGGCATGGATCAAGACTGGGATTTGTTACTCCGTGTGACGGGGAGGTATCTCAGGGCCCACTTGGTAATACAACATCACAATAAGCCTTGCAAGCAATGTGACTAAGTGTTAGTTATGGGATCTTGTATTATGGAACGATTAAAGAGACTTTCCAGTAACGAGGTTGAACTAGGTATGGAGATACCGACAATCGAATCTCGGGCAAGTAACATACCGAAGAACAAAGGGAACATCATACGGGATTAACTGAATCCTTGACATAGAGGTTCGACCGATAAAGATCTTCGTAGAATATTTAGGAACCAATATGGGCATCCAGGTCCTGCTATTGGTTATTGACCGTAGAGGTGTCTCGGTCATGTCTACATAGTTCTCGAACCCGCAGGGTCTGCACACTTAAGGTTCGGTGACGTTCAGCAGTATAGAGTTATGCATGGTGGTGACCAAAGGTTGTTCGGAGTCTCGGATGAGATCCCAGACAGCACGAGGATCTCTGAAATGGTCCGAAGGTAAAGATTGATATATAGGAAGTCCTATTTTGGTCGCCGGAAAGGTTTCGGACTCATCGGTAGTGTACTGGGAGTGCCGGTAGTGTACCGGGAGACCACCGGGAGGGGTATTTCGACCCAAGAGGCTTCATGGGCTGTGGGAGAGTGAATACTAGACCTTAGTGGGCTGGTGGAAGTCCCGCACAAGGCCCATGCGGCTGGGAAGAAAAGCCCAAAAGGAAAAAGGTGGAAAAAGGCAAAAAAAAGGCAAAATAAGGAAGGAGTCCTAATCCTACTAGGAGTGGAGGAGGTGGACTCCTCCCTCCTATTCGGCCGAACCAGCCTTGGCTTGGAAGCCAAGGCTGCCTCCTCTCCTCCTCTCCTCCTATATATATAATAGAGGGTTTTAGGGTTTTTGCATATGATTTTCAGCCACGTGCAACCCTACCCTCTAGTGCATAGTTTCTCCTCTAGATCGAATTTCTGCAGCGCTTAGGCGAAGCCCTCCCGGAATAGCTCCACCACCATCGCTGGAGCGCCGTCACGCTGCCGGAGAACTCTTCTTCCTCTTCGCTCCTTCTTGCTGGATCAAGACTGCGGAGATCGTCATCAAGATGTACGCGTGCTGAATGCGGAGGTACCGTCCGTTCGGCGCTAGATCGGAAGGATCGTGATCAAGTTCGTGGGACGGATCGTGATCAAGTTCGCGGGACGGATCGTGATTGGATCGCGAAACGGATCGTGATTGGATCGCGGGACGCACGGCGATTTGGATCGCGAAGACGTTCGACTACACCAACCGCGTTTCTTAACGCTTCTCGCTTAGCAATCTACAAGAATACGTAGATCCACTCTCCCTCTCGTAGATGCTCATCACCATGGATAGATCTGCATGTGCGTAGGAAAAATTTTGTTTCCCATGCAACGTTCCCCAACAAACTTCAAGTGGAATTGGAGCTTGAGAATACCCCTTGTATTCAAATATTCATAACGCAACTTTATTAGTATGTTGTGCACACTAGGGAAGTTATAAAAAAAGGAATTGGCCCGGAAATCCAACCAACTCTTTTTGTGACCAGGTTGAGACGTTTGAGGACTTATTTTTGAGAAAATTCCTTATTTGACAGTATCTTAAAATATGGTTCCTTATTTGACCCTGGAGAAAATTTTCTTCCCAATATGTCATCTAATCTTAATTTCTTTCCTTATGTGACACTGTCGTTGGTTCCGTTAGACCAAACCGTCAAAAAAATCAGATGGACCAAGATATCCCTCAGTTGGTCGCTAACGTACGTCGTACACATCGAACAAAAAAGAGAAAACGCCCCGACCCGAACCCCTCTTCCCTCTCATCTCTGTCTCCTCTCGATTCCCCACCCAAACCCTAGCAGTGGCGGTGGCGGTGTGTTGGCCGATACCAACGGTGACGGCCGCAGCGTGCTGGTCCGTACCGGCAGCGGAGTGAGCTTAGGGGCCATGGACCAAGGGGAGACTGTGGGTGGAGGCTCAGGCGCAGCTGCAGGCACCGGACCAGGCACGACGACGGACGACGACCCAGGCAAGGCATAGGGCGGCCAAGGAGGGGCTGGGGATGGATCGTCCGTGAGCTCAGTTGTGGGCGTAGGCCATGGCGCGGCTGTGGAGCGCTCGTGTGTGAGCTCCGGTGCGGGCGCATGCCCTGGCGATGCTGCGAAGTATGTACAATATAGTTTCTCTTCTTAAAATTAGATACAGTAGCAATGCTCATGCATAAGTTTCTCTTCTATATACAGGATGGATCCAAATTCTAGTTATTTGATGAAAATTAGATTGCTTGGAAACCCAAAAAAGCTAGAAAAGAGATTAAGTGTTTTTATTTTGAGAAGGTTGTTGATTCCGACTTGACAAATTACAAAGATTTGGTTGAATCAATTATAGTGCAGTACCAGCCACGTTATTTGGAAGTTGTGCATGTTCACTACTATGATGAAGTTCTGAAAACGTTTCTAGAAATAGAATCAGACCAAAAGTTGATGTATATGTTTGAGAGACACGCTAAGACAAAGATGGTGCAGATGTTCATTGTATATTGGGATCCCTCTGAACCATATGAGCCTATCAGTGAGTACTATAGTGATGTGCATATCCAACCTAACAACAACGCAGAACAAGATGAGGATAATTATCTTCGTAACCCAATACCGGAGAATGAGCATGTTGGTATTGATGAAGAGGATATGTATTTGAAGGAAGAACCTAAAGCTCTAAATGTGGTTCTTTTTCCTGATAAAGAAAAGGACCAAGACTATTGATTATGACCTCTTTGATAAGGCGAGACAATTGATTATGATATTGTGGAACCAAAGGAGAAAAGTAGCAAAGGAACTAGATGGTTTGATTCTGCCCCACATAATTAAGAAGCTGAATGCAATGACTAGGGAATTAAACTTGGAGGTGGTAGAAAGCTCAAAAGAAGTGGCCGAAGTGACTGCATTAGGTGGCAGTGGCTTTGGGTTTGTGGTGAACTTGCAAGAGGGGACATGTTCTTGTCGACAATGGCAAGTTTCCGGTCTTCCTTGCAAACATGCTCTTGCATTCATCACGTCACTTAGCAATGCACACATACGACACTATGTGGACTTGTATTTCTCCATTGACAAATATAGAGCAACTTATGCCCAACTAATCACTGCTATGCCGGACAAGACCCAATGGCCTAAATCTAAACATGGATTCTTCATGCATCCACCACTATTGAAGGCCACAGCTGGTAGGCCTAAAACTGAGAGGTACAAAGGTTGCGGTGAGAAGAAAAGGAAAAGTGGCCAGCACTTATGCCCTATTTGTAAGGAATATGGGCATCATTGGCACAAATGTAAGAAGGGAAACCCATAGAACATTGCTGCAATGATGGTTGTGAGGTAATATAGATTTACTCATTCTTGCATTATTCTTCCAACTATACATGTTCACTACTTTCCTATTGCTTGTGTAGAGAACCACCAAAGAAAAGGACAAAGACAACCAAAACAGCTGAGTTATCCATTGTGCCTTGTGATGATGGAGCACCAACAAGAATGTGTTTTCCCCCAAGGTTCGTAATTTTACACTTATGCTCATAAATAATTGAAAACAATGTTTGAATTCTAAGTACCTTTCTGCTCACCATAGCAAAAGCTTGGAAACTACAACTAAGAAAAAGGAGAAACATGGTAACTCTAGTGCTGGAGCATCAAAATGGTGATTACAACTAGTTCAGATTTTTAGATTTGTTAAACTAAAACTTGTTATGTATTCTGATTGCTTCCTTCTCACCATAGCAAAAGCTTGGGAAAAGGGGCCAGATCTGAATCGGTTCGATCCAAGAGGTATTGCTTCTCTTTTCAGTTCACATGTTATGAATAATTTTTGTTTTCAACGGCTAAAAACTAGTGCTGTCTTAAATGCATGTGCAGATAAAAAACCGGCTCAAATCAACCGAAGCCAATTTCCATCAAGTTTCCTATGCCCCGTGATGAAACAAATGTTCCTGTGAAGGTTAGGGGCAAGAGTAAAAAGAAAGAGTGTGCTGAAAAGATTCCTATGGTGCCACAAGACAGCCCAGCAATGTGCACAAGAAGCAAAATGTTTAACCCGGCAAGCCCTTCAA
The DNA here is from genome assembly GCA_022496015.1 of Hordeum marinum. Classification (NCBI taxonomy): domain Eukaryota; kingdom Viridiplantae; phylum Streptophyta; class Magnoliopsida; order Poales; family Poaceae; genus Hordeum; species Hordeum marinum. The sequence goes on along the minus strand of CM039674.1, from coordinate 368,167,070 downwards.
TGAGCACAAGGAGCAAAAGGAGGCTAAGTTTGTGATTCTCATGTTTTCCTTTAATGTCATGTTTACTTTTGGAGGTTCTTTTGTGATGTTCATGTGATGTACTTATGGACTTGACCTCGTGTGTGAAACAGTATGTGATGCATGCGAACTAGTATTGATGTATGTGGTGAATGTGAACATGGATGTTTCTGGTAGTTGTACATGTTGTGGTGCATATTGTCTCTCTCTCTCTATATATATATGAATTGTGTGAGATGTGGGAATTATAGGGGAGGTTCTGCCCGATTTTTCATTTTTTGGAATTAAAATTAGAGTACATTTTTTGCATTGAAATCCGTTCGTTGACGAAATTATGGGGTCTCCATCGGTCATTTAACATGACCAAATATGTAACATCACTACGGATGTTGTCATGTACAGATTTTTGATCACCTTATGCACCAGGGGTAAAAAGGTCTTCTCATGTCCGTCTTTAACACCGTTAGTCAACAAAATGCATTGGAGTGTCATATTAGGAAAGAAATTTAGAGCAGATGTCAAATAGGGAAAAAATAATTCTGCAAGGCCAAATAGGGAACCACATTTTAAGGTAGTGTCAAATAAGGAATTTTCTCCTTATTTTTCTTGTGTTCAGTTCCAATAGTGATTTGTAGAATGCTTATGTCCAAACTCTCTTTGACTATATATGTGTAGGGATTTACTTTTCTTCCTGAAAATGAAAAACTCTATAATATTGGTTTAGCGACTGCTTGTTGGGTTATTTGGTTGGCTCATAATTGTGCCACGTTTGAGTATAAATGGATCAAGACTCCTTTCAGATTGTGTCTACAATCTGCTCTTTTTTTGTATGATTGAAGTCAGTGATGGTTGATGCGGTGAAGCAGAGAGATGAGATGCCGAAAGAAAATGGTACACAGATGATGATGCTTCGTGTGCTGCCTCAAGTTAGCATAGAGGATCGCACTGACTGATGCTAGAGGTGTCGAGTTTGCTTGTTATTGGATAGTTTAGCTCTTTGGTTGTTAACCGCATGTCGGTTTGTTTTGTTTTCATTGTTTCATGTAATATATGTGCTTTGCAGTTTGAAACTGTTTAGTAGGTCTTGCTTCTATCTTGGTGGCGCCAGGTTTTTGCCCCACGTTCATGTTCTTATTGTAGGACATGGGTGATGGGTTCGTTCTTTCTTTCTCGTCCCATATTATTTTTGTCCCCTGCTCTCTCTGGTTACTGGTACCTTTTATTTTCAGTATGAAAGTTAATGAAAAAAAGGTAGCCCTGTTTTAAAAATGTTTACAAAATAAAATTTAGGCACCAGAGTATTAAATTAATACACCGAAAGAATCAGAAAGTCCATGCCGCGGCTGAGCTCCATGGAGCTCTTTATCATTTCTCAGCGAAAATACTATTTTCACACCTAAAAAATCTAAAAGAAGTATATACATACACATATATTTGTAGTATACACGTACAAAATTTCAGGAACACATATGTTCATATGTGATGTATACAAAATGAAAAATACGTCCTCGCAAAAAAACATATATTAAAATGGCATTTTTCTTTGTTGTTTTTGGACAATACATTATTCTCTTTTGTGGAGCATGCACATAATCGAATCAGTTGATAAAACTTTATACATACTTTAAGATATACATATGTATTTGTAGAAAGAATCGGCAATTTTTGAAACTTTTAAATATACTTTTATTTTTATTTTAAAAAATAGAGACCATCCTTTGTACCGCCGCACTCCAAAAGGATAGCAACATACATCGATATAAATCATGGAAATGCCAGGTGCAGTAACATCAATTGATCAATCGATACGGCAGTTGGACTAGATTACGAGTCCTAATGATGAATAATTTAAGACGATAATGTTACTTCCTCCGTTTCTAAATATTTTTATTTAAAATTCAACTATGGACTACATACAAAGTAAAATAAATGAATCTACACTTTAAACTATGTATATATACATTTGTATGTAATACACAGTAAAATTTTTAAAAAAATATTTAGAAACGGAAAGAGTATTTCATAACTTCAGTTTAGGGTTGCTGTTGCTTCCACAAGCTGGAGTACTCCAGTATTCGGCGTGACCTGCCACGGTCAGGGACCACCCGTGGGCACCTAGCAGCTGGTGCCGACCTGTCGGCACATGCGAGTATGCCGTGGGCGCCACTAGATTATTCACGTATAGCTCGAATATAAATGTATTAGTACCACCTGATCTTGATCCTTCGCTCGATATCTTCGTGATCTTGTCGACACGATCGGTCGGAGAGAACAGCTTCTGGATTCGGCTCACTCCCGCGGTTGCTGTAATTTGATCCGTGCCTAAGTTGAGTGACACCTTCTGCAAATATGTACACTGTGTTACAGTAAACATAATGCCCTAGCTGATACGGAGTAGTATGTATAGGTGTGTGTTGCGAGCTAAATTAAGAGGGCTGTCTGTGCATAATTGGAATTGACTAGGGCGTGTCAGGCGCAAGCTAAATTAAGAGGGCTGTCTGTGCATAATTGGAATTGACTAGGGCGTGTCAGGCGCATAAAAGACTCTGGTACCACGTACCAGCAGCTTCCATGCATGAAGACAGTGTGACGTGCATATCCGTGGCATAATACATACTTAAGCCCACTGACTGCCTCTCATGTCTGCCAACCAGTTTGGTCGATCGCTCATTAAAAGAGAAAGATTACTGAATCTGATCATACATACTAATGCTAGCGACGGAACAATACGACGTAGTGACAAAGTACTTTTACAAAGCAGATTCAATGATAACCGGACAACATGAATCACACACACAAAAACAACCTAAGGGTATCTCCAACAACAACCCGCAAACTTCCTTCCGCATCCGTTCATGGACATGGAGACCAATCCACGGATATGGATGCGGGAGGGCGACATTCAACCGTAACCGCATACATTTTAACCATAACTCGAATCAACTGGATGAAATTTGTGCAAACACCGCCAGATTTCATGCAAACACGATAGATTTCACACACACAGACGGCAGATTCCATTACAGTTCGAATGTAAGAACAAAAAGAAAGCACCCATCCCTAAAACTATCCTACAGCGGCGGCGGACGGCGTCCAAGACCGTGTCGGCCTCCCATCCGCCGTCTCCAGAGCATCGGCAATAAGACCGATGAAATGAAGGCACAGGCTCCGACGAGGAAGAGTAGAACACGGGAGACAGACTGGCCCACATGGGACACAAGGCTCCGTCGCTTCGCGTGGCCTACTCATCCTCGGAGGATTCCGCGACCTGTCCGTCGCTGGTGGACGTGAGCTCGACGATGGAAATGGTGGAGCCGGCGCGTCTTCATCCCACTGGGCCGGTTGATGGTTCGTCGGAGGCGCAGCTGGCGTTGTTCTCTTTCGCGATAGCCTGCAGCTGTGCCTCCACGGCGGCCGCTTCCTGGCGAGCGGCGGCTTGAGCGCGTATGTCATCATAGATGGAACACTACTTCACCATGAAGTTTGGGTTCATCGCGGCCATGGACGCCAAGGCCTCTTGGCTCGCGCACTCGCTGTCGATCTGACCCAGCACATGTCGATGTTGCTCCAGCGTCTGCTCTAATGCCAACGTACGTGCTGACGCAGGCTGCCTCCCCGCCATGGCGGAGTTGTAGTGCTCCTACCCCTACGTCATGGTGTATCCGGAGTGCACAGGAGGCGCGGGAGCCGGGGTGGTGTCATCGAAGCCGGTCTTCATCATGGTGTCGTCCTCATCGTCGTCGGAGACCTCAGGCGAGCTGGTCGGCAAGTTGGCTTCTATCCGCCTGGCACGGCGGATCTGCTAGGCGGCAACAAGGGCGTGAAAGCACAACTTCTCCCTAAGTGGTTTTGGTAATTAATAACAACATATATTTCATTGGACTAATGTTTCAACTAAGTGTATCTCAGGAAAAAGTTCAATGATGGGTTTGGCTAAAGGTCTATGTGGAGAACCTTCTCAAGGAAAGGAAGGAATAGGATTGGCCATGCTTCAAGATTGAGGACTCTACATTTTACATTTTGTGAGAAATCACTTTTGAGTCCATAGGAAAGTCAATACTATTAAAAGGGGATGATGTATTTATGATGATCTGGTTGCTCAAGTGCTTAGAGATTAGTCACCATAAATACTCACCCACTTTCCCACTGAAAGTGCATTATATCGACTAGAGGGGGGGGGGGTGAATAGGCGCTTTTAACAAATTCATCGCTTGAGGAATTTCAACTTTAAGGAATTTGAAATGTGATGAATAACTAGCAACGGAATAAGTACTCAAGCACATGAGGACCATAGCAACAACATAGTCATGATGATGAAATGAACATGCACAAGTCACAGGTAGCGTGATACAGGATAGGCAATGATGAACAAGGTAACTTGAAGAATTTGAGGTGAGGAAACTGTGAAAGTCTTTAGTCAAATTCTTCAAACAGTAACGATCAATTTCATCAACAAGTATACGAGGAATAAGGGGGTTGAGGAAATAAAACCAGGTAGCTCGATGAAGACAATGGTTTGATGACCCAGTTCCAACTGCTATGACAGTCGTACGTCTGGTTTGGAGCGGCCTGGTATTTAAACCAGAGGACACACAGTCCCAGGATACACAGTCCTTACCGTATTATCCTTGAGCTAAGGTCACACAGTCCTCGCCCAACACTCGTGGTAAGTCTTCAGGGTAGACTTCCAAAACCCTCACAAACTGGTCACCCGACGATCCACAATTTACTACTGGATGCTCTAGACCAAGGTCACTTCGTGATCCCCAATTGACTGTAGGATGCACTAGACCATGATGCCTAACCGTCTGGAGGATGCACAGTCCTCAAAGGTAACAAGCGTCGGTTCCACACAGGAATTTCTTCAGTGATGCTCAATCACTTTGGGTTTGGTGGTTTGGTTGTGGGTTTTTCCTCATTGATGATTTTCTCTCGAAGTCCTCGGAGCATGGGTTGCTCTCAAATGACAAGTGTTAGTTCTATCTCGGAGCAGCCAACCAACTAGTGGTTGTGGGGGGTGGCTATTTATAGCCAGGGTGCAACCTGACATGATAAGACATAAATGCCCCCAATGATATGACCGTTATGTGGATGTTATGATTGGGGACAGCTGGCACTAAGCACAGCAACGGTCGGAATTTTGAAATATGAAAGTCCTCAGGCTTATCAAGTTCCTCACTTGTAGGCAATTCACACTAGCAAAATCCTAATTTCTCAGTTAGATCAATTTCCTCGGAGACCAGAAGAACTTCGTCTCTGTCACTGAAGAACTTGACTGAACCGCAAGAGATTTCCAAAGGCTTCACTCGAAGGATTGGATAGGTTGAGGATTTTGGAGTTGAGCATCAGTTGGAAATTTTCCTTAGTATTACCTCGGCCCCCTTTAACGGTACAGTGTTTCCTATAACTCAAAGAAAGGAAATGAAACTATGAAAACAAAAGTCTTCACGCTTCATAGTCCTCGTTCATATCTTCAAGGTCACACCAACTTCTTCGTCTTCAAAGTCTTCAGGGAATACCAAAGTCTTCAGCAAAGTCTTCAGTTGAAGACATAACTTTTTAGGGGTCGGTAGTCTCCGAATATATCAAACTCCTCATCGACTTATAGAGCCTACACTTTACAAACGCATTAGTTCCTTAACATATAAGTGTTCAATACACCAAAATCACTAAGGGGCACTAGATGCACTAACAATCTCCCCCTTTTTGGTGACTGATGACAAATAGGTTAAGTTTTCAATGGGGATAATACTATGAAGTGTAAATACTGAGTTTGAGGAATTTGATTGCAATATATAGAAGAACTCCCCCTGAAGATGTGCATATTTGAGGAATTTGCTTTGGACTGCAAATGCACATGGTAGATTAAAAACATGGAGAACTCCCCCTATATGTTGTAATTCATACACCCATTTAAACATATGATATGAAGAATTTCAAATGCACGATGAAAATGGTGTCTGACGAAATTCAGCATGCATGCATTAAGATACTTGAGGAAATAAGCATGTGTAAAGCAGTTCAAAAGAGTCAGACCACCATCAAACTTAAGTTTACAACTCAATCAACAAAGCTTCAGAAGAGCGAGAGTTGTAACTTAAACAAAAACAACCCATATATAGTGACCCGCTTGAAGACTAACTCAAAATTTCTCCCCCTTTGTCATCGACCAAAAGGGACAAAAAAATAAGGACTAACGCCCCTGGAAGAATTTCATCGTGTTGGCGAGGAAAGAGCGCCAGTGTTGTCGGGGTCATTTGTCGATGCAGGGCCCGCCGCAGTGTCATCAATGTCCTTAGCTTCATCCGTCTCACGCGATGAAGAATATGAACTTGTGACCATCAGAGGAACTTGAACTTTCTTGAATTTCTTTTGTGGTTGACAAGCCCAGTCAAGATGTTCCTCAAGGTCCAGCTCCTTCAGTTCTTCAGGAGTCTTGAGGTGAGACAATATAGCCCAAGAGCGGCTGAGGATTTGATGCACATAGTAGCGATTCTTCTTCACAGAGTTCTGCGTCACAGTCATGTTTTGCACAATGTAACCAAGCTGATGCTTCACCCACTTGTGATTGGACTTATGAGAAGCTCAAGATCAGTCATCACACGAGGGGCAGACTCTTGAGGTTTTTGAGCTGAGGCCTTTGCTTCTGAGTCCTGACTTGCATTGTCATCATTGGTGGAGAAGGATGCAGCTTTACGAAACTGTTCATCCAATGGACGAGTGCCTTCATCAGTGACACCCTTTCCTTTTCCTTCTACTGAGGCAATTGTGCTCTTGAGGACTTCAATCGGAGGCAAGAAGCCAAAATGATTTTCAAAGTCCGCCTTGAAGGGAACTAAAGTGTGCTCTGATGAACTTCATGATCCAAGGTGCATAAGGCTTCTGTTCAAATGGGGCTAGAGCAGCATTAGCTAATGTCCTCATGAAGAAATCATGGAAGTTGATGGGAATCCCATGAATGATGTTGAATAGCATATTCTTCATGACTCCCTCCACTTCCTCTTCTTCAGAGTTGTGGCCCTTCTGAGGACATAGAGTATTTGTGAGAATGTGGTAGACCGTCCTGGGCACATAAAGCAAATCCTTCACAAGGAAGGTTTTCCATTGAGGCTTTCCAGGAGCCAAAGGCTTCATCAGCACTTGCATTAGTTGATTGGAAGAGCAGTTTGATCAAACAGTCGATGAGCTTCTTCTGAAGGAATTGGCATTGAGACAGATCGAAGCAATTCTGATGCTTGAGCAGTAAGATGAGTTGATCCTGTCATCCAGTCCAAGACCCAGGAGTTGATGTCTGAGGCATCACCTGTGATGTGTAGTGTGGCATAGAATTGAAGAATCAGCTCTTCATTCCAGTTGCAGATGTCCACACAAAAAGGAAGGATTCCTGCATCATGAAGAACTTGGAGCACCGGCGTGAATGATGGAAGTGTTTCCATATCAGCATGAGGAATTTGATGGTGCTCGAAGACTTTCTTCTTGTCGAACAGTATTGATGCATAATAATTCATCTGAGTGGCAGTCCAGAATCTGCTTCGACCGGCCCTTGCTGAGTCATACAGATTGGGACCAGTGAAGAACATGTGCTCATTGAAGAAATTGCTTTTGAGGAATTTGGGGCGTGTTGAGCCTTTGAATGGCATCTTGGGCTTCGGCTGAAGATTTGGCTTGAAGCGGCCCTTGATTTCCTTAGGCATGGGAGGAATTTCTTCAGACTGAGGAATTTGTGGAGCTATTTCCTTAGTGGCAGGTGGAGCAGCAAAGTCATCAGCTGATGCAGCTGGAATATCTTTAGTGACTTTGGCGGTCAAGTCATCAGATCCTTCATGAATTTCTTCAGTCTGGGCTGGGGACTGATGAATCTGTGATAGAGGAGTAGTCATTGGTGAATTTGGGTGAGTTGTTTCCCAATATTCATCGTTGATGACAGGAGTTGTATTTCCAATGTCTACATCCTCATCAATTTCTTCAATCCCGGGCTTCTTCAGCAGTGAACTGGGCTGGGGCGATGATACCCGAGGAGTTGAAGAATTCTCTTCAACTTCAATGTCTTCATCAATCTACTCTGTCGAAGCAGCAGAATGATCTTCTTCACTTCCTTCATCTGGGATGACATAGTCAACGCCAAATGTAATGATCTCATAGGCGGGTGATGAGGAGAGTGGAGTGGCATCAAATGGTTCACTTGAGGACTTTGGCAGAGTCTTCAACTTCTTCACAGTTGAGGAATCAGAAGTTGAAGCTTTTCTTTTCAGTGCCTTCTTCTCAGCAGCCTTAGTTTTCTTCACTTCTGATGCAGAAGGAAGGTTGATTGTCTTCATCATTGATGATTTGGCTGATTCAGCTGAAGGTGAGGGTGGAACAATTTCTTCAGGCACGACTGATGCAGTCGTCCTTGTGGGTTCAGTTTCATCACGCATAGCAAAAGCTTCAGCTGGCCTATCAGTTTCTTCAGGCACAACAGTGGAGGTTGTCCCGGTATGTTCTTCACCAGTCTGACTTTCTTCAGCTGCGCTTGGATTTTCTTCAGTAGGCTGAGCAAATTCATCAGCCTGAGGAATTTGTGGTTGCGATCGAGCTACAACTCTTGTGTTGTGGTCCTTAATAGCAGCTTGGGCAGCCCTGAAGAATCTCACTTTGGTGCCCTTCCACTCAGCATCATACCTTTCTTGTTCATCAGAGAGGCAGCGAATTTCAGACTGAACGGTGATGAGTTGATTTGGAGTCAAATTCATCACGTTATTCCTCGGAAATTTTTCTTTCCGAGCCCTGTTCCTATTAGCTCTCTGAGCTTGTTCTCTTTTCCATTTTTCCTCGACAATAAAGTGGGTGGGGACATGGTCCACACCGAGAGGCAGGTTCAATGAGGAAATTGGGGTGTTGGGATCCTCATGCCATATGTCTATGAAATTGAGGATCATCTTGGGATCTAGCAGTAGTGGAACACAGCTGCCTTTGGCCATTACAGCCTTTTGCTGACTTTCTCTCATGATTTCTTCAAGTTCTTCATCATCAGCTTTATCATCCTCCTCCTCAGATCCTAAGGGTACAGTTACCACTGCTTTGCTTGTGTGAGGACTTGGTCTTTGACCTCGTCCAACTGTTTTCTTCAGTTTCGGCACTGTAGGACTTGTTGAAGACTTTGCTTTAGCAGAGGGGCTTGCAGAGATCTTTGAAGCTTTTGAGAATCCCTCTATCCTATGACATGATACAAGGTGTACAGGAGTTGAGGACTTTGTAGCAGCAGCAGAGGACTGAGCAGCTACGGAGCCAGCGGTTGAGGCCTTTGAGCTTGAGGAATCTGTTGTGATGATTTTGAAGTTGAAGAATTTAACTTCACAGCAGATTTCTTCATCATTGATTTCTTTGGAGCACTAGCAGAGGCTCTGGCAATGGCAGCAGCAGCAGAGTCTTCATTGAATTTCTTTACAGCCTCTTTATCTTTCCTCGCCAGCTTGGCTTGCTGTTTCTCCCATATGTGAGGAAAGTCTTCACAAGTCTTGAGAATAGTGGGATCGGCAATTTGATTTTGAGCCAAGGGAGGCCTGCTGCATGGAGGTTTCACAACGAATTTCATCATGTATTTAGGAGTTACATAATGATATTCCTTCCATTCCTTTGCCCATCTCCTCTCAATTTTCTGTAGACGAATATTTCTCTGCTTAGTCGTCTCTTTGCCATGAGTTTCTTCATCGGGGGTGCAGTATTCCTCATACAAGTCATCTGGAATCTCAAAAGCAGTGTGCACATCAGGATTCTTTCCATCTTTCTGTGGTTTCTTATCAGCCATTTTCTTCAGCTGAGGATTTTGAACTCTTGAGGACTTTGAAGAAGTGCACGGTTTTTCCTCAAGAAATGTTGCAAATGAGTTAAGTTGATGAGAACCTAGTGACTCATCAGCGGACATGTTTGTACCTGTGAACAGAGTATAGGTGCGAGGAATTTGAAGAGGTCATATGCGTTCTCAGAATTTTTTCAATAATATCAGGTGAGAGGAATTTGACCATGAGTGTCTTGAGGAATTTCACTAAGTGTTCTTTGTCTCAGGTTCCAGAGTTGTGCAAATTTGAGGATTCACACAATTGAGGAATGTTGAAGAAAATCATAACTTAGGGAAAATCATTAAGTGAATGAACATGTAAGGTGATTTAGAATGGAATTCTTGAAGAATAAACACATTTGTGAAGATTTAGGAAAACTTGAAGATCAAACAAGGGCAGTAAAAATAAATTTTATTTACCCTGGTGAAGAACATGACGAACTGAGGAATGAGATTGGAAGTTCATCAGTCCAGATCTCCAACGCCCTAGCTCGATAGAGGGAGACAGCTATAGCAGCGGCAGGGTGAAGACTTCCGCGGCCGATGCGAGTACGGCGACGGCAAGGTCGAGGCAGTGAAGCTCTTCCACACCGACGACAATGATTTTAGCGGCGGCGCTAGGTCGGAGCTCGGGAGAGAGTAGGAGTGAGGAGTAATTGAGCACGGTGAAAGGGGATGGGGTATTTATAGTAGAGGTGAAAACCAATCTATTCGAAGATTTTGGACCAGATTGCCCCTGACCCTTGCTCTCCACGCGACAGGTGTCACCCACGTTCTGAGTAGTGCGATAGTGGGGGATCGTGGGTTATCCAGTCATGGGAGACGGAACCGTTTGAGTGGGAAACGCCAAAAAATTTGATGGTGAAAATTTTAAGTTTCCGTTCGCAAATTCTTTAGCTGTCAAGGACACAGTGAAGATTTTGAACGAGTTTCAAAGTAGAACGCATATGAAGAATTTGTGAACAGACTGGGTTGAGTTTAGCATAGAGGGGAAAAGGGTCCGATCACATTCACTTAGATGAACATCAACTTGAAGAATTAGCAATAAGTGAATGTTGTTGAGGACATTGAAAACTCAAATATATATATATATAATCAATGAAGAACATGAGTTTCATAATTTGAAGAATTTGACAAGTTGATGAATTTGAGAAGTTGAGGAATTTGCAAACTTGAGGAATGTGAAAATTTGAAGAATTTGCAAAATGACGAAAAACTCAACTTTGAAGAATTTCAACTATGGTTGGTGGCGTGACCCACCGTATAAGAATGATGACTTCAGACACCGCGTACAATTGTCATAGGGTTCTGAGAATCCAATTCTTCATTAATTTCTTCACACTCAGAGGGTTATTCTTCATTGATTGAAGAAAAATGTTACTTCGTGTGTTGCACATCTAAGTCATCAATTTTTCCTAAGTGTTAGGATGTGTGTCCTTTTTCAAAGAACATTCGAAGATTCTAAGATATTTAGCTCACACCGCAACTTGCAAAATCTCTTTTCATCCAAGGGCTTTGTGAAGATATCGGCCAGTTGTTCTTCAGTGGGGATGTGGTCGATGGAGATGTCGCCGTTGAGTACATGATCTCAAAGAAAATGATGACAAATCTGGATGTGCTTGGTCTTGGAATTCTAAACTGGGTTGTAAGAAATCTTGATGGCACTCTCGTTGTTGTAGTAGAGAGGCACATTCTTCAACTTGATGCCATAGTCCTTGAGGGTTTGCTTCATCCACCGTAACTGAGCGCACCATGAACCAGCAGCAATGTACTTAGCTTCAGCAGTAGATAGTGAAATGCAGTTCTGCTTCTTCAAGGACTAATAGACTAAGGATCGTCCGAGGAAATGACATGTGCTTGAGGTTGACTTGCGATCCACATGATCTCCAGCATAGTCAGCATCAGAGTATCCGACGAGGTGAAGATTTGAGCCCTTGGGATACCATAATCCAAGCGTTGGTGTGTGAGCTAAGTATCGAAGAATATGTTTCACAGTCTTATGGTGTGATTCCTTCGGTGTTGCTTGGAATCGGGCACACATGCAGACACTCAGCATAATATCAGGCCTAGATGCATATAGATACAATAGTGAGCCAATCATGGAGCGATATACCTTCTGTCGTCGATTTGTCACGGCAGATGTCCGGGTGAACGGACTTAGGTTCGGGGCGAGACACAACTACGTGGCGGCTTGAAGGGGTTGATCGGAATCGAGAAGACACGGAGTTTTACCCAGGTTCGGCCCCTCCGATGGAGGTAAAAGCCTACGTCATGCTTGTCTAGTATTGATGATGATGAAGATCTCTCGGCTACAAGGGTGCTAATTGCTACCTCTAATCTCTTGTGCCTCTAATCTCTTGTGTTGTCTAAACTTGTAGACTTGTGTCTCTTGAGAAGTTGTCCCTCTAGAGGTGCTCTACCCCTCCTTATATAAGTGGAGAGGGTAGGTTTACAAATAGAGTCCTACTAGGAGTAGGATTAGGACTAGTCTCTCACGAATCCTACTCCGGGTCTTATTTCCTTTAAGGGAATCCTTCTCTCTTGTGGGCCTTCTCCTATGGGCCTTCTCTTGTGAGCCTTCTCTTGTGAGCCGCCTGGCGCCGGCTCACCCGCCGGGTCTTGGGCTTGGTCATCCTGTGACCCGCTTGCCGGGTCATAAATAAGATGTCATATCTTTAACGGGTCTCCTGTGAGTTGCCTGGCCGGGTCATTAATAAGATGTCATGTCTTCGGCCGGGTCTCCTGTGAGTTGCCAGGCCGGGTCATACCATGGGGTATATCCCCGTCATTAGCCCCCAGGTTAGCTTGAATTTATTCATGGTAAGCTCCTGAAATAAGAGTAACAAATATGTTAAGTGGCCGGCTTGCTTCTTTGGCCGGCTTATAAAATGGCTCCTCAGAAATCTGGGTCTTTTCTCCATATGAATGGGTCGTCTTGATAATCATCTTGCTTGTCAATGTCTTTTGAAAAATATTGAGAATAGAACACCCATATGCCATTGAGTCGGCTTCCAATGCTCTTGGCGGATCATCTCCGCCGGGTCATAATCATTGATGATGCTGGGTCATTGTCGTTGGTGACTCCGGGTTAAATAACTAGAATCGTGCTGACTTGATAAATATTGGGATGAAAATCCATCTGATGTAGAACCGGACTTCCATTGTTGTGAAGCAGGGAGGCTTATATAAACTCTGGCGGGTTATGATCTTTTGATAACACCGGGTCATAAGTGTTGGTGACGCCGGGTCTAACAACTGAACTCCATATTTAATATCTTGAAAATTCTCCTCAACGTTTTTGATATGTCCATATTACCTGTAGCTCCCAAGCTCCAAGATTATCCATGATAACTTGGTGCTTTGCAAATAACATTTTGGACTGTGTAGCCCCCAAGTGTCGGGTTGTCCTGCCTGCAACAACCTGGGACTTATAATTGCCTTATATCTTATAATGCTTCGGCGGGTGTAGCCCCCAAGGGCCGGCTCATCAGAATGTGATGCGCCGGGTCTTCAATTCAATCTCTTAATCTGTTGGAACAGCTGAATACTGTAGCCCCCAAGTGCCGGGTCAGTAAGAATTACTGGGCTGGGACTTTAGAAAAATATAGAAGGGCCGGCTCATGTCCTTGAGATAATATGGTCTTGCTGACAATGTAATGGCTTGAAAACCGGCTTGCATTAGCCCCCAAGTGCCGTGGTGCATGCTTGCAGCGATATGGGACTTGCATAATTGATATAAACTTGGACTTGGATAATGTAGCCCCCAAGTGCCGGGTCGTCTGCCTGCGGCGACTCGGGACTATGTGAGAATAATACGTCTCACCATAATTTGTTGAATGAATCTTTGACCGTGGTCGTAATATAACCCGGAATGAATGTCCTGGAATAATTCCTTTGTCTTTGACATGAAATTCCTGCTCGTGGTTGCGGTGCAACCCGACAAATATAAATTTGAGAAATTCTTGAGTGTTATAGATTACTACAGAGCACAATTAAAGAAATCCGAGAACCGGCCAATTAGATGACACGGCATTATATCTGATAGGGCGGCTGTTGAAAGATAATAATTTCTCCAAGCTGGTTTGAAAAAATCCCAATAATTTATTACTGGTTATGATAAACCATGAAGATCCAGCCATGTTGGCTATTAAAAAATCCATTTGCTTTTGCAGAATACTTTAACGGCGGCTCATCTTAAGACATAAAACCTGCAAAAATGAACAAGACAGAATATATTCTGTATTGTTGTAAGGGCGGCTTTGACAAAGCACAACCCGGAGATGTTATAACATTGCTCCTTCTTTCATAACCTTGCTCTGACCCGGCTTGATAAGCCGGCATGACATGTGAATATGATGCAATGTATGATGCAATGCAATGTATGATGCAATATGTGATGTAATGCATGATGATCTTGCTTTTCCTCAAAAAACTCATATGATGGTTCTTCTGGGTGGACTCGATGCTTGAACTCACATCAGTTTAGGGTCTCTATCGAGATTGGCTGTCAATTTCTTGAACCGGCTCAGGGTCTCTAGGCGAGATTGGCCATCAATTTCTTGAACCGGCTCAGGGTCTCTAGGCGAGATTGGCCGTCAATTTCTTGAACCGGCTCGGGGTCTCTAGGCGAGATTGGCCAATTTCTTGAACCGGCTCAGGGTCTCTAGGCGAGATTGGCCGTCAATTTCTTGAACCGGCTCAGGGTCTCTAGGCGAGATTGGCCGTCAATTTCTTGAACCGGCTCAAGGTCTCTAGGCGAGATTAACTGGTAAGAGTTCAGCGGGTCACCTCAATCTTAGCCGGTACAGGGTCTCTATCGAGATTGGCCGTCAATTCTTTGAACCGACTCAGGGTCTCTAGGCAAGATTAACCGGTAAGGCAGGCGGGTCACATAGCGGAGCAGCATCAATCCTGTAAGCCGCCATCTTGTATGAAGAAACAACAGAAGCTCCAAGTGTCTTTATGATGATCCAATGATCCGGGCACTCATGTTTGAATGGTGCATCACGGCGGTCCGTCCTCTTGGGCAACTTTTAATCATCCGCCAATAATGTAGTAGCCCCCAGGATTGGGTTTTCTCTTGCAAAGACTCGGGGTTCTCGTTAAAAATGACCAAATGTCTCTCGCCATGTCTGTAGCCCCTGAGTCTCAAGTTGACTCGAAGAGGCGGCTTAAGAATCTTCATCTGAAAGTTGAGGTTGACCGTGGCAGGTTATAGATGATCTCGTATGAATTGTTTCAATGATCCGGTCGATGGTTCGTTCCGGCTGTTTGTTTGAAGTGAACCAAATTGTAGTGGTGGCGACTTGTGCGCCTGTCCGTCGGGCGGCTCATATCGATGAGCACTGCACCGATATATTGATGTAGATCAAACTGTGGGTGACGTCTTGCGCTCATCCATTGGGCGGCTCGTACAGGCGAGCACTGCACCAATATGTTGATGTAGACGTAGAAAACGGTCGCGACATTGTAAACCGGTGATGTTGTGAAAGACGCCACGGCATTGTAAGCCGGCGCGGATGATGAGAGACGGCGATGGCATTGTAAACTGGCGCGAGTGGCGAAAGTCGGCCACGGTGTTGTCAGCCTACGCGGGTGGCGAGTCGCCGATGGTGCTGTAAGCTGGCAAGGACGGCGGGTTGGCCACGGTGTTTGTTGATGAAGACCAGATCGAGAATGTAGTGCAACACAAACGAACGCCACTCCAGGCTGATGTTTGTACGCCTCCATCTCCGTGGTATGGTACCACTTGAATAATTGTCATGTATAATACATGTGACAAAAACAGAGTAATTGTTTTTGAAAAATATTATATATACCAACATAATGGATGGAATACATAGCACCTGGTTTCTTTGTTGTCGGATGAATACAGACACCGGCATTAAACAATAGTGGAAGTAATCAGACGAACGGATGCACGTCTAATTTTGACTGAACTCCCATATTTTTTTATTCTGTTAAGTCAAACCCCCCTTTTTTTGTCCATCCAACCCTCACGTCTATCCTTTCCCTTATCCTCCCACCAGTTGCACGACGTGGGGTGAGGCAAAGCTAAAAGCAACAACAGCCACGGCGGGTGATAGGCGCGGCGGCAGCGTCAGCCGGTTGGCGCGAACGGCACGTGATGGATCATAGGCCCAACGCGGAGGCAGAGACTCAGCAGCTTGCCGGGACAGCGGCGCGGCAGAGGCGGAGCGTGGGTGAGCGGCGCGGGCGCACAAGGCGGAGGCGATACGGCAGTCGGCGAGGCAACGGCGGAGGCCTGCGAGGTTGGAGTAGCAGCAGCTGGAGGCGAGACGAGCCCGCGGCGGGAAGGTGTGTGAAGGCGGTGGCGGCTCGCGTCCGGCAGCTCGAGCGGTGACCGGGCGAGGCAGGGACTCAGCCGGACGCAGCGGGCCAGAGCAGTGCGCAGGGCTGTGGTGGCTGATATGCGCTGTGAGGCGAGCACAAGAGGCGAGCAGCGGAGGGTCAACCACCTGGCGGCGGGTGACAGGCACGCACACACACGACCGATGGAGGCCACAGGGGCTCACGCAGGCCGAGGGGTGCAGGGACCCACAGCCTTGCGGGCGCACGGCCACGCGGTCGGGGCAGCGCAGGGGGCTCGCGGCTAGAGCGGAGGTGTGGTGGTGAAGGCGCACACGCCGGGGGCCGGCTCAGAGTGGAGCGGCGGCGGGAGCAGAGTGAAGCTGGCTCGACGGAGACTCGGTTGTGGAGGCGAGCCGGTGAGGCCAAGCACGATGGCGAAGCAAGCCAGAGGATGGGACATGGCTGCAGAGACGAGCCATGGTAGCAGCTCATGGCATCGGTGAGGCCGCGACAAAGGCGGCGTGGTGCAGCAGGCGACTTAAAGCGATGGAGAGACATCGACGGCTCAGAAGGCAAGTCGGACGCGCGGAGGCAAAGACACGGAGACTTGGGCGGAGCCGGGGCCGCTCGGACGCGCCAGGTGGATGCGGCGGCGGAGTGGTCGCTACGGCGGCTCGGCAGAGACCGACGAGTTGAAGCGGCACGAGATGGCTCGCAGCAAGGCCACGACAGCTTCGGACGCAAAGCGACACAGGGTCTACTGTAGCGTGGTGAAGCACGGTGAGGCGGGCGCAGCACGGTTGGCGGGCGCACGGTGGCCACGGCGCAGCGGCAGGGAGCCGGCGGGAGCGGGTGCTCAGTGACAGGGTGCGCAGTCAGGAGCGCAGCGGCACGAGCAGCAGCAACGACCGGCTCGGCCGAGCGGGGCGAGGCAGAGGTGTGATTGGTGGGAACGAGCTATGGCAGCGAAGACACATTGGTCGAGTCCGAGTCATAGCCATATTTGCTTTTCAGGCCGTGGCCCTCTTTTTTCCTTCTTCTTTTTTCCTCTTGCTTGATCTCCACGTGAATTGTACTAATTGATTTTGCATTTGGACCGGAGTCGGCAAGTACCCGATTTGACCCATTGTAGTCTCCTTTCCTTTCAAGTTGGAAACAACTATGCTGAACCGAGACAAAATGTTTTCAGACTATTGGTGTTGGCTTTCCGATTGTATTTCGCGTGACTTCTCTGCAGCAGGGCGCCTGCAGGCTGCAACATTCTCTTCTCGTCAGTGAGCCCTGGATCTGACTCGAAGAGGCGCAACATCTCCTCCTGTGCGAGCTCCAACAAACCGCACGGTGCACGGTGTGTCATCGACTCCTTCATCTAAAACCATTAACATCTTCATGTACAATCGTTTCATGCCGGCTTTTCTTCATGCGATTCATTGCAAGCTTCTTGATCCCTTAAGATCTCCCTCCAAGAACACAACACCATCGTGCCAGCCCCACGGTGGGCGCCAACTGTCGTGGATTTGTCACGGCAGATGTCCGGGTGAACGGACTTAGGTTTGGGGCGAGACGCAACTACGTGGCGGCTTGAAGGGGTTGATCGGAATCGAGAAGACACAGAGTTTTACCCAGGTTTGGCCCCTCCGATGGAGGTAAAAGCCTACTTCCTGCTTGTCTGGTATTGATGATGATGAAGATCTCTCACAAGGGTGCTAATTGCTACCTCTAATCTCTTGTGCCTCTAATCTCTTGTGTTGTCTAAACTTGTAGACTTGTGTCTCCTGAGAACTTGTCCCTCTAGAGGTGCTCTACCCCTCCTTATATAAGTGGAGAGGGTAGGTTTACAAATAGAGTCCTACTAGGAGTAGGATTAGGACTAGTCTCTCACGAATCCTACTCCGGGTCTTATTTACTTTAAGGGAATCCTTCTCTCTTGTGGGCCTTCTCCTGTGGGCCTTCTCTTGTGAGCCTTGTCTTGTGAGCCGCCTGGCGCCGGCTCACCCGCCGGGTCTTGGGCTTGGTCATCCTGTGACCCGCTTGCCGGGTCATAAATAAGATGTCATGTCTTTAACGGGTCTCCTATGAGTTGCCTGGCCGGGTCATTAATAAGATGTCATGTCTTCGGCCGGGTCTCCTGTGAGTCGCTAGGCCGGGTCATACCATGGGGTATATCCCCGTCACCTTCTGATCAAAATCTTTACCATTTTCGTCAGTGTAGAGGTGGCCTTTTGAAGGCATTGGAGTTTTTACACCTTTGCAATCTTGCATGTCGAATTTCCTCAGAACATCCTTGAGGTATTTCTCTTGTGAGATGAAGATGCCGTTGTCTTGCTAACGAATTTGAAGACCTAAGAAGAATTTCAACTCTCCCATCATAGAAATGTGATATTATTCACTCATCATATAGGCAAATTCATCACTGTAATGTTTGTCAGTACAACCAAAGATAATATCGTCTACATATATTTGGCATATATAGTTCATTGTCATAGGATTTTGTGAAAAGAGTTGGGTCGAGTGAACCGGGTTTGAAGCCTTTCTTCATGAAGAATTCCTTCAGAGTGTCGAACAACGCCCGAGGGGCCTGCTTGAGGCCATAGAGGGCCTTGTTGAGTCTGAAGACTTCGTTAGGATGCTTAGGATCTTCAAAACTTGGGGGTTGATCAACATATACTTCTTACTCAAGCTTACCATTGAGGATGCACTTTTCACATCCATTTCATATAAGATAATATAATAATGGTTAGCATAAGCAAGCAATATGTGAATAGCTTCAAGTCTAGCAACAGGTGCAAAAGTTTCATCAAAGTCAATTCCCTCAACCTGTGTGTAGCCTGTTGGAAATATGCCCTAGAGTCAATAATAAATTAGTTATTATCATATTTCCTTGTTCATGATAATCGTTTATTATCCATGCTATAATTGTATTGATCGGAGACTCAGATACATGTGTGGATACATAGACAACACCATGTCCCTAGTATGCCTCTAGTAGACTAGCTCGTTGATCAAAAGATTGTTAAGGTTTCCTAGCCATGGACATGAGATGTCATTTGATAACGGAATCACATCATTAGGAGAATGATGTGACGGACAAGACCCAAACTACAAACGTAGCATATGATCGTGTCAGTTTATTGCTACTCTTTTCTGCATGTCAAGTATATGTTCCTATGACCATGAGATCATGCAACTCGCAGACATCAGAGGAGTGCCTTGTGTGTATCAAACGTCGCAACGTAACTAGGTGACTATAAAGGTGCTCTACAGGTATATCCGAGGGTGTCTGTTGGGTTGGCATGGATCAAGACTGGAATTTGTTACTCCGTTTGACGAAGAGGTATCTCAGGGACCACTCGGTAATACAACATCACAACAAAGCCATGCAAGTAATGTGACTAAGTGTTAGCTATGGGATCTTGTATTACGGAACGACTAAAGAGACTTGCCGGTGACGAGGTTGAACTAGGTATGGAGATACCGACGATCGAATCTCGGGCAAGTAACATACCGAAGAACAAAGGGAACGTTATACGGGATTGACCGAATCCTTGACATAAAGGTTCGACTGATAAAGATCTTCATAGAATATGTAGAAACCAATATGGTCATCCAAGGCCCGCTATTGGTTATTGACCATAGAGGTGTCTCGGTCATGTCTACATAGTTCTTGAACCCGCAGGGTCTGCACACTTAAGGTTTGGTGACGTTTCGGTAGTATAGAGTTATGTATGGTGGTGACCGAAGGTTATTTGGAGTCCCGTATGAGATCCCGGACGTCACGAGGAGCTCCGTAATGGTCTGTAGGTAAAGATTCCTATATAGGAAGTCCTGTTTTGGTCACCAGAAAAGTTTCGGGCTCATCGGTAGTGTACCGGGAGTGCTGGTAGTGTACCGGGGGACCATCGGGAGAGGTATTTCGACCCAAGAGGCTTCATGGACTGTGGGAGAGTGAATATAAGCCCTTAGTGGGCTGGTGGAAACTCCCACACAAGGCCCATGTGGCTGGAGAATAAAACCCAATAGGAAAAGGTGGAAAAAGGAAAAAACAGGGACGAATCCTAGTCCTACTAGGATTGGAGGAGAGTCCTCCAATCCTAGTGGATTCGGCTGACTCCTATGGGGCCTTGGCCTTGCTCCAGCCCTCCTCCTCCCTCCCTCCTATATCTACTGGTGGTATTGGGTGTTTTGACTAGATTTTATGGCCACGTGCTACCCGTTCCACCGGTGCTCCTCTAGATCAGATTTCCGCAGTGCTTAGGCGAAGCCCTGCCGGAATTGCTCCACCACCATCGCCGGAGCGCCATCATGCTGCCGGTGAACTCTTCTTCCTCTTCACTTCCTCTTAATGGATCAAGACGGTGGAGATCATCATCAAGCTGCACGTGTGCTGAACGCGGAGGTCTTGTCCGTTCGGCGCTAGATCGGAAGGACCATGATCAAGATCGCGAGACGTTTCGTGATGAGTTCGCGGGACGGATCGTGATGAGTTCACGGGACGGATCGTGATGAGATCGCAGGACGGATCGTGATGAGTTCGCGTGACGGATCATGATTGGATCGTGGGACGGATCGTGATGTGATCGCGGGACGCTCGGCGATTTGGATTGCAAAGATGTTCGACTACACCAACCGCGTTTCTTAGCGCTTCCCACTTAGCGATCTACAAGGGTATGTAGATCCACTCTCCCTCTCGTAGATGCTCATCACCATGGATAGATCTTGTGTGTGTGTAGGAAAAAATTTGTTTCCCATGCAACATTCCCTAACAGTGGCATCATGAGCTAGGTCTATGTGTAGATGAGATCTCGAGTAGAACACAAAAGGTTTGTGGGCATTGATGCTTAGATTGCTTCCTCCCTTGGTCGGATTTTGGTTCAGCGGTATTGTGAGATGAAGCGGCCCGGACCAACATTACTCGTACACTTACGAGAGATCGGTTCCCTCGACCACAACTTGTTGCATAGATGGCTTGCGGGTGCCAGTTTCTCTCACTTTAGTTGGATCGGATTCGACAAAGGCGGTCCTTGAGAAGGTTGAAAAGCAACTAGTGTATCACCGTTGTGGTTTTTGCGTAGCTGAGAATTGTTCTTGCTAGATACCCGTAGCAGCCACGTAAAACATGCAACAACAATTAGAGGACGTCTAACTTGTTTTTGCAGGGTATGTTGTGATGTGATATGGCCAATTACATGATGTGATATATGTGATGTATGAGATGATCATGTGATGTATAGATTATCATGACTTGCATGTCGATGAGTACAGCAACCGGCAGGAGCCATAAGGTTGTCTTTAATTATTGTATGACCTGCGTGTCAATCATTAAGTGCTATGTAATTCTTTACTTTATCGCTAAACTGTAGCAATAGTAGTAGAAGCATGTTGGGCGCGACAACCCTGATGGTGACACGTTGATGGAGATCAAGATGATGAAGATCATGGTGTCATGCCGGTGACGATGGAGATCATGTCGGTGCTTTCTAGATGGAGATCAAAAGCACAAGTTCATGGCCATATCATGTCACTTATGATTTGCATGTGATGTTAATCCTTTTATGCACCTTGTTTTTCTTAGGACGACGGTAGCATTATAAGGTGATACCTCACTTAATTTGAAGATAAATTGTGTTCTCCCCGAGTGTGCACTGTTGCGAAAGTTCGTCGTGTTGAGACACCACGTGATGATCGGGTGTGATAGACTATACGTTCACATACAACGGGTGCAAGCCAGTGTTGGACATGCAGAACACTCGGGTTAAACTTGACGAGGCTAGCATGTATAGACATGGCCTCATAACACAAGAGACTGAAAGGTCGAACATGAGTCATACAGTAGATATGATCAACATGATGATGTTCACCATTGCTGCCACCTCAACTCACGTGATGATCGAACTTGAGTTGGTGAATTTGGATCATGTATCACTCGAATAACTGGAGGGATGTCAATTTGAGTGGGAGTTCTTCAGTAATATGATTAATTGAACTCATTATCAAGAACATAGTCAGTAGTGCCTTTGCAAATATGTTGTAGATTACTAGCTCACGCTGTAGCTCCCTTGAATTTTTATATGTTCCTAGAGAAATACAGTTGAAAGATGATGGTAGCAATATTGCAGACTGGGTCCGTGATCTGAGGATTGTCCTCATTGCTGCACAGAAGGCTTATGTCCTTAATGCACCGCTCGGCTCGCCAACCCCTCTAGCGTCATCTGTAGATGTTGTGAACATCTGATAGGCATGTTCTGATGACTACTTGATAGTTGAGTGCATCATGCATTACGGCTTAGAATTGAGGCTTCGAAACATTTTGAACGTCACGAAACATATGAGATGTTCAAAGATCTGAAATTAGGATCTCAGGCTCGTGCCCATGTTGCGAGATATGAGATCTCCAACAAGATTCTTTGCCTGCAAGATGGAGGAGAATAGCTCAATCGTTGAGCATGTACTCAGATTGTCCGGGTGCTACAATCGCTTGAATCGAGTGGGAGTTGATCTTCCAGATAAGATAGTGATTGATATAATTCTCCAAGTCACTGTCACTAAGCTACTAGAATTTGGTGATGAACTATAAAACGCCAGGGATAGAAATAATGATCCCTGAGCTATTCGCAATGTTTGACACTGCAAAGGTAGAAATCAAGAAGGAGCGTCAAGTGTTGATGGTTAGTCAAACCACTAGTTTCGAGAAGGGCAGGAGCAAGGAGGGAAACTTCATGGATAGAAAGTCAGTTGCTGCTCCAGTGAAGCAACCTAAAGTTGAACCCAAACCCGAGACTAAGTGCTTCAATTATGAGGAGAGCAGTCGCTGAAGCGAAACACCCCTAGATACTTGGTAGATAAGAATGCTAGCAACATCGACAGAAGTATATTTGATATACATGTTATTGATGTGTACCTTGCTAGTACTCCTAGTAGCACTTGGGTATTGGATACTGGTTCGGTTGCTAAATGTTAGTAACTCGAAATAAAAGCTACGGAATAAACGGAGAACTAGCTAAGGGTGAGGTGACGATGTGTGTTGGAAATGTTTCCAAGGTTGATGTGATCAACATCGCACGCTCTCTCTACCTTCGAGATTAGTAACGAACCTAAATAAATGTTATTTGGTGTTTTGCGTTGAGCATGAATGTGATTAGATCGTGTTTATTGCAACATAGTTATTCATTTAAGTTAGAGAATAATGGTTATTTTGTTTACATGAATAATACCTTCAATGGTCATTCACCCAGTGAGAATGGTTTGTTGAACCTTGATCGTAGTTCATAACATTGATGCCAAAAGATACAAAGTTAATAATGACAGTACCACATACTTGTGGCACTGCCGCTAAATGTCATATTGGTATAAAGCGCATGAAGAAACTCCATGCTAATGGATCTTTTGACTCATCCGATTTCGAATCTGTTGAGACATGCGAACCATGCTTCTTGGGCAAGATGACTAAGGACCCCGTTTTCTGGACTGATGGAGCGGGGAAGTTATTTATTGGAAATGATACATGTTGATGTATGCAATCCAATGAGTCTTGTAGCGTGCGACGGATATCGTTATTTTCCTAACTTCACTGATAATTTGAGTAGATATAGTGTATATTTACTCAATAAAACACAAGTCTGAATCATTTGAAAGGTTCAAGCAAATTCAGCGTGAATTTTAAGATCATCATGACAAGAAGATAAAAATGTCTGCGATGTGACCGTGGAGGTGAATATCTGAGTTACGAGTTTGGCATACAACTTAAGACAATGTGGAAGTTGTTTCACAACTCACGCCACCTGGAACACCATAGTGTGATGGTGTGTTCGAACATCATAGTCATGCTCTATTGGATATGGTTCTTGCTATGATGTCTCTTATCGTTTTTTCTACTATAATTTTGGGGTTATGCATTAGAGACAACTACATTCACTTTAGATAGGGCACCATCTAAATCCGTTGAGAAGACACCGTGTGAATTATGGTTTGATAGAAACCTAAGCTGTCGTTTCTTAATGTTTGGGTCTGCGACGCTTGTGTGAAAAATGTTTTCACCTAATGAGCTCGAACCCAAAGCGGACAAATGCATCTTCATAGAATACCCTAAGAACAGTTGGGTGAACCTTCTATCTCAGATCCAAGCATAAAGTGTTTGTTGCCAAAAACGGGTCATTTCTCGAGAAAGAGTTTCTCTTGAAAGAATTGAGTGGGAGGAAGATAGAACTTGATGAGGTTGTTGAACCTTTGTTTCAACCAGAGAGTAGCGCAGCGCAGAAAGATGTTTCTGTGGAACCTACGTCAGTTGAAGAGGAAGTAAATGATGATGATCATGAAGCTTCGTATCAAGTTACTATCGAACCTTGTAGGTCGACAAGGATGTGTACTTCTCCTGAGCGGTACGACAACCCTGTCTTGGAGGTCATGTTGTTGGACAACAATGAACCTACGAACTGTGGAGAAGCGATGATGGGCCCGGATTCCGACAAATGGTTAGAGGCCATGAAATCCGAGAAAGGATCCATGTATGAAAACTAAGTATAGACGTTGGTAGACTTGCTTGTTGGACGGCAGGTCGTTGAGTACAAATGGATCTTTAAAATGAAGACAGATGCTGATGGTGAATGTCACCATTTATAAAGCTTGACTTGTCGCAAAGAAGTTTCTGGCAAGTTCAAGGAGTTGACTACGATGAGATTTTCTCACTCTTAGCGATGCTAAAGTTTGTTGGAATTATGTTAGCAGTTGCTGCATTTTTCAATTATGAAATCTGGCAGATGGATGTCAAAACAGAGTTTCCTTAACGGTCTACTTGAGGAAAGGTTGTATGTGATACAACCAAAAGGTTTTGTCAGTCCTAAGGATGCTAAAAGGTGTGCAAGCTTCAGTGATCCTTCTATGAACTGAAGCAAGCATCTCGGAGTTGGAATATACACTTTGATGAGGTGATCAAAGTTGTTGAGTCCATACAAAGTTTATGAGAAACTTGTATTTATAATAAAGTGAGTGGGAGCACTATAGAGTTTCTGGTAAGCATATGTGGTTGACATATTGTTGATCGAAAATGATGTAGAATTTCTGGAAAGCATAAACGGTTGTTTGAAAAGTGTTTATCAAAGGAAGACCTGGATAAAGCTACTTAATTGTTAAGCATCAAGATCTATAGAGATAGATCAAGATGCTTGATGAGACTTTCAATGAGTACATACCTCGACAAGATTTTGAAAGAAGTTCAAAATGGATCAGTCGGAGAGAAGTGTTCTCGCCTGCTTTGTAAGGTGTGAAGTTGAGTGAGACTCAAAGCTCAACCACGACAGAAGAAAGAGAAAGGACAAATGTCGTCCCCTATACCTTAGCCATAGGCTCTGTATAGTATGCCATGCTGAGTACAACACCCATGTGTGCCTTGCCATGAGTCCGTCAAGGGGTACAAGAGTGATCTTGGAGTGGATCACTTGACATCGGTCAAGAATATCCTTAGTAACTAAAAGACTAGGGAGATGTTTCTCGATTATGGAGGTGATAAAGAGTTCGTCGTAAAGAGTTACGTCGATGCAAGCTTTAACACCAATCCGGATAACCCGTAGTAGCAATCTGGATACGTATAGTGGAGCAACCATTTGGAATAGTACCAAGTGGAGTGTGCGAGCAGTGCTTACAGTTTGACATAGAGATTTCCAAAGTACACATGGATCTGAATGTCACAGACCCATTGACTATAAGATCTCTCTCACATGCAAAGCATGATCGAGCCCCAGAACTCATTGGGTGTTAGATTCATAACAATGCGAATCACATAGTGATGTGAACTAGATTATTGACTCCAGTGCAAGTGGGAGACTGTTGGAAATATGCCCTAGAGGCAATAATAAACTAGTTATTATCATATTTCCTTGTTCATGATAATCGTTTATTATCCATGCTATAATTGTATTGATCGGAGACTCAGATACATGTGTGGATACATAGACAACACCATGTCCCTAGTATGCCTCTAGTAGACTAGCTCGTTGATCAAAAGATGGTTAAGGTTTCCTAGCCATGGACATGAGATGTCATTTGATAAAGGGATCACATCATTAGGAGAATGATGTGATGGACAAGACCCAAACTACAAACGTAGCATATGATCGTGTCAGTTTATTGCTACTCTTTTCTGCATGTCAAGTATATGTTCCTATGACCATGAGATCATGCAACTCACAGACATCAGAGGAGTGCCTTGTGTGTATCAAACGTCACAACGTAACTGGGTGACTATAAAGGCGCTCTACAGGTATCTCCGAGGGTGTCTGTTGGGTTGGCATGGATCAAGACTGGAATTTGTTACTCCGTTTGACGGAGAGGTATCTCAGGGCCCACTCGGTAATACAACATCACAACAAAGCCTTGCAAGCAATGTGCCTAAGTGTTAGCCACATGATCTTGTATTACAGAACGAGTAAAGAGACTTGCCGGTAACGAGGTTGAACTAGGGATGGAGATACCGACGATCGAATCTCGGGCAAGTAACATACCGAAGAACAAAGGGAACGTTATACGGGATTGACTGAATCCTCGACATAGAGGTTCGACTGATAAAGATCTTCGTAGAATATGTAGGAACCAATATGGTCATCCAGGGCCTGCTATTGGTTATTGACCGTAGAGGTGTCTTGGTCATGTCTACATAGTTCTCGAACCCGCAGGGTCTGCACACTCAAGGTTTGGTGACGTTTTGGTAGTATAGAGTTATGTATGGTGGTGACCGAAGGTTGTTAGGAGTCCCAGATGATATCCTGGACATCACGAGTAGCTCCGGAATGGTCTAGAGGTAAAGATTCATATATAGGAAGTCCTATTTTGGTCACCGGAAAAGTTTCGGGCTCATCGGTAGTGTACCGGGAGTGTCGGTAGTGTACCGGGGGACCATCGGGAGAGGTATTTCGACGCAAGAGGCTTCATGGGCTGTGGGAGAGTGAATATCAGCCCTTAGTGGTCTGATAGAAACTCCCACACAAGGCCCATGTGGCTGGAGAAGAAAACCCAATAGGAAAAGGTGGAAAAAGGAAAAAAGGGACGAATCCTAGTCCTACTAGGATTGGAGGAGAGTCCTCCAATCCTAGTGGATTCGGCCAACTCCTATGGGGCCTTGGCCTTGTGCCAGCCCTCCTCCTCCCTCCCTCCAATATATACTGGAGGTATTGGGTGTTTTGCACTAGATTTTACGGCCACGTGCTACCCGTTCCACCGGTGCTCCTCTAGATCGGATTTCGGCAGTGCTTAGGCGAAGCCCTGCCGGAATTGCTCCACCACCATCGCCGGAGCGCCGTCATGCTGCCGGCGAACTCTTCTTCCTCTTCATTTCTCTTGCTGGATCAAGACGGTGGAGACCGTCATCAAGCTGCACGTGTGCTGAACGCGGAGGTGCCGTCCGTTCGGCGCTAGATCGGAAGGACCGTGATAAAGATCGCGAGACGTTTCATGATGAGTTCGCGGGACGGATCGTGATGAGTTCACGGGACGGATTGTGATGAGATCGCGGGACGGATCGTGATGAGATTGCGGGATGGATCGTGATGAGTTCGCTGGACGGATCGTGATTGGATCGTGGGACGGATCGTGATGTGATCGCAGGA
The DNA here is from genome assembly GCA_022496015.1 of Hordeum marinum. NCBI lineage: Eukaryota > Viridiplantae > Streptophyta > Magnoliopsida > Poales > Poaceae > Hordeum > Hordeum marinum. The sequence goes on along the minus strand of CM039674.1, from coordinate 368,139,329 downwards.
CGCTCTGCGATTTGGATCGCGAAGATGTTCGACTACACCAACCACGTTTCTTAATGCTTCCCGCTTAGCGATCTACAAGGGTATGTAGATCCACTCTCCCTCTCGTAGATGCTCATCACCATGGATAGATCTTGCGTGTGTGTAGGAAATTTTTTGTTTCCCATGCAACGTTCCCCAACATAGCGTTGAGCTACAAGACGAGCCTTATTCCTTACCACAAGCCCATTTTCATCTTGCTTGTTGCGGTAGATCCACTTGGTACCTATGATGTTATGCTTGCGAGGATCTGGCTGCTTGACAAGTTCCCACACATTGTTGAGCTTGAATTGATGCAATTCCTCTTGCATAGCTTGAATCCACTCAGGCTCCTTGAATGCTTCATCAACTTTGGTGGGCTCTATGATAGAGACAAAGGCAAAGTGCCCACAAAAGTTAGTCAATTGTGAAGCTTTTGAGTGAGTGAGAGGACCTGGTGCATTGATGTCATCGATGATTTTGTCAATCTGCACTTCATTTGCAACTCTTGGATGAGCAGGTTGACGTGGCTGAGGATTTTCTTCAGCACCATTTTCTTTACGTGTATCAACATGAATGTCTTCATTCGTTGGAATGACTTCCTCAGTGGGTATGCATCTTCAGTAGCCTTCAGCTTAATGGATTCCTCAGGAGATTGTTCATTAAACACAGAAGGCAGGTGCTCTCTTTGCGAGCCATCAGTTTCATCGAACCACACATCTGTAGTTTCAACAACCTTGTGGTGGTAGGTGTTGAAGACTTTGTAGGTGTGCGAGTCCTTTCCGTAGCCAAGCATAATACCTTCATGTGCTTTCGGTGCAAATTTAGAACTATGGTGAGGATCTCTAATCCAGCATTTTGCACCGAAGACTTTGAGATAACTTACATTGGGTTTCTTGCTAGTCATAAGTTCATAAGAAGTCTTCTTGAAGAATTTGTGAAGATGTACCCTGTTGATGATGTGGCATGCAGTATTAATTGCTTCAGGCCAGAAGCGACGAGGAGTCTTGTATTCATCAAGCATGGTGCGAGCCATCTCAACAAGAGTCCTTTTCTTGCACTCCACGATGCCGTTCTGCTGAGGAGTATAAGGGGCAGATAACTCATGAGTAATACCAAGTTCATCAAGATATTCATCAAGATTGGTGTTCTTGAACTCAGTCCCATTATCACTCCTAATATGTTTGATCTTGACGCCAAAGTTGGTGAAGTCCCTTGAAGCAAATCATCTGAAGACATCGTGCACTTCAGACTTGTACAAAATAATATGCACCCAAGTGTAGCGAGAGTAATCATCAACAATGACAAAGCCATACAAACTTGAAGAATTTGTTAGTGTGGAGTGATGAGTGGGGCCAAAGAGATCCATGTGAAGCAATTCAAAGGGTCGAGTCGTGATCATGATTGTCTTCGAGGGATGCTTGGATCTGGTCATCTTCCTAGACTCACATGCACCATAGAGGTGGTCCTTGAGGAATTTGACACCTTCAATGCCAATGACGTGCTTTTTCTTCATGAGCGTGTGCAAGTTCCTCATACCAGCATGTCCAAGTCGTTGATGCCACAACCAGCCTTCTAAGGACTTTACAAGTAGGCATGTGGCAGGCTGAGAACCTGTAGAGAAATCAACAATATACAAGTCTCCTCTCCTAAAGCCTTTGAAGACTTTGGAGTTGTCAGATTCCATGATGACAACACGGCGATATTTTCCTCATACGACAATCATATCAAGATCACAAAGCATTGAGACACACGTAAGGTTGAACCCTAGGAATTCGACAAGCATCACCTTATCCATGGTTCGGTCCTTTGAGATTGCAACCTTACCTAGACCCAATACCTTGCTTTTTCCTTTGTCGGCGTAGGTGATATGCTTCAGATGAGATGGAGCAAGTGGAAAATTCATCAGAAGACTCTTGTCACCAGTCATGTGGTTTGTGCATCCACTATCGAGGACCCACTCAGTAGCTTTTGGAGTATCGTCCTACAGATGAATTAGTACAACTTACGAACTCATATGCTTCAGAGTGAAGAATATGACATCAATTTCATCAGACAGAATTTCATCACACAAGATAGTAAGCAAGTAGTGTGAGGATGTGAGAAATGAGGAATTCATTTCTACAAGGTTAGCTTGCGTCCTTTCAAGCATTTCCTCAGGTCTCCACCAAATTCATTAGATGTTTAAGTTCATCTGGAGACCTGACCCTACATAAGATATTAGTTCAATTTCTTCACCACCCACATCTGGAGGGGTGGTAAAGAGTTCATCATTCTGCGAGCACCATATAAGAAAGGAGGCATTGAAGCAAGTGCACTTCGTTTCACAGGGCAAGGGTTAGAGTACTCATATGAATAAGCAGAGAAATTCTTCGAGGACTTATGAACATAATGGTTTGAAGAATAATGCACATATTCATAACTCTTAGTTTTTCCCTGTGAAACAGAGCCATTAGCACGAGAATGATATTTTTGACCATTTGAGGAATTTGGTCCAAATGAAGACTTTGGTCCATATGAGGAATTTGATTTGGGTTCCTATTCTTCATGAGTGGTGTCGTGAGGACATTCACTTGAAGATTTTGTAGGTAGCTCTTGGGAACCCGGATTTTCTTCATAGGTGAACCGTTCCTGCAGTTAGTTCCAACAAATCTAGGAAATACTTCACCTTTCTGATTTAAAAAAAATTGTAGCTGGAGTCAAGTGACTCATCAGAGGAATATGAAGTTTCACAAGTAAATCCAGATAAAGTGGATGGATCTACAGGGGGTCCTTTCGCAGCAACCCATGTGGTTTTGGGGTACTGCTCAGGTGTCCAGTAGGATCCATCAGCGTTGAGTTTCCTCACAAAGGCAATACCCTCTTTCCTAGGGTTCCTGTTCAGAATCTACTTTTTGAGGACATCGCAAAGGGTTTGATGCCCTTTCAGACTTTTGTACATGCCTATCACATACAATTCCTTTAACCCCGCATTTTCGTTAGTGATACTTGTGGTATCCTCGGATGAGGAATTTGAGACCATTCGAATATTTGAAGAATTTACAGCAATAGAAGCATGTGAACATTCGGGTGAAGAATTAGCAGTTTCACATTTGATGCATTTCAAACAAGGTGGAACAAATTCTTCCTAAGCGGTACTGATCTGTTGAGTCAGTAAGGAATCATTTTCCCTTTGGAGATCCTCATGTGACACCCTTAGTTTCTCAAGATCTTGCTTTCTTTGAAGAAATTCATAAGAAAGCTTCTCATGATCGGCTAAGAGGTCATTATGATGACTCTGAAGGTTATCGTACTTTGTATGAAGACTTTTGAGATCGTCAGACAGAGTTTGAGTCCGATCCACTTCATCGTTCAACAGATCATCGTTTTTGTCTAGCATTTTTGGATATTTTCAAGTGGACTTTGTTGCTTAGTGGCTAGTTTAACAAGTTTAACATAGCTAGGTTTCACATATTCATCAGATTCACCTTCACTTGATTCAGAAGAGGAATGATGTTTGTGTACCTTTGAGCCTTTTGCCATGAAGCAATAGGTGGGAGCATAATCATCATTGTTGACGTGAGAGTTGTTGGAGTTGTCATATTCTTCATCGTTGAAGATGGAATTGTTGATGAAAGCAGTAGCGAGAGAAAGGTTAGCGACACCAGATTCAGATTCCACCTCAGATTCTTCCTCTTCTTCATATTCTTTAGATTGTTCTTCAAAATCCATTTCCTTGCCAATGAATGCTCGAGCCTTTCTGGAACCATTCTTCTTGTGCTTTGAGGACTTTGAAGATGAGGACTTTGCAGATGAGGACTTTGAAGATTTCTTCCTTTTCTTCGAGTCATCAGAACTATCATCCTTATATTTCTTCTTCTTCTTCTTTGAATCTTTTTCCCAGAGAGGATAGTCAGAGATAAAGTAACCAGGCTTCTTGCAACGATGACAGGTTCTTTTCTTGTAGTCTTCTGAGGAATCTGATTTCCTCAAACCACTGTTTGATGACTTTCCAAATCCACCTCTCCTTGAGAACTTCTGCAATTTCCTCACGAGCATTTCTATCTCCCGACTTAGTTCTTCAGGATCACCAAGGATGCTGTCAGAATCTTCTTCTTCGGATGAGGAAATTGCTTTTGCCATCAGGGCACGAGATCTTCCATAGCTTGGCCCATAGAGGTCTTTGTTCTTAGCTTGTTGGAATTCATGAGTATTGAGCCTCTCAAGAATATCAGCAGGATCAAGTGACTTGTAGTCTCCACGTTCTTGGATCATCAAGGCCAGAGTATGGAATGAGGAGTCAGGAGATCTTAGCAGTTTCTTCACCACTTCATGGTCAGTGATATCGGTGGCACCCAGTGCTTGAAGCCCATTGGAGATATCAGTAAGACGATCAAAAGTTTGCTGAACATTTTCATTGTCAAGTCTCTTGAAGCGGTTGAAGAGATTGCAAAGAACATCAACACGAGAGTCACGTTGAGTGGAAACACCTTCGTTGACTTTGGATAACCTATCCCAGATAAGCTTAGCAGTTTCCAAAGCACTCACTCTGCCATACTGACCTTTGCTCAGATGGCCATAGATGATATTCTTCGCTTGAGAATCGAGTTGCTTGAATCTCTTCGTATCAGCAGTAGTAACAGTCAAAGAAATGCGGGGAACACCATTTTCAACAACATACCAAAGATCATTGTCAATTTCCTCAAGATGCATGCGCATCTTGTTCTTCCAGTAGGGGTATTCCATCCCATCGAAAGTAGGACATCCCGCGGAAAGCTTGATCATACATGTAGTCAACATAACTAGAACTCTAGGTGGTTAAACCAAAATCACACAGAACAAGGGAGTACCTTGCTCTGATACCAATTGAAAGTGCATTATGTCGACTAGAGGGGGGTGAATAGGCGATTTTTACAAATTCATCACTTGAGGAATTTCAACTTTGAGGAATTTGAAATGTGATGAATAACTAGCAGCAGAATAAGTACTCAAGTGCACGAGGAACATAGCAACAACATAGTCATGATGATGAAATGAACATGCACAAGTTATAGGTAGCGTGATACAGGATAGGCAGTGATGAACAAGGTAACTTGAAGAATTTGAGGTGAGGAAGTTGTGAAAGTCTTCAGTCAAATTCTTCAAACGTGATGATCAATTTCATCAACAAGTATACGAGGAATAAGGGGGTTGAGGGAATAGAACCAGGTAGCTCGATGAAGACAATGGTTTGATGACACAGTTCCAATTGCTGTGATAGTCATACGTTTGGTTTGGAGCGGCCTGGTATTTAAACCAGAGGACACACGGTCCTAGGACACATAGTCCTTACCATATTATCCTTGAGCTAAGGTCACACAGTCCTCGCCCAACACTCGTGGTAAGTCTTCAGGGTAGACTTCCAAAACCCTCACAAACTGGTCACCCGACGATCCACAATTTACTGTTGGATGCTCTAGACCAAGGTCACTTCGTGATCCCCAATTGACTGCAGGATGCACTAGACCATGATGCCTAACCGTCTGGAGGATGCACAGTCCTCAAAGGTAACAAGCGTCGATTCCACACAGGAATTTCTTTAGTGATGCTCAATCACTTTGGGTTTGGTGGTTTGGTTGTGGCTTTTTCCTCACTGATGATTTTCTCTCAAAGTCCTCGGAGGATGGGTTGCTCTCAAATGACAAGTGTCAGTTCTCTCGGAGCAGCTAACCAACTAGTGGTTGTGGGGGTGGCTATTTATAGCTAGGGTGCAACCTGACATGAGAAGACATAAATGCCCCCAATGATATGACTGTTATGTGGATGTTATGATTGGGGACAGCTGGCGCTAAGCATAGCAACGGTCGGAATTTCGAACTATGAAAGTCCTCGGGCTTATCAAGTTCCTCACTTGTAGGCAATTCGCACTGGTGAAATCCTAACTCCTCAGTCAGATCAATTTCTCAGAGACCAGAAGAACTTCGTCTCTGTCACTAAAGAACTTGACTGAACCGCAAGAGATTTCCAAAGGCTTCACTTGAAGGATTGGATAAGTTGAGGATTTTGGAGTTGAGCATCAGTTGAAAATTTTCCTTAGTATTACCTCGGCCCCTTCAATAGTACGGTGTTTCCTATGACTCAAAGAAAGGAAATGAAACTACGAAAACAAAAGTCTTCATGCTTCATAGTCCTCGTTCATATCTTCAAGGTCACACCAACTTCTTCGTCTTCAAAGTCTTTAGGGAATACCAAAGTATTCAGCAAAGTCTTCACAAAGTCTTCACCAAAGTCTTCAGTTGAAGACATACATTTTTAGGGGTCGGTAATCTCCAAATATATCAAACTCCTCATCAACTTATAGAGCCTGTGTACACTCACAAACGCATTAGTTTCTTAGCCTATAAGTCTTCAATACACCAAAATCACTAAGGGGCACTAGATGCACTAACACCCACAAAAAACCTCTGTCCAAAGCCAAAAGTCAAAATTCGATGACACCAACATTTGCCAACCGGATCCACCGAGTTTTACCCTAGAAAGAAACACAACCAAACCCTAGCATCTCGGTACCACCAACATTCCATTCGGTGCAACTAATAATCAGTGACCAACTTTCTCTTAACCAATATCTTAATGTCGGTCCCACCGAGTTTGAGGAATTGGTGACACCGAGACTTGGTAATTGCCTAGGTCACCCATATCAGTACCATCGAGATTTATATATCGGTCTCACCGAAAAGGCCAAAGTCACCACATTTTACACTAGTCGATGCAACCGAGTTTTTACTCTGGTTTTACTGAGTTGGGCAATAATGTTGTAACGGTTGGATTTTTGGAGATGCCTATATATACCCCTCCACCACATCCTACTCGCAAGAGAAGCACTCAAAACACACACCCACTTGTCAAATCCAATTTTCTAAGAGAGAACCACCTACCCTTGTGTTGAGGTCAAGATCATCCACTCCAACCATATGGATCTTGATTTCTAGCCTCCCCAAGTTGCTTTCCATCCAATCAATCTCTCCTACCCATGCCAAATTTGTGAGAGAGTGATTGAGTGCTGAGGAGACTATCTTGTAAAGCACAAGATCAAGGAGTTCATCATACTACCACATCTATTACCTTTTGGAGGGTGGTGCCTCCTAGATTGGTTAGGTGTCAGTTGGGAGCCTCCTTTTTCATGATTGTGGAGTTGAACCAAGAAGTGTGTAAGGTCAAGGAGATTGCCTACTTCATGAAGATCTACCCCGAATAAGGCTAGTCCTCTGGACGTAGGCCATCATGGAATAGACAAGGTTGCTACTTCATGGACCCTTCGTGGGTGGAGCCCTCCGTGGACACTCGCAACCGTTACCCTCCGTGAGTTGAAGTCTCCTTAAACGTGGATGTACGATAGCGCCACCTATTGAAACCACAGGAAAAATCTTCGTGTCTCCAAATTGTGTTTGATGTTCTTATCCCTATCCTCTTACATATGCTTGTCTTTACTTCTCGCTACAATACTCGTAGACATGCATGTGTAGGGTGAACTTGATTTGCTAATCTCCCCTAGACCTACTTTCGATCCCTATAGGGCAGTCACCTTGTGTTTCATCTTCGGGTAAAGGTTGTCCCACAGATCTTTGCCTCCAGCAGTCATGGTGGATGTGGTGCAAGGAAGGAGGATGTGGAAAGGATGAAGAGCGGTTGCATTGTGCTGTGGGGATATCCGAGTGTGGTCAGCCTTAAATACGGGATTCGGGTGAGTCCAGGTGTCAATTCGAGATGCCACAGTGGGTTTCTCATCCGGCAAGTATGCTTAATGGCGGCATACAGATAGATGGGGCATTGAACGACCATGGTAGATATCTATCATGTCCCGTCCAGTCACGCGTCTTCGGCATTGAAAAGGCGTGGACATCGGAGACGCCTCACGGTTGGGTCCCTCGGCCGACAAGCCACTTCAATGTTGGCACGAGTGATAGGTCGCGTCGCTCTTCAATGGGGAGTGGTTGCTCGGCAACGACATGGATGCGGGCAGCTGGCGCTGGGCGGGTGCTACTTATAAACCGCATTGTGATTTCCCCCGAAGAGGAGCGGAGATGCAATACTGTAGAGATAAGTATTTACCTCAATGAGAACCAAGGTTATCGAACCAATAGGATAACCAAGCAAATTCATTTCAACAACACCTACACACACAAAACCAAACACTTGCACCCAACGCGGGCAAGAGGGTTGTCAAGCCCCTTGAACTCGTCACTTGTAAGAATTAAATCTTGATAGATAGATAATATAAATAATAGAAGTAAAAAAATAAAAAAGCAACGAGGTATTTTAGGTTTTTAGTATTTATGATTAAGTAGACCCGGGGCCATAGTTTTCGCTAGAGGCTTCTCTCTTGAAAATAGTATATGATGGGTAGACAAATTACTGTTGGGCAATTGATAGAATTGCACATAGTTATGACATGTTATTCACGACAATGATCATGTATATAGGCATCACATCCATAAACAAGTACACCAAAACAATTCTGCATCTACTTCCATTACTCCACCAATCGACTACTATCCAGCATGCATATATGGCATTGATTTCATAACAAATAGAGTAATGCTTGGAGCAAGATGACATGATGTAGACAAAGTAAGACAAACAATATGTTCAGATCCCCGGTGATTTATCCTTAATGGAAACAATACAAATAATGTCTTGTCCCTTTGTGTCACTAGCATATAGAGCACTACATGATTGAACCCATTACAACCCACCACTCTCACTGAAGATAAATCAATCTAGTTCACCAAACCAAACCAATAGATTGGAGAGAAATATGAAGCTATAACAATCATTCGTAATAGAATTCAGAGGAAATTCAATTACTTTGATTGAATAATCTGATCATAAACCTACAATTCATTAGATTTCAACAAACACACCGCAAAAGAAGATTATATTGAGTAGATCACTATGAGGATCGCGATGAACATGGTATTGAAGATGAAAGAGAGAGAAGAAGACATCTAGATACTAACTATGGACCCATAGGTATGTGATGGACTACTCACACATCATCATGGATGCAACAAGGTATATGTAGATGGCCTCCATGATTGATTCCCTCTACGGCACAGTATCGGAAAATGTCTCCAGATGGGTGATAACCCACAAGTATAGGGGATCGCAACAATTTTCGAGGGTAGAGTATTCAACCCAAATTTATTGATTCGACACAAGGGGAGCCAAAGAATATTCTCGAGTATTAGCAGCTGAGTTGTCAATTCAACCACACCTGAAAGACTTATTATCTACAGCAAAGTGTTCAGTAGCAAAGTAATATGGAAGTAACGGTAACGGTTGCAAGTGATAGTAGCAGTTTGTACTGATTGTAACAGTAGCAACGAAAAAGTAACTTAGCGAAGATCAATATATGAAAATCTCGTAGGCAATGGATCAGTGATGGATAATTGTGTTGGATGGCATTCATCATGCAACAGTTATAACATAGGGTGACACAGAACTAGCTCCAATTCATCAATGTAATGTAGGCATGTATTTCGTATATAGTCATACGTGCTTATGGAAAAGAACTTGCATGACATATTTTGTCCTACCCACCCGTGGCAGCGGGCTCCTATTGGAAACTAAGGGATATTAAGGCCTCCTTTTAATAGAGAACCAGACCAAAGCATTAACACTTAGTGAATACATGAACTCCTCAAATTACGGTAATCACCGGAAAGAATCCCAGTTATTGTCACCCTGGGGGATGCAGATCATAACTCGTAATAGGTGTCTACAACTTGCAAGATAGGATCAAGAACACACATATATTCATGAAAACATAATAGGTTCAGATCTGAAATCATGGCACTCGGGCCCTACTGACAAGCATTAAGCATAGCAAAGTCATAGCAACGTCAATCTTACAACATAGTGGATACTAGGGATCAAACCCAAACAAAACTAACTCGATTACATGATAAATCTCATCCAACCTATCACCGTCCAGCAAGCCTACGATGAGATTACTCACGAACGGTGGAGAGAATCATGGAATTGGTGATCAAGGATGGTTGGTGATGACGAAGGCGTCGGTTTCCCCTCTCCGGAGCCCAAAACGGACTCTAGATCTGGTCTCCCGAGGAAGAACAGGCGATGGCAGCGGCTCCGTATCGTGAAACGCGATGAACTCTTCTCTCTAATTTTTTTCTCGACAAATAGGGTTATATGGAGCTGGAGAGGAGATCAGAGGAGCCACGAGGGCCCCACAAGCCTGTAAGGCACGGCCAGGGGGTGGCCGCGCCTAGCAGGCTTGTGGCCTGTAGGTGGCCCCCCTATGGTTACTTCTTGCGCCAGTATTTTTTATTAATTCCAAAAAAATTCTCCTTAAATTTTCAGGATGATCTGAGAACTTTTATTTCTGCACAAAAATAACACCAAGGCAATTCTGCTGAAAACAGCGTTAGTCCGGGTTAGTTCCATTCAAATGATGCAAATTAGAGTCCAAAACAAGGGCAAAAGAGTTTGGAAAAGTAGATACGTTGGAGACGTATCAACTCCCCCAAGATTAAACATTTGCTTGTCCTCAAGCAATTCAGTTGATAAACTGAAGTGATAAAGAAAAACTTTTACAAACTCTGTTTGATCTTGCTGTTGTAAATATGTCTAACTTATGTTCAGATTTTCAGCAAAGATTATAAACTAACCACATTCACAATATCATTTAGGTCTCACATTTACTCATGTCAATGGCATAACCAACTAGCGAGAAATAATAACAAGTCTCAGATGACAATAATTTTATCAAAACAATCATGATACAATATGACATAATGGTATCTCGCTAGCCCTTTCTGAGACCGCAAAACATAAATGCAGAGCACCTCTGGAGAACAAGGACTGACTAAACATTGTAATTCACGATGAGAGAGATCCAGTCATGCTCATACTCAATATGAATTAATAGCAAGGCATACAAATGAAAATGGTGCTCTCTAACTGGTGCCTTTTATAAGAGGATGATGACTCAACAATAAAGTAAATGGAAAGACCCTTCGTAGAGGGAAGCATTGATTTGCAGAGGCGCCAGAGCTCAAGCTTTTAAAATAGAGATAGGTAATGATTTTGGAGCGGTATGCTTTCATTGCTCACATAAAGACCAAGAGGCTTTCAATATATTCCATGCTAGATAAATTATAGGCGGTTCCCAAACAGAATGGTAAAGTTTTTACTCCCCCTCCACCAATCAGTCACACTCCATGGCGGGCCGAATTCACGGGTACCGTCCATACAAACACAGTCCTGGGGGAGTTTTGTTTAATTATATTTTTCTTTTTATTTCGAGCATGGAACTGGGCATCCCGATTACCAGCCACTTTCTCGTGAATGATAGTGCATCAACACATATCGTGACAATAATCCACCTAGCATGGAAGAAACTGACAGCCCCCAGTCGCCACATGAGGGATTTGGGCATACAAAACAAAAAGTTTATTTGAAGGTTTAAAGTTCAGCACATGCAAATTTACTTGGAACGGCAGGTAAATACCGCATATAGGTAGATATGGTGGACTCATATGGAACGACTTTGGGTTTATTGAGATGGATGCACAAGCAGTATTCCCGCTTAGTACAAGTGAAGGCTAGCAAAAGACTGGGGAGCGACCAACTAGAGAGCGACACAGCCATCAACATGCTTTGAGATTAACCAACATTGAATGCAAGCATGAGTAGGATATAATTCACTATGAACATAAATATCGTGGAGGCTATGTTGATTTGTTTCAACTACATGCGTGAACATGTGCCAAGTCAAGCCACTTGAATCATCTATTGGAGGATACCATTCTATCATACTACATCACAACCATTTTAATGTGCATGTTGGCACTCAAGGTGAACCATTATCCACTCTTAGCTAATTAAGCATGGCATAAATAACTATAATATCTAATTATCATTGCAAGCATGTTCAACCCATAATGTACTGAATTCTGAATGATGAGCTAATCATATTTACAAAAGCAAGATAGGTTGAGTTCATACTAGCTTTTTTCCATCTCAATCTTTTCATCGAATATCGTCATTATTGCCTTTCACTTGCATGACCGAACGATGTGAATAATAATAAGAGTGTGCGTGCATTGGACTAAGCTGGAATCTGCAAACAATAAACCAAAGGAGAAGACAAGGCAATATGAGCTCTTTGTAAGATAAACAATAATGCATATGAGGGCCACTCAACATGTCATCGTGGTCTTCTCCTTACGACCCAAAGAAAGAACAGGAAACTTATTTACACGGGAAAGCTCAAAACAAGCAAAAAGAAGAACGAGAAATCTTTTAGGGTTTTCTCTTTAATGCTACAACTAAGCAACTAGGAAATAAAGCTAGAACTAATTTTTTTGTATTTTCCTCGAAGTTAATTGAACACACACGAAGAAAGCATAAATAACAAAATAAACTATCATGGATAGTACAATGAAAAAGTATGAACACTGACAACTGAAATAAGTGTGTGAACATGAATGTAATGTCGGTGAGAAATACGTACTCCCCCAAGCTTAGGCTTTTGGCCTAAGTTGGTCTAGGGCCATGGCTGGAAATAACCTTCTCCTGGATACTCCAGAGGACACTGAGGGTTCCACTCATTAGCGACCTCCTGTGGCTCCCATTGAAAGACCGGGACCTGATATGGATCAAGGGTCGGTGCCTACTCAGGTGCTAGAGGTTGCATCAAACCCCAATATCGGTAGATGTCATCGGTCATAATAGTGTACCTGACTGAATGAATATCGAACAAAGAAGAAGAAGGCAGAGTAATAATCTCACAAGTACCCTGACTAAATACCAAGTTGTAAAGCAGCCTCCTATCATCGTTCTTTTTAATAACATCATGGGCTACCATACGGTCATAATGTAGAAACTTCGAGGGTATCATCTCTTCATCTTTCTTGTGAAGCCTAATGGGTATCTCAAAATGTTTAGCTAAACGAGATGCATAGATACCTCTGAATATGGGCCCCTTCGAATGGTTGGTGTTCAACTGTTGGGCCACCATAGAGCCCAGACTAAAGGTTCTATCAGCAAATAAAGCATGGCGCAAAATAGCAAGGTCAGGAGCACTAAGGCTACCACTCTCCCAACGACCAACTAGACATCTCCCCGCAAATAATGAATAATAGCATAGCACAGGAAAATGTAAACTAGCTGCCCTTGCCCTTGACAAGCCTCTCTCTTCTCCTACAGTGACTGCGGCAATAAAATCTTCCATGTCTCGAGGACGTGGTTCCCTGATGCTGCCCTCATAGGGTATCTTGCAAACTTTGCAAAAATCATAAAGATTCATTTTCTTAGGCACATCATATAAGTGAAATTCTATTGTAGGAGGGTCTTCCCTAGGATGAAAGTGAAAATTTTGCACAAAGGTATTAGTGAGCAAGAGGTACTGGTCACACTTATCGTTGAGGAAGTCGGTGATGCCTTCATTCTTGGCCAAATAATAGAAATCTTCATAAATTCTGGCCGCCCTCAAGAATGTGTCACACTGCCATTCACATGGTCAGATTTCTGCGATGCGAGGAAGATTATATTTGGGTTTCTCCTTCATTTAATTTTTATCTTCCTTAGAACCCCGGCTTGAAGAACCTCTTAGTAACCTTATCAACATTTATGAAAAATTCTGAAATTTTTAGTGAACTAAAATGAAGGTGAACAACACTCATAGCAACTACTCCCTCAAGTGCCTAGAGACTATATCATGCGTAACTACTTGGGACCTTACAAATTTGACATGCAAGCTCAAGAACAAGGTCACCATAATAGCAAAAATTTGCAATATATAAGGCACTAGAACAAAAACTAATTGGACCATTGGAGGAGTCACATGCTGATGAGCAATCCCCTAAAACAGTTTTGCAAATGGAGCTTTGAGCAAGGAGATCGAAAATGGCAGCAAGATGAGCTAGAACACGGGTTTGAGCAATGGTGGGATTTTTTATGGAGGAAGATGAAGTGGATGGGTGTTGGAATAAGTGGAGGAGGGCCACGTGGGCCCCACAAGACACAAGGGCGCGCCCAGGTGGGTGGTCGCGCCCTGCAGGCTTGTGGCCCACTGGTGTAGTCCCTGATGCATTCTCAGTGCCAAAAATTCTTAAATATTCCAAAAAAAATCATACTAAATTTTCAGGGAATTCTGGGAACTTTTATTTTCAAGTCATTTTTCTATTGCACGGAAAACTCAGAAAACAGAAAAATAATATAGCATTTTTACTTAATTTCATCTAGGTAACAGAAAGTAAAAGTTAGGTGCAGGAAGTTGTGCTTTCTAAATTCGTCCATCTCATGCTTATCAAAAGGAATCCATCAATAAGGTTGATCAAGTCTTATTAACAAACTTCTTTCGAATAACATGAAACCAAAGAATCTTTGAATGACACTAAGTTACCTCAATGGGGATATGCATTTCCCCAACAATAAGTATATCATATTTCTTCTTGACAGTAGGAAGAGGGAATTCAAAGTCTCCAGTAATAATCGTTGGAATTTTTTCAATAGAGTTGATACTATGAACCCGAGGTTGTTTCTTTGGAAAGTGTACTGTATGTTCATTACCATTAATATGAAAAGTGACATTGCCCTTGTTGTTGTCAATAAAAGCCCCTGCAGTATTCAAAAAGGGTCTACCAAGGATGATCGATATACTGCCGTCCTCGGGAATATCAAGAATAACAAAGTCCGTCAAGATAGTAGCATTTGCAACCACGACGGGTACATCCTCACAAATACCGATAGGCAGAGCAGTTGATTTATAAGTCATTTGCAAAGAGATTTCAGTAGGTGTCAACTTATTCAAATCAAGTCTACAGCATAAAGAGAAAGGCATAACACTAACACCTGCTCCAAGATCACATAAAGCAGTATTAACATAATTTCCTTTAATAGAGCATGGTACAGTAGGTACTCTGGGATCTCCTGGTTTCTTAGGTATTCCACCTTTAAAAGTATAATTAGCAAGCATGGTGGAAATCTCAGCTTCCGGTATCTTTCTTTTATTTGTCACAATATCTTTCATATACTTAGCATAGGGAGACATTTTCAAAATACCAGTCAAGCACATACGTAAAAAGACAGGTCTAAGCATTTCAGCAAAGCACTCAAAGTCCTCATCATCCTTTTTCTTGGATGGTTTAAGAGGAAATGGCATGGGTTTCTGAACCCATGGTTCTCTTTCTCTACCAAGTTTCCTAGCAATGAAGTCTCTTTTATCGTATCTTTTATTCTTAGGTTGTGGGTTATCAAGATCATCAGCAGGTTCAATCTCCACATCATTATCATTACTAGGTTGAGTATCAGCATGAACATCATTATTAATGTTATCACTAGGCTAATCTTCATCACCAGATTGTGTCTCAGCATCAGAAATAGAAATATCCTTTGGATTCTTAGACGTATCTATAATAGGTTCACTAGTAGCATGCAAAGTATTATCATCATTCTTTTTCCTACTCTTATTGGAAGGAATAGGTGCATCAGTATTAACTCTCTGAGAATCTTGCTCAATTCTCCTAGGATGGCCCTTAGGATACAAAGGTTCCTGAGTCATTCTACCACCTCTAGTCACAACTTTAACAAAATGATCATTATCTTTACTATTCATCTCATTAAGCAAATTATTTTGAGCCTTAAGTGCTTGTTCTACTTGAGTGGTTACCATGGAAGCATGTTTACTAATAAGCTTAAGATCATTGACAGTTCTACTCAAATAATCACCGAAGCGATCAAGCATATAAGCATTATGTTTCAATTGTCTACTAACATAGGCATTGAATTTTTCTTGCTTCACGATAAAATTATCAAATTCATCCAAGCATTGGCTAGCAGACTTATTATAAGGAATATCTCCTTCATCAAATCTACTGAGAGAATTTACCTCTACTACCTGTGTCGGGTTATCAAAGACCATGTATTTCTTCAATAGGTGGTAGATTCTTAACATCTTCAGCTTTAATACCTTTTTCTTTCATAGATTTCTTTGCTTCTTGCATATCTTCGGGACTGGGGAATAGAATACATGTTTTCTTCGGAGTTGGCTTTGGAGGTGGTTTGGGAATAGTCCAATCATTATCATTGCTCAATATATTATTCAATAGTAATTCAGCTTGTTCAACAGTTCGTTCCCTGAAAACACAACCAGCACAACTATCTAGGTGGTCCCTAGAAGCATCGGTTAGTCCATTATAAAAGATATCAAGTATTTCATTTTTCTTGAGAGGATGATCAAGCAAAGCATTAAGTAATTGGTGAAGCATCCCCCAAGCTTGTGCGAGACTCTCTTCTTCAAGTTGCACAAATTTAAATATTTCCTTCAAGGCAGCTTGTTTCTTATGGTCAGGAAAATATTTTTCAGAGAAGTAATAAATCATATCCTGGGGACTACGCACACAACGAGGAGAAAGAGAATTAAACCATATCTTAGCATCACCCTTTAATGAGAAAGTAAAAAAACCTTAGGAATATAGTAATAGCGATTTTTTTCCTCATGAGTAAATAGGGTGGCTATATCATTCAATTTGGTAAGATGTGCCACAACAGCTTCAGATTCATAACCATGGAAAGGATCAGATTCAACCAAAGTAATTAACTCAGGATCGACAGAGAATTCATAATCCTTATTAGTAACAAAGGTAGGTGAGGTAGCAAACTTAGGATCATATTGCATTCTAGCATTCGAAGATTTTTCCTTCCACTTGCGAAGCAATTTCTTAAGATCATCTCTATCCTGACAAGCAAGAAAGTCCCTAGCTACCTCTCCTTCCATAACATAACCCTCAGGTATATCAGGCAATTCATATCTAGGAGAGCTAGGTCTAACAGGTGAATCATAGTGTTCAGTTTCAATAATTTCATCAGATTCAGAAATATTATCAGTTTCAACATTGGCTCTAGCAATTTGTTCATCAAGAAATTCACCTAGTGGCATAGTATCATCAAGCAAAGTATTATCATAAGCATCATGCATAGCAGAAGTAGCATCATCAATTACTTGCGACATATCAGAATTACTAGCAGGTGGTGGTGTCACAAACTTACTCATAACAGAAGGTGAATCAAGTGCATAGCTAGATGGCAGTTCCTTACCTCCCCTCGTAGTAGAGGGATAGATCATGGTTTTTGGATCTTTCAGATTCTTCATAGTGATCAACATATATATATCCCAAGTGACTTAGAGAATAAAGCTATGCTCCCCGGCAACGACACCAGAAAAAGGTCTTGTTAACCCACAAGTATAGGGGATCGCAACAGTTTTCTAGGGTAGAGTAATCAACCCAAATTTATTGATTCGACACATGGGGAGCCAAAGAATATTCTCAGGTATTAGTAGCTGAGTTGTCAATTCAACCACACCTGAAAGACTTAATATCTGCAGCAAAGTGTTCAGTAGCAAAGTAATATGGACGTAACAGTAACGGTGGCAAGTGATAGTAGCAGTTTGTAGTGATTGTAACAGTAGCAACGGAAAAGTAACTTAGCGAAGATCAATATATGAAAAGCTCGTAGGCAATGGATCAGGATAATTATGTCGGATGGCTTTCATCATGCAACAGTTATAACATAGGGTGACACAGAACTAGCTCCAATTCATCAATGTAATGTAGTCATGTATTCCGTATATAGTCATACGTGCTTATGGTAAAGAACTTGCATGACATCTTTTGTCCTACCCTCCTGTGGCAGCGGGGTCCTATTGGAAACTAAGGGATATTAAGGCCTCCTTTTAATAGAGAACCGGACCAAAGCATTAGCACTTAGTGAATACATGAACTCCTCAAACTACGGTATTCACCGGAAAGAATCCCAGTTAATGTCACTCTGGGGGATGCGGATCATAACTCGTAATAGGTGTATACAACTTGCAAGATAGGATCAAGAACACACATATATTCATGAAAACATAATGGATTCAGATCTGAAATCATGGCACTCGGGCCCTAGTGACAAGCATTAAACATAGCAAAGTCATAGCAACATCAATCTTAGAACATAGTGGATACTAGGGATCAAACCCTAACACAACTAACTCGATTACATGATAAATCTCATCCAACCCATCATTGTCCAACAAGCCTACGATGAGATTACTCACGAGCGTTGGAGAGCATCACGGAATTGGTGATGAAGGATGGTTGGTGATGACGAAGGCGTTGATTTCCCCTCTCTGTAGCCCAAAACGGACTCCAGATCTGGTCTCCCGAGGAAGAACAGGCGATGACGGCGGCTCCGTATCGTGAAACGCGATGAACCCTTCTCTCTAATTTTTTTCTCGACAAATAGGGTTATATGGAGCTAGAGACGAGGTCAAAGGAGCCACGAGGGCCCCACAAGACTGCTAGGCGCGGCCAGGGGGTGGCCACGCCTAGCAGGCTTGTGGCCTGCAGGTGGCCCCCCTATGGTTACTTCTTGCGCTAGTATTTTTTATTAATTCCAAAATATTCTCCGTAAATTTTTAGGACGATCCGAGAACTTTTATTTTTGCACAAAAATAACACCAAGGCAATTCTGCTGAAAACATCGTCAGTCCGGGTTAGTTCCATTCAAATCATGCAAATTAGAGTCCAAAACAAGGGCAAAAGAGTTTGGAAAAGTAGATACGTTGGAGACGTATCAATGGGCGCCCATCGGAATAGAGACTTGTGGCGGCGAAAACAGTGTTTCGGGTGGCTCCCTATTGGTTTCCCGAATTTAGAGAATTTATGGAGGTGAAATTAGGTCATACGGAGCCACGAGGGGTCCACAAGGTATCAGAGCATGCCTACCCCCGGGGCATGCCTTGTTGCCTTTCGTCTCCTCGCTTCGCGTCCTAACTCCTCCGAAACTTCTAGTGTCTCTTTTGTCCAGAAAAAAATCGTCAAAAATTTTTCATAGCATTTGGACTCGTTTGGTACTGATTTCCTAGAAAACCAAAAGTAGGCAAAAAACATTAACTGGCAATAGGCACTGGGTTAATAGGTTAGTTTCCAAAATTAATGTAAATAGCATATAATTGCATATAAAGTATCTTAGGTTGATAATATAATAGCATCAAACAATAAAAAATTATTGATATGCTGGAGACATATCAACATCCCCAGGCTTAATTCCTGCTCGTCCTCGAGTAAGTAAATGATAAAAATAGAATTTCTGATGCAACATGCTACCAAACATGTAATATCTTTTAGGTATGATCATGAGAAACGATGAAATAATTGATATCAACAAAATAATATGCATAAACATAAATATCATAATCATTACTTTTCAAAATATATGATCCTGACATAATGTTATTCCATATTCATTTTATCATATCAAGCATGGCATGACTCCGTCTTCACCACATAAGTATAAATCATGAGCACATCAGTGTCAAAACCAGGCAATTGGATCGTACTTCCAACATGCTTCAGCATTTTTAACTTCACACAATACAACAGAGTGAACTATGGATATAGCATATGGGTGCAATAGAGTATGGTGGTAGATATCAGAAGGAGTCAAAGTGGGAAAAAAGTCTCGCATCAACTAGGCGGATCAATGGGCTATGGAGATCTCCATCAATCAATATCAATGCGAGGAGTAGGGATTGCCATGCAATGTATGCACTAGAGCTATAAGTGTATGAAATATCAATGGAAGCTATGTGGTGTGCATCGAACTTGCTTGCTCATTAAGACCTCTGGCATTTGAGGAAGCCCGTGATCAGAATATACAAGCCAAGTTCTATAATGAAAATTTTCCACTAGCATATGAAAATGAAAACTCAATAGACACTCTGTATGAAGAACATGATGCCACTTTGAGGCACAAGTGTGAAATAAAAGATAGTAACACTGTCTCTTCTTTTTTTTCTCATGTTTTTGAATGGTGGGCTTTTATTTTTATTTTTCACATCCCCCATTTCTATTTTATTTTTAATTTTACTTTGTCTAGAGTCTCATCCCGACTTGTGGGGGAATCATAGTCTCCATCATTCTTTCCTCACTAGGACAGTGATCTAATAATGATGATCATCATACATCTATTTACTTAAAACACGATATTGCAACTCAACAAAGAACAATATGACTCTATATGAATGCCTATTGCCATGTACCAATATGTGCAATGACGAATACTATGCCATCTATATGATCATGCAAAGCAATACGGTGATGAACACACACGTCATGAGACGGAACGGTGGGAGTTGCATGACAATATATCTCGAATATGCTATGGAAATGCCATAATAGGTAGGTATGATGGCTGTTTCGAGGAAGGTATAGAGTGTCTTATGTGTGATAGAGTGTGTCATCTTACTGGGTTTGGATGCACCGACGAAGGTTGCATCGACTCTCGAGGTGAGAATGGGTCATGCACGGTACTAAAGAGGTTGGCAAATTACAGAGAGGTGATAGTGTGTATATCCATGAATTCATATAAGCCATAAAGAAATCATATATTATTGTAAATCCTTATTATATCTCTTGAAGCAAAGTACTACCGCATATTCTCCTAGGTAGGAGGTTGGTAGGAGTTGACCATCGCCCCCCCCCCCCCCGATTCGAACAACACGATAGGATTTCATTTCAGAAATAAAAATGCTGACACATCATCACCATGCCATAACTCATACTTAGATGTGAATTGAACAACATGCTTTAATTCCGCTATTTATACTAACCAATGAACATGTACTCATGCCATTTCATATTACTACATCAATATAATTAACTCATGTTTCTTCTTTACTGAGCTACATGAAAGTTTTTATTATATCCCCCTTAAATACCTATCCTTTCTGGACTAGTCTTATAACCAGTGCAAATTATCATTCCTATTTCTTAGACTCTCAAAAATATTTAAGTGAAGTATGATAGTTCAATTATTTCCATAAAATCATAATGTCATTATGCTCTAAAAGGATATAAGTGAAGCACTAGAGCAACTACCTAGCTCAAAAGATATAAGTGAAGCATATAGAGTATTCTAATAAATTATGATGACTATGTGTCTCTCTAAAATATGCGTGTCCGACAAATGATTATTGTGAAAACTAAAATAAAATAAAATTATAATTGACGAGATCCAAGCAAAACACATATCATGCGATGAATAAAAATATAGCTCCAAGTGACATACTGATAGGAGGGGATGACTTCTGAGGCATCCCCAAGCTGAGATGCTTGGGTATTCCTTGAATATTACCTTGGGGTGCCTTGGGCATCCCCAAGCTTAGTATCTTTCCGCTCCTTATTCCTTCATCCATCATTTCTCATCCAAAAACTGAAAACTTCAGCACACAGAACTCAATGAAAACCTCGTGAGATCCGTTAGTATAATAGACATATCAAATACTTTACTTGTTGTTATAAATTTATTGATATTTATTATTGAATAATAGGTAATGTATTCCAACTTTTCCATTGCTTATAACCCCTATACAATCCATAGCATCATCAAAACATGAAATTATGAAAGCAAAAACAGAATCTGTCTAAAACAGAACAATGTGTAATGATCTGTACTAATTCCATACTTATGTAACTCAAAATATTCTGAAATTTTTGGAAAACCTGAAAATTTTGTATACCATTACAGTAAAATTTTCAACAATTTACCAAGTTCAAGCAGAGAACCAAAATTCTTGTATTGGGCGCAAAAGTTTCTTTTTATGCACAACATCAGTTTTACTATCATCCAAATCAATCATAAAGAATTTACTTGCACAAACACTAATTTAAACATAAAAACACAATAATTACAGTATCAATAATCATGTCAACACACCGAAATAGAAAGTAAAACAAAAAAAAGTTAAGATAAATATTGGGTTACCTCCCAACAAGCGCTATTGTTTTATGCCCCTAGCTAGACATAATGCATGGTATCAAGTATTGTCATCTTTAACGTCCAACTCCTCAATTATGCAACCATGCTTCCTAGGAGGTTTAGCACATAAATTATTAAGGACCACACCCCTAGATACAAAGAGAGGAGGCTTAATGATAGGTTCCTTAATTATATCTATGAAATTGGAGTGCACACTAGTCATTTTAATATATTGGTTCCTTTCACTAGGTGTCGCACTTGTATGCTTAGAAACATACATAACCTGGGACTCTTATTGAGGGTAGTCTTATCAATAGTTTTATTGGAAGAAAAATAGAGCTCATCTTATTAAGGATTTCCTTCAACTTATCAATTTGGGATGGACTTTGTCCTAGTTGTTCACTAATCTTAAGCTTACTATCTTTTAGCATCTTTAGAATAATTCCTACTTTAGAACCAAATTGAGTAACTTGGTTATAAACCTTTTTTATCTAGGTTTTCAATGTGCTCAATAGTGGCATTTTATTTTCTATAGCATCTAGCCTATGCATAATATCTTTCAATGTCAATATGGTTCCATTAACAATAGGGGGCGGTCCTACTAGATTTTCCATGCTATTGAAAGCATCCAACGTGTGAATCATTAAGAAATTACCACCGGTAATAGTTTTAACCACAAATCTATACCAAGTAGTAACACCCACATTAAAATTACGAAGCACACTAGTGGTGGATTGCTTACGAGTTGATCTAAGCATATTTTTAAAATTCTCTCCTCCCCTTGTTTAAAATTAAGCACTTCATTCTCAGGAGTACACAGAACAATAGAAGAACTAGCCTTAATAACAAGCAAACAAGTAAACTAGATAACTAAGCAAGCAAGCTAATAGAAATATTTTTGTATTTTTGATTTTTATGTAAATAAAATATAAAGGATAAAATAAAATACAAGTAGAAATTAGAACAAGTGATTAATAGTTTGTGTGAAGGAACCTAATGAGAGTTTGATGATGTCTCCCTGGCAACGATGCCAGAAATTCTTCGTGCTACTTGTAAACTGCGTTGAAATTTTCCCCGAAGAGGAGAGGAGATGAAGTACAGTAGAGATAAGTATTTACCTCAGTGAGAACAAAGGTTATCGAATCAATTGGAGAACCAAACAAATTCCTTTTAACAACACCTACACAGACAAAATCAAACACTTGCACCCAACGCAGGCAAGAGAGTTGTCAAGCCCCTTGAAGTCATCACTTGCAATGATTAAATCTTGATAAATAGATAATATAAATAATAAAAGTGAAAACAAATAATGGAAACATCGATTTATTTTATATTTTTAGTATTTATGATTAAGTAGACCCAAAGGCCATAGTTTTCGCTAGAGGCCTCTCTGTTGAAAACAGCATACGGTGGATAGAGAAATTACTGTTGGGTTACTGATAGAATTGCACATAATTATGACATGTTATTCACGTAAGTGATCATGTATGTAGGTATCACTTCCATAAAGAAGTAGACCATAATGATTCTGCATCTACTACTATGACTCCACCAATCGACCGCTATCCAACATGCATCTATGGTATTGAGTTTATAACAAACAGAGTAATGCTCAGAGTAGGATAACATGATGTAGACAAAGTAACACAAGCAATATTTTCATACCCCCATCATTTTATCCTTAATGGAAACAATACAAATATGCGTCTTGTCCCTTTATTTCACTAGGATATAGAGCACCACAAGATTGAACCAATTGCAATGCACCACTCCCACTGAAGATAAATCAATCTAGTTGGCCAGACCAAACTAATAGATCGGAGAGAAATACAAAGCTATAACAATATACATAATAGAATTCAGAGGAAACTCAATTACTTTCAATGAATAATTTAATCATAAACCCACAATTCATTGGATCCCAACAAACACACCGCAAAAGAAGATTACATCGAATAGATCACCACGAGGATCGCGGTGAACATGGTATTGATGATCAAAGAGAGAGAAGAAGCCATCCAGATATATGCTATGGACTCGTAGGTATGTGATGGACTACTCACACATCAGCATGGAGGCAACAAGGTTGATGTAGATGGCCTCTGTGATTGATTCCCCCTCCGGCAGAGTACCAAAAAGGTCTCCACATGGGCTCCCGTTGGGACACAAACCTTCGGTGGTGAAAAAAGTGTTTCAGGTGGCTCCCTATTGGTTTCACAATTTTAGAGAATTTATGAAGGTGGAATTAGGTAAGACGGAGCCACGAGGGGCCCACAAAACATCAGGGCATGCCCCGTTGCCTTGTCGTCTCCTGGCTTCACTTCCTGGCTCCTCGCGAAGCTTCCATTGTCCTTTTGTCTAGAAAAAATCATCAAAAAGTTTTGTAGCATTTGGATTTCATTTGGTACTAATTTCCAGAAAACCCAAAAACATGCAGAAAGCAGCAACTCGCACTAGGCACTAGGTTAATAGGTTAGTTCCCCAAAACGATAGAAAAATAGCATATGGTTGCATATAAAGTATCCTAGATTGATAATATAGTAGCATGGAACAATAAAAAATTATCAATACATCGGATATGTATCATTAGGAAGCGCGCATGGGCATGACAGGACTTAAGGCATGTGGGCTCCACGATAGCGCTCCTAGGAGGGTAACCATGCAAAGCATCATCGTCACTGAGTCTGAAGGGAAAAATAGGGAGTTTCACCCAAAACCCTAGCACATGGAGAGAACCGCGACGGCGTCCTCCAGAGGGAAGTGGCACCCACGGGGGTTGTCGCCGTCTTCAATAAAACGCAGATCATTCACTTGATATCTCACCCATGCCACGACGAGTCATTAAGGTCACTCACAACTAAGTCTGTACCTCTAGATGTTGATATGGGCACTGCCACTACCGTCAAAGAGAGTGAACCCGGGCCACACAACCCTACACCCCTCTGTAGGATCAAAAGTAGGTCTAGAGGGGGGGTGCTAGACTACTTGACTAAATAAAATTCTACCTTTTCCCAATTTTAAGTGTTGGCAGATTTTACCAATTGTAGCAAGTCAAGCACACCCTACACATGCATGTATACGAGTATAGCAGCGAAAATTAAAGACAATCATGAGTAGTAAAGGAAGGGTAGGTAGATCAAACGCAATTTGGAGACACGAAGATTTTTCCCGTCGTTCCTATAGGTGGTGCTATCCTACGTCCATGTTTATGGAGTCTTCATCCCATGGAGGGTAACGGTCGCGAGAGTCCTTGGAGGGATCTACCCACGGAGGATTCCACGAAGAAGCAACCTTGACTATACCATGATGGCCTACGTCCATGGAGGACTAACCTAACTCGGGGTAGATCTTCACGAAGTAAGCGATTTCCTTGCCCTTACAAACTTCATGGTTCACTCCACAACACGAATTCGGAGGCTCCCAAGCGACACCTAACCAATCTAGGAGGCACCACCCTCCAAAAGGTAATAAGCTCGATAATGTCGATGAACTCCTTGATCTTGTGCTTCAAGATGATAGACAACACTCAATCACTCTCTTACAGATTTGGCTTTGGTGGAAGAGATTGATTGGGTGGAAAGCAACTTGGGGAGGCTAGAGATCAAGATTCATATGGTTGGAATTGATTGGCATGATCTCAACACATGAGTAGGTGGCTCTCTCTCAGAAAATCTGATAGGATTGGTGGGGATCTGTTCTGAGTGCTTCTCCTGCGAGTGAGTGGTGGTGGAGGGGTATATATAGGCATCTCCAAAAATCCAACCGTTACACCTTGAGTAACCAAATCGGTGGCACCGATGTGTGGATCTTGGTGATAGCGAGTTGCTCCAAAGGTAGCACCTTTTGAATCTCGGTGAGACCGATATATAATTCTCGATGGTACCGATCAGGTGTCCAACGGTCATAATCTACATCTCGGTGACACCGATCCAAAAACTTGGAAATTCTGATTTTATGAATTGAGGCAACCAAAAGTTGGTAGCTTGAACTTGGTGGCACCTATGTGGGATCGGTTGCACCGATGTGCTAGGGTTTGGCATGGGTGTGTGTGAGTTTGGGAATCGGTGGGACCGAGTGGAAATTGTTGGTTGCACCGATTTTGGATATTTTTCTTTGGTCAGACTTTTGTGGCAGAGTTTGTGGGTGTTTTTGGTGACTATCACTTGTGCACGTGGAGCATCTTGTTCACCAACAGTACCTTACCCCCTTTTAATAGTATTGGCTTTCCTATGGACTCAAGGTGATTTCTCACAAAGTAAAATGTAGAGTCCTCTTGCTTGAAGCTTTGCCAATCCATTTCCTTGCATCTTGGGGTATCCCCACAATCATTTTGCCATCCCTATCATTGATGTTTTCCTGAAATATACTTAGTGGAAACATTAGTTCAATGACATATATGTTGTTGTTAATTACCAAAACACCCAAGGGAGCAAATGTGCTTTCAATTTGCCCCTTTTTGGTAATTGATGAGGACATATAGATCAAAGCTTCGACATATGATATAATCAATTGAATACAATCGTCGCTTTGAGAAGTATGTGATAAGCAAGAGATCCCCCTAAATTTGTGCATTATTTTGAATTTGTGTTTGAATGCAAATGCACAATCGATTAGGTAAATGGGGCACTTCTTCCATGTAACATACATCTTGGTGGTGTGCGAGAATAATAAGAGTGAATATGATAGCACAACACAATCAAGCAAAGTGAATGATCATCTCATAAGCATCATAAGGGTAGGAAATAGTAGCAACACACATTAAGTGTATGATCAAACACCGACAAGGTTTAACACAAGCAACCAAAAGATATCAAATGTTTTTGAAAGGCAATAAAAACCAATGCTCTCTCTCTCTTTTGAAGCCCTAATGATCTATACAACTTCTCCCCCTTTGGCAACATGTTACCAAAAAGTTCAAAGGTATAGAGCTAATCGTTCTTCTGGGGATGATCTCCTCCTGTAGATGAAGTTGGAGTCGAGAGAACTGTGTCGGCGAAGACCTCTGCTGATGTCATGGATGGAGTTGGTGTAGCAACAGGAGGAACTGGTGGAGCTGATGGAGCTAAAGTGACTATAACTGGTGATGATGAAGACGGTCTCATCTCTAGAACAATAAATTTGGGTGTCCTGGCCTGAATCCTAAACTGAGCAATCATCCTGATAGGTGCACTATCCTCATCATCAGTGGAGTGTGGGATAGGCACAACATCAACTTCCTTCTTGAACACATTCACTATCATAGTGAGCTCATCCACCTTGTTGTTGAGACTATTGGAACTTGTCGTCAACAATCCAAGAGAGGCTCTTGTCGTGGGAACGAGCCTGGCAGTATATGGTAGGGGTACGTAAGGAGAGGGCAGAGTCCTAGATATGGCGAGGGTGTACACACATATGTATGAGTTCAGGCCCCTCTCGTGAAGATAACAGCCCTACGTCTCAGTGCTCAGGAGCTTATGTCGTGTGGAATATTGAGATTACAATGGTTGCGAACCCTTGTGTAGGAGGGGAGGGGTGGCTTATATAGAGTTCGCTGCCCCTCATAATTACCCAACATCTAAGGGTCCGATCATGGGATTAAAGTCTGCCGTTACTGGTAACGTACGTAATAAAAGCTATTAATGACGATTGGACCAACGTCTGCCCGTTGGGCTCTTGACGGTGACTCCTGGTCTTCTGGCATCGAGTGAGAACGAGGTCTTCCGAGTGACATGCGACTGCCGAGTGGAGGAAGGAGTCTCCGAGTGGATAGACTGTCGAGTGACTTGAACATCTCATGGAATCCAGTCGGAAGTTTATGCTTGATCTTCAAGTCCTCCAATGTAGTGTCCTTAGGTAGGGTATGTAAGCCTTGCCTAGGACCCTACCCTAGGTATATATCCTCGTCATTAGCCCCTGAATGGATCGGGGTTCGAGTGGTGAAATGGGGGTATCAATGCCAATCTCGAATTAGGGTATCAAATCTTCCGAATGATATTCGGGATTTCAACGAAACTTGCATCGACTGAACTCTGAGTATTGACGTCAATTCAGGATCAACACGCCAAATCTTCCGAATGATATTTCGGGGTTTCAACGAAACTTGCGTCGATTGGACTCTTCTCCATTCGCCCGGATCCATTCAGCCTTAAAAGTGTCCGAGTGGATGTTCAATGCCTATTTTGCTTCGAGTGAACTGAAAGCATTTTGGAGGTGACGGGTCAGTCTGTCAGACCCGGATTTTGCGGGATACGGAAATTTGGGAAGCACGCGTGTGCGATGATGACGCCATGATCAGGGCAAGTGGAGGCACGACGCCTCAATTCTCGCGCCAGTCATATCGCCACGTACTGGGCACCGTCAGCGGTTGGCGTGTGCGGTGATCTCGCGGGCCCACTGGTCAGCGGGACACTCGGTGGAGTATAAAACTCCATGCGCCGCGATTTGCACAGTACCTCCGCCCATTCTTTCTCCTTTCCTCCGGCTCCTCTGCCTCCAGCGCCTCACTTTGTTCCTCCCTGACGAGAGCCGTCGTGCCGATGACGAAGAACGCGACAGAGAAGCTGGAGCGAGGCAAGAAGGGGGCGACGAAGGTCAAGGGCAAGAAGCCCTTGACCGCCCGGTTCACCGTGCCTCCGGGATGGATGCAGGGTGACTTCCTTCCTTTGGTGGTCACCCGCGAGGACATTGACGGCTTGGTTTCTGACGGGCTCGTGGTAGAAGGAGCTTGGAGGCTGCCGGAGGGAGAGCGCGAGCCGGAGCCGCATGACGAGGAGCGGGTCCTCCTCATCTCCCATGTCGAAAGAGGTTTCTCCATGCCCCCCATCTGTTCTTTAGAGGGTTCCTGAATTTCTTTGGCGCTGAGCTGCATCATCTCCCACCGAATACCATCACGTATTTGTCGTCGTTCGTAACTTTGTGCGAGTGCTTCTTGGGGTGTCCTCCCCACTGGGGACTCTTTAAGCACATTTTTACGATTAGATCTCAGACGGTGAAGAAAGCAGACCCGTCAGAAGGAAAAAACTCATGTGCTCCAGCTGTGTGGGGGTCTGGGGCTTCAGAAGAGAGCGCAATGTTCTTTCCTTGCCACGAATTTCCCTGAATCAATTAGAGGCTGGCAGTCGACTTGGTTCTATTGCAAGGACGCGGGTTCACCCAACATGTCGACTGGCCTTCCCTCCTACACATATGACCACCTAGCTGTCCCCAAGTCCCTAAAGGTGACTGAAGAGGAATAGGATCAGGTGGCGACCTTGGTGGACGCCATGGTGAAATTGGTCCGGGGTGGAGTGACTGGCCTGGATCTATTGGAGACTTTTCTCAGTCGACAGATTCAGCCTCTCCAAGCCAGAGATCACACCATGTGGCATTATGCGGGCCCAGAGGACTCGACCAGGACGCATCCAGAGGAGGTTCCGCAAAAGACTATCGAGCAGTGGCTTTGCAGCATCACCGGGGCTGCGACAACCCCATGGGAGCCAAGAGGATCCACCCTTACTCGGCCGAGAACCCGCCGAAGTTGCACTTTGTTGAATGAAGTACTTGTATTGTCGAGTGATATACATTGATTTTTAGACTGACTTCCTTGTTGGAATTATGCAGGAATGGACAAACTTGCACTCGCCAGTTCCCAATGGGAACCAACCTGAAGATGGCGTAGTGAGCGAAGGTGACAGTGTGAACGGCGATGGTCCCTCTGACTCTAAGGACGAATATGAAGACTTCGGCAAAGAAGAAGAAGTCGAGTCACCTCCCCGGCGCGAAGGCCGCACCAAGTCCCGCCAGGATCGGGCAGCTGTTGAGGACAGGGCTCCGGGCCCTAGTGAGAAGAACCCGAAGCGGAGTCGCCCTTCAACTGTTGAGTCGAGTGAGAGGCTGGCCAAGCAGCCCAAGCAATCACGACCAAACCTCGCAAGGCTCTGCCTCGCATGAGGATGGTTGTACCTGTCGTCTCCACGTAAGTATTTATTTTCGAATTCTTTTTGTCGACTATGACCTTGAGTTGTAGCTAACCGAGTGATGTTCGGTCCTTCAGGGTTGCTACGTCTGTAACCTCGCCTCATCGAGACGGAGGGGAGGCGATGGACACTGACACTGCTGACGCTGCCACTTCTTGTAGAGGTTAATAAGTTATTGATTCATCAAAATGGGATTCATCACTTGCAAAAGTTAACACTGTTGGTTGATGTTGCAGAGATCATCCAGCTGGAAGACGATGAGGAACACCTAGACACTTCGCACACCCGCACCCGAAGAGCTTCATCAGCGCAGACGCTTCCGCGTTTGACTGCATAGTCCACCCAGGGGATAGGTGACTCGACACAAATCAGAGCTGAACCTGCAGTACCTCTGTTGAATGCCCCTCCAGCTGTCTCGACCATTGTGACATCGACTCCAACCGGACCTGCTCAGACTGCTTTAGCTGCCCTAGCAACTATGCCGATCACACCTATGATGACTTTCTCTCTGCATCGCATCCCGGAAGATCAGACCGGAGCTGCGAAGGAGGCTATGATCCAGGGAGAGCAGATAATGCTACGAACCAAGGAGGCGTACGAGGCCAACAAGCTGGCTTACGATGTCACCGCAGCCCTCCGCACCATTGTCCGAGTAAGTTCGATTGTAAGTACATTTCTGAATGAATTC
Organism: Hordeum marinum; assembly: GCA_022496015.1. Classification (NCBI taxonomy): domain Eukaryota; kingdom Viridiplantae; phylum Streptophyta; class Magnoliopsida; order Poales; family Poaceae; genus Hordeum; species Hordeum marinum. Next base: position 368,108,897 of record CM039674.1, on the reverse strand, counting down.
CTGTCTTTTCTTGACTTTACACCCACTGGGTGCTTATTGTCCACTCGTAGAATGTTTGAAATTTCTCCACTCGAATAGGTCAGGTCGTAGTTGAGTAGGATTTGGATCGATAGTACGCGTGGTACTAGAGTCACTCGACATGTCGAGTGCATTTTTTTCCTGACGGGTTACTCGACGGATCGAGTGTTAACCGTCTCAGTGGGGGCACTCTGAGTGCACCCACTGGGTGTAGTCCCCGAGACCACTGTCGAGTGCTTGCATCGGCAGGGGTCTTAGAGCTTGTCGTATGCTTGGTACGTTTGCCCTTACCCGCACCACTCCGCAGCTACTTTGTAGGTTCCATGGAAATCATTGACAAACCATGATATGATGCTACATAAGGATAGACTGCACTTCATAGAGTGGGGAGGGGCGTGTCGCTCGACGGATAGAGCAACGGATGTTTTTTGCCACTCGACTGATCAAGAATTGGCGGATTTAGTGGGGGCACGCTAAGTGCACCCACTGGGTGTAGTCCCCGAGACCGGTGTCGAGTGCTTGCACCGGCAGGGGTCTTAGAGTTTGTTGTATACGGGATACATTTTGCCTTTGGTCACACCACTCCGAAGCTACCTTGTAGGTTTCATGGATATTATTGATAAACCATGATATGACGCTCCATAAGGATAGATTGAACTTCACGGAGCAGGGAGGCGCATCACTCGACGGGTCGAGTGATGGGTGAATGTTCTGACAGGGCTGACCTTGTCGAACGTTTTAATAACTAGTGGGGGCACGCTAAGTGCACCCACTGGGTGTAGTCCCTGAGGCTACTGTTAATTACAGACGATAAGTAGTAGTCTTGAAAACTTGAAATCGGGATTTCCGTCGTACGTGGAGTACTGGAGTCACTCGACATGTCGAGTGCATTTTTTTCTGACGAGTTACTCGACGGATCGAGTGTTAACCGTCTCAGTGGGGGCACTCTGAGCGCACCCACTGGGTGTAGTCCCCGAGACCGCTATCGAGTGCTTGCACTGGTAGGTGTCTTAATAGAGACTGCTTTGAATTTGTTTACGGTACGCAGAGCGCGAGGGCCACTCGACATGTCGGGTGGAATTTTTGCTTGAATTCTTGTTTCCCTGGACATGGGCTTCATGGACATCATAGGTCAACCATTATATGACGTTGTTCCAAGGTAGTAAGACAGCCATTCAACAGTATTCATAGCCCAGTCGACCGTCCTTGGCATTACTCGCCGATTGAATTTATTTATTTTGTTGGTTTCAGAGGGCTTGCAAACTTGGGACGCAGTACAAAGATCTTGAGGATGAGAGGAACTGGCTGCGCATAGATCTGGAAGCCTCCAACAATGCTTTGGAGCGAGCGCGTGCTGAGCTGAAGTCTCTAGGAGGTAATTACTGTCGAGTTTTTGCATTCCCATCTTCACTTTTCATGTTTTGAACCGAGTGATCTCACTCGAACAGACGTGCGCAATGAAAATCGTCGACTCCAAGCGCGACTCAAAAATGTTGTTTCTTTAGATTCCATGAAGAAGGCACTAGAGAAGAAGGACAAAAACACTCGCCGACGCCCAACGGGTGGCCAGGGACAAGACCGAAGCTGCAGATCGGAAGCTAGCGACCGCCAAGAAACTGGAGGAGGAGAACGCAAAGCTGAAGCAGGAGCGCGTGGACCTCGTCAAAAGGGCCAAGCAGTTGAATCAAAGGATCAATAGCCTAGAGAAGCACTTGGGAGAATTCTCGAGGAAGATGTATATCCTACTCGACAGTGAGTGTTTCTTGTCGACTGAAGTTTGTAAAATCTTTGAAGGTCATAGCTCACCGATTCTCCTCCCATTCCAACTCTTCAACAGAATTCTGCCAAGACTTCGAGAAGGAGACAGAGGACGTTGAGCCCAATATGGATCCCACTAAGTCGCCTGTCGCAGACGTAGTGGACATGAACATGCTCAGACTCAATTTCTGGCTCCAGGGCGTCCAGGCATATCTTGTCTGACTGAAATCTGCAATGGAAAGAATTGACAAGGAGCTATGGCCTGAGGACACCCTTCAGCTCGACCTCAACTCCATGATGGCTCGCTTGAATGAACTTCCAAGTCGAGTGTAGGTCTGGAAGAAATCTGCTGCTTGCTACGGGGCCGACGTGGCGCTATCACTCGTTAGAGTCCATTGCAGGGACGTGAGGGGGGAGAAGCTGAAGGAGCTCCGGGTGGTTAACACGAGGAAACTACAGTTTGAGGACTTCATGGAAACCTTCATTGAAGCAGCCACCAGAATCGCTGACGGCATCGACTTTGACACTTTTGTCGAGCCAGCCAGCCCGTCAGATGCTTAAAAAACTTGGTCTTTGGAATCAATACTTTTATTCGCCTCGGTATGCCAAGTGGAATTGTATCCCTTAAAACTTCATTCAGGCCTTAGGCCTGAGCACATTTGCTTATTTACGAAACATTTATCTGCGATTTAACCTTTCGATTTTATTCGTATTTGGCTTTCAATCGTCTGTTCGACTGAGTTTGTTTTTAGGCTTAGGCGAAAACATGTTTGCAGCTAAGCCCCCGAGTGTGAGGACTGCTCACCACTCGGGATATTTTTGATCCTAAGCAAAGACGAATTCACAAATAGGTCGTCGAGTGAATGGATTACTATCCACTCGACAGGGTTTTTAACTTAGGCGAAACGTGTTCGCAGCTAAGCCCTCGAGTGTGAGGATTGCTCATCACTCGAAGTAGTTTAGAACTTAGGCGAATGTCGATTCGCAGCTAAGCTGTCGAGTGAATAGACTGTTATCCACCCGACAAAGTTTTTAACTTAGGCAAAACGTGTTCGCAGCCAAGCCCCCGGGTGTGAGGATTGCTCATCATTCGGAGTAGTTTAGAACTTAGGCGAATGTTGATTCACAGCTAAGCTGTTGAGTGAATGGACTGTTATCCACCCGACAAGGTTTTTAACTTAGGCAAAACATGTTCGCAGCTAAGCCCCCAAGTGTGAGGATTGCTCATCACTCGGAGTATCTTTGAACCTAAGCAAAGACGGATTCGCAAATAGACCGTCGAGTGAATGGACTGCTATCCACCCGACAAGGTTTTTAACTTAGGTGAAATCATGTTCGCAGCTAAGCCCCCAAGTGTGAGGATTGCTCATCACTCGGAGTATCTTTGAACCTAAGCAAAGACAGATTCGCAAATAGGTCGTCGAGTGAATGGATTGCTATCCACCCGACAGGGTTTTTAACTTAGGCGAAAGCATGTTCGCAGCTAAGCCCCTGAGTGTGAGGATTGCTCATCACTCGGAGTATTCCCAAGAATGAAACTGTACGATTGGAATCGACAATATATATTGCAGAAATGTGAATTGCATTGATGAAGTATTCTTAGTACATTAGAGGATTCTTCTGTCTCAAGTATAAAAACGCCGGAGCAGATATGCATTCCAGGCTCGTGGCTCGTCTATCCACTTCATGAGATTGTACAGATGATAGGCTCCATTGTTTAGCACCTTAGTGACGACGAAAGGACCTTCCCATGCAGGAGCAAGCTTGTGAGGTCGGTGTTGATTCACTTGAAGCACCAAGTCTCCCTCATGAAACGACCGACTCTTGACATTCTTCGCATGGAAGCACCGCAGGTCCTGCTGATATGCAGTAGTCCGGATCAGATCCATCTCTCGTTCCTCCTCTAGAAGATCTACACTGTCTTGTCTGGCCTGTTCAGCTTCAACCTCAGAATACAGCTCCACTCGAGGAGAATTGTGAAACAACTCACTCAGCAATACGGCTTCGGCACCATAGACCAGGAAGAAAGGAGTCCGACCAGTCGACCGATTTGGAGTAGTTCTCAGGCCCCATAACACAAATGGCAACTCAGTTACCCACGCACCAGTGGCATGATCCAGGTCACGCATGAGATGAGGCTTAATACCTTGCAAGATGAGGCCATTGGCTCGCTCGACTTGCCCATTGGTTTGCGGGTGAGCGACAGATGAATAATCTACCCGAGTGCCCTGGGAGTTGTAGAAGTTCTTGAATTCTTTTGAGTCAAAATTAGTGCCATTGTCTATGATGATGCTGTGTGGAATGCCGTATCAATAAATTATCTCCCTCATGAATGTGACCGCCGTGCGGGGGTTCAGCTTCTTGATTGGCTTGGCTTCTATCCACTTGGTGAATTTGTCGACTACTACCAGCAAGTGAGTGAATCCTCCTTTTCCGGGTCGAAAGGGACCAACCATGTCGAGTCCCCAAACAGCAAACGGCCAGGCAAGAGGAATTGTCTTCAGAGCAGATGTCAGCTTGTGTGACAAGTTTGCATAGAACTAGCAACCATCACAATGATCAACGATGTCTTTATCCATCTCATTAGCTCGTGGCCAGTAAAAACCAGCTTGGTATGCTTTAGCAACAATCGTCCTTGAGGATGCATGGTGGCCGCAAGTTCCCAAGTGAATCTCGTCTAGAATCATTCGACCTTCCTCGGGGGAATGCAGTGCTATGTAACACCAGTCGCACTCTCTCTGAATAGCTGATCTCCCATCACAGTGAAAGCCTTGGACCTGCGCACAATCTATCGAGCCTCTGTTTCATCTTGAGGCAGCTCTTGTCTGAGGATATAGGCAATGTAAGGCACAGTCCAATTGGGAGTGATAACAAGAATCTCCATGACCAAGTCAATCACTGCAGGGACATCGACTTCTGTTGGGTCAGTGGAACTTAAAGCTTGTGGGGGCTCTTCAGTGAAAGGATCTTTTTGAACCGAAGGAGTGTGCAAGTGCTCCAAGAACACACTACTGGGGACAGGCCGTCGAGTGGAACCAATCTTGGATAGCTCATCGGCCGCCTGATTTTTCAGTCGGGGAACATGATGAAGTTCCAGGCCTTCGAATTTGTTCTCCAACATTCGGACTGCATTGCAGTATCCGATCGTAGCATGGTTTCGAACATCCCACTCTTTCATCATTTGATTCACCACCAGATCTGAGTCGCCATAAACCATTAGGCGCTTGACGCCGAGTGAGATAGCCATGCGCAACCCATACAAAAGTGCTTCATACTCTGCCTCATTATTGGAGGAATCGAAGTGAATTTGCAAGACATAGCTGAGCTTGTCGCCCCTGGGAGATATCAAGACAACACCAGCACCGGACCCATTCAACATTTTGGAGCCGTCAAAGAACATTGTCCAATGCGCCGAGTGAACTTGGATAGGCTATTGTTGTTCAATCCACTCGGCCATGAAATCTGCCAATGCTTGGGACTTGATTGCTTTTTTGGCTTCGAATCTGATGTCAAAGTGTCCAAGCTCGATTGCCCATTTAGCCACTCAACCTGATGCGTCTCGATTATTGAAAATCTCGGACAAAGGAGCATCACTGACGACTGAAATTGAGTGGTCTTGGAAATAATGCGCCACCTTCTTTGTTGATAGGTAAATACCATAAACCAGCTTCTGATAGTGTGGGTATCTTTGTTTTGAGGGGGACAAAACTTCCGAGACATAATAGACTGGTCGCTGAACTTTATAAGCTTTACCCTCCTCTTCCCGCTCGACAGTTAACACTGTACCGACGACCTGATTTGTGGCCACGGTGTACAGGAGCAAGGGCTCTTTGCTAGCAGGAGCGGCAAGCACCGGTTGGGTGGAGAGCAGGGCTTTGAGCTCAACAAACGTTGCTTCAGCTTCGGGAGTTCACTCGAATGTTTCGGACTTCTTCATTAATTGATATAAAGGCAGAGCCTTCTCACCGAGACGAGAAATGAATCGACTCAATGCTGCCAAGCAACCTGTGAGCTTTTGAACGTCGTGCACTCGCAAGGGAGTCTTCATTCGGGTAATGGCGCTGATTTTCTCAGGGTTGACATCAATTCCTCGCTCGGAAACGAGGAAACTGAGTAACTTGCCGCCAGGGAAGCCGAAAGTACACTTGGCCGGATTCAGCTTTATGTCAAATCGCCTCACATTGGCGAACGTCTCGGCCAAGACAGCTAGCAGGTCCGAACCTTTGCGAGACTTGACCACTATATCGTCCATGTACGCCTCGACATTCCGAGGGATTTGGTCAAGTAAACATTTCTGAATCATGCGCATAAAAGTAGCGTCGGCATTCTTGAGACCAAAAGGCATAGTGATGTAACAAAAACACCCGAATGGGGTGATGAAGGTTGTCTTTATTTCGTCCGGGCCATACAGACGGATCTGATGGTACCCAAAGTAAGCATCCAAAAACGATAAACGCTCTCACCCCGCAGTCGAGTCAACAATTTGATCTATGCGGGGGAGCGGAAAATGATCTTTCGGGCACACCTTGTTGAGATGTTTGAAGTCAATGCACATGCGCAACGACTTATCTTTCTTTGGCACCATCACAACATTTGAGAGACACTCAGAGTGGTAAATCTCCCGAATGAACTTGGCTTGCAAGAGACGGGCCACTTCTTCTCCGATTGCCTTGCGCTTCTCCGCCGCTGAGCGGCGCAAATGCTCCCTGACGGGTTTGGCTTTCGGATCCACTCGCAGACGGTGCTCAGCCAGCTCCCTGGGAATCCCCGGCATGTCAACAGACTTCCATGCGAAGATATCCCAGTTCTCACGGAGGAACTGGATGAGCTCGGCTTCCTATTTACTGTCGAGTGTTGATGAGATATTCGTCGGGGCAGCAGTAGGATCCATCGGGTGGATGTGCACCTTCTTCACTTCCCCTGCTGATTGAAATGCCGACTCGGAAGCTAGCTTATTTGCGTGGAGCAAATCAGCAGGGTCAGCGGTTTTCTTGTACTCCTCCAATTCAACCATGGCCATCTGGTGATCGGCGATCTTGGAGACTTGCTGGAGGCATTCTTCGGCCCGCTGTCGATTGCCGGTGACCGTGATCACGCCCTTAGGGCCTGGCATCTTCAACTTGAGGTATACGTAACATGGTCGGGCCATGAAACGTGCATACGCGGGTCGACCCAAAATGGCATGGTAAGCACTTTGGAAATCCACGACTTCAAACGTCAACTTTTCTTTTTGGAAATTTTTGTCATTCCCGAATGTCACATCCAATGCTATCTGGCCGAGTGACTTGGCCTTCTTTCCTGGGATGACCCCGTGAAACTGCATGTTGCTTTCACTCAGACGGGACATCGGAATGCCCATCCCTTTCAGGGTATCTGCATAGAGAATGTTCAAGCCGCTGCCACCGTCCATGAGGACCTTTCTGAGTCCAGTGCCCCCTACCACCAGATCAACTACCAGAGCCTGTCGACCGGGAGTGGCCACATGAGCAGGATGGTCTGTCTGGTCGAATGTGATGGCATATTGGGACCACTTGAGGTAGGTGGGGGTATTTGGCATAGCCATGTTGATTTCTCTGTTGATGACTTTCAGACGACTCTTGCTCTCGACATCAGCAAAGATCACCAATGTAGCAGTGACATCAGGGAATGTTTATTTATCTTCATCTTCATCACCCTTCTCAGGAGATTTATCACTCGGCGGGTCCCCCTTGAACTGCTAGATAAGGGTCTGACACTGTCGAGTGGTGTGCTTGGGCAAAATCACATTGTCTTCCGCATCTTTCCTCGTGTGAATTACACACGGCTGATCCATGATATCAGTTCCTGACTGATTTTCCCCTTTCTTGGGGACATACTGTGCTTTAGCTTCGCCCTTGTTTTTTGACTGAGTCGCCAATGCTGCTGCTTCTGCTTGAACCGAATCTTTAGCTTTTCGCTTTTGTTTCTGATTGTTACTGCCACCAGACTCATTGGCGACTGTCTTTCCTTTGCCGCTACGGAGGCGGTCTTCTTCCTCGCCATTGGCGTACCGAGTGGTGATTTCCATCATCTTGCCGAGTGAAATATCACCTGTTCGCCCAAACTTCAGATATAACTCTCTGTATCTCACACCGGCCTTGAACGCACAAACAGCCTAGTGTTCCGATACATTCTCCACTGTATGATGCAGAGTGGACCACTGCTGAATATGATCTCTCAAAGTTTCATTGGGCTTCTAGACACAGTGTTGTAAGTCGACCAGACCCTTCGGACGCTTGCAGGTGCCCTCAAAGGTTCGGACAAACACTTGGGCAAGATCCTCCTAGCAATGTATACCGGAAGGAGCCAAACGATTCAGCCAAGCTCAAGCCGAACCATCTAACATCAAGGACAGGTGCTTCATTACAACATTGTCATTTCCTCCACCAATTTGCATATCCACTCGGTAATCATCTAACCAAGTCTCTGGCTTTGTTTCGCCAGTAAACTTTCCGATCCCGGTCGCCAACCTGAAGTTGGGGGGGAATCTCTGCAGAACGTATGGCTCTGCTGAAACACTCAGGGCCAGAAACCATAGCTGAGCTACCACTCAAAAAATCTCTGTCGTGTCCTTCTCTATGGGCTCTGCCCCTGTCAATCCGCTTCTGAACAAGGAGGTCGCGGGCGTCAAAACCCGCATTCCGCTCATCACCGAAGGAGCGCCTATTGTCCTGGCACCGGGGCGCGTACGGACCACTCCGCGGAGGAGTGGGCACTCAACGGTGGTCTTTGCGGTGAAACTGATCTCTAACCTGCTCTTCACGGAAACCTCCGCCCTGACGGCACAAGGGCGATCCAGGGTTGTGTGCCAACTGAACGGTCTCCGCCCTGGGTGAATTGTTGTGTATCTTGTTACGACTGAATTTTGACGCTGCGCTGCATCTAACAGTGCTCTGATCTGCATCAACCCTCTTCCAGCCTCTGACCATGATGCCTGAATGGAATCTGTTATCCTAGCAGCAACAGCAACATTTAACACAGGAGTTCTATATACCAACGTCATCGTGAGATCCAGTCGAAAACAGTTGTCGCCGACGTCGACTGGGGCGTGGCGGGCGCTAGCAAGCGCGCTCATCAAGTTTCGCCTGGAGCACTTCCAGACGAATGTGTGCGGCCTCCAAAGCTTGAGCCTCGGCAGTCGCGCCGATGATGGGAGTATGAAGAACCTCCTCCTCACGGTGCGACTGCTCATTCGACGGACCGCCAGCCTCGTGTCGGGAGACGTAGTAGTAAATCAAAATTTTCCTACGTGTCACCAAGATCTATCTATGGAGAAACCAGCAGACGAGTGGGGAGAGATTGGATCTTCATACCTTTGAAGATCGCTAAGCGGAAGCGTTACAAGAACGCGGTTGATGGAGTCGTACTCGCAGCGATTCAGATCGCGGTAGATCCGATCAAGTGCCGAACGGACGGCACCTCCGCGTTCAACACACGTGCAGCCCGGTGACGTCTCCTACGCCTTGATCCAGCAAGGAGGAAGGAGAGGTAGGGAAAGAGCTCCAGCAGCAGCACGACGGCGTGGTGGTGGTGGAGTAGCAAGGTATCCCGGCAGGGCTTCGCCTAAGCACTGCGGAGGAGGAAGAAGCAGAATAGGGCTGCAGCGAGAGAGAAAGAGTTCGTCGTCTCAAACCTGCCCAAACCCTTGCATATATATAGGAGGAAGGAGAGGGAGGGCTGGCTTGGCCCCTCCTCCAAGGAGGAGGGATTCGGCCGAAGTGGGGGGAGAGTCCTCCTCCCACACGGGAGGTGGATCTCCCCCTTTTAAATCCCTTTTGCCTCTATCTCCAGATCCCTGGCGCATGGGCCCTTTCTATAAGGTATTGGCTGGCCCAATATGGGCTGGCACACCTCCTCTAAGGGCCCATGAGGTCCTTTGGTCGTCACCCCCTCCCGGGGGTCCTCCGGCACCCTCCCGGCACTCCCGGTACAATACCGATGAGCCCGAAAACTTTCCAGTGACCAAAACTGGACTTCCTATATATCAATCTTTACCTCCGGACCATTCCGGAGCTCCTCGTGACGTCCGGGATCTCATCCGGGACTCCGAACAACCTTCGGTAATCACGTATACCTTTTCCCTATAACCCTAGCGTCATCGAACCTTAAGTGTGTAGACCCTACGGGTTCGGGAGACACGTAGACATGACCGAGACACCTCTCTGGCCAATAACCAACAGCGGGATCTGGATACCCATGTTGGCTCCCACGTACTCCACGATGATCTCATCGGATGAACCACGATGTCAGGGATTCAATCAATCCCGTATACAATTCCCTTTGTCTATCGGTATGGTACTTGCCCGAGATTCGATCGTCGGTATCCGCATACCTTGTTCAATCTCGTTACTGGCAAGTCTCTTTACTCATTCCGTAATACATCATCCCGTGACTAACTCCTTAGTCACATTGAGCTCATAATGATGATGTCTTACCGAGTGGGCCCAGAGATACCTCTCCGTCACACGGAGTGACAAATCCCAGTCTCGATTCGTGTCAACCCAACAGACACTTTCGGAGATACCCGTAGCGTACCTTTATAGCCACCCATTTACGTTGTGACGTTTGGCACACCCAAAGCATTCCTACGGTATCCGGGAGTTACACAATCTCATGGTCTAAGGAAATGATACTTCACATTGAAAAGCTATAGCAAACGAACTACACGACTTGTGCTATGCTTAGGATTGAGTCTTGTCCATCACATCATTCTCCTAATGATGTGATCCCGTTATCAACGACATCCAATGTCCATGGTCATTAAACCGAGACCATCTATTGATCAACGAGCTAGCCAACTAGAGGCTCACTAGGGACACGTTGTGGTCTATGTATTCACACATGTATTACGGTTTCCGGTTAACACAATTATAGCATGAATAATAGACAATTATCATGAACTAGGAAATACAATAATAACCATTTTATTATTGCCTCTAGGGCATATTTCCAACAGTCTCCCACTTGCACTAGAGTCAATAATCTAGTTACATTGTGATGAATCGAACACCCATAGCATTCTGGTGTTGATCATGTTTTGCTCGTGAGAGAGGTTTAGTCAACGGATCTGCGACATTCAGATCTGTATGCACTTTACAAATATCTATGTCTCCCTCCTGAATGTAATCACGGATGGAGTTGAAGCGGCGCTTGATGTGTCTTGTCTTCTTGTGAAACCTGGGTTCCTTCGCAAGGGCAATAGCTCCAGTGTTGTCACAGAGTAGAGTCATCGGGCCCGACGCATTCGGAATCACTCCTAGGTCGGTGATGAACTCCTTCATCCAGACTCCCTCCTTTGCTGCTTCCGAAGCAGCTATGTACTCCGCTTCACATGTAGATGCTGCCACGACGCTTTGCTTGCTGCTGCTCCAGCTCACTGCCCCTCCATTCAAAATATACACGTATCCGGTTTGCGACTTGGAGTCGTCCGGATCTGTGTCGAAGCTAGCATCGACATAACCCTTTACGACGAGCTCTTCGGCACCTCCATAAACGAGAAACATGTCCTTTGTCCTTTTCAGGTACTTCAGGATATTCTTGACCGCTGTCCAGTGTTCCGCTCCGGGATCACTTTGGTACCTCCCTACCAAACTTATGGCAAGGTTCACATCAGGTCTGGTACACAGCATGGCATACATGATAGAGCCTATGGCTGAAGCATAGGGGATGGCACTCATCTCTTCTCTATCCTTTGCCGTGGTCGGGCATTGAGTCGTACTCAATCTCACACCTTGCAACACGGGCAAGAACCCCTTCTTGGACTGATCCATATTGAACTTCTTCAATATCTTTTCAAGGTATGTGCTTTGTGAAAGACCAATGAGGCGTTTTGATCTATCTCTATAGATCTTAATACCTAATATGTAAGCAGCTTCTCCAAGGTCCTTCATTGAAAAACACTTATTCAAGTAGGCCTTGATACTTTCCAAGAGTTCTATATTATTTCCCATTATCAGCATGTCATCCACATACAGTATAAGAAATGCTATAGAGCTCCCACTCACTTTCTTGAAAATACAGGGTTCTCCATAAACCTGTACAAACCCAAACGCTTTAATCACCTCATTAAAGCGAATGTTCCAACTCCGAGATGCTTGCACCAGCCCATAGATGGAGCGCTGGAGCTTGCATACCTTGTTAGCATCTTTAGCATCGATAAAACCTTCCGGCTGCATCATATATAGTTCTTCCTTGAGGAAGCCATTAAGGAATGCCGTTTTGACGTCCATTTGCCAGATCTCATAATCATAAAATGCGGCAACTGCTAACATGATTCGGACAGACTTTAGCATCGCTACGGGTGAGAATGTCTCATCGTAGTCAACTCCTTGAACTTGTCGATAACCCTTAGCGACAAGCCGAGCTTTATAGGCGGTCACCTTACCGTCTGCGTCAGTCTTCTTCTTAAAGATCCATTTATTTTCAATGGCTCGCTTATCATCAGGCAAGTTCACCAAAGTCCATACTTTGTTCTCATACATGGATCCTATCTCAGATTTCATGGCCTCAAGCCATTTGTCGGAATTCGGGCCCGCCATCGCTTCTTCATAGTTCGAAGGTTCACCGTTGTCCAACAACATGATCTCTAGGACAGGATTACCGTACCACTCTGGTGCGGAACGTGTCCTAGTGGACCTTCGAGTAGCAACTTGATCTGATGTTTCATGATCATCATCATTAACTTCCTCTCTAGCCGGTGTAGGCTCCACAGAAACAACTTCCTGTGCTGCGCTACTCTCCGGTTCGAGTGAAGGTACAATTACCTCATCAAGTTCCATTTTCCTCCCACTTACTTCTTTCGAGAGAAACTCTTTCTCGAGAAAGGATCCATTCTTGGCAACAAAGACTTTGCCTTCGGATCGTAGGTAGAAGGTATACCCAATAGTCTCTTTGGGATATCCTATGAAGACGCACTTTTCCTCTTTGGGTTCGAGCTTCTCAGGTTGAAGTTTCTTCACATAAGCATCGCAACCCCAAACTTTTAGAAACGACAGCTTAGGTTTCTTTCCAAACCATAATTCATACGGTGTCGTCTCAACGGATTTAGACGGTGCCCTATTTAAAGTGAACACGGCAGTCTCTAATGCATATCCCCAAGATGATAGCGGTAAGTCGGTAAGAGACATCATAGATCGCACCATATCCAATAGAGTGCGATTACGACGTTCAGACACACCATTTCGCTGAGGTGTGCCTGGCGGCGTGAGCTGTGAAACAATTCCACATTTCCTAAGGTGCGTGTCAAACTCGTGACTTAAATATTCTCCGCCACGATCAGATCGTAGGCATTTTATTTTCCTGTCACGTTGATTCTCGACCTCACTCTGAAATTCCTTGAACCTTTCAAAGGTTTCAGACTTGTGTTTCATTAAGTAGACATACCCATATCTGCTCAAGTCATCAGTGAGGGTGAGAACATAACGGTAGCCACCGCGAGCCTCGACACTCATTGGACCGCATACATCGGTATGTATTATCTCCAACAAGTCAGTTGCTCGCTCCATTGTTCCGGAGAACGGAGTTTTGGTCATCTTGCCCATGAGGCATGGTTCGCATGTGTCAAATGATTCGAAATCAAGTGACTCCAAAAGTCCATCAGCATGGAGCTTCTTCATGCGTTTGACTCCAATATGGCCAAGACGGCAGTGCCACATGTAAGTGGGACTATCGTTATCAACTTTACACCTTTTGGTACTCACACTATGGACATGTGTAACATCACGTTCGAGATTCATCAAAAATAAACCATTGACCAGCGGGGCATGAGCATAGAACATTTCTCTCATATAAATAGAACAACCATTATTCTCGGATTTAAAAGAGTAGCCATCTCGTATCAAGCGAGATCCAGATACAATGTTCATGCTCAAAGCTGGTACTAAATAACAATTATTAAGGTTTAAAACTAATCCCGAAGGTAGATGTAGAGGTAGCGTGCCGACGGCGATCACATCGACCTTGGAACCATTCCCGACGCGCATCGTCACCTCGTCCTTTGCCAACCTTCGCTTATTCCGCAGCTCCTGCTTGGAGTTACAAATGTGAGCAACTGCACCGGTATCAAATACCCAGGAGCTACTACGAGCGCTGGTTAGGTACACATCAATAACAAGTATATCACATATACCTTTAACGTTGCCGTCCTTCTTATCTGCTAAGTACTTGGGGCAGTTCCGCTTCCAGTGACCGGTACCCTTACAATAGAAACACTCAGTCTCAGGCTTGGGTCCATTCTTGTTCTTCTTCTTCCCGGCAACTTGCTTACCGGGCGCGGCAACAGCTTTGCCGTCCTTCTTGAAGTTCTTCTTACCCTTGCCTTTCTTGAAACTAGTGGTCTTGTTTACCATCAACACTTGATGCTCCTTTCTGATCTCGACCTCTGCTGATTTCAGCATCGAGTACAACTCAGGAATGGACTTCTCCATCCCCTGCATGTTGTAGTTCATCACAAAGCTTTTGTAGCTAGGTGGAAGCGACTGGAGGATTCTGTCAATGACTGAGTCATCCGGGAGATTAACTCCCAGCTGAGTCAAGCGGTTGTGAAGCCCAGACATCTTGAGGATGTGCTCACTAACAGAACTGTTCTCCTCCATCTTACAGCTGAAGAACTTGTCAGAGATGTCATATCTCTCGACTCTGGCATGAGCTTGGAAAACCAGTTTCAGCTCTTGGAACATCTCATTTGCTCCGTGTTGCTCAAAACGCTTTTGGAGCCCCGATTCTAAACTATAAAGCATGCCGCACTGAACAAGGGAGTAATCATCGCAGCGTGACTGCCAAGCGTTCGAAACGTCTTGGTCCGCTGGGAGAATGGGTGGGTCACCTAGCGGTGCATCAAGGACATACAATCTCTTGGAAGCTATGAGGATGATCCTCAAGCCACGGACCCAGTCCGTATAGTTGCTTCCATCATCTTTCAGCTTGGTTTTCTCTAGGAACGCGTTGAAATTGAGGTTGACATTTGCGTTGGCCATTGGATCTACAATATAGATATTAAAGGCAATTTTAGACTAAGTTCATGATAATCAAGTTCACATAATCAATATATTCAATGAACTCCCACTCAGATAGACATCTCTCTAGTCATCTAAGTGACACATGATCCATGTCAACTAGCCCGTGTCCGATCATCACGTGAGACGGACTAGTCATCCATGGTGAACATCTCCATGTTGATCGTATCTTCTATACGACTCATGTTCGACCTTTCGGTCTTCCGTGTTCCGAGGCCATGTCTGTACATGCTAGGCTCGTCAAGTCAACCTAAGTGTTTCGCGTGTGTAAATCTGGCTTACACCCGTTGTATGCGAACGTTAGAACCTATCACACCCGATCATCACGTGGTGCTTCGGAACAACGATCCTTAGCAACGGTGCACAGTTAGGGTGAACACTTCTCTTGAAATTTTATTGAGAGATCATCTTATTTACTACCGTCGTTTTAAGCAAATAAGATGTAAACATGATAGACATCACATGCAATCAATATAGTGACATGATATGGCCAATATCATCTTGCTCCTATGATCTCCATCTTCAGGGCACCATGATCATCATTGTCACCGGCATGACACCATGATCTCCATCATCATGATCTCCATCATTGTGTCTTCATGAGGTTGTCTCGCCAACTATTACTTCTACTGCTATGGCTAACGCTTAGCAATAAAGTAAAGTAATTACATGGCGTTTGTGATTGACTCGCAGGTCATACAATAAATAAGACAACTCCTATGGCTCCTGCCGGTTGTCATAGTCATCGACATGCAAGTCGTGAACCCTATTACAAGAACATGATCAATCTCATACATCACAATGCATCACATCACATCCTTCTGGCCATATCACATCACAAGGCATATGCTGCAAAAACAAGTTAGACGTTCTCTAATTTGTAGTTGCAAGTTTTTACGTGGTTGCTATAGGTTTCTAGCAAGAACGTTTCTTACCTATGCCAAAACCACAACGTGATTTGCCAATTGCTATTTACCCTTCATAAGGACCCTTTTCATCGAATCCAATCCGACTAAGGTGGGAGAGACAGACACCCGCTAGCCACCTTATGCAACTGGTGCATGTCAGGCGGTGGAACCGGTCTCACGTAAGCGTACGTGTAAGGTTGGTCCGGGCCGCTTCATCCCACAATACCGTCGAATCAAGATAAGACTAGTAACGGCAAGCATATTAACAAAATCGACGCCCACAACTGCTTTGTGTTCTACTCGTGCATAGATTCTACGCATAGACCTAGCTCATGATGCCACTGTTGGGAGACGTAGTAGTAAATCAAAATTTTCCTACGTGTCACCAAGATCTATCTATGGAGAAACCAGCAGACGAGTGGGGAGAGATTGGATCTTCATACCTTTGAAGATCGCTAAGCGGAAGCGTTACAAGAACGCGGTTGATGGAGTCGTACTCGCAACGATTCAGATCGCGGTAGATCCGATCAAGTGCCGAACGGACGGCACCTCCGCGTTCAACACACGTGCAGCCCGGTGACGTCTCCTACGCCTTGATCCATCAAGGAGGAAGGAGAGGTAGGGAAAGAGCTCCAGCAGCAGCACGACGGTGTGGTGGTGGTGGAGTAGCAAGGTGTCCCGACAGGGCTTCGCCTAAGCACTGCGGAGGAGGAAGAAGCAGAATAGGGCTGCAGCGAGAGAGAAAGAGTTCGTCGTCTCAAACCTGCCCAAACCCTTGCATATATATAGGAGGAAGGAGAGGGAGGGCTGGCTTGGCCCCTCCTCCAAGGAGGAGGGATTCGGCCGAAGTGGGGGGAGAGTTCTCCTCCCACACGGGAGGTGGATCTCCCCCTTTTAAATCCCTTTTGCCTCTATCTCCAGATCCCTGGCGCATGGTCCCTTTCTAGAAGGTATTGGCTGGCCCAATATGGGCTGGCACACCTCCTCTAAGGGCCCATGAGGTCCTTTGGTCGTCACCCCCTCCCGGGGGTCCTCCGGCACCCTCCCGGCACTCCCGATACAATACCGATGAGCCCGAAAACTTTCCGGTGACCAAAACTGGACTTCCTATATATCAATCTTTACCTCCGGACCATTCTGGAGCTCCTCGTGACGTCCGGGATCTCATCCGGGACTCCGAACAACCTTCGGTAATCACGTATACCTTTTCCCTATAACCCTAGCGTCATCGAACCTTAAGTGTGTAGACCCTACGGGTTCGGGAGACACGTAGACATGACCGAGACACCTCTCTGGCCAATAACCAACAGCGGGATCTGGATACCCATGTTGGCTCCCACGTACTCCACGATGATCTCATTGGATGAACCACGATGTCAGGGATTCAATCAATCCCGTATACAATTCCCTTTGTCTATCGGTATGGTACTTGCCCGAGATTCGATCGTCGGTATCCGCATACCTTGTTCAATCTCGTTACTGGCAAGTCTCTTTACTCGTTCCGTAATACATCATCCCGTGACTAACTCCTTAGTCACATTGAGCTCATAATGATGATGTCTTACCGAGTGGGCCCAGAGATACCTCTCCGTCACACGGAGTGACAAATCCCAGTCTCGATTCGTGTCAACCCAACAGACACTTTCGGAGATACCCGTAGCATACCTTTATAGCCACCCAGTTACGTTGTGACGTTTGGCACACCCAAAGCATTCCTACGGTATCCGGGAGTTACACAATCTCATGGTCTAAGGAAATGATACTTGACATTGAAAAGCTATAGCAAACGAACTACACGATCTTGTGCTATGCTTAGGATTGAGTCTTGTCCATCACATCATTCTCCTAATGATGTGATCCCGTTATCAACGACATCCAATGTCCATGGTCATGAAACCGAGACCATCTATTGATCAACGAGCTAGCCAACTAGAGGCTCACTAGGGACACGTTGTGGTCTATGTATTCACACATGTATTACGGTTTCCGGTTAACACAATTATAGCATGAATAATAGACAATTATCATGAACTAGGAAATACAATAATAACCATTTTATTATTGCCTCTAGGGCATATTTCCAACACCTCGTGCCTGCCATGGCCAAAGCCAGGTAGTGAACTCTGATGAGAGTCTGCCATCAAGACCTCCACTGCGGGATCACAACTTTCGCACTCGGAAGGCACGTCGAACGGATCGGAATCCGACTCGAACACGCTGTGAAGGGACTCGGCGGGCTTGAGTGCTGAGAGCGTCCGGACCGCTTGCGACCGCAAACTGTGAGGGGAGCCGATGTGTAAGGAGTTGAAGGTTGACGCAGCAACACGCCGCAGGAACTCGTGTGGAAGTGCGCGGCCCCACGGATCGGGAGCACCTCGACATCGAGAGGCACTTCCTGGAGCCATGCCGAAACGTCGGTGATGAAGATGAGCGCTCTGAAATGGATCTTGTGGCCCAGAGCAAAAACACCGCCGGAAGACATGTCGAAGGATGGAAAATGCAACCTCGCCGGAAGTCGCTTAGACGCCTACCCCATGGTAGGGGTACGTAAGGAGAGGGTAGAGTCCTAGATATGGCGAGGGTGTACACATAGATGTATGAGTTCAGGCCCCTCTCGTGGAGGTAACATCCCTATGTCTCAGTGGTCGGGAGCTTATGTCATGTGGAATATTGAGATTACAATGGTTGCGAACCTTTGTGCAGGAGGGGAGGGGCAGCTTATATAGAGTTCGCTGCCCCTCATAATTACCCAGCATCTAAGGGTCCGATCGTGGGGTTAAAGTTTGTCGTTACTGATAAGGTACGTAATAAAAGCTATTAATGACGATTGGACCAACGTCTGCCCATTGGGATCTTGATAGTGACTCCTGGTCTTCTGGCGTCGAGTGAGAACGAGGTCTTCCGAGTGACACATGACTGCCAAGTGGAGGAAGGAGTCTCTGAGTGGATAGACTGTCGAGTGACTTGAACGCCTCATGGAATCCAGTCGGAAGTTTATGCTTGATCTTCAAGTCCTCCAATGTAGTGTCCTTAGGTAGGGTATGTAGGCCTTGCCTAGGACCCTACCCTAGGTATATATCCTCGTCAGCTCTCTTGGTTTTTTCAGGATGTTGGTGATATCCCTATGCATACTGAGCATAGAGATGACAAGAAGATCCATCTGCTCACTCCTAGTCATGGGCAGCTGAGCACTAGTGTCTCTTGCTGCCTCAGCATGTGCCTGTGTTGCAGCTGATGTGGGATGATGTGGCAAGAGTGGCAAATGTGGTCGATCAAGCACAAAGATATGCTTCTCCAACTTGGAGTTGATGAGCATCTGGATGTATGGTGCATAGCAGCACAAGTGCTTCTGGTCAGGAGCAACCTTCTTCACCGTCTCCACAATCAGATCCATCACTCTGAATCTCCTATGCTGGTCTAGAAGGAGCGTCATATTAATGGAGTAGCCTCGGATCATCTTCTCATCTCCTGACTTAGGCATCAAGGTGTGCATCAGAATGGTGTTGATAGTGCGAAGACCTGCCTGGAGGAAATAGATTGATCCTAGCTTGTGAGACTTCAGGTGTGCAGCAGGGATCTTATTGTACATGTTCTTCATCTGATTATGGCTTGCCTTGGGCTCAAAGTACACGAAAATATCTCCATCTTCCACTTCTGGGACTCCTAAGATGGCAGCCCACTCCTCAAAAGTGGACTCATACCTCGCACCGTCAGTCATCCATACAATTCTACCATCTTCATAGAAATGTGCTATGGAGTAGAATTACATGATCATCTCGTCATTCCAGGCTGTGAACTCCTTGCCAACAAATTCATCTAGGCCAATGCAATGAAAGTTGTCTTGCACACTCGGGAAGTAGTCTTAATTTTCCTTGATGTACTTCCAATCTACATATCTCATGTCATTGACAGCAGGGCTCTTGTCAAGCAAGATTGTTTCATATAAATCTTGTTGTACTTTGGTGTAGAACCTATAGTCAACAACAGTCTTCCTCCTCTGTGAGTATGGATCAGCAGCTCTCCAATCTTTCAGCCCTTGATCCTTCCTTTTCTTCATGTCCTCAGCCTGCAGGTGGCTGGCATTGAGCACTCAAAGGTGTGGTCTCAGCTTCATCAAGGCAGACATAGCATCCTCATCCGGATCTCTGGATGATGATCCCTTGTTCTTCTCAGAAGCTGGGTTGTCTCTGGTGGTTCTCTTGGGCTTGGGTGCAGAAGGCTTCTTGGAACTAGTTGGCTTGCCCTTGGGTGCTGACTGGTTGGGCATAGCATCAGACAATAGTTTCTTCTTGTTCTTAGGAGGAGCCTTTGCAGCTGGCTCTTCCTCCTCCTTAGTAGCATCAACCTCTTCTGGGTCCTCAAACATGGAGGTAGGCCTGCCAACAACATGAATGATCCTCTTCCTACTCTTCTTCTCACCAGCCTTCTTGGGCATGAATTTCCTGGGAGGCTCAATAGTCATGGTGCCCCTAGAGCTCTCAGGTGCTCTCATAGAGTTAGAGGGGGCATACTCCTTCGTGACAATCTTCTTCCTGGAAGATGTAGCCTCAGCAGTGGGCTTTCTGACAGTCTTGTCCTGCTTGGACTTGCGAGGCACTTCATCAGGTATGAAATCTTCATCCTCCTCATCTGAATTGAGCTTCCTCCTTGTTATGGTTGCTGACCTGGGCAAATCAGGTGAGCTAGGAACATCATCAAAAGAGGATGAGCTCTTGTTTGGACTAGTGCCAGAATCTATGTCAACACTGAGCTCCTTCAAGTTGTTATGACTATCCTCTGAAGCAGACATCTCTGACCCTGTGAATAGAATATAGAGGAGTAGAAGGGTTGAGTCATCCCAAAGTGTAGACAATTTCAAAGTTTGAACAAAAAATTCTTTAGATTTGCATTCTGCCAAATGCATATCGGTACCACCGAGGCAAACTATTAGGATCCACCGAGATTGACAACCTGCCAAACAGAAACATGGCACCACATTTCGGTGAGACCGAAAATGGGAACTCGGTTTCATAGAGGTTGTTCTCGGTTGACCTAAAAAATGAATCGGTGAGACCGATTCTTTTGCTTCGGTGTCACCGAGATTCCGGTGGCATACGGAAAACCCTAAAAAATCGATTGTTCTCTAATCTAATGAACTTCTAGTGGATGGAGACGATTGTAAACTATGGCTCGTCGATAAAAACTTCCTAGTGCGCAAGAATCGGAGGGGGAACACACAAGGGATTGGATTCATACCCTAATTCGGTGGCGAATCCCAACGGCGATGACGGTGGAGAAGATGCCCGTCGACGGCGAGGACTTCCATGGTGGAGGCACTCGGGAAGATGAAGGCGATGACCAAGGGTCCATTTTTGGCAGCTTAGGGTTTTGGAGCGCGACGATTTGAAGATTGAAATTCAAAGCATCGGGTCCACATATATATATACCCCTTGCCGTTGGTGACATCAATTCTAAGTTTTCTGTGTCACCGAGTTTCTCAACTATCAACCGACACGGAAACTCGGTGTAACCGAGAAAATGGAATCGGTGGTACCGAGGTGAAAACCAGATCAACCCTAGGCATTCGGTGAGACCGAAAATTTTGGATTGGTTCCACCGAGATGCACTTGGGAGGTTTAAATGGTTAGCTTTTTGTCGATACAGAACTCCAAGTGCTCCCACATAGAGGGATCGAAAAGTACTTGTTCAAATTTTGTGATGCAGCATGAATAGAATTTGAGACAAGAAAGCATAGATAACTAGAGAAGGGTCCTAGGCATTCTTGTCCATCCAATTGGCAAAAATAAAATCAAAGTCCAAATAGAAACAATTGGATGTCCTTGAATGGATAAACAAATGCAGGCCAACATGCTCACACAATAAGATGTCAAATGAAATCATGGCAAACATGCACATACATACTAGCATTTATCAAGCACTTTGGTGATGATGTAGTCACTATGTATGAGTATATTGACTTAGGAGCCAAGTAAGAATACTTGATCATAGGTCATACTCATTTTTTAAGCACGAGTGGGGTTACCACTTTTACATAAAGCATTTAATGTTGTCACATACTATGAGATGCTTTGACTCAAGTCTTAGAGTGAAGCTCCTCCTTGATGCGACATCCCCCTTGAGAGGGATAAACTAACTTTGGGTTTTGTCGATGAAGACTTCATGTGGGTGAATTAGTGGTGGATGCTCAAAGTTGATGAAGATCACCATGAGTTGGGAGCATCCTTGTTGTTTCTTACTCTTCGCACCTACATGGGTTAGTCCCAACACACAAGATACAAATACAAGGATATCTATGGACATGGAGTGCAAAGCATACATAATGATGTCCATGGATTTGTTGATTACCTTGTCCCTTGCTTACCTTTGAGGGAATGCATGACTCCTTGAACTAATGCATGATGTTGATGTTGATTGCAACTAGTTCTTGTCAATAATGAATGTGAGTGAATTTCATTGGCAGAGTCACCCCTCAAGAACTTCTCTAGTTCTTCTTCTTGGGGACCCACATCAAGTTGATGGGGATCCTTGGTGTTGAAATAGCACTTGTAGCAGTTGAGCTTGAAGTAGCCTTGGGAACCCACTTCACCAAAGCTCGGGATTCATCTTCATATGAGTCAATGACCTCTTGAAGCTTGTTCTTGCCCTTGAGCTTGTGGTCTTGTGGTGGAAGGTCATCTTGAGCTTTTGTTCCCTTGGGAAGAGTATTTTCATACTTCTCCTTTTGAGGAACAAACTTGGGCTTGGGGTATTTACCTTCTTCCTATTCAACTCCATTAGCGTTGAAGTAGCCAATACCATGGTTCTTCCGGTATCCTTCGTGCTTGCGAACAATTTCCTCAAATTTCTTACACCCCAAAAGACTCTTGTAGATACCTTTGTCTATAATCCCTTTCAAAAGTTCATTTTCTTGCTCAAGTGTAACTTGGCTAAGAGAAGTGTTAGTGGGATCAATAGAACTACTAGAAGCAATATCATTGGATTTATCATTTTTATTACTACTTGTTGAAGAACCTTTCTTGTGTTTGTTACTAGTTTTGTTAGCCTTAACTTGTGGAATGAATGTAGACAAGAGAAGTCGTTTGGATAGATAAGAGGAAGTCTTCTTTCGAAGATCGTCATTGGTATCTTTAAGGAACTCATGCTCTTGCTCCAAATTGAGCTTCTTGAAGCGGAGCTTCTCATGTGTCCTTTCAAGCTCTCTATGATCTTGTCGAGTAGACTCATGAGCTAACTTAAGAGTGTTTAGTTCTTGAGTTAGTCGTTCTATTTCCAACTTATCATCATCACACGACTTATCTTGACTAGAGTGATTACTAGCAAGTACATCTTGACTAACATTCCTAGATTTGTCAAATAGCAAGTCATCATCTCCTAATAAGTCATCCTCGTCACTATTGAAATCAAGATACCCGGGGTGTGATACCTTGGGGCCTTTAGCCATGAAGCAACTTCCACTCCCTTCATTTGGTGAATCAAATATGTCGTAGGAGTCGGTCGTCACTAGTGCAAGTCCATCAACACCTTCATCTTGACTATAGTCAGAGTTGGAGTGATAGCTTCTCTCAAAGTGGTTGTCGGATTCGGATCCGGAAACCCATTCACCAACATGAGCTTGATGTCTTCTTCTTGAGTAGCTCTTGGTGTACTTGTCCTTATTCTCCGAGTCTCTACTTCTCCTTGAGGGTCTTCAATGATCATCTCTACTCCTTCTCTCTCTTCGAGGTGACTCATCTCTTGAGCTTCGTCTTCTTGGTGACTCTTCTTTCCTTTTGTAAGGAGTCGTGCACTCATTGGAGTAGTGTACAGGCTTCCCACAATTGTAGCAGTTTTGGTCACGACTTGACGAACGCTTCTCTTCATATCTTGAGTTGGAGCTTTGCTCTTTGCCTCTATTCTCGTAGAACTTGTTGAATTTCTTGACCATGAGGCTTATGTCTTCATTTGTGACAAAGTTGTCTCTTTATGTTGTGGGAGCATCACTTGTGGCTTTGTAAGCACCATTGGACTTGTTGTGAAGCTCTTCCTTGTCCTTGAGTATCATCTCATGAGCAACAATCCTTCCAATCACTTCCGTAGGCTTGAGATCTTTGTAGTTGGGCATCATTTGGATCAATGTGCATACGGTGTTATATCTATCATCCAAAGCTCGAAATATCTTCTTGATGATGAATTTGTCGGTCATTTCTTCGCTTCCTAAGCCGTCAATCTCATTGGTGATGAGAGCTAGCCTAGAGTACATATGTGCGACTCCTTCAACATCCTTCATCTTGAACTTGTCAAGCTGACTCTGAAGAACATCCAACTTGGATTCTCTCATAGATTCGGTCCCTTCATGCATATCAACCAAAGAATCGCAAATCTCTTTTGCATTCTCAAGACGGCTGATTTTGTTGAATTCTTCGGGGCATAGGCAGTTGAAGAGAATGTCACATGCTTGAGAATTGTATTGCAGCATATTCAATTCTTCCGCGGTCGCTTCACGATCCGGTTCCCTTCCATCCGCAAAGAATTCACCTTGCAATCCAACACGAACAACAGCCCAAACGGTGGGGTTATGGCGAAGAATATGTATTTTTGTTTGTGCTTCCAACTAGCAAAAATTGTGCCATCAAAGTATGGACCTCTACAGTGATAATTTCCCTCGCTGGACGCCATACTCTCCTAGGTTGTGAAACCAATGCAATGGAGACCAAATCTCTGATACCACTTGTAGGATCGAAAGTAGGTCTAGAGGGGGGTGATAGACTACTTAACTAAATAAAATTCTACCTTTTCCCAATTTTTAAGTGTTGGCAGATTTTAGCAATTGTAGCAAGTCAAGCATACCCTACACATGCATGTCTACGAGTATAGCAGTGGAAACTAAACACAAGCATGAGTAGTAAAGGAAGGGTAGGAAGATCAAACACAAATTGGAGACATGAAGATTTTTCCCATGGTTCCGATAGGTGCTGCTATTGTACGTCCATGTTTATGGAGTCTTCAACCCACGGAGGGTAACGGTTGTGAGAGTCCACAAAGGGCTCTACCCACAGAGGGTTCCACGAAGAAGCAACCTTGACTATACCATGATGTCCTACGTCCATGGAGGACTAGCCTAACTCAAGGTAGATCTTCACGAAGTAGGCGATTTCCTTGCCCTTACAAACTTCTTGGTTCACTCCACAACACGAAATAGGAGGCTCCCAAGCGACACCTAACCAATCTAGGAGGCACCACCCTCCAAAAGGTAATAGCCTTGATAATGTCAATGAACTCCTTGCTCTTGTGCTTCAAGATGATAGACTCCTCAACACTCAATCACTCTCTCACAGATTTGGCTTTCGTGGAAGAGATTGATTGGGTGGAAAGCAACTTGGGGAGGCTAGAGATCAAGATTCATATGGTTGGAATGAAACGGCATGATCTCAACACATGAGTAGGTGGCTCTCTCTCAGAAAATCTGATAGGATAGATGGGGATCTGTTCTGGGTGCTTCTCTTGCGAGTGAGTGGTGGTGGAGGGTATATATAGGTATCTCCAAAAATTCAACCGTTACACCTTGAGTAACCAACTCGGTGACACCGATGTGTGAATCTCTGTGGTATCGAGTTGCTCCAAAGGTAGCAACTTTCTAATCTCGGTCAGACTGATATATAATTCTTGGTGGTACCAATCAGGTGTCCAACGGTCAGAATCTGCATCTCGGTGACACCGATCCAAAAACTCGGAAATTCCGATTTTATGAATCGAGGCAACTGGAAGTTGGCAGCTTGAACTTGGTGGCCCTGATGTGGGATCGGTTGCACCGATGTGCTAGGGTTTGGCATGGGTCTGTCTGAGTTTGGGAATCGGTGGGACCGAGTGGAAATTGTGGGTTGCACCGATTTTGGATATTTGGCTTTGGAAAGACTTTTGTGGCTGAGTTTGTGGGTGTTTTTGGTGACTATCATTTGTGCACGTGGAACATTTTGTTCACCAACAGTACCTTACCCCCTTTTAATAGTATTGGCTTTCCTATGGACTCAAGGTGATTTCTCACAAAGTAAAATGTAGGGTCCTCTTGCTTGAAGCTTTGCCAATCCATTTCCTTGCATCTTGGGGTATCTCCACAATCATTTTGTCATCCCTATCATTGAACTTTTCCTGAAATATACTTAGTGAAAACATTAGTTCGGTGACATATATATTGTTATTGATTACCAAAACCACCAAGGGAACAAATGTGCTTTCACCCTCACCACCCACACAACTATGTGATGTAACCACCATCGGCGCCACAATGCTATTTGGAGAGCCAACCATGTTGTCCGCCACCCAGGGCCGATCCCTAGCGCATAGGACCCCAACCCCACTCGTGAGCACCGACACCAACAACTAAACCACACTTACAGAACTGATACTCGTGATTTGCGTTGGGTTTTCTGGGAAGAGGAATGGGTTATCGCAGCACAAAGTGGGTAAGTATTTCCCTTGGTTATGAAACCAAGGTTTATCGAACCAATAGGAACACCAATCATCAACCGTCTTTAGCGGCTACACACAAATAAACAAACAACTTGCACCCAACATCGGCAAGAGGGTAGTCAATGTCCTTGAATTCGTTATTTGGAAGCAAGTGAGTTGTGTAGATAATTGTTGATAATTGTAAATTGCAAAATAAAATAAAAGCAAATGAATGACAACAAGGTAATGAAAGTGTTTGTGAATATATAAGTGAATAGAGCCGGGGGCGTAGAGTTCTCTAGTGGCATCTCTCATGAAATTAGCATATGGTGGGTAAACAAATTACTTGTGGGCAATTGATAGAAAAGTGAATAATTAGGCGGTGTTCACGGCAATGATCATGTGTATATAGGCATCACGTCCATAAGAAAATAGGCCGACTCCTGCCTGCACCTATTACTATTACTTTGCCCATCGACCGCTATCCAGCATGCATCTAGAGTATTAAGTAAAACAGAGTAATGCTTGGAGAACAATGACATGATATAGACAAAGTAAACTCAATCAATATGAATAAACCTATGTCGTTTTATCCTTAGTAGCAATAACACAAAGATGCAACTTGTCCCCTTCTCTCACAGGGATATAGAAACTCGCCATATTGAACCTACTACAACACACCACTCCCACAGAAGAAATATCAATCTAGTTGGCGAAACTATCTTAATATATCAGAGAGCATTACGAAGCTACGATGATCATACAAATAAGAATCATAATATTCAAAGGTGACTCAAATACTTTTCATGAATAATCTAAACATAAACTCACAACTCATCGGATCCCGACAAACGCACCATACAGAGGGGTTACATCGGATAGATCAAGGCAAAGATGCGATGAACATTGTATTGAAGATCAAGAAAGAGACAGATTGCCATCTAGGTACTACCTACGGACCCGTAGGTCTGTGATGAGCTACTCACACATCATGGTGAGGGCAGCAAGGTTGATGAATAAGCCCTCTATGCTTGATCCTCCCTCCGGTAGGGTGTCGGAACAAAGCTCTAGATGGCCTCCGGTTGGAACAATGACTTGCAGCGACGGAAAAAGGTTTTCGGGAGCGCTCCGGGAGTTTTCAGGGTATATGTGGATTTATAGGCCAGAGAATGGCGTCGGGAGAAGCGCCAGGGGCCCACCACAGGTGTAGGGGGAAGCGTTTTGGTTTACATATGAAATCATATGCAAACCCCTCGTTTCTCCTCTATCCCTTGTTTTTCCCAAACGTTGGCTCGGTTGTCCCGTCGTGTCCGGTGTCCTGTACGACTCATACGAAAATCTGATCCAACGGCCCTTCGTGGCCCGGGTTCCTGAAAAGTTGCTTGTTTCGTACAGTTTCTACTGGACGTACACGTGATTATTCCTCACTCGGATGTTGGGTTTAGGGTTTAGGGTTTAGGGTTTTGCTGAGGGCAGCAAGGTTGATGAAGAAGCCCTCTATGCTTGATCCCCCCACTGGTAGGGTGCCGAAACAGAGCTCTAGATGGCCTCCGATTGGAACAACGACTTGCAGCGACGGAAAAAGGTTTTCAGGAGCGCTCCGGGAGTTTTCAGGGTATATGTGGATTTATAGGCCAGAGAACGGCGGCGGGAGAAGCGCCAGGGGCCCACCACATATCACGATGCGTCCCCTGGTGGTGCACCCTGTTGCTTGGTGGGGCCCTAGTGCAGCTCTCGGACTTCCTCCGAAGCTTCTAGGTCTTGTATTTGTCCCAAAAAATCGTCAAAAAGTTTTGTGGCAATTAGACTTCGTTTGGTACTGTAACTCTGAAAAGGCAAAAACACATAGAAAACAACAACTGGCATTGGGCACTGGGTGGTCAATAGGTTAGTGCTCAAAAATATTATAAATTGGTAAATAAATACCCAAAAAGTGTCCTAGAATGATAATTTATTAGCATGGAACAATCACAAATTATAGATACGTTGGAGACGTATCAACAACCCACCCGAAAGTAGGATAGAACGATACCTTCTCTTCAACCCCATCGCACTCCGTGTATTAGGCATCTCCAACGCTGACCCTCATACTGCCCGCAACTGTCCGGACTGCATGGCCTGGACGTATTGTGCTATCCAACACAGTCTTGCAATTTTCCACAGGCCGGTCAGGACACACTTTCTCCCACGAACTAAATACGAAGTAGGGGGTGCGGCCGTCTGAACCGCTGCCACGTCCACGTCTGGCAACCGTAGCCCACCCAAAACCCTCCTCCCTCACCCGTGTGTGTTCCCGCCCAATGCCAGCTACCCGCATTGACATCAGCCCACTACCAACATTGAAGCGACGAGCCGGCCAGGAGAGTGCCGCACGTGCGAGCTGAACACGACTCCTCGTCGAATTCAAACGGGTACAGACTACTCGCCTACCTCCGTTAAACACGCGTGTGTGCAGAGAAATGTACTCTGGCCACATGTCCGTTCGCGATTGACCGGTACTAAACAAAATGCCTGTTGGCTCGTCGCATCTGCCCGCTATTTAAATTAGGCCGTACGTCGTGAAGAATCGCACGGCTCCACATCTCCTCCTTGCACATTAATCTCCACACTAGCCATGGCATCCGACGATCAAAAAGAGGAGTTCTCTAGCATAAAGGCTGGCTGGGTGGCCCGTCGAGCCCCCCGGATGCGAGCCAGGCAACTCGCTGCTCCACCTCCCTTGCTTATTGCTAGTAGTGAGTTGCGTTGGGATTTTCCCCGAAGAGGAGAGGGGATGCAGTACAGTAGAGATAAGTATTTCCCTTAATGAGAACCAAGATTATCGAACCATAGGAGAACCAAGCTAATTTGTTTCAACAACACCTACACACACAAAACCAAATACTTGCACCCAACATCGGCAAGAGGGTTATCAAGCCACTTGAACTCGTTACTTGCAAGGATTAAATATTGATAGAGATGTATATTGTAAAGGCAAAAATAAAATAAAAGTAAATACTATGCAGCAAGGAATTTCTAGAGTTTTGTATTTATGTTTAAGTAGACTAGGCGGGCATAGTGTTCGCTAGAGGCTTCTCTCTTAAAAGTAGCATACATTGGGTAGACAAATTACTGTTGGGTAATTGACAGAATTGTGCATAGTTATGACATGTTATTCATGATAATGATCATGTATATAGGCATTACGTCCATAAACAACTAGACTGAAATGGTTCTGCATCTACTACTATTACTTTACCAGTTGACCGCTATCCAGCATGCATCTATGGCATTATGTTCATGACAAACAAAGTAATGTTTGGAGCTGATGTAGACAAAATAAGACAAGCAATATGTTCAGACCCCCGTTGTTTTATCCTTAATGGAAACAATACAAATACGTGGAGCAGTCAGGAAGCCGCACGAGGTACAAATTTGCATGGGACCTCGTGCAAATTTGGTACAACGGGGGTCATTTGGGGGTCATTTAGTACACGGGACCACGTTCATTTGGTACACGGTACCAAATTTTGTACCGTTTGAACTTCATTTGGTACAAATTTCCTGAAAAAACAAAACAAACAAAAAACAAGAACTGACACTTGGCACTGGGTTAATAGGTTAGTTCCAAAAATGATATAAAATATCATATAATTGCGTATAAACTATAAAATATCCTAGATTGATAATAATAGCATGTAACAATCAAAGATTATAGATACATGAGAGATATATCACTGCTCTAGACCGTTAGTACCATGAGAGAGGCTCCAAGCCGATGCATCCCGTAGCAACTCGCCGCTCAAAGCCAGCTTGCAAAGGAGTGGCAAGTTGCTCCATGCCAGGATGCGGGTGAGCACAGCGGCACGTGCATCGTGTGTGTCCTGGATGAGGCCCATTCCTCCGGCGCCCCTATGACCGTGCCATCCGCCGTCAATGTATGCGGAACCACGCCCTGCCGGCGGAGAAGGAAGTCGGCTTCACGGAGATCGACGAGGCAGCAACCGCCGCCAACATCGAGGAAAAGTAGAACATGGGAAGCCGCCGCTGCCTGGGTGCCAGGAAAGCCAGCGTCGACTCGTCGTCGGCATGTTCAACCGGTGGCTTACCCGCTCGCATTGCCGACGGTCATTTTAGTCTAGGTTTAGTGTCCAGCCTAGTTGAAATATGTGTAAATGTAATGAATTTTCTCCGGTAGATGAAAATCATCCGATTTTACGTAAAACTCATCTTATTATGAATGACTACCGTCTGGTTTGTTTAAGTTTGCATCAAATTTGTTCATTTTTGTTAAAATTCATTTGAAACGTAAGTGGACATATGCGGCTAGCTTTGGAGTGTTGGCTCCTGCATCCGTGTCCGCACATTGGTCCCCCTGTACGCGGAGGGATGTGGGGGCAAATTTGGGGGTTAACGTTGGAGTCCTTAAGGCGCACCCGGACGGTGCTGCCACCACCTGTAGCAACAACAGGCATCCATATTTCTTTCCGCCAACTGCAGAAGCTAGATTTGGATGAGGAGTGGCCAACCCCTCTTCTCCACACCTACACCAACCGTGCAAGGGCGACTGGCCCGATGACAGATACCATCGGGCGAGGGGGAAGTGGCACCCGCAGCTGCTCTAACCATGACCACGAGCACAATCTTCCAAGGCGGGTGTCTCCTGTAGCACATCGGGTCCATGAAGTACCAACCTCGCCTAGCTGATGACATCGGCCGCTGGGACGGTTGACTCCGGCGTCCAACGAGACGAAACCGTGGATAAGGTAGCCCCGCCGACGACCGGTGAAGAAAAAGGAGGAGAGGGAGAGGGGGGCGTCACACAGCCGCTAGGTGGTCATAATAACTTTGCGCCTCCACTGCAAACGCGCGAAGCCTAGCCACACTGTCCCATACCAAGTATCGCGTCTCTGCCCGACAACACCGGTCGGCCCTGCCCACCACCGTGTGCACAAGAGACGATGCCCTGCCGCCACGAACACGACCGGACTTGCAGCACCCTTTGGCAGTGAGGCAAGGAGGAGGGAGGAAGGAAGAGCGGGTAGGGCGATGAAGGGTAGGGTTCATCCCGTCCGCTCGCGGGAGCGACACCGGAGGGGATGGAGGGGGTTTTCTGATCACCCAAGTTGTCATCCAGCAGCCGCCTCTACTAGGCAATGCCAACACGGCTGGCACCCCATACGCACGAGTTTAGTTAAAACTGATGCGTGATTGCTCGTTTGTTTCACATACTTGCACCTTGCCACGTCCACATAACGCGTACGTAACTCCCGCGGGTAAGGAAACACGTCCACATGCAAGTATGGGTTGCGCACCGTGTTGGCAGATGATAGCTTCAAAACAAAGCTGGGTTTGTCATTTTCTCTCAGAGCGAAAGCCGTGTGCGTGCATGCACCGGCGCGCACCACAGTGCTCGCGGCCAAACCAGTACCTCCGTTCACGGCTCCCGGCGTGCACCGTGTCTCCGGGACACGTCTCCGTGCCGCTCGTGCGACCGGGGCGTGCCACAGTTACGCTCTGCACGCGTGGAGGTAATAACACCAATGATGCTTGAACTTGCTACAATGTTTATTTTAGTGTCTAAACTTAAAATATACGTCGAACTGGTTTTAAAACTTGTCATGAATGTGCAAATACGGTGCTAATCTCATTCATAGACGTAAAGTGTGCTGACATGGCATCATATTTTGCTGACGTGGCATGAGATTCACTTGTAGAGATGAAACATAATTTTAGCTAAATACTATGTCCTTTTAACAAGCCGGCTCTGTTTGTCGGTACAAAATAAAAATTGATGAACAGAGTTCAAACCTGAGGAAATGAAGAGTGTGGGCTATCTGTGCTAGCCAATCCACGGACAGACTTATATGTGTATATTCCCCCCATTAGATCTAATGTACTGTCGAAATAAAAGCTTTTGCTATTTAAATTCATTGGAGCCGTGCGGCAATTTAGCACACGTTCACTTAAAAAAACATAAAATCTCTATATAAAATATAAATCACATTAATACAAATAAAGGTCAATTATATATGTGGTATTAATAGTTATAAATATTATACATATAACTAGAATAACTAAATTTTAATAAAAATCATGTACCTTTTAGAATATTCACGTATTATTCTAAAAACATTAAAATAACTGAAAAAATGTATAATAAAAAGTTTGTGTAATATAATATAAATATTTTTAAAATTACACTTCGTGAATATTATTTTAATTATTCAAACATTTGAGTAACTATACACACATTTTATAATTCATAAGTATGTTGTGTAAGAAAATGTTTATATAACTAAAAATTATTCATAATTTAAAATTTAAAGTGTGAATATTTAATCGTTGATTATATTTACATTATATAATATTAATAATACAAGCCATGAGCAAAATTATACACAAGTGAATATTCGTAAGTATTTAGTAAATGTTGTTATCCTTAATTTTTTCAAATTAAATATAAACCATGCATGTCAAAAAAGGTTTGTATTCACTATATTTAAAATAGTATTTTACAATTAATATGTTAATATATTTTTAACTTACATGATCACTTTTAGTATGTTAGTTTATTGTATACATCTATATATTTATATTGTGTGCACACGAATATTCATGCATCAGGAGGTTATTATTTATGTACCACAATTTTTTATAATTCATGACATGTCATGGGACCTTTTATTATATTTAAAAAAATATGCACACAAATATTTGTATACCACGAGATAACTATTAATACCATTAAAATGTCGGTAGCATGCGTATTAGTGTGATTATAATTTACAGGTATTTCCTTACTATAAGTGGATCATATGACACGTCGGTCCAATACAGCGCCATGTCAGCATACTTTACATTTATAAATAGCATTAGCATCATATTTACACGCTCGCGTTAATTTTAAAACCAGTTCGACATATTTTACAAGTTTAGACACTAAAATAAACATCTACAACAAATCCGAGCACCACCGGCGTTATTATCTCGGACGCGTGCTCCGGCCCCGCTTGCATTGCATGGGCGGGCATCAATCGGTCGGTGGGCAAGGCCGCCGCGGGTTGACGAACAGTTTGGCCTCGGATCGCGGCTTGGGCGTGTCTGGGCGGCGGGCCCCGTCCCCCGATACGCTACATGCATGCATCCGCCGTGACGCAAACGTTTTACCAGTCGCTCGTGTAGTGTGCACGTCCGTGGGCCGTGTATGTACGTGGCCATTGAAGACTTTGAGAGGATCTGTCTCCCCGGATCATATATATCAGGACGGAGCATGCATATAAAGTTATAAACACTCAAAGTGTAAGAGGTTCGCACCACGTGCTCGACCCCTCGGCGGAATATACGCACGCCGTGCTCCAAGATGACGCGGATCGAGAGATACCATTCCGGTTACGCGAGTATATATGGTTGATCGGTATCGATTTGGTGGTATGTATTGTGGATTTATTGCCACGCTGGGAGGTGCCCATTTAAAAAAAAGACAAAAATTGCCATTTTTATTAATTAAGAAAAAGTTTAGACATAAGCCGCAGAGCAGGAAAACAAAATATCTACTCTCGCGACATAAGTAGGCTCATATGCTTGGCTCCAGCAAGCGTCCAGAGACGGGCTTCCTCCTTGATTCTCTGACGTGATCACTGTCGAAGCGGCTGTTTTGCGAAAAAATCTTATGTTGCATACCTTCCAGATCTAGCATGAGACAAGCATCATAACCGAAACGAGGGCCTTCATATGTTGGTCTCCCATGTCCACCGTTGATCCACTAGGCTTGAACCGAATCCTTGTTTTGGTAAGACATTGGCATGTAGTCGTGAATGCCAAGCTAGGCGATGATCTTGTTCCAGAACAGAGAAACGACACTAGAATAATAGGTGGGCAACGGACTTTTGTACTTGTTTACAGAGAGGGCGAAGGCTACAATTAGGCCATCCCCTTCGCTTCAGTCGATCGGCCATCCAAACTCGGTTATGAAGAACTAACCAGGCGGAAAATTTGCACTTTGAAAAGGCCCACATCTTCCAAATCTAGAGGTGTTGGGGCAGTATGTGAGGCCCGCAAATTACGCCAAGTACGTCGTCGATGCTGAGTACCCCCACATGTTGTGAATTCCCATGAAATAGTGTCCTATCCTATCTATCACTTCTGAGAGTAACACCAGCAACCATCTTCCAAAGTTTAGCAAAGTGCTAGATATGTGTCAAGGTGAGTCCATGCTGCTGGGAGGTGCCTATTTGCCACTTAAGTTTTGTTCTTGTTGATTCGTAACTAAGTTAAGCTAAGCTATAGGTTGTGTCTTATTTTTTTGCCAGTGGTATGCCTAATGTGACCAAGTGACAGTGTGACATGTCAATCACATGGGAGTATCGCTATGAGGAACCTAATCTGATCTCTGTCTTTTGTCTGGACACAAAGCTACCAGTCCTCCTTGTTGGAGGCAGACGTATGCTTGATGTGGCAGCTCTTGGACTGATCTGATCGTGTATGATCAGCACATCATTCTTCATCTGACCATCAAATCGTCTTACATATAATAGCTCGGTCGGCATGTGAGACTTGAGAGCAATGGTCCTGCTGATCGCCAAAGCAAGAACATGACGAAGTCGCCACACAGGATTATAGTTAGGTCAATTTATGCTTATGCATGTTTAGTCCAGAACCTTGTCCTTGAGTTGTATATATGGACAACCATTTCATAATGTGATAACGAATATTATATGGTGAATTAAGATCCAGGGATAGCACAAGATCAAGCACCAGAGAACTGAATCCTCATCAACGTGCATCTATTCGATCCATACAACAGACATTTGTACAATAAATTTGTTCTCCGTCGTGTGCGCGCGCATATTAATGAGCTGTTATACTTCGTCGCAAAATAAAGCTACTGTATAGTATACTGATAAAATCGTTCTGCAGGTGGCAGCTGCCGTAGAGCAAGGTCAAATCACCAGCCATCAGTAAATTATAAGCCGTCAAACCACCAGGGATCAGTAAACTAAGGCGTCAAATCACCCTCGACCAGCAGGATTAAGCTGACAGCGACCTAGTCGGACAGAATCAAAGAAGAGAGCGGCCCTGCAGGTCTGCTCGATCGAGATTACTGGAGTAGAATCCTATACGAATCACCGGTACTCCTCAGTCCTCACTCAGTTTACAGGCAACTTGCAACGGTTTTAACGGCCGGCCAACACAGGCGCGACCGCCCGCGAGCGACCCCATGCACGCGCCGCGCCCTGCCAGTCCTGCGCGGCGCGGCGGGCATGCATCACGAAGCCCATTGGTCTTCCGCAGGATCCAATGGAGGATACTATATGCAATGCATGCATGGCAATGGCGATGGCATGGAGCTCGTGCGCCGGGGCTGGGGCGCCGAGATCCCCAGCGAGATACGCATGTCCGTCCATCCGCCTCGGCCGGGAGGGGACCTCTGCGCCTGCATGTGGCCGTGTTCGTTAGGTGCGTGCCGCCGCGGCGCGCACATATACGCATCGCATGTGCGTGGGCTGGCTGCCGTCTTGACCCGTCGGGACCTGCGGTGGCTGGTGGTTCGGGCATGGAGATACCGGATACGGGTGGTGGCGCATGGTCGTTGGGCGGTCGTCCGTCGCGATCCATGCATATATCCGGTGCTCGCGCCAGGGGCCAGGGTTCAGTTGATCAGATCGTGCTGCTCGTTGGACGGCTACGCATCTCAATGGTTGATTCATCTCGTGTACATATGATGCAATGCAAAAGTACGTACGTCAACCTGTCGCCGCTGAAGGTGCCAAGGAATCGTCGCATCCATAGCTACCATGGATATTTGATATGCATGTTGTGGTAACCAGCGGCTGAAGGGATCGTAGGTCCATGCGTACTGCCACCTGCCCACTAGGCGCTACTAGCAGGCAGCAACCACCGGCCGGCAGCTGATCAAAACTTCGATGCAGTTTGCCTCACTGCTAGCCTGCCCGCTGCCTACTTGCATGCATGTGCGCAAGTTCTAGAGCTCGGCCTGCATTTGTTAATGAGTCGGCAAATCACTGTAAAAAGTATAACCAACTTGCCCCATGCACAGTTGTAATTTGTAAACAAGAAACAACTTGGCACCTGATTGCAGCATTCACCGAGGATTAGAAACTGAATAAGCATCTTCTGAACCGGTGCAGATCATCACAATTTCACAGCATCCCGGCAACCGAGATCCCGGAATAACTCAAAATTAACAGAAGGGAATCATAATCGTCGAATATAGCATAGAAACAAGTGTGCCTGTGATCTTCCCAGGGCGCACCAATCGGTAAGATCTTCTCAACAGAAAAAGAAACAAGTGTGCTTGTACATGTATCTGTACTGTGGCAGTGTGTCCACATGCACACCGCTGATAGTTTTTTTTTTTAAACGGAGGCAAAAGATTTGCCTCATATATTAATTAAGAGGAAAGTAGAGTTTTACATATACCCAAATAATGCCACATGACATTACTCGCGTAATATAATTTCCCCTGATGTTGAGGATGACCGGTGGCGACGCACTCTTGTGTCGGAAGACACGGGCATTCCTCTCGTTCCAAATTGCCCAAGAGACAAGCATGGTAAGAGAGGCCATGGCCTTGCGGGATGGAATATCCATACCAGTTCTTCTATCCCACCACTCTTCAACGGATCCCGTTAAGTGCCAAGAAGGTATGTCCACATGAACGAGGCCAAGTTTCGCAACCACCATGTTCCACAGCCTAATGGTGTAACGACACTTAAAGAAGAGATGTGGCCCGGTCTCCGGCTCCCATTTGCACAGCGAACATAATCCACAATTTTCCCATCCACGCTTGGCAAGCCTGTCAGCAGTCCAAATTCTATCCTGGAGGGCCAACCAAGCAAAAAAATTGACCTTTGGAGGTGTCCAGTTCTTCCATATCATGCGGTTCAAGGGGGATATGACCAAACCTAAGAATTGGGCTCTGTAAGCTTAGGCCGCTGTGTAAACCCCATCATTTGTGTGTTTCCACATGATCATGTCGTCTGCGAGCTCATCAAGTTGGAAATCATGCACAAGCATCCAAAGCGTGAAGAATACCAGGATGTGGTGGACGGTGACAATATTTTTTTTTGAACCGGGCTTTTCACCCATTTCCATTACGAAAGAATGGAAATACATCAGTTCCAGCAAACCAGAGGAGAGGGAAAGGAGAAAAGCGAGTTCGACGCATCAGCAGGAAACCTACTGTGATCGCTCGCCGTCGAAACGACCATTATGGGACTAAAACCTGTTGACACCTACAACTCAACATCACACAATACCATATCCAGCTAGGAGACCTATTACAAGTTTATCCAACTTAAACCAGGACCAAAAGAACCTCCAAACACATCAGGACCACAGGACGACACAAAAGCTTGATAGTATGGCATCAATTGGCGCCTCACGAACAGAGCCAACAACAGGGTGGGGGTCCTTCATTTACTTTCAACGGACTTAGCAGCCTCGCAAACCTTCATCATCGTCATGGTTCCTTCTCGGATCAGCTGGATTCCGCTCCTTAGTTTCTTCGCTTTGATGTCGGGTTGGAGACATGCCCAATAAAGTAAGAAAGAACAAGCCGTGAACACGATCTCAAAAGGAGTTTTTATCATTTTTTCTCAAACGTGGCCCGATTTCTGGCCAACCAAATAGCACGGGTAACAACAGTTAGGCCGACCGTATAGAAACATTCTTCTCCAGGAATGAAAGCATGGCACCGCGAAAAGAATTGCCAATGGTTGTTCGGGCAAAGCTCAGTACCCAGAGTTACTCCAATAGATCGCTAGACTACCCGAGCCACAAGACAAATAAACATCAGATGGTGCACAGTTTCCTTAGCTGTGCAGAAAGAACAAGAAGGATTTCCAGGCCATTTTTTCCGCTGCATCACATCACGAGTGAGGATCGCATCCTGAAACATCTGCCAGAGGAAAATCCGGATTTTGAGAGGGAGCTTAGCTTTCCAAATCCATTTCAAATGACAGCCGTTGAGAGGCTTCTCCAGCCATTTGTAAACCGACCCAGTCCTGAACTTGCCAGACTTGTGTAACCCCCAGAAAACCCGATCAGGGTCAGAGGATCTTGGCAGATCGTTCACCAGGGAAAACATCTTATCCCACTGGTCTGGTAGCACCGTATTCAACCTTCTCCGGAAAAAGAAAGCAAGGGAGATACCCTCCCACTTATTCACAGTGCAATCTTGTTAACTGCAAATTGCAAAGAGGTCAGGATAAACCTCACATAGGGGAATATTGCCATTAATGGAGTCTTTCCACGGCCTGACTAGATCACCACTACCCAACTTAAGCCTTCTCCCCATCATGTATATCTCTTTAACCTTCAACAAGGCTTATCTTAAGAATCCATGCATTGTTCGTTAAAGCTTCTCGAACCTTCCAAGTTTTCCTCCTCGAGGCCTCATAAATATGTAGGAGATATACCCTAGAGGCAATAATAAATGTTATTGATTATGTCCCTGTTCATAATTAGCTTTATGTCACATGCTATAACTGCTATGGTTCTCGAGTCTACAATAACCACGAGGCTTGAAGGAAGACTCATATGCACATATGGAATAATAAACGGTAAATTGTATTCCTAGTCTGGCCTCTAAGACTGGCTCAAGTATTGCATGATGATCCTGTTTTCCTGATCATGGGCATGGCTATGCCGTCAATTTTGAGGGCACAATGTTAGAAGAACATTTGTGTTGAATTGACGCGAATTGATGTTATGCTATGAGATACATTCGTCATAAGTTAATGGTTAATAACACAGAGAAGTTAATATTTGCATAATTCCTTAGACCATGAGAGTATCGAGTTTCTTCATGCTTGCTTCATGAACTTTGGGGTTTGTTAAATGTCATCCGTAAATGGGTGGCTATTACGGCGGCTTACGGGTTCATGGAAAAGTATGTCAAGTAACTTGATAGCTCAAGATTGGGATTTGCTCCTCCGACGATGGAGAGATATCTCTAGGCCCTCTCGGTGTTACAGCATCCATCATCATCTGGCCAGACCCTTTGTGATTTGATCACGGGGATGCCGGAACACGGGAACGAGAAAAGAGAACAATACCGGTAATGAGGTAACTGGCATAGTGGACAAGTTGTTGATCCACGGGGATGCCAACATGTATCACCTCGGGTATTTGTAACATATCGCGAAGCTACAGGAATAGCACGTGACAACTGGAGGTTCACTCGAATATTCATTCGTGTGGGTATAGGGGTCAATATGGGTGTCCACGGCTCCGATGTTGATCATTGATCGGAAGGGGTTCCGGGTCATGTCTATGCTTCACCAAACCTATAGGGTCACACGCTTAAGGGTCATCTATCTGCTGAATACTAGACACGGAGTCTGAGAGAAAATCACCGGAAAAGTTTCGGACACCGGAAAAGTTCCGTAGAGAGAACACCGGAACAGTTTCAGTGAAACTGAAAAGTTGTTTCAGGGGATACCATTAAGTCAAATTGGTTTTGGCACATGCCTGATAATTCTTGGAGGGTGCTAGAATCATTCTGGAAACTTCTAGAAATTTTCCGGAAGAAAAACCTGAAATGTTCCGGAGCTGCCGGAACCGCTTCAGATGCTTTTCGCAGATGAAAATCACTAATCCAGAATTGTTCCGGAGCACATTGAAAATTATTTTAGTGGGGTACTGGAAATGTTCTAAGCCCACATAAATATTTTCAGCTCGACCGGACGTTGAAAAATGTCGGTCGTGAATAGTGAAAGTGCTTTTTGGGAGAAAATATCTCATGAATAGTGGAAACACTATTATGAATAGTGGGAAACACTATTGGGAGAAAGTATCTCAGGACTAGTGAAAACACTATTACGAAATAGTGGAAAACACTATTGTGAATAGTGGGAAACGCTATGTATGAATAGTGGAATCGCTATTATGAATAGTGAAAATATCTGAGGGCATTTTGGTATTTTTACCATAGTCTCTCACCCTATAAATAGGGGTGAGGAGGCAGCCCAAAAACTCACTCCTTCTCACATACAAGTGTCATTGCAATGATCTGGCTTCTTCTGTCCCTCCCAGCGAAATAGTTTTGTAGAACCGAAAGGTTGTCTGGGTTCCGGCAGGAACTAGTTCTGGACGGCGAAGCCCTGCCGGATAGATGACACCGTATGTGTGCAATTATGTAGAGAGATCTTAGTTTCGGTCTTAGTTCGAGAGTGCCTCCCGAAGGGCTGTCCGTGTGACCGTCCGAGTTTTGAAGGTCCTCCCGAAGGGCTATCTGAGTGACAGTCCAAGTTTTGGAGGTCCTCCCGAAGGGCTGTCCGCGACACCGTCTAGGGGACTGTCTGACCGCCTCCCGGAGGGCTGTCCGAGGGGCAGATGAGGGTATACATCCTAGCAGTTGGGAGGTTGTAAATCCTAGTTGCGGGGATCTGCACCGTCGATCGTCATCGACTCTACTTCCGCTGTGCTACGAGTCGGTAACGAAATGATCAAACCTTGTATGTAGTCTCCATAGTGGTCCTCGAGTGGTGCATAGGTCGAATTTTGTTTGTTTTCTGTTGCATTACCTTACAGTGGCATCAAGAGCCGTGCTATGCGTAGATGCAGGTTGCGATCTAGAATACATAGAGATGTATGGGTGTTGCACAATATAATTAGGTAGTAGATGAGATCTGTTACTGAAAATTATTTATGCGGGTAGCAGATGAAATCTGTATCCCGATGTTGTTGTTGCTTCCCTGGAATTTGCGTAGTCCTGATCTTAACGGCATGGTGGAATCTCACAAAGTTTTGGCAATCCGCGATCCTTTCATGCTGCTCCTGAGTATGCTGATTGACAGATCAACGAAGTGCTAACAGTTCTTTGGGTTCCACCATAGTTGAGAAAGATGGATGTTTTGC
Organism: Hordeum marinum; assembly: GCA_022496015.1. Classification (NCBI taxonomy): domain Eukaryota; kingdom Viridiplantae; phylum Streptophyta; class Magnoliopsida; order Poales; family Poaceae; genus Hordeum; species Hordeum marinum. Next base: position 368,067,892 of record CM039674.1, on the reverse strand, counting down.
AGACAAAAGGGGGGTCACGCGTATGACGAAGTTTAGTATGGGGCTCAAGATATTATTATCTCGTGTTTCATACACCCTGGAAAGTTAATCTAGCAACTTGAATTATCATACTTGATGATGGACGTTGGTAGATTCGGTTTGTTTCAAAACCTTAGAAGCCACGTAAAACAAGTTTTTGCATGAATCGATTAGAGGCATCTAACTTGGTTTTGCAGGATGGTTTGCATGTGCATATGATGTGGTATAGCAATGCTCATATTAATTTGATTATGTATAAGATGACTATATGATGTAATTAACATGACCTGCGTGTCATGATTCGGCATGATGGCTGGAGCCATATGATTGCACTTTAATGACCTGCGTGTCAACCTTATGTAATGCACTTATTTTATTAGCTATAGAGATAGCAATATTACCTAGTGCATTGACAAGGTGATGGCAATCTTCGCGAAGGAGAACACCGACGCGAATGCCGAAGACGAAGAAATGAAAGACTTCTCCGTCAGAAAGGGCTATACCATATCATGCTATTATGAATTGCCTGAGATGTTTATCTCTTATGATGCACCCTTCTTGATTGTGCGGTAGTCGCTTTTTATTAGGGTGATCTCTCACAAAAAAATATCAAGTAGTTAGTGTTCTCCCAAGTGTAGCACCATCACGGCACCTATCTTTTCGGGGTGCGCCGTGTCACACGGATACGAACGAATAGAGAAGTGTGAGGCGGGTGAGTTGAGACCTCGCAGCGAGATCATTTGGTTGTCTTGACGTTCAGGCATGACCGTCATGAGCTCGGAACACACACATCGAAAGATGAACAAGAGTCACATAGAGATGTGATTGGCAAGTTGGCCTACCGGTTGAGATTTTCGTCATCAGTGGTGTTACACCAATGGTGAACAATTTAAATGCGGGTCTTGTATCATTCACAATCAATTATGAAAGATATTGATTTGAGTGTGAGTGCACTATAGAATTAATTCTTTTAATTCTCAGTGCAATTAATTGTGAACTTTGTCTAAGTGTAGATTGCTTAATAGTTGTAGGATAATGGCTCGCGTTTCCACCTTCCCTATTAAAATTGAATAGCTGTTAAATATTTGGTTAAAACTTTACGGTTGGTAACGTAATGTGAGGATTGTCCTCAAGAGGTCCGAGAAGGACTTTGTCCTATCGCATGCTTTCGGTTTTCTCCCGCTAATGCTATGGATCATATGACTCTCGTCCTTCGATCCAAAAGCTAGAATTCCTTTTCAGTCAAAGTGCAATATGTTTGTTTGCATGAGACCGGAACTTCGAAAGTTTGGATAGTTGTGTGATATTCATGGAATCTGAAAATCATTTTCAGAGACAGACAAAAGCTAAAAGATATGAGATATCCAAAGCAATGTTTGTTTGCAAACTATTAGTAAAGGAGTTTACTATGCATTAGACTGATAAGAGAGGGATCCAGGAGAACGCCTGTCATATGATGAAAGGTGAATAAAACAACAACTTGAAGAGAAAGGAAGTGTCCGAAGGGTGTTAGTAAGACTTTCACGCCTAGGAAGTCCGGGGCTAACGCCACTCTTAAGTTGGGTGCTTCTTCTGAGAGTAGGAGAAATACTGAAAAGTTAAGCTGTTAGAAGTATAATGGCAAAAGGAAAGAAGACTGGAATATCCAGCTCATGTATGAATGTCATACAAGTTTTTGATGTATAGAAGGCTGGCCAAAAATATAGTTCTTGGGAGTTATGGTTAAACATGTTAATCACTAATTCTTGGGTATTGTGAGTTGGTCACAAAGATACCCGCTCGATTGCATTCTGTTGCAACTCGATGTAAGAACTACTATGGCCTGAAAGACTAGCCGAGGATGAGGTTTAGATACACGCAGGGAACATAGTAAATGTTACTATGCCTTCCATTGATGTATTCCCTATGTATTAAGTTTCATAATTCAGTTTAGAGTTTCACACTCTAGCCCTTTGCATAAGGTATCTTGCAAGAAGGTTGTTCATAAGAGAACTTTTCATGTTCGGTGTTATGAATAACATAAGGGCCATACTTTCATTATGAATGAGACGTATGTTATGAATATTGATAATAATACATTACCTCTGGGTTTACTTTTATAATTCATTTTAGAGTTTCATACACTCTAGCCCATTGCACAATGTTTGTTGCAAAAGAGTTGTTCATAAAAACAACAATTGTTGTTCAGTATTATGAATAACATGAAGGGCCATGCTTCCATCCTAGATGGGATGTATGTTATGAATATTGATGGAAATATGATACATCCATAACACTGACACTAAATGTCGCAAGACTAAAAGAATACCACATATGTGTGGCACTGCATTTGGTCACATTGGAGAAACCCGCATGGAAAATTCCATTATGATGGATTTTGAAGTCGTTTGATTTTGAATCATCTGACACTTGCAACTTTCCTCCAAAAGGTGAACTAACTAAAATACCGTTCATAGGCCATAAGGAACGAGCAAAGAACTTATTGGTGATCATACATTTGATGTATGTAGTCCGATAAATGTTGTTGCAAACAGTGGATTTATCTACCTTCAGAAATGACTCAAGTAGATATATGGATAATTACTTGATGAGACGTAAGTCTGGATCTTTTGAAATCATTCGAAAGGTTTTCAAAAATGAAGTAGAAGTTATTGTACCAAGAAAATTATGTTTCTGCAATTTGATTGCAGAAAGGAATATTTGAGTTACAAGTTTAGCGAATGTCTGATGAGTTGTGAAAAGTGTTTCTTAACTTGCACCTCCCGGAACACCACTGCAAGTGGAAAGTCCGTGAAGATGTAATCGAACCATTTATGACATGGCAAGATCAACGATGACATAAATAGATTTGCCATTATCCCTTTTATAGAGTGATGCTTTAGAGACTGCGGCTTTTACACTAAAAAGAGATCCATCGGGTCTGTTGAAATGACGCCATGGTATGGTACGCCCAACCATGTTATATATTTTCTTAAACATTTGGAATATGGGGCTTGTGTAAAAGGTTACAAAACTATTCCAAATTAGACAAGTGCTACTTTGTATGGTTATCCCAAGTCATTGGGTATTCCCCCACCACTATACCGAGGCAAAGGGTTTTGCCACAAAACGGTATGCTTTTAAAGAGAATAGTTCTTACAAAAGGTGAGTGGGAGGACAGTGCAACTCGACGAGATAACCAGTAGCTTCGTCATCAGTTCAAAGGAAAGAAACCCTGGAAGTGATTCCGTTGTTTCCTACTATGAAGTCTCTACAATAAAATGTATGGACTTCGGTCGAACGTGCAGCTGAACCACGTAGGCAAAGCTCGTACAAACCTGTCAGGTGCATAAACGAGATATTGTTGTTAGACGACAGTATACCTACAATACACAAGGAAGCGTTGATGGGCCCTGACTCCAGGATTGGCTAAATGCCAATACAATCCGAGATAGTTTCCATATAAGTGATTCAAGATTAAAACCTTGATACACCTTTCAGAGGACTTAGAGTCTAACGAATATTTATGGAACTAAAAACTGATACGGATAAAAATGTTTTATCCATAAAGCTCGACTTGTTGAAATAACAAGTTCACGGAGTTGACTACGATGAGGTTGTTTCACCGTAGCGATGCTTAAGGTCGGTTCGGGTTGAACTAGCAATTAATACATATATCAATCATGAGATATGAAACATGGATGAAAAAAGGATTTCCATCTGATGGAAATGAAACCTAGGACTTGTATGTGATACAGTCCAAAGTAATTTGTCGATCCAGAGGACGCTAGTAAGTATGCAAACTTGAGAGTTCCAGCAATGGACAGAAGAGAGCAAAATGGAGTTGGAATCTTTGTGGTTTGATGAAATGGTCAAAAGGGTTTTTGACTTCATCAATGGGTAACGAAGATGCGTGTGATTCAAGAAAGTAAGTGGGAGCATAATAATATTTCTACAAACATTGTGTGCTTGACACATTGTTAATTGGAAATAAATTTCTTGACACAAATTAGGGCTTCATTTGAAAATAGTTTTGCGATGAAGTGCTTAGGCTAAATAGCCTCAATATTAGGCATGATGATCTATGGAGATAGATTTACCTAATGGGGCTAAGAAATGAATACATATTGACAAGGTGCTAAAACCTTTTAGCATTTAAAATGCCAAGGAGTGATTCTTGCCGAAGTCACATGGAAAGAGTTTTTGCAAGACTCAGTGTCCCAAAACACTCACGAGTAAAATACATGATGGAGATTCCACACACTCTAGTGTTTGGATTAATCATGTATTCCATGGTATGTAAAAACAACCAGATATGTCCGATACTCCCAAGTTGTTGCGAGTATAGATACCAAAGTGATCAAAGCACTGATCATGGGACAATAGTGAAAGATGTCATTAAGTACTAGAGTAGTGCTGATGACATGTTTTCTCGCAAGCAGAGATTATGAAGTGCTCGTTGTAAGTAATTACATCGATACAGTCTCAATCAATGCTCCATGCGATTTTTGATTTAAGTTAAGGGTTTTGTGTAATACACAATATGATGGCATGGTAGTTGGAAATTGTTCCAAACAAGATACTGTGGCGAATTCTATAACAGAGGCTAAGTATGTTGACGCTTTGGAAGCGACAAAGAAGTTGTTGAATCATATAGTTCATTCATGAACTTAGTATGGTTCCAAGATGGCTTTGGTCTATGAGACACTATTGCAGATAGTTGCTCCATAGCTCAGTCCGAGGAATCAGGTTTCGACCAATGATTCACACATATGCAAAGCCAAGTTCACACAAAATACGAATTTTGTGATAGCGTGAAAACGCGAGGATATGCAAAAGTTACACACGGAGCTGAAGTTGTCAGATCCGTTGGACATCGGGCTATACCACAAGCGAAGCATATTTTACACCAGTATGCCATAGGTGTAAAGTGCATTAGCATTGACTAGATTCTTGACTCTAGTGCAAGTGGGAGTCTGTAGGAGATATGCCCTAGAGGCAATAATAAATGTTATTGATTATCTCCCTGTTCATAATTAGGTTTATGTTCCATGCTATAACTGCTATGGTTCTCGAGTCTACAATAACCACGAGGCTTGAAGGAAGACTCATATGCACGTATGGAATAATAAACGGTAAATTGTATTCCTAGTCTGGCCTCTAATACTGGCTCAAGTATTGCATGATGATCCTATTTTCCTGATCATGGGCATGGCTATGCCGGCAATTTTGAGGGCACAATGTTAGAAGAACATTTGTGTTGAATCGACCTGAATTGATGTTATGCTATGAGATACATTCATCATAAGTTAATGGTTAATAACACAGAGAAGTTAATATTTGCATAATTCCTTAGACCATGAGAGTATCGAGTTTCTTCATGCTTGCTTCATGAACTTTGGGGTTTGTTAAACGTCATCCGTAAATGGGTGGCTATTACGGCGGCTTACGGGTTCATGGAAAAGTATGTCAACTAACTTGATAGCTCAAGATTGGGATTTGCTCCTCCGATGATGGAGATATATCTCTGGGCCCTCTTGGTGTTACGACATCCATCATCGTCTAGCCAGACCCTTTGTGATTTGATCACGGGGATGCCGCAACACGGGAACGAGAAAAGAGAACAATACCGGTAACGAGGTAACTGGCATAGTGGACAAGTTGTTGATCCACGGGGATGCCAACATGTCTCACCTCGGGTATTTGTAACATATCGCGAAGCAACAGGAATAACACACGACAACTGGAGGTTCACTCGAATATTCATTCGTGTGGGTATAGGGGTCAATATGGGTGTCCACGGTTCAGATGTTGATCATTGATCGGAAGGGGTTCCGGGTCATGTCTATGCTTCACCGAACCTATAGGGTCACACGCTTAAGGGTCATCTATCTGCTGAATACAAGACAGGGAGTCTGAGAGAAAATCACCGGAAAAGTTTCGGACAGCGGAAAAGTTCCGCAGAGAGAACACCAGAACAGTTCCGATGAAACTAAAAAGTTGTTTCAGGGGATACCATTAAGTCAAATTGGTTTCGGCACATGCCTGATAATTCTTGGAGGGTGCGAGAATCATTCTGGAAACTTCTGGGAAATTTCCGGAAGAAAAACCGGAGATGTTCCGGAGCTGCCGGAACCGCTTCAGATGCTTTTCGCAAATGAAAATCACTAATCCGGAATTGTTCCGGATCGCATTGAAAATTATTTTAGTGGGGTACTAGAAATGTTCTAAGCCCACATAAGTATTTTCAGCTCGACAGGACGCTGAAAAATGTCGTCGTGAATAGTGAAAGTGCTTTTTGGGAGAAAATATCTCGTAAATAGTGGTAACACTATTATGAATAGTGGGAAACATTATTGGGAGAAAATATCTCATGACTAGTGAAAACACTATTACGAAATAGTGGAAAACACTATTGTGAATAGTGGGAACACTATTTATGAATAGTGGAATCACTATTATGAATAGTGAAAATATCTGAGGGCAATTTGGTATTTTTACCATGGTCTCTCACCCTATAAATAGGGGTGAGGAGGCAGCCCAAAAACTCACTCCTTCTCACATACAAGTGCCATTGCAATGATCTGGCTTCTTCTCTTCCTCCTAGCGAAATAGTTTCGTAGAGCCGAAAGGCTGTCTGGGTTCCGGCAGGAACTAGTTCTGGACGGCGAAGCCCTGCCGGATAAATGACACTGTATGTGTGCAACTCTGTAGAGAGATCGTAGTTTCGGTCTTAGTTCGAGAGTGCCTCCCGAAGGGCTGTCCGTGTGACTGTCCGAGTTTCGAAGGTCCTCCCGAAGGGTTGTCCAAGTGACAGTCCAAGTTTTGGAGGTCCTCCCGAAGGGCTGTCCGCGATACCGTCCGGGGGACTGTCTGACCGCCTCCCGGAGGGTTGTCCGAGCGGCAGATGAGGGTATACATCCTCGCAGTTGGGAGGTTGTAAATCCTAGCTGTGGGGATCTGCACCGCCGATCGTCATCGACTCTACTTCCGCTACGCTACGAGTCGGTAACGAAATGATCAAACCTTGTATGTAGTCTCCATAGTGGTCCTGGGCTGGTGCGTAGGTCGAATTTTTCTGTTTTCTGCTGCGTTACCTTACAAAATAAGGGGGACGATATCTTTTGGTTTGCGGCCAAGCAACCAAGGAGAGTCCCAAAATGGTGTTTTCGCCCCGTTGCCCACAGATATGTGGTTGAGGCGTAGAAGAAGTAGAGGTCCTCCTCGTCACAAGGGTTGCCCAGGCCCACCCAAAGTTTGGATGGGTCTGTCCATTCATACCATGGCATGTGTTTGCTGTTAGACCACAGTTGTCCCAGCCGATAATGTGTCGCTGGTAGATCATGCAACAACGGTATGGAAAAATCGAGGTAAACCATGACAATACAACCTCCGTTCAAAATTAACTATCGCTGAAAAGAGTGTATCTAGATGTGTAGATGCATGGTTTGTTGTCCTTTTTTGCAGGATAGTACATAGTTGTTGTCAGTTATTTAAGTAAAGGAATTAGATGAATGTTATGTGTTTTTTCAATAAAAATTTGGAGGGGGGACTACCTTTCACTAAAAAAAACTAAGTCGAGCCCCATGCATTCTTTCACTGTTTCACCCACCAGATAATTCTTGTTGGTCATTCCCAACATTTAGGAAAATGCATTCATAGATGAATGATGAATCTATCAAACCACAAAGATCCATTATAAATGAACTCAATTACTGTTCTATCTTGGCGTACCGCATTCCATCATTTATTCATTTATGAGACCATTTTTTCCACAATAATACCATCCAGAAGCATCGTATACTGATGCCACTGGACCACTGCATTTCAGGGTTCAGGGAAAATAATAAATTATGGAAAATTTGGTTGGACAAACAAAATTATGATAATCCATTTTATTGTCAAATGCACCTACAGAAACACAAAAGTCAGGAGGATAGCTCATAGGCCCAACCCCGTCAACAATTGTAGCAAATAATGTTGGCTAGATTCTGATGCTCAAATCCTTACCAGCCTTCAATTCAAAAAATAATAATCTTGGCAGGCAATGTGGATTATCATAATACTGCAATGTGAATTATGTTGTAGCGCAGTTGCAGAAAACGAACATGTACGTAACTGGGCCTGACATTTGTTTCCATAAGGCCCTTGTGAAAGGCCTAAAATGTTTATAATAATGGCCGCCGAAATGCAGATACGATGCTAGATGGCCCAGGGCCTTGCCAAAAAAGAGATGGGCCAGGTCCTAGTTCTTTTTCCACAAACAAAAGATGGCCCACTCCCAGTAGGAAACGCGCGGACAGTTTTTCGTTACGCTAGGCTCTTTCTCGAGCAGTTTTCTGGTTCCTTTCTTGTTTTCCGACGTTCCTTTTTCTCTTTTTCATTCTACTTTTTGGTTATTCACAAATTTTAATTTTACTTTTTTTTGGTTTTAATAATTTGTTCTTGATATAAATTTTAAATTATTATTTTATGGAATTTTTACTTTTAAAAATTCATGAGCATATTTTCTATTTGATGTTTTTGGAATTGATGAAGATTTTTTTGAAAATAATGAGTAATGAAAATCTGATAACATTTTAAGATACATTTAAACATTTCTTAAAACTTTTAGAAAAAATCTAATTTGCAAAATAATAAGAAAAGTCCAATACCTTAACCCACATCTCGACCTTCCCCAACCGCTTTAGACAACCGTTTTGCGAGGTGACCTTTTGTCTGCTTCTTCTGCCGGTGAGGCTACCGATCATCGACCCCTTCGTCCACCGCTCTGGCGGCCAGAGGGGCCGGGGACCCCGACGATTCCACTTCGGCGTGTAGTTAGGTTAGGTCTAGTCTTGCTTGGACGTGTCACGTCAATGGCGGGGATTGACGCCGCATGAGAATAAGATGTTTCTGCTTATCCACCACTAAGTGATGCTTCAATTGCCAACACTGGGAGGAAGCTGGCCCCAATCTCTCGCCGAAGTTTAGATCTGATGATGTTTGGTTGTGCTGGCCGATGTTCATCGCCCTTTTGGGCGAGGACGTTGGTTAATGCAAGGTATGTTGCTATTCTGAAGCATGTGATGTGGATGGTGGTTTGCGGTGGCATCTTTCTTCTCCGACCTTGGTGAATGAAGATGATGGTGCGGGGATCTGATGAGCTTACGGATGATCCCCGGTCGACGAGCTACACAACCTCGGCTTTGTCGCCTGCGACAGACCGTTCAATCGACTCACCTAGCAGCATGATCTGCATTGGAGTTTCGTCATATTTGGGAATGATGGTTGCTATCGTCCATCTCCGGCGTTGCCATGACGATGGTGGAGACCGATGATGCGATTGGATTTGCACAAGGATGTTCATGGGTCCAACTGTAAATCTTCTTTTCTTGGTTTCCTTTGTACAAAGTTCCAGGACAGTTGTCTCCGTGTTTGTCTTATGGAGCGATCATGTGTGTATATCTTGTAAATTATTTGTTGAATGAACATGTGGTAGTTTTCCTTAAAAAATTAATTGCTTTCATGACTCTTTTCTATTTTTCTGAAAATTTTACTAAAATTATAAGTACTAGTGTTTTAAAAATATGACTAACATTTTTATAAAAAAAACATTTTTAATCTGTCAAAACTACAATAACCATTTTTTTAGAGAAAAAACACTAGAAACAAAAAAGAGCATAACATGATCAACAAAAGAGCTCAAAGCAACGTGAAGTGGGTCAGCATAGGAACATAGCTATGTGAGTTACGTTATGAGTTAAATGTTTCTAAAAAGAATAGACTATGTGAGCTACGTTGTCATTCTCACTAGGCCTTAATTTTGACCCAATAGGAACTCTCGGAAAATAGTTGTTATCTCCTTCCAAAAGCATTATTAACCAATAAAAACTGTGTTTAGACTAAAATAATCTCCATGCTGAAATGAAAATGGAATCGCTATAAAACTGACGTCAGACTCCATTGTGAACGTTTTTTCTGCCGTCATATTAGTTGCACCTATCTTGACGCGGAAGAGAGAGACACGTCAGCCAGAAAAACCGTTCGACTAAACAGGGTATTGACGCGAACACAGTCCCCTCACATGTCATATCCAGTCTCCTCGTCCAGCCAACACTCCTCTCTCCCTCGCGCTACTCCCTCTCCTCCTGATAGGATTAGAGCCTCCGCGCCCGCGCACCTCCCGCAAGGATCCGGTGAATTGATCCCACAACGCCTCACCTCCTCCCTCCTCTGTTTCCCTCTCTCAGCTCTCGTCTTCTACGTACACCATTACCTTCTCTCAGCTCTCGTCTTCTACGTACATGATCGATGGCGTCAAGCTCCATTTCCCCATTGCGTCCGGCTCGGATCTCCCCGACGCCTCCCATCCAGCCCCCGCATCCCCGTCCCACCTGGCATCCCACCAGGACCGCCACCAAACTTGGCATTGCTGCCATGAACACCATGTCAAATTTCCGAGATGTTTTGCACATGATAAACATCATTGCAATTCATTTAAAGGTTTTTTTCATGGCAAAGAAAATTAAAATGTTTGCAATGTATCAAATCCAAATTTCTTGGCATGTAACCAACACAAATTTTGCCATGGAAAAAATGCCATTACTTTTTTGCCATGCCACTAATACAAATTTCGACATGGCAAAACAATCATTTCATTTTTGCCATGGCACCAATACAAATTCATTTCACCAACATTTTTTTGGCCATGGCAGAAATCCTATTACGTCTGCCATGTCACCCATACAAGTTTCTTGCCATGGCAAAAATCTTATACTTTTTGCAATGTCACAAGTACATTTTTTCCATTTTGGCAGCACAAATTTTTGCCATGCCAAAAATCTTATAACTTTTGCTATGTCGTTAAAAAAATTGCCATGGTAAAAATCTTATAAATGTTTGCCATGTCACCATGTATCATGTTCAACACCTTGTGATTTTTTCCATGTACATAAAACCGCTAAAACACAAAACCTTATGTAAAAAATAATACTTAACTACAAGTATAAACTTTTTCGCTAAGCTATCATGATATACATTTACCATCAAAGTTGGCCATGATTATCGTTTAATACCATGACAGTTTTTCATGTATATGTTGTTTTCCTGTATTTTACCATGGCATGTTTATTTTATATTCCACGGCAAAATCATTGAGGATACAATGGCAATTTTTGAATTATATCGTGGCAATTTTCTCTATGTTTTTACCTTTTTCTGTTGCTTATAAGAAAAATGTAAGTTAATTTGTGTATTAAAGATGAAAAGGCTAAGCAAAATTGATCTATAGAAATGGCATTTTTTGAAGAAAAAATCCAAAAAAATTCAATGGCAAAATTTGTAGAAATCTCTTTGTTCTATTCTATATGTTCTTTTTTTTGGTCTTTCACCATATCATGATAATTGAAGATTTTTTTAATAAATCCTTGATTATTTTCAGGTAGTGTTTTCTTTGGTGTAGTGCATTTTTAGGCCTTTTTCTATTTGTTGGGAGAGACGGGAGCAATTTTTGGGCCCACAGCATTGCAATTCTTGTTTTTAAATGCCGTTTTGGGGCTTGTCCGGTGGAGGCCGTCGGGGGAGGGGGGGTATCCTAGCGAGCTAATTGTTCGTTCGCTCTCCTCTCCTGGATCGAACAAACTGTTCGATGTGCCTCCTCCCCCCGGCGAACGTTAGTTTGATATTGGGGTCTAAAGAAAATGGATATGGCTAAGCCCAATTACGATTTTGTGTGCATCAAATCTGAGTTGATTCTTTAGTGAATATCATTTTTTAACTGGAAAAACTATTCTTTTGTTTTCCTTTTCTTGAAATGAACCTGCAAGAGCTGAATAGGAACGATGTGTATGGAGTTGAAGCAGGTCACAGGATCAGCTCAAAAAAAAAAATGCAGACCACACGGTCGAATACACATATATATTCTCGTATATTGCAAAACCAATGACAATCACATATATATTGTTCCGGATCCACAATTGAAAGGGCAACCCAAATGACCAAAACGATACGCAAGAGAGAGAGAAAATCAAAATTATTAGCCGAAACGACACGGCTTCATCATCAAGAAACAAGGGAAAAATAAATATCACGGATCAATCAAGAGGGGTGGTAATCGGCGCCGGGACAGTGAAGGAGGAGGATGAGAAGGAAACTGAACCACAATCCCATATGCGTGCGCGCGCGGTGGCCAAAAAACGCGTGGAGATCTACTCTATCTTTCGGCTGGTGGTATTGTTGTTGCTGCGCCATGGCGTGATGGTCTACATGCCCTGCTCTACGAGGTAGTCGCCCAGCCTCTCCACCACCATGTTGCACTGCCCCGGGGTCATGGGCTCGTCGTAGATGCCGATCACCAGCGCCTGTCCGGTCTTCTTCAGGGTGATGCCTCCCGCTCCCTGCGATCAACAGACGGAATGGATCCGATCCAAACCAAGGCGATTTTACGTTTCGTTTGGCCAGTCAGGGCAGAGATGACAAGAGTCTGCTCGATCGTTACCTTCTTGCCGCGGATGACGGCGCCAGGCTCACCCTGGATGACCATGTACTTGGCGGATCCGAGCAGCAGGCCGGTCGGGGCGAGGGTGCCCGGCTCGTCGAAGTCCTTCATGATGTTGGTCATCTCCTCCGGCTTGAACTGGATCACGTACGCATGCAACGTGTCAGAGATCGTTGGCGCATGACCCATGCAGGCGAGAAATAGCAAATGGATTCGCCACTCTTATGTCTTATCTTACGTACCGACGGGAAGTCGGCGCTCTGGGCCCAGACGGTGCCGTCGTGGCCGAGGATGGCGGCGGAGGCGAGGTGGTGGCCCTCGATGTCGCACATCAGGTGCTCGTCCACGTAAGTCTGCCACGACATCTTCGCCTTCCCCGGCGGTGCTCCGGCAAGGAAACGGGGTCGGTCGGTCGGTCTCTCGCTGCTGCTGCTGCGGCGGCGGCGGCGGCGGCGGCTTGTTGCGGTGGCGGTCGAGGCGCACGTAGCCGGCGGTGGGTGTGCAGTCGCGGGGGACGGAGGCGGTATAAATAGGGCGGGAGAGGAGGAGGGGAAAAGGTCTGGAGGGTCCTACCCCGCTGCTGCTTCGTCCCAACCACCCGTCCATCTTGAGCTCGCCCTTCAACTTCGCGCCTCCTTTGGTGCACTGCCGCCCATGCCCATGCGCCATGACAACGGCGGTACGTCGCACGCGCCCCTGGATTCAGCCGCAATTTCGGCCTTGCCATTGGTCGTCTCGTCCCCCCCTGGTTCCTTGTTGAACTCGAGAAAGGAAAGGGCTGCAAGCGTGGGCATAATCGTAAATCTTCGTAACTATGGTCATGATTATTATTTACCTTTAGGGTACGATAAGTAATAACGTGATTTGAGTAATAATAAGGTGTGGGCCCACAGCCAGTGAGTTGAGCCAGCAACATTAGCCGTACGCTGGGCCTGCAGTTCGTACTGCTGATGGACTGGTGTGGGCCAGCCGAGTCTTGCTTTCCAGCCATCGGTCCTGCGCCCCCACTCGCCGAAAGCGGCCGCCAAGCTGTTCTTGGGCTTCCAAGCCCATACATTTTGGGGGCAAACCAATTTATTCTCGTAACACTTCACAATGTAGTACGTTCGGAAGATTTAAGTTTGATCATAAATTTAACCAACAATATCGATTGCAACGAAAATAAAAATTATAACATTGAATTCGTATTCAAATAAAGTTTTCAATGATAAAATTTTGCTCCCGCCGCAGTCGTTGACGTTGATTAAATTTATGATCAAACTTAAAACTCAAAAACCGATGATGTATTGCATTATAAAATGAAGAAAGTACTACTTATTATTACAGTATTAGATTATAGTGTTAGACTATCTTCTAGCAGACCTAAACATGACCAAAGACAAAGATTTTTCTTGACACCATCTAAATCAGAACATAAACTCATTCGACTGATAACCATTCTTTTTTTTTACATCAAGCATCATAGGCTTCTTGTGTTACACCTTCTGTAAACAACATCGCCTACGAGGATACAACCACAAACAACGGGTACATGAGAAATGAGAATATCATCCGTATACAAGAAAAAAAGAAAAACTTTCTCCTCTACAACATAATATACTTCCCTTTCCCCCAAAGTTAAGGCGCCTTTGACTTTGAAGGGGTGTTTAATACACGACTTTGATCATCAATATATACCAAGCACATGAATTTAAATAATTATATTTCGTATGTATTTACAATAACTTTATATTCATACACCATACAATAAATAAAAATCACAGTCAAAGTTTATGCGATGAAGGCTGAAATAAGTGAAGTGCGCCTTATATTTTGAAAAGAATGGAGTACCATGTTTGCATGACCACAGGGACCTGAAGTGAACTTGTGTAAGGCTCTTATATTTCTTTACAGGGGAAGTATTTATTAAAACCGAAGACATGGAGTGCAAAGAAGAAGAAGAAACTCGGTGATAAGAAATCATGCCTAAACGAGTCATGCTCCCACATAAGTCCACATTAGAGTTTGCCGCACTTGAACAGATAACACCATTGCACAAAAAGAGGTATCCCCAAACCATTTTTCACCAATGAAAGTGGTTAAACGAGATTAAGCTTACCAAGAGGCTAGAAACAGCCAGGTGATCCTATATCAGCATAGATGATGGTGGTTGCTCTAATAAAGCAGGGTGGAAGTCTGCTTCGAGATAGGCATAGCAGAGAACTAAGATAACGGTTGAACTTTGAGAAATGTACAGGCGGAAAGGAGTTACTAGAAAGTAGAAGCACCCATAATTCCGCTATAGACAACTAAATAATTCTGAATCCTGGGATCTCTGGTGAATGAAACAATGAGGTTGCAACCCATGTGATAGTCTACTTACCTCACAAACAATGAAGTTACCACTCTCCTACTAATAACTCATCCCCCAAAAACGCAACCAATGTGTGCCCTTTAATCACCGGTAGCATACATACTGAATACGACCTTGAAATAACAACGAAGAGATCCCAGGATAATAAGATGTAAAATGCAGTAAAAAGATGAGCAACCACATCGGCAGAACACATTTCTAGTTCTCAACGGCAACTAGCATTAGCAAATATTGTTCGCGCAGTTCGCGTACCAATGCACGTCAATAGAGAATAGCATACTGCATAATAGGTCTCTACTACCACCTTTCACTACATCTCAGAACATTACTGGTTCCCAGCATTAGGCAATTAGCCTCCCACCTTCGATCCAAACGTACTAACTAGAGCATGCTCCGAAAATCACAGGAAGCCTACGGCAATCACAATGGGAAGCACAGGGAGCAGCAGGGTGCCGCACTGGGCCAGCAGTGACAGACTGGAGCCGCTTGGAGCCGGAGAGGTGGTTGAATTTTTTGTGCTAATCTTGCTGCTGTAAGAAGAAAAGAAGAAGAAAAACAATAGTTAGTGCAACTAGTTATCAGACCAGTAGGTGGGCATGTTCATTACATTTGCAAAGAGAGATCAGAGAGTTTTTTCGTACCCAGCTGCCATGTAAACACAAGTGTCGTAACCTGCAAGCGATGCAAAAATAGTGAGAAGATCATCCAGCTGACACAAAAAGCAACATCGATGGTAATACTAAACCGGCAAGTAGTACAAGCAAAAACAAGCTACACTTCACAGCTAACAGGAGAACACCGGGGTAGTGATGCAGAGGGAAGACACAAGGATCACAACTGGTTTAGACATTTCTAGTAAATCATTTCATCCAGCATTATGTGAATCAGCATGCAACAGCACTCGTCGGTAAGCTATATATTAAATTGTAACTCCATGATCAAATTTTCATATTAATTGTTTTCTCATATCATTCATGCAAAGTACCCTTTCTATTATAAGAATGTCCATATGCATGTTTTTTTATCAGAACATAAATTGATCCATGCAGAACTAGCAAATAAGAAGATTATGCCTGTGAATGTTATGAAATGTTATAGCATAATTGGTATACGAAATGAATCGATCATATCTCAAAACTGATGATTCTTGTGCCATCTGTCTACTGTTAACAGATTTTCGCTAGAAGCAGCAGAGGGAAGAAAACATAACAAAATTACTAAATTCATGATTAGGTATTCAAAAGTCGAAAGCCTATGTTATAACAGTAAATTCAGTAATGTACTATCTTCTCTGTAGTCTTTAGGCAAAAAGAAACTCAGTCAACAGCTGATAACTGCATATATATTCATCAAAAGAAAAACCCAGCTACATGTCCAGAAATACAGCTAGCATTTTATCAATGGACTTACGGTTGCAATTTCAGTCATGGACGAGATAACTACCATCATAAACACTGTAATAAGCACACATTGTCTGCGAGTATAGCTGTATAGGATTACAATTGGCTAGTTTGTCAATATTCAGACTACACCCAAAGCCAGTAGTGATGTGCAACCATGCATTACATAATCAATGTAGTTGTTCACTTTTAAGCCCAGGATACTTACTTGGATCTTTCGTCGTCCGCATTCCAGCACCACCAAATCCACAAGCCACATCAGTAGCTCCATTTTGCTGATAATAACTGTTGAATGCATATGAAGCATGTGAAACCAATGTGTCAGGCTGATAGCAGGGCTGGCTTGGTTGAATAGCAGAGCAATCAACATTGCCTGGACCGCATGCCCAATTCAAGCCATTCTGCAGAGACGTCTCGGACACATTGGTTGAAGCAACACACCAAGTACCATTTGAGCTCGTAAGGTTTCCTCCAGTCATGATGTCCACATTTCCTCGGCCAGTCCAATCCATGCTGTAGATGGAGCTTTGGTCTGGAGAGAAGAGTCCCCAGTTCCTCTCCGACTCGATGCCCGGCTTCCTGTTCTCATTGAACAAGGAGAAGATGTAGACATCTATTTCTTCCCCGGGCTTCGCAGGTGTGCCACTGTCATTGACAACATGGCGTACCAGATTGGTGTTGTAAGTCTGAGCATTGTCCGGAGTCGCCCCGGTCTCCTTGGCAGCCCCCTTGTGTGGCCATCCTGTCTCGGTGATCATGATCTTGAGTGTCTTGAACTTCAAAGCCATGAGCGCGAAGAAGATGGAATCGACCTGCGCATCAAACATGTTTGTGTAGACCAATCCAGTGTTGGGGTCAATCACGCCCTCAGACTGCGGCGAGAAGAGGGCATAGTTCAACGAGACATTGCTCGGCGAGTTCTGGTAGGCGTAGTAGGGATACAGATCGACCATGAAGGGCGCCTGGTTCTCCACGAGGAACTCGAGCATGGGCTTCAGGAAGTGCGCGTAGCTGCTGTTGAACGCCCCCGCGGACGGCGGGAACGAGCGGGAGAGCACCCCGAGCGAGTGCGTGCTGGAGATGGTGATCTTCTTGTGCAGGCCGACCTTCTTGAGGGCAGCCTGCACGTTGCGCATGGCCGGCACGACGAGGGCGGAGACGTTGATGGTGCTCTCGGTGATCTCGGCGCCGACGGTGATGTAGGTGATCATGGTGGCCGGGTAGTAGGGGAGGATGCTGTTCTTGAGCCAGGTGTCGACGTTGGACTGGTACTGCGAGAAGGCGAGGAGGTCGGCGTTGGGGACGCCGACCATGAGCTCGACGCTGGTGTTGGCGAAGGCCTTGATGACGTCGACGTTGCTGTCGTAGATGCGCACGTACTTGATGGACTGCTGCTGGATGAGCTGCGCCACCTTGTCGGGCCCCGGCAGGTCGTCGGCGTTGCGGCCGTAGCAGATGCCGGTCTTGCCGCCGTGGCAATGCCCTGCAAAAGCAAAAGCCCCACATCAGGATTCAGGGATGTGCAATCTCTCTTATTTTGGCGACCATTTATTTCTTGGATCCTTTATATCTGCGTCCATTTAATCTCATGCCAGAAAAACAAACAATCTGATAGATAAAGGCCAGGGACATGGGGATTAGATCATTAGATTTCCCCCCAAAAGAACATATTCGTCGGACATCATCACGGCATCATACACATTGCAGGTAGCTAGCACTCGGCGGGAAGCAAGGCATCTGGCACTCGGCGCCCACTTAACTAAGAGTTCACATTCCACAAGCGCAACACTAATACTATCGAGTACCAGAAGACGAACCAGAGGAGGATATGGTTCAAGAACTCACCCACGAGCAGCAAGAAGAGGAACGCGGAGAACGCCGACGCATGCCGCCCCGCCATTGGTGTCCCGACCCCGAGCTGTGCCTCGTCCTCCGCTATCCCCGCCGATGAGACCTTGCTCTGTGCTGGCTGCGCGGCCGCGGCGTGTGACCGTTGAGTGGAGTGGAGTGGAGGAAGAGGGGGGCGGAGGAGGACGGACCGAGGGAGGCACGGGGTGATGCCTGATGCTGGCCACTGGGCGACTGGGCGCAGGAGGTGCAGCGGGGCAGGCGTGGAATGGAGTGCGTGCGTGACTGTCGCTCGCGGCGGGCGGAAGCGGAAGCGGACGCGAGGGGGTGCGTTATAAAATTGGGTTGAGGGCGTTTAAACAATGGGCGCACGGGTCCGGAACAGAAACAGAAGTGGGGAGGGGAGGAATTTCTCCAGGAAAATAAAAGGAAGCGACGAATGTTCGCTTGGACCGGGACCACACGGTTAGGGTTGACGCGCGAGCTCACGGGGTCTTGGTAAAAAACGACCTTGCAACATTGGTTCGTGCTCAGCGATGTCGAAACACCGAAGAATTTCATTGGCAAAATAGCTAAAGAAATTTGGCTCGTTTCAGTAATTAAAAAAGGCAGCATCTCTTGACAAGATCTTTGAAACAATGAAACGGTCACGGAGCTTTGGATGGTCTCTTGGTCAGGCAATGTTTATAAAAGTTTCGTCTGGGCAGGTTTTATAAGAAACTAGTAGCAAAAGAGACCGCTGTAGCGGGGGGGCGGGGGGGGGGGATATCGCACTTCCCTTATTCAATAACTACGAGTCAAGATTTTAACAGGTCCGCTTCCTTCCATTCGACACATGGTATCTTATCTATATTGTCATTTATCCTTTTTTCATCTTCGGCAATGATCAGCACCGTGTAAGCTGTTCACGTAATCACAATGCGTTTGAATTTTGTCAATTCTAAATCATTCCTTTCTTGGCATAAGATGAGAAATCATTTTTTTTCTTTGAGATATTGGCGAGACATGCATGTGTGATTAAATACGAGTTCTTTTGTGTCCAATCCTTATTTTACTGAGGTGTTAATTTTCAATCCGGATCGACACAAGTATGAAAAAAAGATGTGGCATGCACTATTGATTAAGGTTGCATCCTAAACAACATTTTTAAATGGTCAATAGGTAAAATGCATCAGATTCAGATTCTGCACATTTTTTTAATCAAATTCCATCCATAACTTGTTAAATTTAGAGTCACTTTAAGAGATATGGATTCTTAAAAGCATTTGATATGCATTATGGATTGATTAGCCTAATTATCAGTTGTTTTCTACAAAAGCAAAAATCTGACTTAAAATTGTCCTGCGGTTTATTACCAGTAACATTTGGCATTTTTCGTAAAAGCGAAAATCTTACTTAAAAGTGGACCGCGGATTGATTACGAGAAACATCAGAAAGTTTTGTGAAAATAGCATGACAGACCAAGAATATTTATTTTCTTTATTAGTAGGTATAGGTTGCAACACCGTGAACCAACCTGAGGTTGGATGGTTAAGTGGACGGTGGTATCTCAGCCAACCAAGGTTTAAATCATCGTGCTCGTATTATTCCTGGGTTTATTTTAGAATTTTTGGTGATGCGTGTTTAGTAAGAGGAGACGTTTTCACGACTACGAGACGTCTGTGATGATTTCATCAATTTCAAGATGATATGTCGGCTCTGTCTCTCGGTGGTGTTCATACGGATAGGGTTTGGGTGTGTGTTCATAAAGATGAATGTGTATGTATGTATACATGAGCGTCTATGTTTGTACTGTGTTCTGGAAAAAAACTATTGCAACACCAATGTGAAAACATGTGTGGATGTTAACTACACCCTCCCTCTCATGTTAATTGACGCTTAATCAGACGTATTTGTCGCCTGGAGCAATTTTGAAAAGTCCTAGCGTAGAAGAACTAGTTTAAGAAAGACTCAAGCATTTATACGAGAAATACACATGAAATACCCTTAATTTTAATAAAATTATTTGAACAACGAATGAAACTTGGCCCAACAACGCAATAATCTCTTTTTGCATGTGGTTGGGGATATTCCCCACGGTTTGATCCGGCCATGAGATATGACCCGACCCATCATTTGGCGGCTCATGGGTCACCTCACTTACCAGGCCGACTTTGAGGACAAGGCCTAAGGCCTAGTGTGCAATCCGGCGGAAGGCGACTTACGGAGAGGCCTGGAGGACCGGGTCGAGGATTAGGACTCCAATTAAGGGAAGCAAGACCCGGACTAGGATTCATCTTGTAATAGAAGAGAGACTAGTCCTAATCCTACTGGGACTCTATATGTAAGTCTCTCCCTTCAACTTATATAAGGAGGAGCAAGGCACCCCAAGAAGGATAAAAAATGTCATTAGAGATAGACAAATTAGAAATCCTCAAGAGCTAGGTTAGCGATTCCACACCATTGTGAAAGGATCGATATGGTTGATTAGAGGGGGCTGAATAGGCAACTACCAATTTTAACTTTTCTTTAACAATTTAGGCTTAGCAACAAATGGGTTGGCTAGATATGCAACTAGGTGATCAACCTATATGATGCTAAACACAACAACAACACAAGCAAGCAGGATAAACAATATGGGTAGCTTGCACAAAGTAAAGGTAAGAAGTAACCACAAGAGGAACCGATGGAGACGAGGATGTGTTACCGAAGTTCCTTCCCGATAAAGGGATGTACATCTCTGTTGGAGCGATGTGGAGGCACGGTGCTCCACAAGAAGCCACTAGGGCCATCGTATTCTCCTCACGCCCTCACACAATGCGAGGTGTCGTGATTCCACTAGTGGTGCACTTGAAGGCGGCAGACGGACCTTTACACACAAGGTTGGGGCAATCTCCACAACTGACTTGGAGGCTCCCAATGACACCACGAAGCTTCACCACAATGGACTATGGCTTCGAGGTGACCTCTTCCGTCTAGGGTGCTCAAACACTCAAGAGTAACAAGATCCGCAAGGGGTTAATGGGGGGGGATCAAACTTCTCTTGGTGGAAGTGTAGATCGGGGCCCTCTCCCAAGCCCTAAAGTATCAACAGGTTTTGTTGGCTAGGGAGAGAGATCGGGCTAAAATAAGCTTTGGGCAACAATGGAGCTTTGGGAAAGATAAGAGGTAAGGCTGCTTGGGGAAGAAGACCCCTTATATAGTGGGTGAGGGAATCTACATGTTACCTCTGTACCAGCCACAGGCAAGCGGTAGTACCGCTAGTGGGGGCGGTACTACCGCCCATTTGTGAAGCAGAGCACCACTAGAAGGGGCAGCGGTAGTACCCCTTGGTATTACCACCCCTACTACTGATGTTGCTGGGTGCTGGCGCGGGTCACCAGACACTCCCAGAAACATGTCTGATGCCTCGCTTGAGGTGCACAACCCTCCCTTCTTTCCCTCAACGGTACTCCCGTCGGCCGGGGCGGAAGTACCGACTACGCGCGGTACTACCGCTTCCCAGAGTGGTACTATCGCTGAGAGAAAGGAAGAGAGAGCAGGGCAAGGACGAAGACTCCATGTTGTCGGGAAAAGAATGGGGGTGCGAGTGTGTACGTGATGATTCCTCCCAACCTTTCCCATTGCGGATCCCCTCTTGATAGTACGGATTTTCCTACATCTTAAGTCCACCGACACTAAATCATCGAAAAGACATCGTCTTCTCTTTAGCTCCTGACGGGTAAGATAATCGTCTCGTACCACCTGATATTCTCTGAAAGCTTAATGCACACGATTAGTCAGCAAATGTATTTTCATCAATCACCAAAAACCATTAGGGTATAAATATGCCCTTACAATCTCCCCCTTTTTGGTGGTTTGATGACAACATTGGATTTGCATAGTTAATAAATAAGAGAAAGAAAGCAAACCCAAGAGTCTCCAAAAAATATAGATGGGCTCCCCTAGATGTGTGATATATTTGATATGCTTTTGGAATGCAAAACACACATGCTAGGATCAACACTCCCCCTATATTTTAGGGTTGAATACTCCTTGCAACAATATATAATATGACAGTGATAACTAAGCAAGTAGCACTATGTGAGAGTATAACACGGATAGGATGATAAAACTAACTCACAAAACGAGACATATAAGGATAATTAAGGGTAGAATATGTCTTAAACCATACAACGTAGTGACAGAAGTCTCACAACCATAAACAAAGCAAGGCAAGGCAACTAGAAAGAGTTCACGAGAAATGACATAAAAGAAGGCAACTCGGAAAGCAAACGCATGCTCGTGACCCGGCAAATCCCTACACTCTTTCCCCCTTTGGCAGCGAGACACCAAAAGGGCAGGGAGGACTAAGACACGCAGGTGGCAGAACACAAGGGACCATCATCAGTACTCTCCAAACTATGGAGTGTGGGAAACGATGTCGGGCAGAGCTGGAGAAGAAGAGCTAGGCAGATCATCCTCAGAGCCCTACTTGCGGTGTCGTGAGATCCTGTAACATCCCAAACTTTGGAATGTTATAATAACTATTAGAATGATTGTTTGTTTGTTGGAGTGATTGAAAGTGAGTGAAATTTGAAACTTTTTGAAACTTTTGAAAGTTGATGAGAGGGAATGAAATGAATTTCCCAAAACTTTCACTCTGCATTTTGATCACCAGGAATTCAAATTAATTTCATCACAAAACCCCAGAGTGAAGATGACATGACTTCTTCCATTTAAAGAAATGAGAAGGGATTTGAAAATGGTTTGAAATCCCATTTGAAAATATTTCAAATTCAGAAACTTTATGCAACTCAATGATTTTCATGAGAGAGGATAATATGACTTCTTCAAATTATATGAAATACGAGTTGGAAGTTAAACCAAAGATTTGAAAAAGGGAATTTGAAAACTATTTGAGAATTTCTCATATGGAGTTTCAATTTCATTTGAATTCCCTATTTGAATTTGCAAACATCCAAACCCCTTGTCAAATATTTTGAGAGGAGTAAATATGACACTCCAAAACCAGGGGGTATTTTGTGAAGTTTTTGAATCATAAAACCCATGGGGTTATTTGAAAATATTTGCAAAAATGATTTAAAAGCAAATAGGCCATTTCTGAAAATAATATTTTTTCCAAAGTATTCAAATAACAGAATAAAATGTTCATTCAATGGAATATTTTATTATGATAATTTTGATATAAAATACTCCTATATTTGGAATTTTATTATATGCATTAAAGGCCTTTTACTACTCTGGTTTAATAAAAAGGAAATTTTTAATACCGGATCGGGCCGGCCCACCCCTAATCAATACCGAATCCCCTAGATTGCGGCCGACCGACGCGCTGTCACCGCTCCCGCTCTCGCTGACACCCGGGCCCCACCCTGGCCGCGCGAATCTCGCACCGGTCGTCCTCCTCCTTCGGCACGCGCCGCCGCCGCCGCCGCCATCCTCGCCGGACCCCTCTCTCCCCTGCCGATTCGGACGCCCCGAGCCGTCCCTATAAAGCCCGAGGCTCTCTCCCTCCATTCCCCCAATTTGCCCTCTCTCCCACCGCCTCTCCTCGCCAGAATCCGTCGCCGGAGTCCGAAGCCGCCGCCGCGCCATTGCCTTGCTGCTGCTCCACCCTGACCACGTGTACACCACCCGAGCCCTCCAACGACCTCGCCGCACTCCCCCGCACCCCCCAGTACCCTCCCCGAGCCCCAGACCTCACCAGAGCTCATCTTCCCCGTCGCCACCCGAAGACCGCCGCCGCCACGAAGCTCCCTGCCGTCGTCTCCGTTGCCCCGAGGCCCCTCCGACGCCACCATCGTCATCGCCGAGCTCCCCTGCGTTGACCAGTGCTGGAGCCATCGCCGGAGACCCCCCGGAAGCCATCTCCCCGACGACCTCGCCGTCCCTGCTGTCGACGATGACCTCGCCGGACTTCACCCCGTCGCGGTGAGCCCCCTTTCTCTCCTCCTCCGTCCGATCTCGAATGAACGGTGTAGATTAGAATAGGATACCCCTTCGGTTTATTTTAAAAGAACCGCTCGGTTTTTCTTTTCTGTTTTTAGACCGAAACGTTTTTCTTTAGAAGCTGGCCGTCCGCTCGAATCAATAGATCACGCGCACCCCTTTAGCCAATCAGGATCTGCCACGTGTACCCCTGTCCGTTAGAAAACGATTTTCCTTTTCTGTTTTAATTTCTGTTTCCAGAATAGTTCTAATTTTGTTTTTATCATATCTTTTATGTTTTTAACTATTTTAAATTGATTCTTTTTGCATTAGGTCACAATTTTTATCTAGTTTCTGTAGATGCCAAATTTGACCATGTTTGAACATTTAAATTTGAATTTAAACAGATTTGATTTAAATTTTGTTTTCTGAATAACTTGAGTTTAAATATTTTTTTTTGATTGATTCTTTTTGCTACTTGACACTAGTGATATTAGTTATCAGTAGGTAAAGTTTGGGAATTTTTAGGATGATTTTTCTTAGTGTTTTGTCTATAAACAGAATCTGTCTAGTATTATAGCATAGTTTTATTTATTTAGTTTTAGTTAGTTTAAATCAGATTTAGTTTAAATTTGATTTAGTAGGTTCTGTTAGTTAAACTTTAGGTGTTTTACCTACTGTTAATAAAAATATAGAATTTCTTAGTTTATTTCTTTATGGTTATAGGAATCTCAACTCCTTTTCAAATAGGTTTAATTTGTTATAAAACAAACTAGTTAGTAATAATTCTTTTAACTAAAGTTTTAAGTAATTAGATTCTGTTTTCAAATAAAATTTGTAGTAATTCCTTTCTGTTAAGAAATGTTTTGTTAATAAAAAAATGATTTAGTTTTGCTCTATTATGATAGGAAAACTATATTATTTTTCATTAGGTAATGTGTTATAAAAAACTTAGTTTTAGTAGAGATTATTTTCACAAAGTTTTAGATGATCTAATTCTGTTTTGTAATAAAGATTTTTATTAATTACTTTCTGTTAACTTAGTTGTTTCATAATTTGTTTTCTCTTAGTTTATGGTTGTGCTTGTAGTTAAGTTCATTAGGCAAACACTTATGTTGTTTAGGATGATGTTTTCATAGTTTTACTTGTTCTTCAAAAGTAAATCTTTTTGCTAGTAAAATATTTACTAAAATCCTTTAGTTGTATTTTACTTTGTTATTGTTTTGTTACTATTAAAAAAATAGTTGTTTGTAGGGGAAAACTACTCTAGTTGCTTTTATGAAAACTTTCTTGATTTTAACTTTTGTCTTAAGTATTTCCTTCATCACCACTTTAGTGATGTTGATATAGTTTTGTTACTTTGAGCTTTGTCTTAAGGATTTCCTTCATCAACCTTGTTGTCTTATTTCTTGTGTTATCTTGTGATGTTAGAATTGATTGCTAGTATGATTGCTTATGTATGCAATGTTTGTATAGATTTCTCATCGGAGAGTGACGAATAGTCTATCAAGTTATTTCTGAGAGCAATCTTTATCTTCATCAACAGTACATGCAAGTTCACTTTGACCATCTATTTCATACCTATGTTTTTATTGCATGTAGTGACATCATACAACAAATCCCTCCCGTAGTGTTATTGAAATTCTTGTAGTGGAGTAGAATGCATGAGGTAGGAACCCACCACTTGTTACTAAAGCCCCGGGAACGTTAGTTACTTTTATGCTATGCTAAAGTAGACGGGGATTGGTATGAGTGTTCGTGAGTGGTGTGAAGAAGGACTCTACGTCAAGACGACAACTTCATGAAGGCATCTTCAAGACCTGCATCTTCAAGACCTCAAGACTTCGAGACTCGAGAAGACAAGTTTTCAATACACACTACTGGGTGAGGGATGGAATTGATGGGCACCCTGGAGAAACCAGTGAGTGGCCGGGATGCATGGGGAAGTGCCATGACATCTTGCGGAAAGCCTCACCCAGACTCAAAGAGAAGGATGAATA
Organism: Hordeum marinum; assembly: GCA_022496015.1. Classification (NCBI taxonomy): domain Eukaryota; kingdom Viridiplantae; phylum Streptophyta; class Magnoliopsida; order Poales; family Poaceae; genus Hordeum; species Hordeum marinum. The sequence continues at coordinate 368,041,906 of CM039674.1, read as the reverse complement.
CTTCATGCCCGGAAGCTTACCTGTGTAGCCACAAGTCATTATGGGCTCTGGCTTGGTTGATCTTTGTTGTGACTCTGCTGGGCAGTGCTACGAGATGTAGTCGATGTTAGGATTGGATGGGCACTGTCGGACAGTCAGGGAAACACTTTGAAAGACCATGTTTCGTTCATCCTGTTCTCAAACACCAGGCAGTGCGAGGACTTATCAGGAGGGAACGAATCTTGTGGGTAAAGTACACAACACTCTACAGAGTTAAACCTAATCGATTAGCCGTGTCCACGGTTACGGACAATTTGAGCCTCTGGACTTGGATCTATCTCTGAACTCTCAACACTGGACTGATAACTTAATTGTGGGCAACTTAAGATACTTGTGGGCATTGAGACATTGGTTGGCGGAACCATGTCATGATAGGTAATTCCATAGTGAAATTCCCGATATTCCTTTTGTTGTAGGAAAAAGAAAATCAGCTTTTATGCAAAAACTCAGACACAAAGCCACAAAGCCTTTGCATACAGAATAGTCTTTATTCTTCTGTTCTACTGTGGTGATCTTGCCAGTACATTCCATGTACTGACCTACACGGCTGCAACGTCTTATGTTGCAGATACTCTTCTACGACGGGTAAGAGTACGATTCAGGGTTACGGTCTACACTCAACCTACCGTTGGTGTTATTGGGACTCCACTCCCGTTGACTGTATCCGTTGCTATTTTAAGGTATATATCAGTTTTACGCTATTACATGTGATTGCACTTTGATATATACATTGATGTACTGTGTGTGCCAGCATACTGATCCAGGGATGGCACAGAACACACAGAGGCTTGACTCGTTTTGAGTCGGGTCGCTACAGATCCAGACCTCCCATCAATAATAGACTTCTCAGAAACACTATGAACCTCCAACCCAACGTGACTGCCAAGGGCCTTGTGACGCCATCTAGCTTCCTTCTCAACAACATGAGCCCTGTACTGACCTTTAGCCTATAAATAGAACACCTTCTTTATCTTCTCCTTTAGCTTCTTAGCCAAGATGGTTCAGCCAGAGAAGGTGCAGAACAAGGAGCAACACCACCCGAAACCACGAAGTCCTCATCATCCTCATCCTCATCCTCAGCCAAGTCAGCCTCGGGGGCAACATAGTTTGCCCACTTGTTCTTCTGTTGGAGCTACACAACCTTATGAGAGACCACCTCATTATGCTCCAAGTTGATGTCGGGATAAGTCTTAGCCCAAGTGCTCTCAAGCATAATCATCAAGTATGGTCCATAAATAGGAACCTTGCGGTCAAAGATGGCATAGTGAAATTCAGACCACATGATGTGAGAAACATCCAGAGCAGGTACTTCAGTAGCCCCCTTCACATGCTGACAAAAGAGCAGCAAATCCACTAGGTAGGAGCGCACCATGTCCAAGTTCCCAACATGAGGGAAGAGAGTGTTCCGGAAGATGTGGTGCATAATATCAAGGAATGGCTGAAGCACATAAGAAGGTTTGCCAGTGGTGGAGGATACCTTCGCATTGGAATAGGAACAGAGATTGCGCTTGCGAGTGGCTTGAGATTCCTTGTGGGGGCAAAATCTGACTCGGACATGGAGCCCCTTACCCTCAGTGTGGAGAAAGTCCATGAACTCCTTCCATGAGGCAGTCAGCACCCTCCCATTCGTCATCCAGGTCATAGTACGAGCATCATCAGTACCAAGGTGAACGGTAGCATAAAACACAACCACCATCTCAGCATCAAAGTCCTTGTTGAACTACATAAGATGGATAATTCCAAGCTTCTGACAAAGCTCAAGAGCCTCTCCAAGGTATTGGGCATTCTTTTCAAGGAACTCCATGTCAATAGACTTGACGTTTGGCACAAGCAAATTTTCCTTATTCAGAAGAACCTCATTGTAGATGGATAATTAACACCTGGTCCAGAAGGAATGGTTGTGAACAGCAGATTCTTGAGGGTTGACATAAGGATCTTAGCGACGAAGCTCCTAGAAATCCTTAGTAGGTATCTTATCCAGTGATGGCCGCTTGGAGGGGGCCTTCTTTGGCTACTGCTTGATAGGTGCACGTGGGGGATTGATAGAACTGTCCTCCTCTGAGGTGCGAGGGCGTTTGGAACAACCATCACGGCTAGGGTTCCTCCTACTACCATAAGGAATACAAACACACCAAATGAGAGAAAAAAATGTAAAACAATTTCATAAGCCAGAAAGGAAAAAAGAACAAGGATTCTGAAGAAATAGGGGGAAACAGGTGCAGTTGGTAGCACAGCGGTAGTACCTGTTGGGGAACGTCGCATGGGAAACAAAAAATTTCCTACGCACACGCAAACCTATCCATGGTGATGAGCATCTAGGAGAGGGAGAGTGGATCTACGTACCCTTGTAGATCGCTAAGAGGGAAGCGTTAAGAAACGCGGTTGGTGTAGTCGAACTTCTTCGCGATCCAAATCGCCGAGCGTCCCGCGATCCAATCACGAACCGTCCCGCGAACACATCATGATCCGTCCCGCGAAATCATCACGATCCGTCTCACAATCTTGATCACAATCTGTCCCGCGAACTCATCACGATCCGTTCTGTGATCACATCATGAACCGTCTCGCGATCTCGATCACGGTCCTTCCGATCTAGCGCCGAACGGACGACACCTCCGCGTTCAGCACACGTGCAGCTTGATGACGATCTCCACCATCTCGATCCAGCGAGAGGAGGTGGAGAGGAGAGAGAGTTCACCGTCAGCGTGACGGCACTCCGGTGATGGTGGTGGAGCAATTCCGGCAGGGCTTCGCCTAAGCGCTGCAGAAAATCGATCTAGAGGAGAAACCATGCAGCGGTGTAACGGGTAGCACGTGGCCGGAAATTCTGTCCAAAAACCACCCAATCCACTAGTATATATAGGAGGAGAGGAGAGGAGAGGCAGCCAAGGCCTTTGGGTCGTCCGAAATAGGAGGTGGGAAGCAATCCTACTTCACCTCCAATCCTAGTTGGAGTAGGATTGCCTCCTATTGGCTGATTTTCCACTTTTTGCTTTAGGACTTTCTCTCCTGCGCCATGGGCCTTTGTGGCTGTTTTCCCAGCCCACTAAGGGCTGGTTATTATTATCCCACAGCCCATGGACCTCTTGGGGTCGAAATACCCCTCCCGGAGGCCTCCTGGTACACTACCGGCACTCCCGGTACACTACCGATGAGCCCGAAACTTTTCCGAAAACCAAACTGGGACTTCCTATATATGAATCTTTACCTCCGGACCATTCCGGAGCTCATCATGAGATCCGGGATCTCATTCGGGACTCCGAACAAACTTCGGTCACCACCATACATAACTCTACACTACCGAAACGTCACCGAACCTTAAGTGTGCAGACCCTGCGGGTTCGAGAACTATGTAGACATGACCGAGACACCTCTACGGTCAATAACCAATAGTGGGACCTGGACGTCCACATTGGTTCCTACATATTCTACGAAGATCTTTATCGGTCGAACCTCTATGTCAAGGATTCAGTTAATCCCGTATAACGTTTCCTTTGTTCTTCGGTATGTTACTTGCCCGAGATTCGATCGTCGGTATCTCCATACCTAGTTCAACCTCGTTACCGGCAAGTCTCTTTACTCGTTCCGTAATACAAGATCCCGCAACTAACAATTAGTCACATTGCTTGCAAGGCTTATTGTGATGTTGCATTACCGAGTGGGCCCCGAGATACCTCTCCGTCACACGGAGTAACAAATCCCAGTCTCGATCCATGCCAACTCAACAGACACCATCGGAGATACCTGTAGAGCACCTTTATAGTCACCCAGTTACGTTGCGACGTTTGATACACACAAGGAACTCCTCCAATATCTGTGAGTTGCATGATCTCATGGTCATAGGAACACATACTTGACATGCGGAAAACAGTAGCAATAAACTGACACGATCATATGCTACGTTTGCAGTTTGGGTCTTGTCCATCACATCATTCTCCTAATGATGTGACCCCGTTATCAAATGACATCTCATGTCCATGGCAAGGAAACCTTAACCATCTTTTGATCAACGAGCTAGTCTATTAGAGGCATACTAGGGACATGGTTTTGTCTATGTATCCACACATGCATCTAAGTCTCCGATCAATACAATTATAGCATGGATAATAAACGATTATCATGAACAAGGAAATATGATAATAACTAATTTATTATTGCCTCTAGGGCATATTTCCAACAGTCTCCCACTTGCACTAGAGTCAATAATCTAGTTCACATCACCATGTGATTCGCATTGTTATGAATCTAACACCCAACGAGTTTTGGGGCTCGATCATGCTTTGCATGTGAGAGAGGTCTTATAGTCAATGGGTCTGTAACATTCAGATCCGTGTGCACTTTGCAAATACCTATGGCAAACTGTAAACACTGCTACCACACTCCGCTCGGTACTATTCCAAATGGCTTCTCCACTATACGTATCCAGATTGCTACAACGAGTCATCCGGATTAGTGTTAAAGCTTGTATCGACGTAACTCCTTACGACGAACTCTTTATCACCTTCATAATCGAGAAACATCTCCTCGGTCTCTTAGTTACTGAGGATAATCTTGACCGCTGTCCAGTGATCCACTCCTGGTTCACTCTTGTACCCCTGACGGACTCATGGCAAGGCACACACAGGTGCGGTACACAGCATGGCATAATATAGAGCCTATGGCTAAGGCATAGGGGACGACATTCGTCCTTTCTCTTTCTTCTGCCGTTGTCGAGATTTGAGTCTCACTCAACTTTCACACCTTACAAATCAGGCGAGAACTCTTTCTCTGACTGATCCATTTTGAACTCTTTCAAAATCTTGTCAAGGTATGTTTCATTGAAAGTCTCATCGAGCATCTTGATCTATCTCCATAGATTTTGATGCTCAACAATTAGATAGCTTCATCCAGGTCTTCCTTTGAAAATCACTTTCCAAATGACCATTTTATGATTTCCAGAAAATCTACATTATTTCTGATCAACAATATGTCATCCACATATACTTATCAGAAATTCTATAGTGCTCCCACTCACTTTATTGCAAATACAAGTTTCCCGCAAACTTTGTATAAACATCAAAACTTTGATCAGCTCATCAAAGCATATATTCCAACTCCGAGATGCTTGCTTCAGTCCATGGAAGGATCACCGAAGCTTGCACACCTTTTAGCATCCTTAGGCCTGACAAAACCTTCTGGTTGTATCACATACAACCTTTCCTCAAGTAAACCGTTAAGGAAACAATGTTTTGACATCCATCTACCAGATTTCATAATTGAAAACACAACAACTGCTAACATAATTCCAACAGACTTTAGCACCACTACGAGTAAGAAAGTCTCATCGTAGTCAACTCCTTGAACTTGTCACGAACATCTTTGCAACAAGTCGAGCTTTACAAATAGTGACATTCACCATCAGTGTCTGTCTTCATTCTAAAGATCCATTTGTACTCAACGACCTGCCGTCCAACGAGCAAGTCTACCAAAGTCTACACTTGGTTTTCATACATGGATCCTATCTCGGATTTCATGGCCTCCAACCATTTGTCGGAATCTGGGCCCATCATCGCTTCTCCATAGCTCCTAGGTTCATCGTTTGTCCAACAACATGACCTCCAAGACAGGGTTGTCGTACCGCTTAGGAGAAGTACACATCCTTGTCGACCTACAAAGTTCGATAGTAACTTGATCTTGAAGCTTCATGATCATCATCATTAACTTCCTCTTCAACTAACGTAGGCTTCACAGAAACATCTTTCTGCGCTGCGCTACTCTCTGGTTGAACAAAGTTTTAACAACCTCATCAAGTTCTATCTTCCTCCCACTTAATTCTTTCGAGAGAAACTTTTCCTCGAGAAAGGATCCGTTTTAGTAACAAACACTTTGCACTTGGATCTGAGATAGAAGATTCACCCAACTGATCTTAGGGTATTCTATGAAGATGCATTTGTCCGCCTTGGGTTCGACCTCATTAGGTGAAAACATTTTCCACACAAGTGTCGCAGCCCCAAGTATTAAGAAATGACAGCTTAGGTTTCTATCAAACCATAATTCACATGGTGTCATCTCAACGGATTTAGATGGTGCCCTATTTAAAGTGAATGTAGTTGTCTCTAATGCATAACCCCAAAATTGTAGTAGTAAAACGACAAGAGACATCATAGCACGCACCATGTCCAATAGAGCATAACTATGATGTTCGGACACACCATCACACTATGGTGTTCCAGGTGGCGTTTAGTTGTGAAACAACTTTCACATTGTCTTAAGTTGTATGCCAAACTCGTGACTCAGATATTCACCTCCACGATCATATCGCAGTCATTTTTATCTTCTTGTCACGATGATCTTTAAACATCACTCTGAATTTGCTTGAACCTTTCAAACGATTCAGACTTGTGTTTCATTAAGTAAATATACACTATATCTACTCAAATCATTAGTGAAGGTAAGAAAATAATGATATCCACTGCACGCTACAAGACTCACTAGATTGCATACATCAACATGTATCATTTCCAATGAATCACTTGCCCGCTCCATCCAACGGGGTCCTTTAGTCATCTTGCCCAAGAGGCATGGTTCGCATGTCTCAACCGATTCGAAATCGAATGAGTCCAAATATCCATCACCATGGAGTTTCTTCATGCGCTTTATACCAATATGACATTTTGCGGCAGTGCCACAAGTATGTGGTACTATCATTATTTAACTTTGTATCTTTTGACATCAATGTTATGAACATGTGTATTACTACGATCAAGATTTCAACAAACCATTCTCACTAGGTGCATGACCATTGAAGGTATTATTCATGTAAACAGAATAACTATTATTCTCTGACTTAAATGAATAACCGTATTGCAACAAACATGATCTAATCATGTTCATGCTCAACGCAAAACACCAAATAACATTTATTTAGGTTCGTCACTAATCCTGAAGGTAGAGAGAGTGTGCGATGTTGATCACATCAACCTTGGAAACATTTCCAACACACATTGTCACCTCACCCTTAGCTAGTTCTCCGTTTATTCCGTAGCTTTTATTTCGAGTTACTAACATTTAGCAACCAAACCGGTATCCAATACCCAGGTGCTACTAGGAGTACTAGCAAGGTACACATCAATAACTCGTATATCAAATATACTTCTGTCGATGTTGCCAGCCTTCTTATCTACCAAGTATCTAGGGTTGTTCCGCTTCAGCGACCTCTCACCTCATAATAGAAGCACTTAGTCTCGGGTTTGAGTTCAACTTTGGGTTGCTTCACTGGAGCAGCAACTGACTTGCTATCCATGAAGTTTCCCTCCTTGCTCTTGCCCTTTTTGAAACTAGTGGTTTGATTAACCATCAACACTTGACGCTCCTTCTTGATTTCTACCTTCGCAGTGTCAAACATCGCGAACAGCTCAGGGATCAATAATTCTATCCCTGGTGTATTATAGTTCATCACTAAGTTCTAGTAGCTTTAGTGACAGTGACTTGGAGAACTATATCAATCACTGTCTTATCTGGAAGATCAACTCCCACTTGATTCAAGCGATTGTAGTACCCAGACAATCTGAGTACATGCTCAACGATTGAGCTATTATCCTTCATCTCACAGGCAAAGAATCTTGTTGGAGATCTCATATCTCGCAACACAGGCACGAGCCTGAGATCACAATCTCTGCTCCTAGAACATCTCATATGTTCCGTGACGTTCAAAACGTTTCGGAGCCTCAATTCTAAGCCGTAATGCATGACGCACTAAACTATCAAGTAGTCATTGAAACGTGCCTGTCAGATGTTCACAACATCTATAGACGACGCTAGAGGGGGTGGCGCACCGAGCGGTGCATTAAGGACATAAGCCTTCTGTGCAGCAATGAGGACAATCCTCAGATCACGGACCCAGTCCGCAATATTGCTACCAACATCTTTCAACTCTATTTCTCTAGGAACATATAAAAATTTAAGGGAGCTACAGCGCGAGCTAGTAATCTACAACATAATTTGCAAAGACACTATTGACTATGTTCATGATAATGAGTTCAATTAATCATATTACTTAAGAACTCCCACTCAAATTGACATCCCTCGGGTCATTTGAGTGATACATGATCCAAATTCACCAACTCAAGTCCGATCATCACATGAGTTAAGGTGGCTTCAATGGTGAACATCATTATGTTGATCATATCCACTATATGACTCATGCTCGACCTTTCGGTCTCTTGTGTTCCGAGGCCATGTCTGTACATGCTAGGCTCGTCAAGTTTAACCCGAGTGTTCTGCGCGTGCAAATCTGGCTTGCACCCGTTGTATGTGAACGTAGAGTCTATCACACCCGATCATCACGTGGTGTCTCAACATGATGAACTTTCGCAACGGTGCATACTCGGGGAGAACACAGTTCATCTTGAAATTCAAGTGAGGGATCACCTTATAATGCTATCGCCGTACTAAGCAAAACAAGGTGAATAAAAGGATTAACATCTCATGCAATTCATAAGTGACATGATATGGCCATGAACTTGTGTTTAAGATCTCCATCTTCAAAACACCGGCATGATCTCCATCGTCACCGGCACAACACCATGATCTCCATCATCTTGATCTCCATCAATGTGTTGCCATTGGGGTTGTGGCGCCAGCCCTGCTTCTACTTCTATTGCTACCGCTTAGCGATAAAGTAAAGCATTACATAGCGCGTAATGATTGACACGCAGGTCATACAATAATTAAAGACAACCCTATGGCTCCTGTCGGTTTCCTTACTCAACGACATGCAAGTCATGAAATTCTATACATCACATGATCATCTCATACATCACATATATCTCATCATGTAATTGGCCATATCACATCACAACATACCCTGCAAAAACAAGTTAGATGTCCTCTAATTGTTGTTGCATGTTTTACGTGGCTGCTACGGGTATCTAGCAAGAACGATTATCACCTACGCATAAACCACAACGGTGATACATAGATTGCTTTTCAACCTTCTCAAGGACCGCCTTTGTCGGATCCGATCCAACTAAAGTGAGAGAAACTGTCACCCGCAAGCCATCTAAGCAACAAGTTGCGTCGAGGGAATCGGTCTCTCATAAGCGTACGAGTAATGTTGGTCCGGGACGCTTCATCTCACAATCCCGCTGAACCAAAATCCGACCAAGGGAGGAAGCAATCTAAGCATCAACGCCCACAAACCTTTTGTGTTCTACTCGAGATCTCATCGAACCATCAACCTAGCTCATGATGCCGCTGTTGGGGAACGTCGCATGGGAAACAAAAAATTTCCTATGGACACGCAAACCTATCCATGGTGATGAGCATCTACGAGAGGGAGAGTGGATCTACATACCCTTGTAGATCGCTAAGCGGGAAGCGTTAAGAAACGCGGTTGGTGTAGTCAAACTTCTTCGCGATCCAAATCGCCGAGCGTCCCGCGATCCAATCACGAACCGTCCCGCGAACACATCATGATCCGTCCCGCGAAATCATCACGATCCGTCTCATAATCTTGATCACGATCTGTCCCGCGAACTCATCACGATCCGTTCCGTGATCACATCACGAACTGTCTCGTGATCTCGATCACGGTCCTTCCGATCTAGCGCCGAACGGACGGCACCTCCGCGTTCAGCACACGTGCAGCTTGCTGACGATCTCCACCATCTCGATCCAGCGAGAGGAGGTGGAGAGGAGAGAGAGTTCACCGGCAGCGTGACGGCGCTCCGGTGATGGTGGTGGAGCAATTCCGGCAGGGCTTCGCCTAAGCGCTGCAGAAAATCGATCTAGAGGAGAAACTATGCACCGGTGTAACGGGTAGCACGTGGCCAGAAATTCTGTCCAAAAACCACCCAATCCACTAGTATATATAGGAGGAGAGGAGAGGAGAGGCATCCAAGGCCTTTGGGTCGGCTGAAATAGGAGGTGGGAAGCAATCCTACTTCACCTCCAATCCTAGTTGGAGTAGGATTGCCTCCTATTGGCTGATTTTCCACTTTTTGCTTTAGGACTTTCTCTCCTGCACCATGGGCCTTTGTGGCTGTTTTCCCAGCCCACTAAGGGCTGGTTATTATTATCCCACAGCCCATGGACCTCTTGGGGTCTAAATACCCCTCCCGGAGGCCTCCCGGTACACTACCGGCACTCCCGGTACACTACCGATGAGCCCGAAACTTTTCCGGAAACCAAACTGGGACTTCCTATATATGAATCTTTACCTCCGGACCATTCCGGAGCTCCTCATGACGTCCGGGATCTCATTCGGGACTCCGAACAAACTTCGGTCACCACCATACATAACTCTACACTACCGAAACGTCACCGAACCTTAAGTGTGCAGACCCTGCGGGTTCGAGAACTATGTAGACATGACCGAGACACCTCTACGGTCAATAACCAATGGCGGTACCTGGACGTCCACATTGGTTCCTACATATTCTACGAAGATCTTTATCGGTCGAACCTCTATGTCAAGGATTCAGTTAATCTCGTATAACGTTCCCTTTGTTCTTCGGTATGTTACTTGCCCGAGATTCGATCGTCGGTATCTCCATACCTAGTTCAACCTCGTTACCGGCAAGTCTCTTTACTCGTTCCGTAATACAAGATCCCGCAACTAACAATTAGTCACATTGCTTGCAAGGCGTATTGTGATGTTGCATTACCGAGTGGGCCCCGAGATACCTCTCCGTCACACGGAGTAACAAATCCCAGTCTCGATCCATGCCAACTCAACAGACACCATCGGAGATACCTGTAGAGCACCTTTATAGTCACCCAGTTATGTTGCGACATTTGATACACACAAGGCACTCCTCCGATATCTGTGAGTTGCATGATCTCATGGTCACAGGAACACATACTTGACATGCGGAAAACAGTAGCAATAAACTGACACGATCATATGCTACGTTTGCAGTTTGGGTCTTGTCCATCACATCATTCTCCTAATGATGTGACCCCGTTATCAAATGACATCTCATGTCCATGGCAAGGAAACCTTAACCATCTTTTGATCAACGAGCTAGTCTATTAGAGGCATACTAGGGACATGGTTTTGTCTATGTATCCACACATGCATCTAAGTCTCCGATCAATACAATTATAGCATGGATAATAAACGATTATCATGAACAAGGAAATATGATAATAACTAATTTATTATTGCCTCTAGGGCATATTTCCAACAGTACCGCCGGCCAGAGCGGTAGTACCACTTAGTACTGCTGCCTAAGGAGCGGTAGTACCGTGCCGATCGAAAACTGCAGGGAACCTACAGCCGTTGGTGATTCTGGTACTACTGGTGATGTCGAATGCATGTATTTGTCCTCTAAAACATGAGAATAACTTCCTAGCCATCTTTTCACAACGAACTCATGCCGCGATTTGACAAAAAATCAATGGAATCAACACGCATTGTCCAAGACCTAGATTCAAAAGAGGGTAACCTAGGGAGAGAAAAACGGGACAATACCGGTATCCATGGCAAGAGGAGAGGGTGGGTATCGACTCCACTAGTTGGATTTATGAAAGAGTGGCCGGAAACGGAGGAACGGCGGCGGCCTCCGCAGCCGTTGAGGTGCCTGGAGAGAGAGAGAGAGACACGAGAGAGAGGGGTTGAATGGGTACGGGGAAGTGAAAACTTCCCTGCCCCACCCCATATCCCTTTGTGGGATCTCACAAGCAGTAGTACCGCCCTACGGTGATAGTACCGGCCCGGTTCTACACCGTGGCAGGAGGCCCGGTAGAATCGCTCCAACGGTTGTATCGCGGGCCCAAGCAGTAGTACCGCTTAGTACTAGCACCCAAGCCAGCGGTAGTACCGCACTTGGCAACAACAAGGCAGGAAATAAACACCAAGAGTGTGTCTTATGCAAGATTGTGTTTGGTTAAAAGGCTGGAGACGACAAATCCATCCACAAATCAGGAAACACTCCGATGAAGCCAAGCAAAAAACAAATCAAAAGGTTGGAGTGACCCTGAAAACACAAAAACATGCTTCTCAAAAACAAAATGCCTCGCTAGGAGGGATGGTGGCCGAGGCCACCTATGTTTGCGTCAATTGGTATGACACCACGAAGATTTGAACCTTGGGCCCATGACCAAAACTCGTCTTTGTAGCACAATAACCATAAAAAATGGTGGATGTGAAAGACTTTGATTAGTTTATGCATAATAGGAGGAGGGATAGTTCATTGAGAGAACTAGTCTCCCCCTAAGTCCATGCATACATCTAAACAAGACATAATGATGAGTGTGATGGGGTGTGCACTAAGTCAAGCCACATTGCTCGAATCAATGATATTTAGCTCATGCCTTAACTCGTGAAACCCTGTTTCATCCAATGGCTTTGTGAATATATCTGCAGGCTGTTCCTTGGTATAAAGATGAATAAGATCAATTTCTCCATGCTTGATGTGATCCCGGATGAAGTGATGACGAACCTCAATATGGTTTGTCTTGCAGTGTTGAACCGGGTTGTTGGAGATCTTGATCATGCTTTCATTGTCGCAGTAAATAAGCACTTTGTCACAGTTGACACCATAATCCTTTAAGGTTTGCCCCATCCAAAGAATCTGAGCACAACAGCTTGCAGTGGATACATACTTGGCCTCAGTGGACGAGAGAGAAACACAGTTCTGTTTCTTTGAAGACCAACTTACCAAAGAGCGACCAAGAAATTGGCAACCTTCGGTAGTGGACTTACTTTCCACACGGTCTCCCGCCCAAGCCGAGTCAGTATATCCAATGAGATCAAATGAAGCACCTTTGGGGTACCATAAGCCAAAGTTTGGGGTATGAGCCAAATATCAAAAGTTTCGCTTGACAGCTGCATAGTGACTCTCCTTAGGTGCGGATTGAAATCGAGCACAAATTCCCACACTCAACATGATATCTGGCCTAGATGCACAAAGGGAAAGCAGGGATCCAGTCATGGAGCGATATACATTTTAATACACAACTTTACCATTTGGATCACTGTTGGAAATATGCCCTAGAGGCAATAATAAATTAGTTATTATCATATTTCCTTGTTCATGATAATCGTTTATTATCCATGCTATAATTGTATTGATCGGAGACTTAAATGCATGTGTGGATACATAGACAAAACCATGTCCCTAGTATGCCTCTAATGGACTGGCTCGTTGATCAAAGGATGGTTAAGGTTTCCTAGCCATGGACATCAGATGTCATTTGATAACGGGATCACATCATTAGGAGAATGATGTGATGGACAAGACCCAAACTACAAACGTAGCATATGATCGTGTCAGTTTATTGCTACAGTTTTCTGCATGTCAAGTATATGTTCCTATGACCATGAGATCATGCAACTCACGGATATCGGAGGAGTGCCTTGTGTGTATCAAACGTCGCAACATAACTGGGTGACTATAAAGGTGCTCTACAGGTATCTCCGATGGTGTCTGTTGAGTTGGCATGGATCGAGACTGGGATTTGTTAGTCCGTGTGATGGAGAGGTATCTCAGGGCCCACTCGGTAATGCAACATCAGAATAAGCCTTGCAAGCAATGTGACTAATTGTTAGTTGCGGGATCTTGTATTACGGAACGAGTAAAGAGACTTTCCGGTAACGAGATTGAACTAGGTATGGAGATACCGACGATCGAATCTCGGGCAAGTAACATACCGAAGAACAAAGGGAACGTTATACGGGATTAACTGAATCCTTGACATAGAGGTTCGACCGATAGATCTTCGTAGAATGTGTAGGAACCAATGTGGACGTCCATGTCCCGCCATTGGTTATTGGCCGTAGAGGTGTCTCGGTCATGTCTACATAGTTCTCGAACCCGTAGGGTCTGCACACTTAAGGTTTGGTGACGTTTCGGTAGTATAGAGTTATATATGGTGGTGACCGAAGGATGTTCGGAGTCTCGGATACGATCCAGGACATGACGAGGATCTCCGGAAGAGTCTGGAGATAAAGATTGATATATGTGATAATAGTGTTTTGATCTCTGGAAGAGTTCCAGAATTAACCAGAAGGGGTTCCGGATGTTTACCGAAGTGTTCGGGTACAGCAACACTTTATATGGACCAATGGGGTAAAACCCACGAGGTATTGGAAAGGGCAAAAGGAAGTTTTGCTGCTGCCTTAAGCAGTAAGGCAGTACTACCGCTTGTGAAGCGGTACTACCGCTTGTGCGCGGGACTGCAGGGATCCAAGTTGGACTCTTTTCTTGCGGGCCAAACCGACCTTGTGCGGGCAAAATCGACCTTGTAGAGGTTTTTGCTCCAAGTTTAGACCCCAGGGCTCAACATATAAATAGAGGGGCAGGGCTAGCACACGGGACACAACTTACGGCCACGTGCTACCCGTTCCACCAGTGCTCCTCTAGATCGGTTTTCTACAGCGCTTAGGCGAAGCCCTGCCGGAATTGCGCCACCACCACCATCACCGGAGCGCCGTCACGCTGCCGGTGAACTCTCTCTCCTCTCCACCTCCTCTTGTTGGATCAATATGGTGGAGATCGTCATCAAGCTGCACGTTTGCTGAACGCGGAGGTGCCGTCCGTCCGGCGCTAGATCAGAAGGACCGTGATCAAGATCGCGAGACAGTTCGTGATGAGATCGCGGAACAGATCGTGATGAGTTCGCGGGACAGATCATGATCAAGATCGCGGGAAAGATCGTGATGAGTTCACAGGATGGATCGTGGATCACGGGACGGATCGTGATGAGATCGCGGGACGTTCAGCGATTTGGATCGCGAAGATGTTCGACTACACCAACCGCATTTCTTAACGCTTCCCGCTTAGCGATCTACAAGGGTACGTAGATCCACTCTCCCTCTCGTAGATGCTCATCACCATGGATAGGCTTGCGTGTGCGTAGGAAATTTTTGTTTCCCATACGACGTTCCCCAACAGTGGCATCATGAGCTAGGTTGATGGTTCGATGAGATCTCGAGTAGAACACAAAAGGTTTGTGGGCGTTGATGCTTAGATTGCTTCCTCCCTTGGTCGTATTTTGGTTCAGCGGGATTGTGAGATGAAGCGGCCCGGACCAACATTACTCGTACGCTTACGAGAGACCGGTTCCCTCGACGCAACTTGTTGCCTAGATGGCTTGCGGGTGACAGTTTCTCTCACTTTAGTTGGATCGGATTCGACAAAGGCGGTCCTTGAGAAGGTTGAAAAGCAAACTAGTGTATCACCGTTGTGGTTTATGCCTAGGTGAGAATTGTTCTTGCTAGATACCCGTAGCAGCCACGTAAAACATGCAACAACAATTAGAGGACGTCTAACTTGTTTTTGCAGGGTATGTTGTGATATGATATGGCCAATTACATGATGTGATATATGTGATGTATGAGATGATCATGTGATGTATAGATTATCACGACTTTCATGTCGATGAATACGGCAACCGTCAGGAGCCATAGGGTTGTCTTTAATTATTGTATGACCCGCGTGTCAATCATTAAGCGCTATGTAATGCTTTACTTTATCGCTAAACGGTAGCAATAGTAGTAGAAGCATGCAGGGCGTGACAACCCCGATGGCGACACGTTGATGGAGATCAAGATGATGGAGATCATGGTTTCATGCCGGTGACGATGGAGATCATGCCGGTGCTTTCTAGATGGAGATCAAAAGCACAAGTTCATGGCCATATCATGTCACTTATGATTTGCATGTGATGTTAATCCTTTTTATGCACCTTGTTTTGCTTAGGACGACAGTAGCATTATAAGGTGATCCCTCACTTAATTTCAAGACAAATTGTGTTCTCCCTGAGTGTGCACCATTGCGAAAGTTCGTCGTGTTGAGACACCACGTGATGATCTGGTGTGATAGACTCTACGTTCACATACAACGGGTGCAAGCCAGATTTGCACGTGCAGAATACTCGGGTTAAAATTGATGAGCCTAGCATGTATAGACATGGCCTCGGAACACAAGAGACCGAAAGGTCGAACATGAGTCATATTGTAGATATGATCAACATGATGATGTTCACCATTGCAGCCACCTCACCTCACGTGATGATCGGACTTGAGTTGGTGAATTTGGATCATTTATCACTCGAATGATCTAAGGGGTGTCAATTTGAGTGGGAGGTCTTAAGTAATATGATTAATTGAACTCATTATCATGAACATAGTCAAAGTGTCTTTGCAAATTATGTTGTAGATTACTAGCTCACGCTGTAGCTCCCTTGTATTTTTATATCTTCCTAGAGAAATAGAATTGAAAGATGATGGTAGTAATATTGCGGACTGGGTCCGTGATATCAGGATTGTCCTCATTCCTGCACAGAAGGCTTATGTCCTTAATGCACCGCTCGGTGCGCTACCCCCTCTAGCATCGTCTGTAGATGTTGTGAACATCTGACAGGCACATTTCGATGACTACTTGATAGTTTAGTGCGTCATGCATTACAGCTTAGAATTGAGGCTCCGAAACGTTTTGAACGTCATGGAACATATGAGATGTTCTAGGAGAAGAGATTGTGATCTCAGGCTCGTGCCTGTGTTGCGAGATATGAGATCTCCAACAAGATTCTTTGCCTGTAAGATGAAGGAGAATAGCTCAATTGTTGAGCATGTACCCAGATTGTCTGGGTACTACAATCTCTTGAATCAAGTGGGAGTTGATCTTCCAGATAAGATAGTGATTGATATAGTTCTCCAAGTCACTGTCACTAAAGCTACTAGAACTTAGTGATGAACTATAAAACACCAGGGATAGAAGTATTGATCCCTTAGCTGTTCGCGATGTTTGACACCGCGAAGGTAGACATCAAGAAGGAGCGTCAAGTGTTGATGGTTAATCAAACCACTAGTTTCGAAAAGGGCAAGAGCAAGGAGGGAAACTTCATGGATAGCAAGTCAGTTGCTGCTCTAGTGAAGCAACCCAAAGTTGAACTCAAACCCGAGACTAAGTGCTTCTATTACGAGGTGAGAGGTCGCTGAAGCGGAACAACCCTAGATACTTGGTAGATAAGAAGGCTGGCAACATCGACAGAAGTATATTTGATATACGAGTTATTGATGTGTACCTTGCTAGTACTCCTAGTAGCACCTGGGTATTGGATACCGGTTCGGTTGCTAAATGTTAGTAACTCGAAATAAAAGCTATGGAATAAACAAAGAACTAGCTAAGGGTGAGGTGACGATGTGTGTTGGAAATGTTTCCAAGGTTGATGTGATCAACATCGCACGCTCTCTTTACCTTCAGGATTAGTGACGAACCTAAATGTTATTTGGTGTTTTGCATTGAGCATGAACATGATTAGATCATGTTTGTTGCAATACGATTATTCATTTAAGTCAGAGAATAATGGTTATTCTGTTTACATGAATAATACCTTCAATGGTCATGCACCCAGTGAGAATGGTTTGTTGAAATCTTGATCGTTGTAATACACATGTTCATAACATTGATGTCAAAAGATACAAAGTTAAATAATGATAGTACCACATACTTGTGGCACTGCCACAAAATGTCATATTGGTATAAAGCGCATGAAGAAACTCCATGCTGATGGATATTTGGACTCATTCGATTTCGAATCGGTTAAGACATGCGAACCATGCCTCTTGGGCAAGATGACTAAAGGACCCCGTTGGATGGAGCGGGCTAGTGATTCATTGGAAATGATACATGTTGATGGATGCAATCCAGTGAGTCTTGTAGCGTGCAGCGGATATCGTTATTTTCTTACCTTCACTGATGATTTGAGTAGATGTAGTGTATATTTACTTAATGAAACACAAGTCTGAATCATTTGAAAGGTTCAAGCAAATTCAGAGTGAAGTTTAAGATCATCGTGACAAGAAGATAAAAATAACTGCGATATGATCGTGGAGGTGAATATCCGAGTTACGAGTTTGGCATACAACTTAAGACAATGTGAAATTTGTTTCACAACTAAACGCCACCTGGAACACCATAGTGTGATGGTGTGTCCGGACGTCATAGTCATGCTCTATTGGATATAGTGCGTGCTATGATGTCTCTTATCGTTTTCTACTATAATTTTGGGGTTATGCATTAGAGACAACTACATTCACTTTAAATAGGGCACCATCTAAATCCGTTGAGATGACACCGTGTGAATTATGGTTTGATAGAAACCTAAGCTGTCATTTCTTAATGTTTGGGGCTGCGACACTTGTGTGGAAAAAGTTTTCACCTAATGAGGTCGGACCCAAGGCGGACAAATGCATCTTCATAGAATACCTAAGAACAGTTGGGTGAGCCTTCTATCTCAGATCCGAGTGCAAGGTGTTTATTGCTAAAACTGGGTCCTTTCTCGAGAAAATGTTTCTCTCGAAAGAATTGAGTGGGAGGAAGATAGAACTTGATGAGGTTGTTAAACCTTTGTTCAACCAGAGAGTAGCGCAGCGCAGAAAGATGTTTCTGTGAAGCCTACGTTAGTTGAAGAGGAAGTTAATGATGATGATCATGAAGCTTCAGGATCAAGTTACTATCAAACTTCGTAGGTCGACAAGGATGTGTACTGCTCCTAAGCGGTACGACAACCCTGTCTTGGAGGTCATGTTGTTGGACAACGATGAACCTACGAGCTATGGAGAAGCGATGATGGGCCTGGATTCCGACAAATGGTTGGAGGCCATGAAATCCGAGATAGGATCCATGTATGAGAACCAAGTATAGACTTTGGTAGACTTGCTCATTGGACAGCAGGTGGATGAATACAAATGGATCTTTAAAATGAAGACAGACACTGATGGTAAATGTCACCATTTGTAAAGCTCGACTTGTTGCAAAGATGTTTGTGACAAGTTCAAGGAGTTGACTGCGATGAGACTTTCTCACTCGTAGCGGTGCTAAAGTCTATTGGAATTATGTTAGCAGTTGCTGCATTTTCAATTATGAAATCTGATAGATGGATGTCAAAACATCGTTTCCTTAAACGGTTTACTTGAGGGAAGGTTGTACGTGATACAACCAGAAGGTTTTGTCAGTCCTAAGGATGCTAAAAGGTGTGCAAGCTTCAGTGATCCTTCTATGGACTGAAGCAAGCATCTCGGAGTCGGAATATACGCTTTGATGAGGTGATCAAAGTTTTGAGGTTTATACAAAGTTTATGAGAAACTTGTATTTACAATAAAGTGAGTGGGAGCACTATAGAATTTCTGATAAGTATATGTGGATGACATATTGTTGATCGGAAATAATGTAGAATTTCTGGAAAGCATAAATGGTTGTTTGAAAAGTGATTTTCAAAGGAAGACCTGGATAAAACTACCTAATTGTTGAGTATCAAGATCTATAGAGATAGATCAAGATGCTTGATGAGACTTTCAATGAGTACATACCTTGACAAAGATTTTGAAAGAGTTCAAAATGGATCAGTTAGAAAAAAGAGTTCTCACCTGATTTGTAAGGTGTGAAGTGGAGTGAGACTCAAAGCTCGACCACGGCAGAAGAAAGAGAAAGGACGAACGTCGTCCCCTATGCCTTAGCCATAGGCTCTGTACAGTATGCCATGCTGTGTACCGCACCTGTGTGTGCCTTGCCATGAGTCCGTCAAGGGGTACAAGAGAGATCCAGGAGTGGATCACTGGACAGCGGTCAACATTATCCTTAGTGACTAAAAGAATAAAGGAATTGTTTCTCGATTATGGAGGTGATAAAGGGTTCGTCGTAAGGAGTTACGTCGATGCAAGCTTTAACACTAATCTGGATGACTCGTAGTAGCAATCTGGATACGTATAGTGGAGCAGCCATTTGGAAATAGTACCAAGTGGAGTGTGGTAGCAGTGTTTACGGTCTGACATAGAGATTTGCAAAGTACACACGGATCTGAATATCGCAGACCCGTTGACTATAAGACCTCTCTGACATGCAAAGCATGATCGAGCCCCAGAACTCATTGGTTGTTAGATTCATAACAATGTGAATCACATGGTGATGTGAACTAGATTATTGACTCTAGTGCAAGTGGGAGACTGTTGGAAATATGCCCTAGAGGCAATAATAAATTAGTTATTATCATATTTCCTTGTTCATGATAATCGTTTATTATCCATGCTATAATTGTATTGATCGGAGACTTAAATGCATGTGTGGATACATAGACAAAACCATGTCCCTAGTATGCCTCTAATGGACTGGCTCATTGATCAAAGGATGGTTAAGGTTTCCTAGCCATGGACATGAGATGTCATTTGATAATGGGATCACATCATTAGGAGAATGACGTGATGGACAAGACCCAAACTACAAACGTAGCATATGATCGTGTCAGTTTATTGCTACCGTTTTCTGCATGTCAAGTATATGTTCCTATGACCATTAGATCATGCAACTCACGGATATCGGAGGAGTGCCTTATGTGTATCAAACGTCGCAACGTAACTGGGTGACTATAAAGGTGCTCTACAGGTATCTCCGATGGTGTCTGTTGAGTTGGCATGGATCGAGACTGGGATTTGTTACTCCGTGTGACGGAGAGGTATCTCAGGGCCCACTCGGTAATGCAACATCAGAATAAGCCTTGCAAGCAATGTGACTAATTGTTAGTTGCGGGATCTTGTATTACGGAACGAGTAAAGAGACTTGCCGGTAACGAGATTGAACTAGGTATGGAGATACCGACGATCGAATCTCGGGCAAGTAACATACCGAAGAACAAAGGGAACGTTATACGGGATTAACTGAATCCTTGACATAGAGGTTCGACCGATAGATCTTCGTAGAATGTGTAGGAACCAATGTGGACGTCCAGGTCCCGCCATTGGTTATTGGCTATAGAGGTGTCTTGGTCATGTCTACATAGTTCTCGAACCCGCAGGGTCTGCACACTTAAGGTTTGGTGACGTTTCGGTAGTATAGAGTTATATATGGTGGTGACCGAAGGATGTTCGGAGTCTCGGATATGATCCAGGACATGACGAGGATCTCCGGAAGAGTCTGGAGATAAAGATTGATATATGTGATAATAGTGTTTTGATCTCTGGAAGAGTTCCGGAATTAACCGAAAGGGGTTCCGGATGTTTACCGAAGTGTTCGGGTACAACAACACTTTATATGGACCAATGGGGTAAAACCCACGAGGTATTGGAAAGGGCAAAAGGAAGTTTTGCTACTGCCTTAAGTAGTAAGGCAGTACTACCGCTTGTGAAGCGGTACTACCGCTCAAGCAGTACTACCGTTGGTGAAGGGGTACTACCGCTCAAGCGGTACTACCGCTTGTGAAGCGGTACTACCGCTTGTGCGCGGGACTGCAGGGATCCGAGTTGGACTCTTTTCTTGCGGGCCAAACTGACCTTGTGTGGGCAAAATTGACCTTGTAGAGGTTTTTGCTCCAAGTTTAGACCCCAGGGCTAAACATATAAATAGAGGGGCAGGGCTAGCACACGGGACACAACTTACGACCACGTGCTACCCGTTCCACCGGTGCTCCTCTAGATCGGTTTTCTGCAGCGCTTAGGCGAAGCCCTGCCAGAATTGCTCCACCAACAACCATCACCGGAGCGCCGTCACGCTGTCGGTGAACTCTCTCTCCTCTCCACCTCCTCTTGCTGGATCAAGACGGTGGAGATCGTCATCAAGCTGCACGTGTGCTGAACGCGGAGGTGCCGTCCGTTCGGCGCTAGATCGGAAGGACCGTGATCGAGATCGCGAGACAGTTCGTGATGAGATCACGGAACAGATCGTGATGAGTTCACGGGACAGATCGTGATCAAGATCGCGGGACGAATCGTGATGAGTTCACGGGACGGATCGTGATTGGATCGCGGGACGGATCGTGATGAGATCGCGGGACGTTCGGCGATTTGGATCGCGAAGATGTTCGACTACACCAACCGCGTTTCTTAACACTTCCCGCTTAGAGATCTACAAGGGTACGTAGATCCACTCTCCCTCTCGTAGATGCTCATCACCATGGATAGGCTTGCGTGTGCGTAGGAAATTTTTGTTTCCCATGCGACGTTCCCCAACAATCACTGCCAAGTTGGCATTTGAGATGCATAGGAGTGTTGGCCTTGGGAGGATTGAGATCATCCAACTTGAACCCCTCTTGAGCATGTCTTGAGTGTATTTAGCTTGGTTGATTAAGGTTCCTTGGCTTCATTGCTTGTCTTCGAATCCAAGGAAGAACTTCAACTCTCACATCATGGACATCTCAAACTCTTTGGTCATTAGTGCGGCAAACTCATCATTAAAAGCTTTGTTAGAAGAACCTAAGATAATATCATCTACATATAGTTGGCATATGAACAAGTTCCCATTAACCCTCTTAGTAAAAAGAGTGGGATCGATTTTCT
The DNA here is from genome assembly GCA_022496015.1 of Hordeum marinum. Classification (NCBI taxonomy): domain Eukaryota; kingdom Viridiplantae; phylum Streptophyta; class Magnoliopsida; order Poales; family Poaceae; genus Hordeum; species Hordeum marinum. The sequence goes on along the minus strand of CM039674.1, from coordinate 368,019,612 downwards.
CAATTTCAAACCCACGATCTTGCAACATCTTGGTAAGGTGCTCATACCATGCACGTGGGGCTTGTTTAAGGCCATAGAGTGCCTTATCGAGAATGTATACATGATTGGGGAACTTGGTATCCTCAAACCCCGCGGGTTGCTTGACATATACAAACTCCCTAAGTGGACCATTAAGAAAAGCACTGTTCACATCCATTTGATACAAATTGAAATCATGATAGAGGCATAAGCAAGCAACACGCGAATAGATTCAAGGCGAGCAACAAGAGCAAAAGTTTCACCGTAGTCAATACCCTCGACTTGGCAGTAGCCTTGAGCCACCATTCTTGCCTTGTGATACGTCTCCAACGTATCTATAATTTATGAAGTATTCATGCCATGTTTACAATAATTCTATATGATTTTGGTATGATTTCATTAGAACTAACCCAGACTGACGCTGTTTTCAGCAGAACTACCATGGTGTCGTTTTGTACGAAGAATTTTTTTGGAAAATATAAAAAATACTTGAGCTAAAAGATATCGAAGAAGAGTCCCAAGGGAGTCACAAGCCACCAGGGTATGGCCACCCCCTAGCCATGCCTAGTTGGCTTGTGACCTCCTCGGGAACCTTGTGGACATGGGACCAACACCAAATACTCATATAAATACACAAACCTCCGAAAAGAAACCTAGATCCGGAGTTCCACCACCGCAAGCCTCCAAAGCCACGAAAAAAGAATCAAGAGCCCATTCCGGCACCCTGCCAGAGGGGGAAACCATCACTGGAGGCCATCTTCATCATCCCGGCAGTCTCCATGACGAGGAGGGAGTAGTTCACCCTCGGGCCTGAGGGTATGTACCAGTAGCTATGTGTTTGATCTCTTTATATCGTGTTCTTGAGATGGCACGATCTTGATGTATCGCGAGCTTTATTGATATAGATGAATCATATGGAGTTTTCCCCTCTCTATCTTCTTGTGATGAATTGAGTTTTCCCTTTGAAGTTTTCTTACCGGATTGAGTCTTTAAGTATTTGAGAACACTCGATGTATGTCTTGCGATGGGATATCCGTGGTGACAATGGGATGTTCTATTGATCCACTTGATGTATGATTTGGTGATCAACTTGCAAGTTCCGTGACCTTGGAAATCTATGCATAGGGGTTGGCACATGTATTCGTCTCGAATCTCCGGTAGAAACTTTGGGGCACTCTTTGAAGTTCTTTATGTTGGATTGAACATGATGAATCTGAAATTGTGTGATGCATATCGTATAATCAAGCCCATGGGTACTCGTGGTGACATTGGGGTATCTAGGTGACATTAGGGTTTTGGTTGATGTGTATCTTAAGGTTTTATGTTAGTACGAACTCTAGGGCTGTTCGTGACACTTATAGGGATAGCTCATCAGATTGATCGGAAAAGATAACTTTGAGGTGGTTTCGTACCCTACAATAATTTCTTCGTTAGTTCTCCGCTATTTGTGACTTTGGAGTGAACTCTTTATCGCACGAGAGGTATTTACATATGATTCAACTATGTCAGTATTGTTGAGAGAAATTGCACTAGTGAAAGTATGAACCCTAGGCCTTGTTTTCAAGCATTGCAATACCGTTTGTGCTCACTTTTATCATTAGTTACCTTGCTGTTTTTATATTTTCAGATTACAAAAACCTATATCTACCATCCATATTACACTTGTATCACCATCTCTTTGCCGAACTAGTGCACCTATACAATTTGCCATTGTATTGGGTGTGTTGGGTACATAAGAGATTTCTTGTTTTTGATTGCAGGGTTGTTTGAGAGAGACCATCTTTATCCTACACCTCACACGGATTGATAAACCTTAGGTCATCCACTTGAGGGAAAATTGCCACTATCCTACAAAACTCTACGCTTGGAGGCCCAACACGAGTCTACAAGAAGAAGGTTGCATAGTAGACATCACCTTGTTGCGAATAACTATACCGTTTGTATCTTGCTTGTTCTGAAATATCCATGTGTTTTCGATGACATTGTTCTTTTCCTTTGGTCTTGGCACTAATTGCCACACTTTGTTGCGCTCGAAGTTGTTGAGTTCATCATGCATGGATTCAGCCATTTCGTGTCCTCGAGCGCATCTTGTACCTTGAGGGGTTCAAAACAAGAAACAAACACATGATGTGCACTAAAGTTTGTTAACTAACGTCGAGTAGTTACCCCTCTCTTCAAGCTGCCGTAGATGTTTTCCAACAAATGTTGTTGATGTTGAAGCTTGGCAGCTTTGTTGGCAGCTCGTCTCTCTAAGATCTCCTCCATGGAAAGTTGAGGGACAACATCCTGAGGAGCATCTTCTTGATGATCTTGAGCGCCTTCATGAGCTTGCTCTTGATCTTGGAGAAGGTCTTGATCTTGAGTTTGCTCGGGGATGTGAACTTCATATTGAGCATCACTTGGTGATACATCATCATCATGAGGTTGATATTGCCCTTGATCTTGTTCACGAGATTAAGGGCCTTCATCTTGTTATTTGGAAGCGTGTGGGTCTTGTGTCGGTGATGGTTCCACTTGAGTGGAACATTGTCCTTCTCCTTCGGCCACAAGGGGTTCCTCAACAGGTAGGAAGTGTCCCACACCCATTCTTCTTATGGCTTGCAGAGGAATTTCATCACCTACATCACAAAGACCACTTTGCTCCACTTGGGAGCCATTTTTTCATCAAACTCCACGTTACATTTCTCCTCAATGAGCCCAGTGGACTTATTGAGGATACGGTAAGCATGAGAGTTTGTAGCATAACCAACAAATATGCGCTCTTGAGCTCTAGGTTCAAATTTAGACAAACGAATACCTTTCTTGAGAATGAAACACTTACATCCAAACACCCTAAAGTACTGGAGGTTGGGCTTGTTACCGGTAAGAATTTCATACGGGGTCTTGTTCAAGCCTTTGCGGAGATAGTGCCGATTAGATGCATGACATGCTGTGTTGATGGCTTCGGCCCAGAAGTTGTAAGGAGATTTAAATTCCGCCATCATGGTTCTTGCTGCATCCATCAACGTCCGCTTCTTTGTTTTTGCAACACCATTCTGTTGAGGGGTATAAGGTGCGGAGTGTTGATGCTTAATCCCCTCATCACTAAGAAACTCATTCAAGGTGTAGTTCTTGAACTCGGTGCCATTGTCACTTCCTATCATTAAAATCTTTGCCTCATGTTGATGTTGAGCTTCATTGGCAAAATCGATGACGGTTTGTTAAGTCTCACTCTTCCTCTTGAAGAAGTATACCCATGTTTATCTTGAGTAGTCATCCACGATCACCGAGCAATATTTTCTCCCCCCAAGACTATCAAAAGATGGAGGACCGAAGAGATCCATGTGAAGGATCTCCAAGGGCCTGTTCGAATAGATGGTAGTCGTGGTACGGTGAGCCGTCTCATGTAGCTTTCCTTCAATACATGCGCTGCAAGCTCGACCTTTGGAAAAACTTACATTTGTTAGTCCAAGAACGTGATCCCTTTTGAGAAGACTTTGCAAAGATCTCATATTGACATGGGCAAGTCGGCGATGCCACAACCATCCCACGTCAACTTTAGCCATTAGACAAGTCACTGTCTTAGTGGGTCGCTTTGAGAAGTTAACACATAGAGACCATTCTCGACGTGCCCAACATAAGCTACTTTAAGAGTATTGCTCAACAAAAGGGCCACGGTGTCAACACCAAATAAGGGTAAAAAAACATGAGTGCAAGTTGATGAATAGAAAGTAAATTGTATGCAAGGATCTCAAAAAGCAAGACATTCTCTATGGAGAGATCCGGAGAGATTATCACCTTGCCAAGACTTAGTACCTTTGAAATAGCATCATCACCAAATGGAACTTGAGTGGACACGAATGGATCAGGATGAACGTCCACCACCAAGTCCTTGCTTTTGGTCATATGATTTGTGTTAGGGAACATTGCATGGGAAACAAAAAATTTCCTACGCACACGCAAGATGTATCCATGGTGATGAGCATCTACGAGAGAGAGAGAGAGGATCTACGTACCCTTGTAGATCGCTAAGCGGGAAGCGTTAAGAAACGCGGTTGATGTAGTCAAACATCTTTGCAATCCAAATCGCCGAGCGTCCCGCGATCCAATCACGATCCGTCCCGATCAAGCACCGAACGGACGGCACCTCCGCATTCAGCACACGTACAACTTGATGACGATCTCCACCTTATTGATATAGAAAGAGGGAGCGGAGAGGTAGATGAGTTCTCTGGCAGCGTGACGGCGCTGCGATGATGGTGGTGGAGTAATCTCAGCAGGGCTTCGCCCAAGCACCGCTGAAATCAATCTGGAGGAAGAACTACGAACTAGAGGGTAGGGTTGCACGTGGCTGAAATCTTCTGCCAAAACCCCTAAAACCTCTAGTATATATAAGAGGAAGAGAGGAGGAGGCTTGGCCAAAGGTCCATCCCTAGGAGGCTTTGGCCGAAGTGGATAGGAGAGGAGGAATCCTCCTCCAATCCTAGTAGGACTAGGACTCCTTCCTTTTTTGCCTTTTTCCACCTTTTCTCTTTGGGCTTTTCTTTCCCAGCCGCATGGGCCTCGTGTGGGACTTCCATCAGCCCACTAAGAGCTGGTATTCACTCTCCCACAGCCCATGTAGCCTCTTGGGTCGAAATACCCCTCCCGATGGTTTCCCGGTACACTACCAGCACTCCCGGTACACTACCGATGAGCCCGAAACTTTCCCGGCGACCAAAATAGGACTTCCTATATATAAATCTTTACCTATGAACCATTCCAGAGCTCCTCGTGACGTCCGGGATCTCATCTATGACTCCAAACAACCTTTGGTCACCACTATGCATAACTTTATACTACCGAAACGTCACCAAACCTTTAGTGTGCAGACCCTGCGGGTTCGAGAACTATGTAGACATGACCGAGACACCTCTACGGTCAATAACCAATAGCGGGACCTAGATGCCCATATTGGTTCCTACATATTCTACAAAGATCTTTATCGGTCGAACCTCTATGTCAAAGATTCAGTTAATCTCGTATGATGTTCCCTTTGTTCTTCGGTATGTTACTTGCCCGAGATTCGATCATCGGTATCTCCATACCTAGTTCAACCTCGTTATCGGCAAGTCTCTTTACTCGTTCCGTAATACAAGATACCGTGACTAACACTTAGTCACATTGCTTGCAAGGCTTGTTGTGATGTTGTATTACCGAGTGGGCCCTGAGATACCTCTTCGTCACACGGAGTGACAAATCCCAGTCTTGATCCATGCCAACCCAACAAACACCCTTGGAGATACCTGTAGAGCACCTTTATAGTCACCCAGTTATGTTGCGACGTTTGATACACACAAGGCACTCCTCCGGTGTCCGTGAGTTGCATGGTCATAGGAACATATACTTGACATGCAGAAAAAGGAGCAATAAACTGACATGATCATATGTTATGTTTATAGTTTGGGTATTGACCATCACATCATTCTCCTAATGATGTGACCCCGTTATCAAATGACATCACATGTCAATGGCTAGGAAACCTTGTCCATCTTTGATCAACGAGCTAGTTCACTAGAGGCATACTAGGGACAAAGTGTTGTCTATTTGTCCACACATGTAATGTGTTTCCAATCAATAGAATTATAGCATGGACAATAAACAATTATCATGAACAAGGAATATAATAATAAATACTTTATTTATTGCCTCTAGGGCATTTTCCAACAGTCTCCCACTTGCACTAGAGTCAATAATCTAGTTCACATCACTATGTGATTTACATTGTAATGAATCGAACACCCATGTAGTTTTTGTGTTGATCATGTTTAGCCCTTGGAAGAGGTTTAGTCAACGGGTATGCAACATTCAGATTCATGTGCACTTTGCAAATATTTATGTCCTTTGTCCTCGATGTAATCACGGATGGAGTTGAAGCATCGCTTTATGTGTCTGGTCCTCTTGTGAAACCTTGGTTCCTTGGCCAGAGCAATGGCACCAGTGTTGTCACAGAACAAAGTCATTGGATTCAGTGCACTGGGCACTACTCTAAGATCTGGCATGAACTGCTTCATCCAGACACCTTCCTTCGCCGCCTCTGAGGCTACGATGTACTCCGCTTCACATGTAGAATCGGCTACTACGCTTTGCTTGGAACTGCACCAGCTTACCGCTCCCCCGTTAAGAATAAATACGTATCCGGTTTGTGACTTAGAGTCATCCAGATCAGTGTCAAAGCTTGCATCGACATAACCCTTTACGACGAGCTCTTCATCACCTCCATAAACGAGAAAAATTTCCTTAGTCCTTTTCAGGTGCTTAAGGATATTCTTGACCTCCGCCCAGTGCTCCATTCCAGGATCACTTTGAAACCTTCCGGCCATACTTATGGCAAGGCTAACATCGGGTCTTGTGCACAACACTGCATACATGATAGAGCCTATGGTTGAAGCATATGGGATGACACTCATCTTCTCTCCATCTTCTGTAGTCACTGGGCATTGAGTCTTACTCAACTTCACACCTTGTAACAGAGGCAAGAACCCCTTCTTGGACTGATCCATTTTGTACTTCTTCAAAACTTTATCAAGGTATGTGCTCTGTGAAAGTGCTATTAAGCGTCTTGATCTATCTCTATAGATCTTAATGCCTAATATGAAAGCAGCTTCTCCTAGGTCCTTCATTGAAAAACTCTTGTTCAAATATTCCTCCACGATTTCCAGCATTTCTATATTGTTTCCAATCAGCAATATGTCATCCACATATAATATTAGAAATTCTATAGAGCTCCCACTCACTTTATTGTAAATACAAGCTTCTCCATAAACTTGTATAAACCCAAACGCTTTGATCACCTCATCAAAGTGCTTATTCCAACTCTCAGATGCTTGCACCAGCCCATAAATGGATCGCTGGAGTTTGCAAACTTTGTCAGCATTCTCTGGATCGAAAAAACCTTCTGGTTGCATCATATACAACTCTTCCTCAAGGAAACCATTGAGGAACGCTGTTTTGACATCCATGTGCCAAATTTCATAGTCGAAATAAGCAGCTATTGCCAACATGATTCTGACAGACTTAAGCATCGCTACGGGTGAGAAGGTCTCATCGTAGTCAACTCCTTGAACTTGTGAAAAACCCTTTGCCACAAGTCGAGCTTTATAGACGGTGACATTACCGTCCGCGTCCGTCTTCTTCTTAAAGATCCATTTGTTCTGAATGGCCTTTCGCCCTCCAGGTAATACTTCCAAAGTCCATACTTTGTCTTCATACATGGATCCCATCTCGGATTTCATGGCCTCTAACCATTTCTTGGAATCCGGGCCCATCATCGCTCCTTCATAGCTCGTAGGTTCATTGTTGTCCAACAACATGACCTCCAAGACAGGGTTGCCGTACCACTCAGGAGCAGTACGTGCCCTTGTTGACCTACGAGGTTCAATAGTAACTTGATCCGAAGCTTCATGATCATCATCATTAACTTCCTCTTCAACTGTCGTAGGCTCCATAGAAACATCTTTCTGCGCTGCGCTACTCTCTGGTTGAAGTAACAGTTCAATAACCTCATCAAGCTCTATTTTCCTCCCACTCAATTCTTTCGAGAGAAACTCTTTCTCAAGAAATGTTCCGTTCTTAGCGACAAACACTTTGCCTTCGGATCTAAGATAGAAGGTATACCCGACTGTCTCTTTTGGGTATCCTATGAAGACACATTTCTCCGCTCTGGGTTCCATCTTTTTAGGCTAAAGCTTTTTGACATAAGCATCACATCCCCAAACTTTAAGAAACGACAACTTTGGCCTCTTGCCAAACCATAGTTCATATGGCGTCATCTCAACGGATTTCGATGGTGCCCTATATAAAGTGAATGCAGCTATCTCTAATGCATAATCCCAAAACGATAGTGGCAAATCAACAAGAGACATCATAGAATGCACCATATCTAATAAGGTTCGATTACGATGTTCGGACACACCATTACGCTATGGTGTTCCGGGCGGTGTCAACTGTGAAACAATTCCACACTGTCTTAAGTGACTGCCAAACTCATAACTCAGATATTCACCTCCTCGATCAGATCGCAGGAATTTAATCTTCTTGTTATGATGATTCTCAACTTCACTCTAAAATTGCTTGAACTTTTCAAACGTTTCAGACTTGTGTTTCATTAAGTAAATATACCCATATCTACTTAAGTCATCAGTGAAGGTGAGAAAATAACGATATCCACCATGCGCTGTAACATTCATTGGACCGCACACATCAGTATGTATGATTTCCAATAAGTCACTTGCCCGTTCCATTGTTCCAGAGAATGTCGTTTTAGTCATCTTGCCCATGAGGCATGGTTCGCATGTGTCAAGTGATTCAGTATCAAGTGACTCCAAAAGTCCATTAGCATGGAGCTTCCTCATGCGTTTTACACCAATATGACCTAAACGGCAGTGCCACCAGAAAGTGGTACTATCATTATCAACTCTACATCTTTTGGCATCAATATTTTAAACACGTGTGTCATCACTATCAAGATTCAATATGAATAAACCCCTCACATTGGGTGCATGACCATAAAAGATATTACTCATATAAATAGAACAACCATTATTCTTCGACTTAAATGAGTAACCGTCTTGCAATAAACAAGATCCAGATTTAATGTTCATGCTTAATGCAGGCACTAAATAAGAATTATTCAGGTTCATCACTAATCTCGATGGTAATCAAAGAGAGAGCGTGCCAACGGTGATCACATCAACCTTGGAACCATTTCCCACGCGCATCGTCAGTTCATCCTTTGCCAGCCTTCGTCTATTCTGTAGTTCATGTTTTGAGTTGCAAATGTGAGCAACCGAACCGGTATCAAATATCCAGGCACTACAACTAGAGCTAGTAAGGTACACATCAATAACATGTATATCATATATACCTTGTTTGTTGTTGGCCGCCTTCTTGTCAGCCAGGTACTTGGGGCAGTTCCGCTTCCAGTGACCAGTTCCCTTGCAATGAAGGCACTTAGTTTCTGGCTTGGGTCCAGTCTTGGGCTTCTTTACAGGAGTAGCAACTGCTTTGCCATCCCTTGGTTTTACCCTTGTTTCCCTTGCCCTTGCCATTATTCTTGAAACTAGTGGTTTTATTGACCATCAACACTTGATGTTCTTTCTAGATTTTAGACTCAGCGACTTTTAGCATCGCAAACAGCTCGGCGACTGACTTGTTCATCCCGTGCATGTTATAGTTCATCACAAAGCTCTTGTAACTAGGTGGCAGTGATTGAAGAACTCTGTCAGTGATCGCCTCTGGCGGAAGGGCAATTCCCAACTCCACGAGACGAGTCGAATACCCAGACATTCTGAGTATATGTTTACCGATAGATCCGTTCTCCTCCATTTTGCAAGCATAGAACTTATCGGAGGTCTCATACCTCTTGATCCGGGCTTTCTTTTCAAAGATAAACTTCAACTCCTAGAACATCTCATATGCTCCATGAAGTTCAAAACGTCTTTGAAGTCCCGGTTCTAAGCCATACAATATTGCACACTGAACTATTGAGTAATCTCCAGAACGTGCCTCCCAAGCATTCTTAACTTCTTCGGATGACATGTCTTCTGGTTGGTCACCAAGTGGTGCATCAAGGACATATGATTTATGGAAGCCGTGAGGACAATCCTTAGATTACGGGCCCAATAAACAAAGTTACCTCCATCATATTTCAACTTAGCTTTCTCCAGGAACGCATTAAAATTCAGGGGTGCTACTGCGCGAGCCATTGATCTACAACATAAATATGCAAAGGTTACTTAGACTATTGTTCAAGATAATGAGTTTAGTTAATCAAATTACTAAAGCTCCCACTCAGATTGACATCCCTCAGGTCATCTGAGTGTCACATGATCCAAATTCACCAACTCAATTTCGGATCATCACGTGAGTTGAGGTGGTTTCAAGGGTGAACATCATCATGTTGATCATATCTACTATATGACTCATGTTTGACCTTTCGGTCTCTTGTGTTCCGAGGCCATGTCTGTACATGCTAGGCTCGTCAAGTTAAACCCGAGTGTTCTGCATGTGCAACACTGGCTTGCACCCGTTGTATGTGAACGTAGAGTCTATAACACCCGATCATCACGTGGTGTCTCGACACGACAAACTTTCGCAACGGTGCACACTCGGCGAGAACACAATTCATCTTGAAATTTAAGTGAGGGATCACCTTATAATGCTACCGTCGTCCTAAGCAAAACAAGGTGAATAAAAGTATTAACATCACATGCAAATCATAAGTGACATGATATGGCCATGAACTTGTGCTTTTGATAGCCATCTTGAAAGCATCGGCATGATCTCCATCCTTACCGTCACGACACCATGATCTCCATCATCTTGATCTCCATCAACGTATCGCCATCGGGGTTGTCGCGCCCATCATGCTTCTACTACTATTGCTACCGTTTAGCGATAAAGTAAAGCATTACATAACGCTTAATGATTGACACGCAGGTCATACAAGACAACCCTATGGCTCCTATCGGTTGCCGTACTCATCGACATGCAAGTCATGATATTCTATACAACACATGATCATCTCATACATCACATATATCACATCATGTAGTTGGCCATATCACATCACAACATACCCTGCAAAAACAAGTTAGACGTCCTCTAATTGTTGTTGCATGTTTTATGTGGCTGCTACGGGTATCTAGCAAGAACAATTCTCACCTACGCATAAACCACAACGGTGATACATGAGTTGCTTTTCAACCTTCTCAAGGACCGCCTTTGTCGAATCCGATCCAACTAAAGTAGGACAAACAGGCACCCGCCAGCCATCTTTGTGCAACGAGGTTACACGTCAATTGATGGAACCGGTCTCTCGTAAGCATACGAGTAAGGTTGGTCGGGGCCGCTTCATCCCACAATACCGCTAAACCAAAACACGACCAAGGGAGGAAGCAATCTAAGAATCAACACCCACAAACTCTTTGTGTTCTACTCGAGATCTCATCTACACATAGACCTAGAGTTGATACCACTGTTGGGGAACGTTGCATGCGAAACAAAAAATTTCCTATGCACACGCAAGATCTATCCATGGTGATGAGCATCTACGAGAGAGAGAGAGTGGATCTACGTACCCTTGTAGATCGCTAAGCGGGAAGCGTTAAGAAACACGGTTGATGTAGTCGAACGTCTTCGCGATCCAAATCGCCGAGCGTCCCGCGATCCAATCACGATCCGTCCCGATCAAGCACCGAACGGACGGCACCTCCGCGTTCAGCACACGTATAGCTTGATGACGATCTCCACCTTCTTGATCCAGAAAGAGGGAGCGGAGAGGTAGACGTGTTCTCCGGCAGCGTGACGGTGCTGCGACGATGGTGGTGGAGTAATCTCAGCAGGGCTTCGCTTAAGCACCGCTGAAATCGATCTAGAGGAAGAACTACGAACTAGAGGGTAGGGTTGTACGTGGCTGAAATCTTGTGCCAAAAACCCTAAAACCTCTAGTATATATAAGAGTAAGAGAGGAGGAGGCTTGGCCAAAGGGCCATCCCTAGGAGGCTTCGGCCGAAGTGGATAGGAGAGGAGGAATCCTCCTCCAATCCTAGTAGGACTAGGACTCCTTCCTTTTTTGCCCTTTTCCACCTTTTCTCTTTGGGCTTTTCTTTCCCAGCTGCATGGGCCTCGTGTGGGACTTCCACCAGCCCACTAAGGGCTGGTATTCACTCTCCCACAGCCCATGTAGCCTCTTGGGTCGAAATACCCCTCCCGATGGTCTCCCGGTACACTCCCGGCACTCCCGGTACACTACCGATGAGCCCGAAACTTTTCCGGCGACCAAAATAGGACTTCCTATATATCAATCTTTACGTCCGGACCATTTCGGAGCTCCTCGTGACGTCCAGGATCTCACTCGGGAATCCGAACAACCTTCGGTCACCATCATGCATAACTCTATACTATCGAAACGTCACCAAACCTTAAGTGTGCAGACCCTGCGGGTTCGAGAACTATGTAGACATGACCGAGACACCTCTACAGTCAATAACCAATAGCGGGACCTAGATGCCCATATTGGTTCCTACATATTCTACGAAGATCTTTATCGGTCAAACGTCTATGTCAAGGATTCAGTTAACCCCGTATGATGTTCCCTTTGTTCTTCAGTATGTTACTTGCCCGAGATTCGATCGTCGGTATCTCCATACCTAGTTCAACCTTGTTACCAGCAAGTCTCTTTACTCGTTCCATAATACAAGATCCCGTGACTAACACTTAGTCACATTGCTTCCAAGATCCCGTGACTAACACTTAGTCACATTGCTGCCATCGTTGTCTTCCCTGTTCTCATAAGGACAATCACCCATGAAGTGACTCACATTACCACAACTGTAGCATGTCCTCACACATTGTTTGCCTTTTGATCCACTTGAGTTGTTCTTGAAGAAGTTGGGCTTCGAGTCCTCTTGTTGCCCCAAAACTGCCTTGACGCAAGAGCCATGTGTTGGTGGTAAGCATATTTGGTATGTTTGGGGGCAACTCTCTTCTTATTCTTCTTGCGTGACCTTGGCCTTCAAGGCAAGGTTGGGTGTAGCCTTCTTTGATCGTTAAACATGAGCTAGAGCGTTGTCGGCAGTCTTGTTCAAGATGTTCATAGCAATGAATTCATCCAACACATCACCTGAGGACAAGGAGTGAAAATCTGGCCTTTGACAGATGACTGAGGACATGGATTTGTTGAATGGCATAATGGCCTTGAGGAATTTCTGCTTGATCCAATTGTCATCCACATCTTTGCTTCCAATTGACAAGAGATGTCACTCTCCAATAGAGCTCACGAGGTTCTTCATCTTCGAGCATCACAAATTCATCACACTCATCTAGAAACACTTCAAAGTTTGATCATTAAATGCTCGAGCTGCCCTTGTACATGGACACAATGTGTTCCCAACAATCCTTAGCACAAGTGAAAGGATGTAAGTGAGCTAGATCTTCAACGGGAACAACTGCTTGAAGGATGAACAAGGCAGAGTGGTTGAGTTGATTGTCGGCCTCTTCTCTTGGAGTGAGGTTGTTTGCATCATGATGGTAGTACCCTTGCTCAATGATTCTCCAAAGTTGTGTTGAGATGTGTTTCAAATGAGACTTGATATGAAAAACCCAATTAGCAAAATCATTCTTAACAAGCTTAGGAGGAGGACCGAGATTAACTATATGTGGTGGGTGCACCGGTCCTCCATATACCGCTGGAGGGGGTTACTGAGGCAAAGGTACCTACTCCACTAGTTCCATGAGGTTGCTTATTCTTCTTAGTGCTATCCCCCTCCTTTTCGAAGTGGACATCCGATGACGAGTTAGTGGGATTGACCACTAACAACGGATCGGTAGTAAGTTTGAGACCCTCAAGAAATTCTTTAAACATGGATTTGACCTCAGACATCATGGAAGATTTGAGTGAGTACATGGCCTCATTTAAATGCTCACGTGACACCGTGTTCACACCCACGGCCTCGGGGAGTTCAACCGGTCGCACCTCATCGTCATCCATACTCATCGGGTGGTGAAACCCTTAATAAAGAGATGAGGCTCTAATACCAATTGAAAGGATCAATATGGTTGACCAGAGGAGGGTGAATAGGCAACTACTAGTTTTTAACTTTTCTTTGACAATTTAGGCTTAGCAACAAATTGTTGGGGAACGTCGCATGGGAAACAAAAAATTTCCTACGCTTCACCAAGATCAATCTAGGAGATGAGCATCTACGAGAGGAGAGATCGGATCCACATACCCTTGTATATTGCTAAGCGAAAGCATTAAGAAACGTGGTTGATGTAGTCGAACGTCTATGCGATCCAAATCGCAAGCCATCCCACGAACTCCCGATCAAGTGCCAAACGGACGACACCTCCACGTTCAACACACGTGCAGCTTGATGACGCCTTCACTTCCTCGATCCAGCGAGCGATGGTGAAGTACTAGCTCGAGTCCTTCCGGCAGTATGACGGCATGGTGGCGGTGGTGGAGGGAATGATCCGGCAGGGCTTCACCGTGCACAGTCGAATCAATCTGAAGAAGAACGAGCTTTGAGGGAGGGAGAGGCTCCATTGTAGCTTAAGGTGTCGACAACCCTCCCTCCCCTCACATATATATAGGGGAGAGGAGGAGGGGCCCGACGCCCGAGGATTCTGATATGTCTCCAACATATCTATAATTTATGAAGTATTCATGCCATGTTTACAATAATTCTATATGATTTTATTAGAACTAATCCAGACTGACGTTGTTTTAAGAAGAACTACCATGGTGTCATTTTTTGTGCAGACATAAAAGTTTTCGGAATGGGCTGAATATTTACGATGATTTTTATGGACCAAAAGAGATCCCCGAAGCACAAGAGTTGGGCCAGGAAGTGGACGAGGAGGCCACAAGCCTGTTGGGCGTCCCCCCTAGGTCGCGCCTCTATGGCTTGTGGACTCCTCGAGCACCCCCTTGACGTGAGACCGATGCCAAAAAATTTCTATAAATACAGAAACCTCCGAAAACAAACCTAGATCAGAAGTTCCGCCATCGCAAGTCTCTGTAGCCACGAAAAACCAATCTTGTCCCTCTCCAACGCCCTGCCAGAGGGGGTCACCATCACCGGAGGCTATCTTCATCATCTCGGAGGGGCCATCATCACCATGGAGTCCAAGGACCAGAGGGAGAACCTCTCCCCACCTACGGGGGAGGCCATGGAGGAGGAAGCACAAGGGAAGACCCCCTCCCCCTCTCTCCCGGTGGCGCCGGAGTGCTATCGGGGGAACCATCGCCACGGCGATCGTCTTCATCAACATCACCATCTTCATCACCATCCTCAAATATTTTCAGCGGTCCACTCTCCCGCATCTCTTTGTAATCCCCTACTTCAACATGGTGCTTTATGCCACATATTATGATCCAATGATGTGTTGCCATCCTATGATGTTTTGAGTAGATTTCTTTTCTCTTATGGGTTGATTGATGATCTAGATTGGTTTGAGTTGTATGTTTATTTTTGTGTTGTCCTACGGTGCCTTCCGTGCCATGCGCACATGAAGGATTCTCGCTATAGGGTGTTGCAATAGGTTCATGATTTGCTTATAGTGGGTTGCTTGAGTGATAGAAGCATAAAACCAAGTAAGGGGGTTGTTGCGTATGGGATAAAGGGGACTTGATGCTTTAATGCTATGGTTGGGTTTTACCTTAACGCTCTTTAGTATTTGCGGATGCTTGCTAGAGTTCCAATAAGTGCATATGATCCAAGTAGAGAGAGTATGTTAGCTTATGGCTCTCCCTCATATAAAATTGCAATAATGATTCCCGATCTTGTTAACAATTGCCTAGGACAATTCCGCACACCGATCCATCATTATTCCACACTCGCTATTTGTAATATATTGTGATATATTATAAATTTATGATAATGGTAGCTATTTTTATATTTTAGTTCTTCGATATCATGCAAAGCTATTCTCTTCATACCCACAACGTAGTTTTATTTCTCGTTTCTAGTTGGAAGCAAACGTTCGGCATACGTAGAGTCGTATCAGTGGCAGATAGGACTTGAGAGAATATTGATCTTACCTTTAGCTCCTTGTGGGTTCAACACTCCATACTTATCACTTCCACCTTTGGAAATTTCTACAATGATTCCTTGCACTTGGGGATTATCAAGCTCTTTTATGGCGCCGTTGCCAGGGAGCAATAGTGTGGGGTTGATATTCTCGTGTGTGCTTGTTTGCTTTCTTCACTAAGTAGATTTTGTCTTCCCTTTTTGATATCTTTAGTCGTGGTTCAAACAGACAAAAAAGTAAATAATGAAAAAGACAAAAAGAATTACTTGCCTCTTTTGGCTAATAAGTTTTTCAAAAAGAGAAATGATTGGAAGGTTGCGCATTGGAGAAGTGAGGGTCGACCTTGAACACTTGTGTTCATGCTCATGGAAACAATGTAAATTTTTTCATGGAAGCTTCTAATTTCTTTATCCCATTGTATATGTCCATTATATTATAAAAATAATGTGCCAAGATTTACTTTTAGGATGATTAGATTGCTTGTTTGGTGTGTGAGGTGCAAAAACAGAAACTTTGGCTGTAGTGCGTGAATTTACATTTTTTAATGGAATGCCAAAAGTTTGTAAAATAATTACACAATACGTCTATACAAATTTTTCAATTTTTCCTAATTATTCATAATTTTTGGAGTTATAGAACTAGAAGAAGTTTCCAGATTGCTACAGAGTGTCCTGTTTTTGACAGATTCTGTTTTCTATGCATTGTTCTCTTATTTTGATGAATCTATGGGTTGTATCGGGGGGTATGAACCATGGTGAAGTTGGACTATAGTAGATATAATGCTAATATGAATTTGGAATGAGTTCACAACAGTACTTAAAGTAGCATTTTGCTTTATTATGCTAACGGATCTCACGAGGGTTTTGTTAAGTTTTGTGTGAATGAAATGTTCGAAGATTGTTGTGGGAACAAGCCTGACAGTAGAAGGTAGGTGTACGAAGGGAGAGGGCAGAGTCCTAACTACAACAAGGATGTACACATGGGTGTATGAGTTCAGGATCCTCTCGTGGAGGTAACAGCCCTACGTCTCTCGTGGAGAACAAATCTGGCGAGCCGCTGCATGCTTGACCCAGCGCTGGGGCCGTGAGCGACCGGATCGCTTGCAACAACGAACATCAGGCAAAGTCGACGAATACGGAGTCGACGGCTACCACAACAACACGCCGTAGGAGCTCGCATGGAAGTGCGTAGCCCCGCGGACTGGTAGCGCCTCGACATCGAGAGGTGCTTCCTAAAGCCATGTCGAATCGTCGGCGATGAAGGTGAGCGCTCCGAAATGGATCTCATGGACTAGAGTGAAAACACCACCGGAAGACATGATGAAGGGTGAAAAACGCAACCTCGCCGAAAGTCACTTAGACGCCTGCCCCACGGTGGGCGCCAACTGTCGTGGGAACAAGCCTGGCAGTAGAAGGTAGGGTATGAAGGGAGAGGGTAGAGTCCTAGCTACAGCGAGGATGTACACACAGATGTATGAGTTCAGGCCCCTCTCGTGGAAGTAATAGCCATACGTCTCAGTGCTCTGGAGCTTTGTCGTGTGGAGAATAGTGATTACAATGGTTGCGAACCCTTGTGCCAGAGGGGAGGTGCGGCTTATATAGAGTTCGCTGCCCCTCATAATTACCAGGCATCCAAGGGTCAGATCGTGGGTATAAAGACTAGCGTTACTGGTAACGTACATCATAATGGCTACTAATGACGACTGGCCTAACGCCTGCCTGTTAGCCTCCCGGGGGTGGCTTTTGGTCTTCTGGCATCGACTAGAAGTGAGGTCTTCCGAGTGACAGGTGACTGTCGAGTGGAGGAGAAGCCTCCGAGTGGATTTACTGTCGAGTGACATGAGCTCCATGGAGAATCCAGTCGGAATCTTTCCTGTGATCTTTAAGTCCTCCAATGTGGTGTCCTTAGGTAGGGTATTTAGGTCAGGCCTAGGACCCTACCCTAGGTACATATCCTCATCATTAGCCCCCGAATGGATCAGGGTTCGAGTGGTGAAAGGGGGTATCGATGCTAGTTCAGAACAAGGCACCAAATCTTCCGAATGATATTCGGGGCTTCGACAAAACTTGCGTCGACGGAACTCTTCACCATTTGCCCGGATAGATTGAGACTTGAAAGTGCCCGAGTGAATGTTCAACGTCAATCTTGCTCCGAGTGAACCGAAGGATTCTTTAGAGGTGACGGGTCGGTCTGTCAGGCCCGGATCTCGCGGGATATGAAAATTTGGGAAGCGTGCGCGTCTGCGATGATGACGCCACGACCGGAGTGAGTGGGCGCATTACGCCTCGATTTCCGTGTCGCTCTTTTCGCCATGTATAGGGCATCGTTTGCGGTTGGGATATGCGGGGATCTCGTGGGTCCACCCGTTAGTGAGGTACCCGACGGGATATAAATCCTGAGGTGCCACGGATTGTACAGTACTTTTCCCCACATTTCCTCTCTTCCTCCGCCTCCCTTGCCTCCAGCGCTCCGCTCCGCTCTGCTCTGACGAGCTCTGCCGCCGCAATGACCAAGGGAACCATGGAGAAGTTGGAGCGCGCCAAGAAGGGAGCTGCGAAGGGCAAATCTAAGAAGCCCTCGACCGCCCGGTTCACCGCGCCGTCGGGGTGGATCCATGGGGATTTTCTCCCCTCGGTGGTCACCCGTGCGGACGTCGAGAACCTTGTCATCAATGGGCTCGTGGCGGACGGCGCCTGGAGGCTGCCGGAGGGAGAGCGCGAGCCGGAGCCGCACGAAGGGGAGCGGGTTCTTCTCCTCTCCCATGTCGAAAGAGGTTTTTCCATGCCTCCTCATCCGTTCTTTAGAGGGGGTTTGAACTTCTTCGGAGCTCGGCTCCACCACTTTCCACCGAATGCCATCTCGTACTTGTCCGCTTTCATCACCTTGTGTAAGTGCTTCCTGGGATGCTCTCCCCACTTGGGATTGTTCACGCACATTTTCACTGTTAGATCACAGATTGTAAAGAAAGCCCTCCCTGAGGATGGAAAGACTCATGTAGTGGAGCTGTGTGGAGGTCTAGGAATTAAAAAGAGATCTCGTAGTTATTTTCCTTCCATGACCTTTCCTGAATCTGATAGAGGCTGGCAGTCAACATGGTTTTATTGCAAAGATGTTGCTTCTCCCAATACGTCGACTGGCCTTTCCCCTTTAACATCTGATCGCCCTGCTGTCCCCAAGTCCTTAAAAGTGTCGGATGGAGAAAAAGTCCAAGTGGGGATCTTGGTGGACGCTGTAGTGAAACTTCTTCATGGCGGAGTGACTGGCATGGATCTTCTGGAGACATTCCTCAGCCGACGGATCCAGCCGCTCCAGGCCAGGGACCACACTATGTGGCATTATGGAGGCCCCGGGGACTCGACCCGGACGCATCCAGAAGAGGTTTCGTAGGCAACTGTCGAGCAGTGGCTTCGCAGTATCACCGGAGCTTGCGACAATCCCTTGGGAGCCAAGAGGATCCAACCTTACTCAACCGAAAATCCGCTAAAGAATCTGGTAAATAAGACCTTGTCGACTGATACACCATATTGTCGAGTGTTTGATTAACTATTCGACTGACTTCATTGTTTGAACCATGTAGGAGTGGACGCACATGTATATGCCCGTGCCCAATGGGAACCAGCCTGAAGATGGTGGGGAGAGCGAGGGCGACAGCATGGACGTCGACGACTCTTATGACAGTGATGAAGAATATGAAGACTCGGGTGAGAACGAGGAGGAAGTCGAGTCTCCTCCCCGCACCGAGCGCTGCTCCAAGTCTCGTCAAGATCCTGCAACCGTTGCGGACAAGGCCTCGGCTCCGAGTGAAAAGAACCCGAAGCGGAGCCGACCCTCGGCCATCGAATCAAGTGAGCGACTGGCGAAGCAACCCAATCCCAACGCAGCAAAACCTTGCAAAGCTCTGCCCCTAATGAAGATGGTTGTGCCTGTCATCTCCACGTAAGTGTTTACTTTCAACTCTCGATGTCGATTGTGACTTTGAACTCTTGTTGACTGAGTGTCATTGGATCTACCAGAGCTCCTACCTTAGTGACGTCACCTCCACGGGACGAAGAGGAGGCAATGGATGTAGACACTGATGACGCGGCCACTTCCCACAGAGGTAAACAAATCTTTACCTAGTTCTGCTTCTCGAATGTGATTCGTCGATTGCAAGTGTTAACGTTGCCGATTGATATTTGCAGAAATTATTCAACTGGAAGATGATGAGGAACTGCCTCGAAGTACGAGATGTGAAGGTGAGACCTTAATCACCGTGCGCATACGCACCCAAAGAACTCCGTCAGCACAGACGCCTCAGCGGTCGACTGTTGGATCCTCCCAAGGGATAAGCGACTCGACACGTGTCAGAGCCGATCCAGCGGTGCCTCTGTCGAGTGCTCCACCAGCTGCCTCAACTATCATGACGTCGACTCCAACTGAACCAGCTCAGACCACTTCGACTGCTCTAGCCACTACGCTGATCCCGCCGGTGACTGCTTTTCCTCTGCACCGCGTCCCGGAAGATCAAACCGGGGCTGCAAAGGAGGCTATGATCCAGGCAGAGCAGATGATGCTGCGCACCAAGGAGGCATACAAAGCCAGCAAGTTGACTTACGATGCCAGCATAGCGCTTCGCACCAATGTCCGAGTAAGTTCGATTGTAAGTACATTTCCGATTGAATTCTTGTCTTCTTTGATCGTACACCCACTGGGTGTTTGCTTTCCGCTTGAAGAACATTTGAAAGTTTTCCACTCGAATAAAGGTCTTAATCGAGTAGGTTTTGGTCCAGTGGGGGCATGCTGAGTGCACCCACTGGTGTAGTCCCCGAGACCGCTGCCGAGTGCTTGCACTGACAGGGGTCTGAGAGTTCAACGTATGTGGAATACGTTTTTGTTGCTCGACATGTTGAGCAAAGTTTTGTCCTTGCCGTCCCACACCAAAGCTACCTTGTAGGTTTCATGGACATCATTCATCAACCATGATATGACGCTACTTCAGGGTAGTGGGGCAGTGGTCACTCGACGGATCGAGAGTTAGCATGTCCAGTGGGGGCACTCTGAGTGCACCCACTGGGTGTAGTCCCCGAGACCACTGTCGAGTGCTTGCACTGACAGGGGTCTATAAAGAGATGATATTCATATGCTTGCGCATGTTTTTTTCTCTGTCGCTCAACGGATCGAGAGTTAGCAGATCCAGTGGGGGTACGCTAAGTGCACCCACTGGGTGTAGTCCCAGAGACCGC
The DNA here is from genome assembly GCA_022496015.1 of Hordeum marinum. Taxonomy (NCBI): domain Eukaryota; kingdom Viridiplantae; phylum Streptophyta; class Magnoliopsida; order Poales; family Poaceae; genus Hordeum; species Hordeum marinum. The sequence goes on along the minus strand of CM039674.1, from coordinate 367,998,817 downwards.
CGTCGAGTGCTTGCACTGGCGGGGGTCTGATAGAGCCCGTCGAATGCTCAGACAAGGCAAAGCTTGTCGAATGTTTTAAGAACCAGTGAGGGAACACCGAGTGCACCCACTCGGTGTAGTCCCCGAGGCTACTGTTGATCGTAGACGATGAAGAGTAGTCTTAAAAACTTGAACTCAGGGCTTCTTCCGTACGCGGAGTATGATTCTCACCGACATGTTGAGTGTACTTTATTTTTCTTAACCGTTCCCACACCGAGGCTACCTCGTAGGTTTCATGGATATCATTTCATCAACCATGATATGACGCTACAAAGGAGCAACGTGGGGTTGACGGATCACTCGATGGATCGAGCGTTAGCAGTTCCAGTGGGGGCACTCTGAGTGCACCCACTAGGTGTAGTCCGTGAGACCACTATGGAGTGCTTGCACTGGCGGGGGTCTGATAGGAACCATTTTGAAATCTGGGTTGTTTATGGTACACAGAGTACACATGCCACTCGACATGTCGGGTGGACTTTTGCTTGAGTTCCTCTTCCCCTAAACGTAGGTTTTATGGACATCATTTCATCAACCATGATATGATGTTGCTTCAGGGTAGTGGGGCTGGGCGGGGCACACCACTCAGCCGACTGTTTTTGACCTTCTGCACTCGGGAGTGTAGGTATTTCTTGTCGACTGGATTTCTTTCTTTGTTGATTTCAGAGAGGTTGCGAACTTGGCACGCAGTGCAAGGACCTTGAAGATGAAAGGAACCGGTTGCGAGTGGACTTGGAGGTCTCCAACAGCAGTTTGGAGCGAGTGCGGATTGAACTGAAAACTCCGGCAGGTAACTTCTGTCGACCCAATGCATTCTTGTCCTCACTGTCCATGCTTTGAACCGAGTGTTTTCACTCGAATAGATGTACGCGATGAAAATCGTCAACTCCAAGCACGACTCAACAATGCTGTTTCTTGAGATACCATGAAGAAAGCGTTGGAGGACAAGGACAAGGCGCTTGCTGATGCCCAATGGGTGGCGAGCGAAAAGACTAAAGCTGCTGATCAGAAGCTGGCCGCTGCCAAGAAGATGGAGGTGGAAAATTCTAAGCTGAAGTAGGAGCGGGTGGAGCTCATCAAGAAAACTAAGCAGCTAACCAAGAGGAGCAATGGCTTGGAGAAGCACTTGGGGGAGTTCGCTAGGAAGATGTACATCATGCTCGACGGTGAGTATCTCTGTCGACTGAACTTCATAAAGTCTTTGCCGACTGTATCTTATTAATCCTCCTCCCATTCCTTATCTCCAACAGAATTTTTCCAGGACTTTGAAAAACAAACTAAAGAGATTGAGCCCAACTTGGATCCCACCAAGTCACTAGTTGGAGATGCAGTATCCATGAACATGTTCCGACTCAACGTCAGGCTCCAAGGTGTCCAAGCATATGTCCTCCGACTGAAAACAACGATGGAGAAGATCGACAAGGAACTGTGGCCCGAGGACACTCTCTAGCTTGACCTTACATCCATGATGGCGCGCCTTAACGACCTTCCCAATCGAGTGTAGGCCTGAAAGAAATCTATTGCCCACTGCGGAGCTGACGTGGCGCTCTCCCTTGTAAGGGTCCATTGCAAGGAGGCAAGGGAGGAAAAGTTGAAGGAACTCCGAGTGATGAATACGAAGAAACATCAATTTGAAGATTTCATGGAGACCTTCATCGATGCAGCCACAAGGATCGCATATGGAATCGACTTGGAGACATTCGTCGAGCCAGCCAGCCCGTCGGGTGCTTGAGAAACTTGGTCTTTGAGAAAAAACTTTATTTGCCTCGGTATGCCGAGTGGAATTGTATTAGCTTTAAAACTTCATTCAGGTCTTAAGCCTGAGCACGTTTGTTTGCTCACGAAACATTTCCCGCGATGCAACTTTTGAATTTATCTGCATTTGGCTTTCAATCGCTTGTTTGACTGAATTTGTTTTTTGACTTAGGCGAAAACTGGTTCGCAGCTAAGCATCTGAGTGTGAGGGTTGCTCAACACTTGGAATAATTTCAAACCTAGGCGAAGACTGATTCACAGCTAGGACGTCGAGTGGATGGACTATTATACACTCGGCACGGTTTTTTACTTAGGCAAAAGCATGTTCGTAGCTAAGCCCCGGGTGTGAGGATTGCTCAACACTCGAAGTATTTTCGAACCTAGGTGAAGATTGATTCACAGCTAGGACGTCGAGTGGATGGACTACTATCAACTTGGCAGTGTTTTTAACTTAGGCGAAAGCATGTTCGCAGCTAAGCCCCCGGGTGTGAGGATTGCTCAACAGACGGAGTAGTTTTGAACTTAGGCGAAGACTGGTTCGCAACTAAGTCACCGAGTGAATGGACTGCTATCCACTTGGCAAAGTTTATAACTTAGGTGAAAGCATGTTCGCAGCTAACCCCCCGAGCGTGAGGATTGCTTAACACTCGGCAGGGTTTTTAACTTAGGCGAAAGCATGTTTGCAGCTAAGCCCTCGAGTGTGAGGATTGCTCAACACTCAGAGTGACCCCGAACGAGAAATTACTTGACCGGAGTCGACGAAAAGGATGCAGAAGCCACATTTGTATACATGACATGTTCTGAAATATCTTTATTTCATCAAAACCACTCGGTTCCTAAGTATAGAAACGTCGGAGCAGATATGCGTTCCAGGCTCGCGGTTCGTCCATCTGCTTCTTGAGGTTGTACATGTGATAAGCTCTGTTGTTCAACACCTTGGTGACGATGAAGGGACCCTCCCATGCCGAAGTGAGCTTGTGAGGACGTTGTTGATCCACTCAGAGCACCAAATCTCCCTCATGAAATAACCGACTCTTGACATTCTTCGCATGGAATCACCTCAAATCTTGCTGATACGTTGTGGTCTGGATCAGGGACATCTCCTGCTCTTCCTCTAGGAGGTTGACGCCATCCTGCCTGGCTTGTTCAGCTTCGGCTTCAGAATAAAGTTCCACTTGGGGAGAATTGTGAAACAAATCACTCGGCAGTACAACTTCGGCTCCATAGACCAGGAAAAAAGGGGTCCGACAAGTCGACCGATTAGGTGTTGTTCTTAGGCCCCACAAAACAGATGGCAACTCTGTCACCCAGGCTCCAGCGGCATGATCCAAGTCACGCATGAGGCAAGGGTTCAAACCTTGAAGGATGAGGCCATTAGCTCGCTCGAATTGACCATTAGTTTGGGGATGTGCGTCAGACGCATAATCCACCCGAGTGCCTTGAGAGGTGCAGAAGTTTCTGAATTCTTTCGAGTCAAAGTTAGTGCCATTATCTGTGATATTGCTATGAGGAATGCCGTACCATAAGATTATTTCCCTCATGAATCTAACCACCGTGCGAGAGTTCAACTTTTTTATCGGCTTGGCCTCTATCCACTTTGTAAACTTGTTGACCGTGATTAGCAAATGAGTGAATCCGCCTTTTCTAGTCCGAAAGGGACCAACCATGTCTAGTCCCCAAACAACAAACGGCCAAGCGAGGGGGATTGTCTTCAAAGCAGACGCCGGCTTGTGGGACAAGTTTGCATAGAACTGGCACCCTTCACAATGATCGACAATGTCTTTAGCCATTTCATTAGCCCGTGGCCAGAAGAAACTAGCTCGGTAAGCTTTAGCAATGATTGTCCGCAAGGACGCATGATGGTCGCAAGTTCCCGAGTGGATTTCATCCAAAATCACCCGACCTTCTTCTGGGGAAATACAATGCTGCGTTACGCCAGTCGCGCTTTCTGTGAACAGCTGATCTCCCATCACAGTAAAAGCTTTTGACCTGCACACAATCTGTCGTGCTTCTGTCTCATCTTCAGGGAGTTCTTGTCTATGGATATATGCAATATAGGGCACCATCCAATCGGGAATGACGACCAGAATCTCCATCACTAAATCAATCACTGCAGGGACATCGACTTCAGTCGGATCGATGGAGCTCATAGCTTGCGGGGGCTCTTCGGTGAAAGGATCTTCCTGTACTGAAGGAGTATGGTGATGTTCTAAAAACCCATTGCTAGGGACAGGTCGTCGAGTGGATCCAATCTTTGCTAGCTCATCAGCTACTTGATTCTTCACCCGAGGAACATGATAAAGTTCCAGACCTTCAAACTTCTTCTCAAGCTTCCTAACAGCACTGCAGTATCCAGTCATGGCGGGGTTTCAAATGTCCCACTCTTTCATCACTTGATTGACCACCACATCTGAGTTGTCATAAACCATCAAGCGTTTGATGCCGAGTGAGATAGCCATGCACAACCCATACAAAAGTGCTTCATATTCTGCGTCATTGTTGGAGGAATCGAAGTGGATTTGCAAGACGTAACTGAGTTTGTCGCCCTTCGGAGATATCAAGACCATGCTAGCACCAGACCCATTCAACATTTTAGAGCCGTCAAAGAACATGGTCTAGTGTGCCAAGTGAACCTGGATTGGTTGCTGCTGTTCAATCCACTCGGCTATAAAATCTGCAAGTGCCTGAGACTTGATCGCTTTCTTAGCTTCAAACTTGATGTCAAAGTATAGGAGCTCGATTGCCCACTTAGCCACTCGACCACTTGCGTCCCGATTGTTGAGAATCTCGGATAACGGAGCATCACTGATGACTGAAATCGAGTGGTCTTGAAAATAATGTGCCACCTTCTTTGCTGACAGGTAAATACCATAAACCAGCTTCTGGTAATGTGGATATCTTTGTTTCGAGGGGGTCAAAACTTCAGACACATAATAGACTGGGCGTTGGACTTTGTAAGCCTTGCCCTCCTCTTCCCGCTCGACGGTTAACACAATACTGACGACCTGATTAGAGGTCGCGATGTACAGGAGTAATGGCTCTTTGGTGCGAGGAGCAGCAAGCATCGGCTGGGTGGACAACAGGTTTTTGATCTCAACAAACGCTACTTCGGCCTCTGGAGTCCACTCGAACGTATCTGACTTCTTCACCAGTCGGTATAAAGGCAATGCCTTCTCACCGAGACGAGAAACGAATCGACTCAAGGCTGCCAAGCAACTCGTGAGCTTCTGAACATCGTGCACTCGCACGGGAGTCTTCATTCGGGTAATGGCGTTGATTTTCTTAGGGTTGCCATCAATCCCTCGTTCGGAAACAAGGAAACCGAGTAACTTGCCGCCAGGGACACCGAAGGTACACTGAGCCGTATTCAGCTTTATATCGTATCTCCTCAGATTGGTGAATGTTTCGGCCAAGTCAGCCAGTAGGTCGGAACCTTTGCGGGACTTGACAACAATATCATCCATGTATGCCTCGACATTCCGAGGGATCTGGTCAAGTAAACACTTCTGAATCATGCGCGTGAAAGTAGTGCCGACATTTTTCAAACCGAATGACATGGTGATGTAGCAGAAACACCCGAATGGGGTGATGAAGGCTGTTTTTATTTCATCTGGGCTAAACAGACGAATCTGATGGTACCCAGAGTAAGCATCTAGAAACGATAAACGCTCGCATCCCGTAGTCGAGTCAACAATTTGATCTATGCGGGGAAGCGGAAAATGATCCTTCGGGCATGCCTGATTGATATGCTTGAAGTCAATACACATACGTAGCGACTTGTCCTTCTTGGGAACCATGAAAACATTCGAGAGCCACTCGGAGTGGTAAATCTCCCGAATGAACTTGGCTTGCAATAGATGAGCCACCTCTTCACCGATTGCTTTATGCTTTTCTGCCGCCGATCGAGGCAAATGCTCCTTGACGGGTTTGGCCTTCGGATCAACTCTTAGTTGGTGCTCAGCCAGCTCCCTGGGAACCGCCGGCATTTCAGCAGGCTTCCATGCAAAGATATCCTAGTTCTCACGGTGGAACTGGATGAGCTCGGCTTCCTATTTGCTGTCGAGTGTTGATGATATGTTGGTCGGAGCGGCAGTTAAAGTTGTCGGGTGAATGTGCACTTTCTTCACTTCCCCTACCGACCGAAATGCTGACTCGGAAGCAGGCTTCTTAGCACTCGGCAAATCAGTAGGGTGAGTGCTCTTCTTGTACTCTTCAAGATCGACCATGGCCATCTGGTGATCAGCAATCATGGATCCTTGCTGGAGGCACTCTTCGGCCCGCTGTCGATTGCCAGTGCTCGTGATCACACCCTTAGGACCTGACATTTTCAACTTGAGATACATGTAACATGGACGGGCCATGAAACGAGCATACGCGGGACGACCCAGAATGGCGTGATAAGCGCTCTGGAAATCCACGACTTCAGACGTCAACTTTTCCTTTCGAAAATTTCTATCTGTTCCGAATTTCACATCCAATGCAATCTGGCCGAGTGACTTGGCCTTCTTCCCGGGGATGACTCCGTGAAATTGCATGTTGCTCTCACTCAGCGGGGACATCGGAATGCCCATCCCTTTAAGGGTGTCTACATAGAGGATGTTCAGACCATTGCCATCGTCCATGAGGACCTTTCGGAGTCGAGTGCCCCCTAGAACCAGATCCACCACCAAAGTCTGTCGGCTGGGAGTGGCCACATGAGCCGGATGATCTGTTTGGTCAAATGTGACAGCATACTGCGACCACTTGAGGTAGGTGGGGGTGGTAGGGACAGCCATGTTGACTTATCTGTTGATGACCTTCGGACAACTCTTGCTTTCGACATCAGCAAAAATCATTAGTGTAGCGGTGACATACGGAAACATTTCTTTGTCTTCATCATCCTTCTCAGGAGTCTTCTCACTCGATGGAGTCTCTTTGAACTGCTGAATGAGCAGCCGACACTGCCAAGTGGTATGCTTGGGCAATATCAAGTTGCACTCGTCATCTTTCCTCGTGTGAATTGCACACGGTAAATCCAGGACATCGGTTCCCGACTGATTCTTTCCTTTCTTGGGGGCAAACCAACCTTTGTCCTTCCCCCTATTATTTCCTTGGGCCGCTAGAGCAGCCGCCTCTGCCTGAGCAGGGCCTTCAGCCTTCCGCTTCTGCTTCCGACTGGAATTGTCGTCGGCTTCGTTGTCGACCTCCTTTCCTTTGCCGCCATGGAGGTGGTCTTCCTCTTTGCCATTGGTGTACCGAGTGGCGATTTCCATCATCTTGCTCGACGATATATTGCCTGTTCGACCGAACTTCAAGTAAAGGTCTTTGTATTTACACCAGCCTTGAAAGCACAAATAGCCTAATGTTCGGAAACATTTTCCATTGTGTGATGTAGAGTGAACCAGCGCTGAATGTAATCCCTCAAGGTCTCATTGGGCTTCTGAACACAATGCTGCAAGTCAACCAGCCCGACAGGACGCTTGCAAGTGCCCTCAAAAATTCTGACGAACACTCGGGCGAGATCTTCCCAGCAATATATACTGGATGGAGCCAAGCGATTTAGCCATGCATGAGCCAAACCATCTAACATTAAAGATAAATGTTTCATTGCAACATTATCATTGCCACCACCAATCTGGACTGCCACTCGGTAATCATCCAACCAAGTCTCCGGCTTTGACTCGCCAGAGAACTTCCCGATCCCAGCTGCCAACCTGAAGTTGGGGGGAATCTCTACAGAACTTATGGTCCTGCTGAAGCACTCGGGGCCAGAAATAACAGCTGTGCTACCACTCGGAAAATCTCTATCCAGACTATCTCTATGAGCTCTGCCTCTGTTGATCCGCCTCCGAGTGAGGAGATCATGAGCGTCAAACCCTGCATTCTGCTCATCACCGAACTAGCGCCTTTCGTCCTGGTGTCGGGGCACGTGCGGACCATCCTACAAAGGAGTGGGCACTCGACGATGGTCATCATGGTGAAACTGATCTCTGAGCTGATCTTCACGAAAACCTCCGCGCCTTCGGCACAAGGGCGATCCAGGGCTATGTGCTGACTGAACAATCTCCACCCTGGGTGAGTTACTGTGCATCCTGTTGCGCGACTGTGAGACAACAGAATTCTGACACTGTGCTGCATCTAGCAATGCTCTGATCTACATCAACCCTCTACTAGCCTCGGACCGCAAAGGCTGAATGGAATCTGCTATCCTAGCAGTAGCTGCAACATTTAATACAGGAGTACGGTATACATCCACATTGTTGTGAGATCCAGTCGGAAATAGCTGTCGCTGACGTCGACTGGAAACTGGTGGATGCTAGCGAGTGCGCTCGTTGAGTTCTCTCTGAAGCTCTTCAAGCTGTATGTGCGTGGCCTTCAAGGCTTGGGCTTCGGCGTTCGTACCGATGATGGGAGTATGGAGGACTTCCCCATCGCGACGTGGCTGTTCACTCGACGGTTCGCAAACTTCCCGCCTGCCATGGTCGAAGCCTGGCAGCGGGCTTTGATGAGAACCAGTCATCAGGACCTCCGCAGCGGGATTGTAGCTCTCGCACTCGGAAGGGATGTCAGACTGATCGGAGTCCGAGTCGAATACGCCATGAAGGGACTCGGCGGGCTCGATCGCCACAATCTACGGAGAAGAAATCTGGCGACCCGCTGCATGCTTGACCCAGAGCTGGAGCCGTGAGCGACCGGATCGCTTGCAACAACGAACAGCGGGCAAAGTCGATGAATACAAAGTCGACGACTACCACAACAACACGCCGCAGGAGCTCACGCGGAAGTGCGCAGCCCCGCGAACTGGTAGCACCTCGATATCGAGAGGCACTTCCTGAAGCCATGCTTAATCATCAGCGATGAAGGTGAGTGCTCCAAAATGGATCTCGTGGCCCAGAGTGAAAACACCGCCAGAAGACATGATGAAGGGTGAAAAATGCAACCTCGCCGGAAGTCGCTTAGACGCCTGCCCCACGGTGGGCGGCAACTATCGTGGGAACAAGCCTAACAGTAGAAGGTAGGGGTACGAAGGGAGAGGGTAGAGTCCTAGCTACGACGAGGATGTACACACGGATGTATGAGTTCAGGCCCCTCTCGTGGAGGTAACAACCCTACGTCTCAGTGCTCTCGAGCTTTGTTGTGTGCAGAATAGTGATTACAATGGTTGCGAACCCTTGTGCCAAAGGGGAGGGGCAAATTATATAGAGTTCACTGCCCCTCATAATTACCGGGCATCCAAGGGTCCGATCGTGGGTATAAAGACTAGCATTACTGGTAACGTATATCATAATGGCTACTAATGATGACTGGCCTAACACCTGCTTGTTAGCCTCCTGGGGATGGCTTCTGGTCTTCTGGTGTCGTCTGGAAGTGAGGTCTTCCGAGTGATAGGTGACTGTCAATTGGAGGAGAAGCCTTCGAGTGGATTTACTATCAAGTGACTTGAGCTCCATGGAGAATCCCGTCAAAATCTTTCCTGTGATCTTTAAGTCCTCTGATGTGGTGTCCTTGGGTAGGGTATGTAGGTCAGTCCTAGAACCCTACCCTAGGTACACATCCTCGTCAAAGATCGAGGAGGTATCGATATAAGAAGAATACGGAGCGACAAGAGTTCAAGCTTGGGGATTCCCAAGGCACCCCAGGTAAATATTTCAAGGAATACTCAAGCTCCTAAGCTTGGGGATGCCCCGGAAGGCATCCCATCTTTCGTCTTCAACATTATCGGTATATCTTACTTGGAGCTATATTTTTATTCGTCACATAATATGAGTTTTTCTTGGAGCATCATTTTATTTTGTTTTTATCTGTTAGGTGTTATTCATAATCTTTTTTTTCAATAGAAAGTTCCAAGAACGCCTTAGAATGCTTGCATTGCATGTTTTGATATGTGCTCGGTAAAAACAGAAACTTCTATTGTAGTGTTTGAATTTTCATATGTTTCTGGAATGTGGAAAGTTTCTGAAATTAGTACACAGTGTTGTCATATAAATTCCTTAGTATTTCCAAAATTTTCATGATTTTTAGAGGTAAAGAAGTGCACTGATTTAATAAATTGCATCAGACTATTGTGTTTAGACAGATTGCTGTCATAGTTTTGTTATCTACTTATCCTATAGTTTCTATAGCCTATATTGGTAGATATAAATTGAGGAAATGATAGTATAAAGTACATAATGTTTGAAAATTATTGTGCAACTTGCCTTGGCAGTACATGAAGTGTTGATTTGTTCTTATGTGTACTAACCTATCTCATGAGTTCTTTTTGAGTTTTGTGTGGATGAAGTTTTTGAGAATAGGTGAAACCAGGATATGAGAGGATTGAACGAGATACAAAAGCTCAAGATTGGAGATTCCCAAGGCAACCCACATAAATATTTCAAGAACTCTCAAGCATCTCAGCTTGGGGATCCTACGCATCCCACCTCTCTTCGTCAACTATTGGTTAGCCTATGTTGAGCCTAAATTTTTATTCGTTCACATGATGTGTGCTATTATTGTATTGCCATTTTATTTAGTTTTCCGTGTCAATAAAATCATTGTATCTGAAATTTTGAATAAGAGAGATTCCTCACATGGCCATTGAACTAATTGACTATGCATTGATCTTCACTTATATCTTTCTGGAGTAGTTTGTCATTCACTCTCGTGCTTCACTTATATCCTATGAGTAAATAGTTGAATGAATTGAATATCGTAAATTTTAAATTAAATATGCTTCATATACTTATCCCATGGGGAGTAATGACTTCACACCCAATAAGTATAGGGGGTAAAATTTTGTTGAAAGTTAGCAAACACCGCATTGGTCACTTGAACAATTCATGAAAGAATATTGAAGGAAGAGAGATTCCACATATAAATTTACAAGCTTGGACATATTCTATGATTGTGAGATATTTAATTATTTTCAAACTCGAGCAAATTAGTTGAAATTAGACAAGGAAGACAACTTAATGAGTTATGTTTGGGTATATTTGTGTAGAAGTTATATTGTTATGGATCTTCCAACATGTGGTGCTTGCTTCCACCTCATAATAGCCAAACTTTTCGCACCAAATAGAAATACTACTTGTGCATCCAAACACCCTTAAACCATTTTTGCCATGAGAGTCCACTATACATACCTATGGATTGAGTAAGATCCTTCAAGTAAGTTGTCATCCGTGCAAAAAGCAATAAAAATTGCCCCTAAATATGTATGATCTTTTATTGTAAGGGAAAACAAGCATTGTACGAACTTGTGATGGTAAAGAAATAAAAGAGACAGACTGCATAATAAAGGTTGCTATCACAAAGGGCAATACAACATGCCATTCCTTTGCATTAAGGTTTTGCACATCCAAAAAAGCGCATGACAACATCTCATCCCTTTGCGAAGGCCTATCTTTTACTTTCTAGCACTTACCCTTATGCAAGAGTCATGGTGATCTTCACCGCTTCCTATATTTTGTCTTTTTCTCTTGGCAAGTGTCATGTGTTGGGGAATGATCTATACATATATATATCCATACGAATATATTTGATCATGAATTATTATTATTGACTATTATCTATAGGAAAAATAAGTTGGGAGGCGAAACTTTAAGCCCCTACCTTTCTCTGTGTTCGACGGATGCCATTTGCTCTAAAAATATGCTTTGAGTGTTAGCAATCATGAAAGACTATATGCTAGTTGAGTATGTGGAATTTTCTAAATCAAAACTCTTACATAGACCCTTCCTGAAAATAAGATGAACTACAATTGTTTGGTGACGGAAAGCATAGTTTGTTAGTTTTCAAGAAACATTATGGTCTATACTTTACCTGTTGGAAATATGCCCTAGAGGCAATAAATAAAGTGTTTATTATTATATTTCCTTGTTCATGATAAGCGCTTATTATCCATGCTATAATTGTATTAATTGGAAACACATTACATGTGTGGGTAAATAGACAACACTTTGTCCCTAGTATGCCTCTAGTGAACTAGCTCGTTGATCAAAGATGGTCAAGGTATCCTAGCCATTGACATGAGATGTCATTTGATAACGGGATCACATCATTAGGAGAATGATGTGATGGACAAGACCCAAACTACAAACATAACATATGATTGTGTCATTTTATTGCTACTGTTTTCTGCATGTCAAGTATATGTTCCTATGACCATGAGATCATGCAACTCACGGATACCGCAGGAGTGCCTTGTGTGTATCAAATGTCGCAACGTAACTGGATGACTATAAAGGTGCTCTACAGGTATCTCTGAGGGTGTCTGTTGAGTTGGCATGGATCAAGACTGGAATTTGTTACTCCGTGTGACGGAGAGGTATCTCAGGGCCCACTCGGTAATACAACATCACAATAAGCCTTGCAAGCAATGTGACTAAGTGTTAGTTGCGGGATCTTGTATTACAGAATGAGTAAAGAGACTTGCCGATAACGAGGTTGAACTAGGTATGGAGATACCAACGATCGAATCTCGGGCAAGTAACATACCGAAGAACAAAGGGAACATCATACGAGATTAACTGAATCCTTGACATAGAGGTTCGACCGATAAAGATCTTCGTAGAATATGTAGGAACCAATATGGGCATCCAGGTTCCGCTATTGGTTATTGACCGTAGAGGTGTCTCGGTCATGTCTACATAATTCTCGAACCCGCAGGGTCTGCACACTTAAGGTTTGGTGACGTTTCGGTAGTATAGAGTTATGTATGGCGGTGACCAAATGTTGTTCGGAGTCCCGGATGATATCCCGGACATCACGAGGATCTCCGGAATGGTCCGTAGGTAAAGATTCATATATAGGAAGTCTTGTTTCGGTCGTCGGAAAAGTTCTGGGCTCATCGATAGTGTACCGGGAGTGCCGGTAGTGTACCGAGAGACCATCGGAAGGGGTATTTCGACCCAAGAGGCTCCATGGGCTGTGGGAAAGTGTTTACCAGCCCTCAGTGGGCCGGTGGAAGTCCCACACAAGGCCCATGCGGTTTGGGAAAAAAGGCTTAAAGAGAAAAAGTGGAAAAAGGCAAAAATAGGGTGAATCCTAGTCCTACTAGAATTGGAGGTGGAGTCCACCTCCTCCACCTGGCTCGGCCTCCTCCTTGGAGGCTTGGCCCTTGTGCCAAGCCTCCTCCTCTCTTACTCTTATATATACTGGAAGTTTTAGGGTTTTTGCACAGAATTTTCAGCCACGTGCTGCCCGTTCCTCTAGTGCATAGTTTCTCCTCTAGATCGATTTTCTGCTGTGCTTAGGCGAAGCCCTGCCGGAATAGCTCCACCACCATCGCCGGAGCGCCATCATGCTGCCGAAGGACACTTCTACCTCTCTGCTCCTTCTTGCTGGATCAAGACGGCGGAGATCGTCATCAAACTGTACGTGTGCTGAACGTGGAGGTGCCGTCCGTTCGGCGCTAGATCGGAAGGATCATGATCAAGTTCGTGGGATGGATCGTGATCAAGTTTGTGGGTCGGATCGTGATTGGATCGCGGGACAGATCGTGATTGGATCGCGGGACAGATCATGATTGGATCATGGTACGCACGGCGATTTGGATCGCGAAGACGTTCGACTACACCAACCGCGTTTCTTAACGCTTCCCACTTAGCGATCTACAAGGGTACGTAGATCTACTCTCCCTCTCGTAGATGCTCATCACCATGGATAGATCTGCATGTGCGTAGGATATTTTTTGTTTCCCATGCAACGTTTCCCAACAGTGGCATCATGAGCTAGGTCTATGTGTAGATGAGATCTCGAGTAGAACACAAAAGGTTTGTGGGCGTTGATGCTTAGATTGCTTCCTCCCTTGGTCGGATTTTGGTTCAGCGGTATTGTGAGATGAAGCGCCCCGGACCAACATTACTCGTACGCTTACGAGAGACTGATTCCCTCGACCGCAACTTGTTGCATAGATGGCTTGCGGGTGGCAGTTTCTCTCACTTTAGTTGGATCGGATTCGAGAAAGGCGGTCCTTGAGAAGGTTGAAAAGCAACTAGTGTATCACCGTTGTGGTTTTTGCGTAGATGAGAATTTTTCTTGCTAGATACCCTTAGCAGCCACGTAAAACATGCAACAACAATTAGAGGACGTCTAACTTGTTTTTGCAGGGTATGTTGTGATGTGATATGGCCAATTACATGACGTGATATATGTGATGTATGAGATGATCATGTGATGTATAGATTATCACGACTTGCATGTCGATGAGTATGGAACCGGCAGGAACCATACGGTTATCTTTAATTATTGTATGACATGCGGGTCAATCATTAACCGCTATGTAATGCTTTACTTTATCGGTAAACGATAGCAATAGTAGTAGAAGCATGTTGGGCACGACAACCTCGATGACGACACGTTGATGGAGATCAAGATGATGAAGATCATGGTGTCATGCCGGTGATGATGGAGATCATGCTGGTGCTTTCTAGATGGAGATCAAAAGCACAAGTTCATGGCCATATCATGTCACTTATGATTTGCATGTGATGTCAATCCTTTAATGCACCTTGTTTTGCTTAGGACGACAATAGCATTATAAGGTGATCCCTCACTTTAATTTCAAGATGAATTGTGTTCTCCCCGAGTGTGCACCATTGCGAAAGTTCATCATGTCGAGACACCCCGTGATGATCGGGTGTGATAGACTCTATGTTCACATACAACGGGTGCAAGCCAGTGTTGCACACGGAGAACACTCGGGTTAAACTTGACGAGCCTAGCATGTACAGACATGGCCTCGGAACACAAGAGATCGAAATGTCGAACATGAGTTATATAGTAGATATGATCAACATAATGATGTTCACCATTGAAGCCACCTCAACTCACGTGATGATCGGACTTGAGTTGGTGGATTTGGATCATGTGACACTCAGATGGCGTGAGGGATGTCAATTTGAGTGGGAGCTTTAGTAATTTGGTTACCTAAAATCATTATCTTGAACAATAGTCTAAGTAAACTTTGCATATTTATGTTGTAGATCAATGGCTCGCGCAGTAGCACCCCTGAATTTTAATGCGTTCCTAGAGAAAGCTAAGTTGAAAGATGATGGAAGTAACTTTGTTGACTGGGCCCGTAATCTGAGGATTATCCTCACGGCTTCCCAGAAATCATATGTCCTTGATGCACCGCTTGGTGACCAACCAGAAAATATGACCTCTGAAGACGTTAAGAACGCATGGGAGGCACGTACTGGAGATTACTCAATAGTTCAGTGTGCAATATTGTATGGCTTAGAACCGGGACTTCAAAGACGTTTTTAACGTCATGGAGCATATGAGATGTTCCAGGAGTTGAAGTTTATCTTTCAGAAGAATGCCCGGATCGAGAGGTATGAAACCTCCGATAAGTTCTATGCTTGCAAGATGGAGGAGAACGGGTCTATTAGTGAACATATACTCAGAATGTCTAGGTATTCAACTCGTCTAGCGGAGTTGGGAATTGCCCTTCCTCCAGAGGCGATCACTGACAGAGTTCTTCAATCACTGCCACCTAGTTACAAGAGCTTTGTGATGAACTATAACATGCACGGGATGAAAAAGTCAGTCGCCGAGCTCTTTGCGATGCTAAAAGTCGCTGAGTCTGAAATCCAGAAAGAACATCAAGTATTGATGGTCAATAAAACCACTAGTTTCAAGAAAAATGGCAAAGTCAAGGGCAAGGGCAGGAAGGGTAAAACCAAGAAGGATGGCAAAGCAGTTTCTACTCCTGTAAAGAAGCCCCAGCATGGACCCAAGCCAGAAACTGAGTGCTTTCATTGCAAGGGAAAAATGGTCACTAGAAGCGGAACTGCCCCAAGTACCTGGCTGCCAAGAAGGCGGCCAACGACAAACAAGGTATATATGATATACATTTTATTGATGTGTACCTTACTAGCTCTCGTAATAGTGCTTGGGTATTTGATACCGGTTCGGTTGCTCACATTTGCAACTCAAAGCAGGAACTACGGAATAAACGAAGGCTAGCAAAGGACGAAGTGATGATGCGCGTGGGAAATGGTTCCAAGGTTGATGTGATCGTCGTCGGCACACTCTCTCTTCGATTACCATCGGGATTAGTGATGAACCTAAATAATTGTTATTTAGTGCCTACGTTAAGCATGAACATTATATCTGGATCTTGTTTATTGTGAGATGGTTACTCATTTAAATCAGAGAATAAAGGTTGTTCTATTTATATGAGTAATATCTTTTATGGTCATGCACCCAATGTTAGGTGTTTATTCATATTGAATCTTGATAGTGATGACACACATGTTCATAACATTGATGCCAAAAGATGTAGAATTGATAATGATAGTACCACTTTCTTGTGGCACTACCGTTTAGGTCATATTGGTGTAAAACGCATGAGGAAGCTCCATGCTGATGGACTTTTGGAGTCACTTGATTTTGAATCACTTGACACATGTGAACCATGCCTCATGGGCAAGATGACTAAAACACCGTTCTCTGGAACAATGGAACGGGCGAGTGACTTATTGGAAATCAAACATACTGATGTGTGCGGTCCAATGAATGTTACAGTGCGTGGTGGATATCGTTATTTTCTTACCTTCACTGATGACTTAAGTAGATATGGGTATATTTACTTAATGAAACACAAGTCTGAAACGTTTGAAAAGTTCAAGCAATTTCAGAGTGAAGTTGAGAATCATCGTAACAAGAAGATTAAGTTCCTGCGATCTGATCGAGGAGGTGAATATCTGAGTTATGAGTTTGGCAGTCACTTAAGACAGTGTGGAATTGTTTCACAGTTGACACTGCCCGGAACACCACAGCGTAATGGTGTGTCCGAACGTTGTAATCGAACCTTATTAGATATGGTGCATTCTATGATGTCTCTTGCTGATTTGCCACTATCATTTTGGGGTTATGCATTAGAGATAGTTGCATTCACTTTAAATAGGGTACCATCAAAATCCGTTGAGACGACGCCATATGAACTGTGCTTTGGCAAGAGGCCAAAGTTGTTGTTTATTAAAGTTTGGGGATGTGATGCTTATGTCAAAAAGCTTCAGCCTGAAAAGCTAGAACTCAAAGCGGAAAAATGCGTCTTCATAGGATACCCCAAAGAGACAGTCGGGTATATCTTCTATTTCAGATCCGAAGGCAAAGTGTTTGTCGCTAAGAACGGAACATTTCTCGAGAAAGAGTTTCTCTCGAAAGAATTGAGTGGGAGGAAAATAGAGGTTGACGAGGTTATTGAACCTTTACTTCAACCAGAAAGTAGCGTAGCATAGAAAGATGTTTCTGTGGAAACTACGACGGTAGAAGAGGAAGTTGATGATGATGATCATGAAGCTTCGGATCAAGCTACTATTAAACCTCTTAGGTCGACAAGGCCGCGTACTACTCCTGAGTGGTACGGCAACCCTATCTTGGAGGTCATGTTGTTGGACAACAATGAACCTACGAGCTATGGAGGAGCAGTGATGGGCCCGGATTCCGAGAAATGGTTAGAGGCCATGAAATCCGAGATGGGATCCATGTATGAAAACAAAGTATGGACTTTGGAAGAATTACCTGAATGGTGAAAGGCCATTCAGAACAAATGGATCTTTAAGAAGAAGACAGACGCGGACGGTAATGTCACCGTCTATAAAGCTCGACTTGTGGCAAAGGGTTTTTCACAAGTTCAAGGAGTTGACTATGATGAGACCTTCTCACCTGTAGTGATGCTTAAGTCTGTCAGAATCATGTTGGCAATAGCTGCTTATTTCGACTATGAAATTTGGCAGATGGATGTCAAAACAGCGTTCCTCAACGGTTTCCTTGAGGAAGTGTTGTATATGATGCAACCAGAAGGTTTTGTCGATCCAGAGAATGCTGACAAAGTTTGCAAACTCCAGCGATCCATTTATGGACTGGTGCAAGCATCTCGGAGTTGGAATAAGCGTTTTGATGAGGTGATCAAAGCGTTTGAGTTTATACAAGTTTATGGAGAAGCTTGTATTTACAAGAAAGTGAGTGGGAGCTCTATAGCGTTTCTAGTATTATATGTGGATGACATATTGTTGATTGGAAACAATATAGAAATGCTGGAAAGCATGAAGGAATATTTGAACAAGAGTTTTTCAATGAAGGACCTAGGAGAAGTTGCTTTCATATTAGGCATTAAGATCTATAGAGATAGATCGAGACGCTTAGTAGCACTTTCACAGAGCACATACCTTGATATACTTTTGAAGAAGTTCAAAATGGATCAGTCCAAGAAGGGGTTCTTGCCTGTGTTACAAGGTGTGAAGTTGAGTAAGACTCAGTGCCTAGTGACCGCAGAAGATAGAGAAAAGATGAGTGTCATCCCCTATGCTTCAGCCATAGGCTCTATCATGTATGCAATGCTGTGCACAAGACCCGATGTCAGCCTTGCCATAAGTATGGCCGGAAGGTTTCAAAGTGATCCTGGAATGGAGCACTGGACAGCGGTCAAGAATATCCTTAAGTACCTGAAAAGGACTAAGGAAATGTTTCTCGTTTATGGAGGTGATGAAGAGCTCGTCGTAAAGGGTTACATCGATGCAAGCTTTGACACTGATCCGGACGACTCTAAGCACAAACCGGATACATATTTATTCTCAATGGGGGAGCGGTAAGCTGGTGTAGTTCCAAGCAAAGCGTGGTAGCCGATTCTACGTGCGAAGCGGAGTACACCGTAGCCTCGGAGGCAGCGAACGAAGGTGTCTGGATGAAGCAGTTCATGACAGATCTTGGAGTAGTGCCCAGTGCACTGAATCCAATGAACCTGGTCTGTGACAACACTGGTTCCATTACTCTGGCCAAGGAACCAAGGTTTCACAAGAGGACCAGACACATAAAGCGACGCTTCAACTCCATTCACGATTACATGGAGGAGAAGGACATAAATATTTGCAAAGTGCACACGGATCTGAATATTGCAGACCCGTTGACTAAACCTCTTCCAAGGGCTAAACATGATCAACATCAGAACTGCATGGGTGTTCGATTCATTACAATGTAAATCACATAGTGATGTGAGCTAGATTATTGACTCTAGTGCAAGTGGGAGACTATTGGAAATATGCCCTAGAGGCAATAAATAAAGTGTTTATTATTATATTTCCTTGTTCATGTAATCGTTTATTATCCATGCTATAATTGTATTAATTGGAAACACATTACATGTGTGGGTAAATAGACAACACTTTGTCCCTGGTATGCCTCTAGTGAACTAGCTCGTTGATCAAAGATGGTCAAGGTTTCCTAGCCATTGACATGAGATGTCATTTGATAACGGGATCACATCATTAGGAGAATGATGTGATGGACAAGACCCAAGCTACAAACATAGCATATGATCGTGTCATTTTATTGCTACTGTTTTCTGCATGTCAAGTATATGTTCCTATGACCATGAGATCATGCAACTCACGGATACTCACGGATAGAGGTGTCTCGGTCATGTCTACATAGTTCTCGAACCCGCGGGGTCTGCACACATAAGGTTTGGTGACATTTCGGTAGTATAGAGTTATGTATGGCAGTGACCGAATGTTGTTCGGAGTCCCGGATGACATCCCGGACATCACGAGGACCTCCGAAATGGTCTGGAGGAAAAGATTCATATATAGGAAGTCCTGTTTTGGTCGCCGGAAAAGTTTCGGGCTCATCGGTAGTGTACCGGGAGTGCTGGTAGTGTACCGGGAGACCATCGGGAGGGGTATTTCGACCCAAGAGGCTCCATGGGCTGTGGGAGAGTGTTTACCAGCTCTTAGTGGGCTGGTGGAAGTCCCACACAAGGCCCATGCGATTTGGGAAAAAAGGCCTAAAGAGAAAAAGTGGAAAAAGGCAAAAATAGGGTGGATCCTAGTCCTACTAGGATTGGAGGTGGAGTCCACCTCCTCCACCTGGCTCGGCCGACTCCTTGGAGGTTTGGCCCTTGTGAAAAGCCTCCTCCTCTCTTCCTCTTATATATACTGGAGGTTTTAGGGATTTTGCACAGAATTTTCAGCCACATGCTGCCCGTTCCTCTAGTGCATAGTTTCTCCTCTAGATCGGTTTTCTGCAGTGTTTAGGTGAAGCCCTGCCGGAATAGCTCCACCACCATTGCTGGAGCGCCGTCATGTTGCCGGATAACTCTTCTACCTATCTGCTCCTTCTTGCTGGATCAAGACGGCGGAGATCGTCATCAAGCTGTACGTGTGCTGAACACGAAGGTGCTGTCCGTTCGGCGCTAGATCGGAAGGATCGTGATCAAGTTCGTGGGACGGATCGTGATCAAGTTCGTGGGACAGATCGTGATTGGATCGCGGGACGGATCGTGATTGGATTGTGGGACGGATCGTGATTGGATCGTGGGACGCACGGCGATTTGGATCGCGAAGACGTTTGACTACACCAACCGCGTTTCTTAACGCTTCCCGCTTAGCAATCTACAAGGGTACGTAGATCTACTCTCCCTCTCATAGATGCTCATCACCATGGATAGATCTACGTGTGTGTAGGAAATTTTTGTTTCCCATGCAACGCTCCCCAACATTAACATGTGAATAGCTTGTTACTTCATCATGAGAAGTTTTATTAGATGATATAGTATTTATGATATATAATGATGCTAGAAAAAGTGATTGGAACTATCATTGATCAAACTTGTGCACTTGCTAGCATTCACACTTCATAAATTATTTCTTTTATCATTTACCTACTCGAGGACTAGCAGGAATTAAGCTTGGGGATGTTGATACGTCTCCAACGTATCTATAATTTATGAAGTATTCATGCCATGTTTACAATAACTCTATATGATTTTATTAGAACTAACCCAGACTGACGTTGTTTTCAGCAGAAATACCATGGTGTCGTTTTTTGTGCAGAAATAAAAGTTCTCGGCATGGGCTGAAAATTTACAGTGATTTTTTATGGACCAAAAGAGACCCCCGACGCACAAGAGCTGGGCCAGGAAGTGGATGAGGTGGCCACAAGCCTGCTGGGCGACCCCCTAGGCCACGCCCCTATGGCTTGTGGACTCCTCGAGCACCCCCTTGACGTGAGACCGATGCCAAAATTTCCTATAAATATAGAAACCTCCGAAAAGAAACCTAGATCGGAAGTTCTGTCGCTGCAAGTCTCTATAGCCATGAAAAACCAATCTTGGCCCTCTCTGGCACCCTACCGGAGGGGGTCACCATCACTGGAGGCTATCTTTATCATTCCCGAGGGGCCATCATCACCATTAAGGCGAAGGACCAGAGGGAGAACCTCTCCCCACCTTGGGGGGAGGCCATGGAGGAGGAAGCACAAGGGGGAGACCCCCTCCCCCTCTCTCTTGGTGGCGCCGGAGTGCCACCGGGGAACCATCGCCATGTGATTGTCTTCATCAACATAACCTTCTTCATCACCGTCCTCATATCTTTTCAGTGGTCCACTCTCCCGCATCTCCTGTAATCCCCTACTTGAACATGGTGCTTTATGCCACATATTATGATCCAATGATGTGTTGCCATCCTATGATGTGTTGAGTAGATTTGTTTCGTCTTATGGGTTGATTGATGATCTAGATTGGTTTGAGTTGTATGTTTATTTTGGTGTTGTCCTATGGTGCCTTCTGTGCCTTGCACATGTGAAGGATTCCCGCTGTAGGGTGTTCCAATACGTTCATGATTCGCTTATAGTGGGTTGCTTGAGTGACAGAAGCATAAACCCGAGTAAGGGGGTTGTTGGTATGGGATAAAGGGGACTTGATGCTTTAATGCTATGGTTGGGGTTTACCTTAATGATCTTTAGTAGTTGCAGATGCTTGCTATAGTTCCAATCGTAAGTGCATATGATCCAAGTAGAGAGAGTATGTTAGCTTATGCCTCTCCCTTATATAAAATTGTACGATTTCCTATCTTGTTAACAATTGCCTAGGACAATTACTCACACTGACCCATTATTATTCCACACAAGCTATTTGTAATATATTGTAATATATTCTAACTTTATGATAACAACACCAATTTTTATATTTTAGTTCTCCGATATCATGCAAAGTTATTCTCTTCATAGCCACAACGTAGTTTTATTTCTCGTTTCTAGTTGGAAGCAAACGTTCGGCGTACGTAGAATCGTATCAGTGGCAGATAGGACTTGAGAGAATATTGATCTTACCTTTAGCTCCTTGTGGGTTCGACACTCCATACTTACCACTTCCACCTTTGGAAATTTCTACGATGATTCCTTGCACTTGGGGATTATTAGGTTCCCACCCCTAGGGGCGGCGGCCAAGATGGGTGCGGCAGCCGAGGGGGGTGCCTTGGCCCCCAAGGCAAGTAGTGTGCCCCCTTCCTTTCGCTAGCCCTATCCTAGCCGCATGGGCCTTGGGTGGGAGGTGTGGCCAGCCCACCAAGGGCTGGTTCCACCCCTCTCACAGCCCATGGGGCCCTTGATACGTCCATTTTGCATCATGCTTTTATATTGATAATTATTGCATTATGGGATGTTATTACACATTATGGTACAATACTTATGCCTTTTCTATCTTATTTTACAAGATTTACATGAAGAGGGAGAATGCCGGTAGCTGGAATTCTAGGCTAGAAAAGGAGCAAGTATGAGAGACCTATTCTGCACAACTCCAAAAGTCCTGAAAAGTTACTGAGAATTATTCTGGAATATATAAAAAATATTGGCCAAAATAAATACCAGAGGGAACCCACCAGGAGGTCACAAGCCTGCTGGGCGCGGCATACCCCCTCGTCGTGCCCTTGTGGCTTGTGGGCCCCCTGGAAGGCCTCCGGTGCCCATCTTTTGCTATACGAATGGTTTTGACCTCTAAAAAAACATAATAGAGTTTTGGGGACGAAGCGCCGCTGTCTCGAGGCAGAACTAGGGCAGAACTAATCTAGAGCTTCGGCGGAGCTGTTCTACCAGGGAAACTTCCCTCCTGGAGGGGGAAATCGAAGCCATTGTCATCACCAATGACCCTCTCATCAAGAGGGGGTCACTCTCCATCAACATCTTCACCAATACCATCTCCTCTCGAAACCCTAGTTCATCTCTTGTATCCGAACTTTGTCTGAAACCTCAGAATGGTACCCGTGGGTTGCAAGTAGTGTTGATTACTCCTTGTAGTTGATGCTAGTTGGTTTACTTGGTGGAAGATCATATGTTCAGATCCTTAATGATAATTAATATTCCTTTGATTATGAACATGAACATGCTTTGTGAGTAGTTACGTTTGTTCCTGAGGACATGGGATAAGTCTTGTTATAAGTAATCATGTAAATTCGGTATTCGTTCGATATTTTGATGAGATGTATGTTGTCTCTCCTCTAGTGGTGTTATGTGAACGTCGACTACATAACACTTCACCATTATTTGGGCCTAGGGGAAGGCATTGGGAAGTAATAAGTAGATGATGGGTCGCTAGAGTGAAAAATGCTTAAACCCTAGTTTATGTGTTGCTTCGTAAGGGGCTGATTTGGATCCATAGGTTTCATGCTATGGTTAGATTTATCTTAATTCTTCTTTCGTAGTTGCATATTTGTGCGAGAGAGGTTAATCATAAGTGGGAGGTTTATCCAAGTAAGGGCAGCACCCAAGCACCGGTCCACCCACATATCAAATTATCAAAGTAACGGACGCGAATCAAATGAGCATGATGAAAACTAGCTTGACAGAAATTCCCATGTGTCCTCGGGAGCGCTTTGCTTTATATAAGAGTTTGTCCAGGCCTCTTCTTTGCTACAAAAAGGATTGGGCTACCTTGCTGCACCTTTGCTACACTTGTCACTTGTTACCCGTTACGAATTACCTTATCACAAAACTATTTGTTACTGATAATTTCAGTGCTTGCGGAGAATACCTTACTGAAAACCGCTTGTCATTTTCTTCCGCTCCTCGTTGGGTTTGACACTCTTACTTATTGAAAGGACTAAAATAGATCCCCTATACTTGTGGGTCATAAAGACTCTTTTCTGGCGCCGTTGCCGGGGAGTGAAGCGCCTTTGGTAAGTAGAATCTGGTAAGCAAAAAATTTATATAGTGTGCTGAAATTTACTGTCACTTGTTACTATGGAAAATAATCCTTTGAGGGGCTTGTTCGGGGTATCTTCACCTCGACCAGAAGCAGAAAGAGTTTCTCCTCAACCTACTAAACCTACTGAAAATAATTATTATGAAATTCCTTCGGGTATGATAGAGAAACTACTAGCTAATCCTTATGAAGGAGATGGAACATTACAGCCTGATTTGCACCTAATCTATGTGGATGAAGTTTGTGGATTATTTAAGCTTGCAGGTTTGCCCGAGGATGATGTCAAGAAGAAGGTATTTCCTTTATCTTTTAAGGAGAAGGCATTGACATGGTATAGGATATGTGATGATATTGGATCATGGAACTACAACCGATTGAAATTGGAATTTCATCAGAAGTTTTATCCTATGCATCTGGTACATCATGATCAGAAATATATCTATAATTTTTGGCCTCGTGAAGGAGAAAGAATCGCTCAAGCTTGGGGGAGGCTTAAGACAATGTTATATTCATGCCCCAATCATGAGCTCTCAAGAGAAATTATTATTTAGAATTTTTATGCTCGGCTTTCTCGTAATGATCAATCCTTGCTCGATACTTCTTGTACCGGTTCCTATATGAAGAAAGATATTGACTTTAAATGGGATTTATTTGAAAGAATTAAACGTAAGTCTGAATATTGGTAACACGACGAAGGTAAGGAGTCAGGTATAAGCCTTAAGTTTGATTGTGTTAAATCCTTTGTAGACACCGATGCTTTTCGTGAATTTAGCACTAAATATGGACTTGACTTTGAGCTAATAGCTTCTTTCTATGAATCTTTTGCTGCTCATGTTGATCTCCCTAAGGAGAAGTGGTTTAAATATCATCCTCCCAGTGAAGTGAAAGTAGTTGAACCTATTAAAGCTGAAGAAGGAACTAATACTTATAATGTTGATCCTGTTATTCCTGGTGCTTATACTGAGAAACCACCTTTCCCTGGTAGAATAAAGGAACATGCTAAAGCTTCAACTGTGGTTCATAAGAGCTATGTTAGAACACGTACACCTCCTGAACAAATTAAAGTTGAACCTAGTATTGCTATGGTTAAAGATCTATTGGTTGATAGTATCGATGGGCATGTTATTCATTCATGTGATGAAGCTGTTAGAATTGCTAGACCTGATGCTAAAGATAAACATAGACCTATTGTTGGCATGCTTGTTGTTTCTGTTAAAATAGGAGATCATTTTTATCATGGCCTATGTGATGTGGGTGCTAGCATGAGTGAAATTCCCTTTACCTTATATAAATAAATTATGGATGATATTGCACCAACTAAATTAGAAGAAATTGATGTTACCATTAAGCTTGCTAATAGAGATACTATAGCACCAGCTGGGATTATTGGAGATGTTGAAGTCTTGTGTGGGAAAATAAAATATCCTACTCATTTTCTTGTTCTTGGTTACCCACAAGATTATTTTTGTCCCATTATATTTGGTAGGTCTTTGTTAAACACTGTTAATGCCAAGATAGACTATGAGAAAGAAACTGTTACTGTAAGTTTTGTGGATGTGTATCATGAGTTTAATTTCTCTAAATTTTGTAGACAACCCTATGATGAAGAATTGCCTAGTAAGTATGAAATTATTGGTCTTGCTTCTATTGTTGTGCCTCCTACTAATCCTTTAGAACAATATTTGCTAGACCATGAAAACGACATGCATATGAATGAAAGGGAATGAAATAGATAGGATTTTCTTTGATCAGCATCCTATTTTGAAACACAACTTGCTGGTTGAAATACTTGTGGATCCTCCTCCACCCAAGGGTGATCCCGTGTTTGAGCTTAAACAATTATTGGATACTCTGAAATATGCTTATATTGATGAAAAGAAGATATATCATGTTATTATTAGTGCTAACGTTTCAGAGCATGAAGAAAAGAGATTATTGAAAACTCTAAAGAAGCATCGTGCTGCTATTGGATATACTCTTGATGATCTTAAGGGCATTAGTCCCACTCTATGTTAGCATAAAATTAATATGGAACCTGATGCTAAACCAGTTGTCAATCACCAATGACGGCTAAATCCTAAAATGAAAGAAGTGGCAAGAAATGAAATATTAAAGCTTCTGGAAGCAGGTATAATTTATCCTATTGTTGATAGTAGATGGGTTAGTCATGTTCATTGTGTCCCTAAGAAGGCAGGTATTACTATTGTTCCTAATGAACACAATGAACTGATCCCGCAAAGAATTGTTACATGATATAGAATGGTAATTGATTTTGGGAAATTAAATAAAGCTACTAGGAAAGAGCATTACCCTCTGGCTTTTATTCATCAAATGCTAGAAAGACTATCTAAACACACACACACTTCTGCATTCTAGAAGGTTATTCTGGTTTCTCTCGAATACCTATTGATACGTATCCAACATATCTATAATTTATGAAGCGTTCATGCCATGTTTAAAATAATTCTATATGATATTATTAGAACTAACCCGGGCTGACGTTGTTTTCAGTAGAACTACCATGGTGTCATTTTTTGTGCAGAAATAAAAGTTCTCGGAATGGGCTGAAAATTTAGTATGATTTTTTATGGACCAAAAGAAACCCCCGAAGCATTGGAGTTGGTACAGAATATCCACGAGGAGGCCACAATCCAGGAGGGCGCGGCCACCCCCTGGTCGCGCCTAGGTGGCTTGTCGTCGCCTCATGACCCCCTTGACGTGAGACCGACGCCAAAATTCCTATAAATACAGAAACCTCCAAAAAGAAACCTAGATCAGGAGTTTCGCAACCGTAAGCCTCTATAGCCACGGAAAACCAGTAGGGAGCCCATTCCGGCACACTGTCGAAGGAGGAAACCATCATCGTAGGCCATCTTCATCATTCCGGTGGTCTCCATGACGAGGAGGGAGTTTTAATATGTGTTGGGTAAAAACAGAAACTTTTTCTATAGTGTTTGAATTTTCATATTTTACTGGAACGTGGAAAGTTTTTGAAAGTTTAACACAGTGTTGTCATATAAATTTTATAGAATGTACCAAATTTTCATAATTCTTTGAGTTACAGCAGTACACTGTTTTCATAAATTTCTACCAGATTGTTCTCTTTAGACAGATTGCTGTCATAGTTTTTTTATCTACTTATCCTATAGTTTCCATAGACTATATTGGTTAATATAAATTGCGGAAATGATATTATACAGTACCTAATGTTTGAAAATTATTGTGCAACTTGTCCTGGCAGTACATAAAGAGTTGATTTATTATTATGTGTACTAACCTATCTCACGAGTTCTTTTCGAGTTTTGGGTGGATGAAGTTTTTGAGAATAGGTGAAACCATGATATAAGAGGATTGAACGTGATATAAAATCTCAAGCTTGGGGTTTCCCAAGGCACCACAAGTAAATATTCCAAGAAGTATCAAGCATCTAAGCTTGGGTATACTACACATCCCACCTCTCTTCATCAACAATTATCGGTTACCCTATGTTTAGCCTAAATTTTAATTCGGTCACATGATGCATGCTATTCTTGGAGTGCTATTTTTTTTGCTCTTTGTTGAATAAAATACTTAGATCTGGAAATATTTATTGAGAGAGAGACCCCTCACATATCTACTTGATTGTTTACCTACTCATTGATCTTCAATTATATCTATTTCGAGTAGTTTGTCAATTTGCTCTAGTGCTTCACTTATATCTTGGTAGAGCACGGCGGTGGTTTCATTTTATAGAAATTGATGAACTCTCGTGCTTCACTTGCATTATTTTTAGAGTCCCTAAACAGCATGGTAATTTTCTTAGATTATGAATAGTCCAAATATAATGGGCATCCTGGAGGGATATAATAAAAACTTTCATATAAAGTGCATTGAATACTATGAGAAGTTTTGATTCCTTGCATAAAGTTTTGAGATATAAAGATCATGATATTAGAGTCATGCTAGAGAGTAATTGTGAATTGGTAGAAATACTTGTGTTCAAGGTTTGTGATTCCCGTAGGAGGCACATATGGTGAACCGTTATGTAACAAAGTCGGAGCATCATTTGTTTATTGATTGTCATCCTTTGTGTGAGGGTCGGGAGCGCGTGATGGTTACCTCCTACCAACCTCTCCCCTAGGAGCATGCGTCTAATACTTTGCTTCGATAACTAATAGACTTTTGCAATAAGTACATGAGTTCTTTATGACTAATGTGTGTCCATGGATTATACTCACTGTCACCCTTCCAGCTTTGCTAGCTTCTCTAGTACCGTGCAACTTTCACCGGTGCATTAAAACCACCATAAAGCTTCCTCAAAACAGACACCATACCTACCTATTATGGAATTTTCATAGCCTATATTGCCATGCAACTTGCACCGTTCATTTTATGACACGCATCATCATTGTCATATTGCTTTGCATAATCATGTAGTTCACATCGTATTTGTAGCAAAGCCATCGTTCATATTCTTTATACATTTCACTCTTGACTCATTGAACATCCTAGTACACCGCCAGAGGCATTCATATAGAGTCATATTTTGTTCTAAGTATTGAGTTGTAATTCTTGAGTTGTAAGTAAATAAAAGTGTGATGATCATCATTATGAGAGCATTGTCCCAGGTGAGGAAAGGATGATGGAAGCTATGATTCCCTCACAAGTTGGGATGAGTCTCTAGACTTTACAAAAAAATAAAAGAGGCCAGAGAAGCCCAAATAAAAAAGAGAGGCCAAAGATGCCCACAAAAAAATAAAAAGAAGAAGAAAAAAGAAATAAAAAATGAGAGAAAAGAGAGAAGGGGCAATGCTACTATCCTTTACCACACTTGTGATTCAGAGTAGCACCATGTTTTTCATATAGAGAGTCTCCCATATTGTCACTTTCATATACTAGTGGGAATTTTTCATAGAACTTGGCTTGTATATTCCGATGATGGGCTTCCTCAAATTGTCCTTGGTCTTCGTGAGCAAGCGAGTTGGATGCACACCCACTTAGTTCCTTTTTGAGCTTTCATACACTTCTAACTCTAGTGCATCTGTTGCATTGCAATCCCTACTCACTCACATTGATATCTATTAATGGGCATCTCCATAGCCCTTTGATATGCCTAGTTGATGTGAGACTATCTTCTCCTTTTCTTCACGACCTCCACCACATTCTATTCCACCTATAGTGCTATATCCATGGCTCACGCTCATGTATTGTGTGAGAGTTGAAAAGGTTTGAGAACATAAAAGATGTGAAACAATTTCTTGACTTGTCATCGGGGTTGTGCATGATATAAATACTTTGTGTGGGGAAGATGGAGCATAGCTAGACATATGATTTTGTAGGGATAACTTTCTTTTGCAATGTTATTTTGAGGAGACACAATTGCTTTGTTAGTATGTTTGAAATATTACTGTTTTTATGTCAACATTAAGCTTTAGTTTTGAGTCTTATGGATCTGAACATTCTTGCCACAATAAAGAAGATTGCATTCATAAATATGTTAGGTAGTATTCACACTTCATAAATTATTTCTTTTATCATTTACCTACTCAAGGACGAGCAGGAATTAAGCTTGGGGATGCTGATACATCTCCAACGTATCTATAATTTATGAAGTATTCATGCCATGTTTACAATAATTCTATATGATTTTGGTATACTTTTATTAGAACTAACCCGGACTGGCGATGTTTTCAGCAGAACTACCATCGTGTCATTTTTTGTGCAGAAATAATAGTTCTCGGAATGGGCTGAAAATTTAGTATGTTTTTTATGGAGCAAAAGAGACCCCCGAAGCATTAGAGTTGGACCAGAAGAGCCACGACGAGGCCACAAGCCAAGAGGGCACGACCACCCCCCTGGCCGCGCTTGGGTGGATTGTCATCGCCTCCTGGACCCCATTAACGTGAGACCAACGCCAAAAATTTCTATAAATACAGAAACCTCCGGAAAGAAACTTAGATCAGGAGTTCCGACGCGGCAAGCCTCTGTAGCCATGAAAAACCAATCGGGAGCCTGTTCCGGCACCCTGCCGGAGGGGGAAACCATCACCGGAGGCCATATTCATCATCCTGGCAGTCTCCATGACGAGGAGGGAGTAGTTCACCCTCGGGGCTTGATACATCTCCAACGTATCTATAATTTTTCATTGTTCCATGCTATTATATTATATGTTTTGGATGTTTTATATGCATTAATATGTTATTTTATATTATTTTTGGGACTAACCTATTAATCTAGAGCCTAGTGCTAGTTTCTGTTTTTTCCTTGTTTTTGAGTATTGCAGGTATGGAATATTAAACGGAGTCCAAACGGAATAAAATCTTTGCGATGATTTTTTCTGGAACAGAAGAGATCTACCAGGCTTGGAGTGCAAGGCAAGGCAATTGCCAGGAAGTCACAAGCCAGGGGGCGCGGCCACCCCCCTGGCCGCACCTGGCAGGCATGTGACTCCCTGGAAAGAGTTCTAGCCCTAATCTTCATCCTACAAATACCCAAATATTCCCTCAATACCAAAAAGATCCACGAAAATACTTTTTCGCCGCCGGAAGCCTGTGTTCCCGAGAGATACAATCTTGGAGCCTTTTTCGGTAATCTAACGGAGGGGGATTCGATCACGAAGGGCATCTACATCAACTCCATTGACCCTCCGATGATGCGTGAGTAGTTGACCACAGACCTACGGGGTCATATCTAGTAGCTAGATGGCTCCTTCTCTCTCTTTGTGCTTCAATACCATGTTCTTCATGATCTTCGCGGAGATCTATCCGATGTAACACTCTTTTGCGGTGTGTTTGTCGAGATCCGATGAATTGTTGGTTTATGTTCAGATTATCCATGAATATTATTTCAGTCTTTTATGAATTCTTATATGCATGATTTCATATCTTTGCAAGTCTCTTCGAGTTATTGGTTTGGTTTGGCAACTAGATTGGTAATTCTTGCAATGGGAGAAGTGCTTAGTTTTGGATTCAATCTTGCGGTGTCCTCACCAATGACAAAGTAGGGGTAGCGAGGCATGTATTGTATTGTTTCCATCAAGTGTAACAAGATGGGGTTTTCATCATATTGCTTGAGTTTATCCCGCTACATCATGTCATCTTACCTAATACGTTACTCTGTTCTTTATGAACTTGATACTCTAGATGCAACCAGGAGTCGGTCGATGTGTGGAGTAATAGTAGTAGAGGCAGGATCATTTCGGTCTACTTGAAACGGACGTGATGCCTATATGAATAATCATTTCCTTGGATATCTTCATAATTATTCGCTTTTCTATCAATTGCTCGACAGTAATTTGTTCACCCACCGTGATACTTTCCTTCAAGAGAGAAGCCTCTAGTGAAATCTATGGCCCCTGGGTCTACTTTCCATAATATATTTTCAGACCTATAAACCAAAAATACCAAAAATACCTTGTTGCAATTTATTTACTTTTTACTTTCCACAATCTTTTACATCTATCTCTATCAGATCTAATCCTTGCAAATAACCGTGAAGGGATTGACAACCCCTTTATAGCATTGGGTGCAAGAGTTTGATTGTTTGTGTAGATGCATCCATTGGTGACTTTCTTGTTCCTCCTACTGGATTGATACCTTGGTTCTCAACAACTGAGGGAAATACTTATCTACTTCACTGCATCACCCTTTCCTCTTCAAGGGAAAACCAACGCACGCTCAAGAGGTAGCAAGAAGGATTTCTGGCGTCATTGTCCGGGAGGATACACATCAAGCCCACCAAGTACTCATCGCAAACTCATCTCTCGCATTTACATTATTTGCCTTTTGCCTCTCATTTTCCTCTCCCCCACTTACAAAACGATTTTCAGAAAATATCAAAAATAATTGCCTTTTTTATTCGCCCTTCTTCTGTTTGCCTTTTGTTTGCTTGTGTGCTAGATTGCTTGCTTTGTCACGATGTCTGAAAATACCAAGTTGTGTGACTTTTCCAATACTAATAATAATGATTTTATTAGTTCTCCGATTACTCCTGCCACTAGTGCAGAAGCATATGAAGTTAATGTTGCTTTGCTTAATCCTCTTATGAATGAACAATTTTCTCGCCTCCCTAGTGAAGATGTAGCATCCCATCTAAATACTTTCATTGAGTTGTGTGACATGCAAAATAAGAAAGATGTGGATAACGATATTGTTATATTGAAGCTATTTTTGTTCTCACTACTAGATCGTGCTAATACTTGGTTTTCATCTTTGCCTAAAACTAGTATTGATTCATGGAATAACTATAAAGATGCTTTTATTTCCAAGTATTTCCCTCCTGCTAAGATCATCTCACTTAGGAACGATATAATGAATTTTAAGCAACTTGATCATGAGCATGTTGCACAATCTTGGGAGAGGATGAAATTAATGATTAGAAATTGCCCCGCACATGGTTTGAGTTTATGGATGATTATACAATTTTTTTATGCAGGATTGAATTATGCATCTAGGAATCTTTTAGATTCAGTCGCAGGTGGTACTTTTATGGAAATCACATTAGGATAAGCTACTAAACTCCTAGATAATATTATGGCAAATTACTCTAAATGGCATACCGAACGATCTCCTACTAGTAAAAAAGGTGCATGCTATTGAAGAAATAAATACTTTGAGTGAAAAGATGGATGAATTGATGAAATTGTTTGATAGTAAGAGTGCTCCTATTGGTCCTAATGATATGCCTTTGTCTCCTTTGATTGGAAATAATAATGAATCTATGGATGTGAATTTTGTTCGTAGGAACAATTTTGGTAACTAGATAATTCCCCCGCGCTTTGCTGCAAGATTTTCTTGAAATTATTTTGCTGAAATTTGGTTGAGGAAAATAGAAGTAATTAATTTTTTGACTTAAATTTTGATAGATGCATAAAAGTTTCATAAGATAAATATCATACTATGTGTCTAAATTTGCTTGGAGTTCTCAACGCTGGTGCATTCTTCCTTCTGAATAAAATGTACATGTGGGAATCCTTTCTTGATGTACTCAGAGATGTATAGAGATGTATTTGCTAACCTTGAATGGATGATCCTTTGTCGTGTCGTCTTGAAAAGAGGCACTGGTTATTGGCAGTTTTGTAGCATTCTTCATGTTTGTAATAGCCTTATGTACTTTTTGTGTGCTTCTCTTGTTGGATGCGTTGCTAAAGGTGGCAGAACTTTTGTTGGTGCATCAGATCGCATGCTGCAGGAAAATAGGTATGTGCATCGTTAATTGCACAGAAGGAACTTAGAAAACCAACAGTGTATGTAACAGTCGTACCTCTTAGCTTCCTGCTAGCTATCCATGTACTTGCGAAAGCAAATATTTAGTTGTAGGGAAGATGAACTTGTAGAGATACAATGGACAATGGTATAGGTATTGTCATATATAGATTTTTGGTAGTCATAAAAACGTGTAACCTTAAGAGACATTGTTTTTAAAATACTTAATAGACAACAAATTTAGCAGTGAATATATAGAAATTTATAGATGGTATTTATACTGTAGTTTTAATTAGCAGGTCAATGTATGTATTAATACGGAACATGCAGCATGTAAGAGTTTGGCATGGCCATTGTTCGTTTGGATTCCTAGCAAAGAAAATAGTTGGTTGGAATGGTCATTGACAATATTGTCATTCAGTGGACCAGTTAAATAGAAAATTAAAATAATATAATTACTTTCCATGCAAAGGCTAGCCTGTGAGTCATTTTTTGCAGTTTATGAGAGTTTTGAAGAGAGACATTTTCTGTAAAGGAAAAAGGAGAGATGACATTATAATAGAGATCCTGATGTGAACATTCGAAGTGTAGTACAAACAAAGGTTGGTATTTATAGAGTTATGACTAAAAGTACCATCGTACACTCATAGATGTTGAGCAATGGGTACTCTGGTGGTTTTAGGTGGAAAGGAGAAAAGACAAAGAAAAACTCGGTGTATTCAAGCATATTGTTATTTAGTAATGAAGAACCCTTCATGTATGATTGTCTTCTCCACATGTTAACATCTGGCATGAATAGTAAGAGCTTTCCTATTTGAGTGTCTCGTCCACATTTTAACATCTGTCATGAAGAGTGTTATGATATTTCCGTCTAGGTGTGTTACATGAATGGCAAATCTAAAATTTATAAGCACTCAAAGATATAGCAGGAACCTACAACATGATGCATCAAACAAAAGGTTTCTGGGTTACAACGGATGCTCGACAAAATTGGTATGAAATGAAGAAATAATTTATTGCTAGTTGTAGGTATAGGACAGTGGAAGTTCTCATGCGTGTATTGCGAAACATAGCACTATTATAGTGGGAAGTAACACAAATAGAACGATAGAAAGATTGGAAGTAAAAAATGAAGTACCTATTTGGCCTGCATGTTTGGTTTACCACTGGTGTCCATCATCGGTTGTTGGATTTTTATTGTCTGTTTTGCTGCATAAGGAGAACATCTGGCATTGTAATTTTTGTAATGGAAAAAACTGTATTTGTGATAATTATTTTATATAGGCTTTGAGAAGTAATACATACTCTTTATTGTATTGTTTGGAAGGACTATGGTCATGTTCCTCTGATATGCACTCAGATAAGATAGTTTTATCAAGGGGTAAGCAAACCGATCAATAAAAAGAGACTTATGCATCATAGGCATGTGAGTATAGTCATACCTGACAGATTTGTTGGCATCATCCTTGGTAAATCCTATTCTTCTTTTTTCTCTAGATCTGATTAGAAGGAAGATTAATCAGAGTGTTGGCAGGGAGTTTCTCACGGGAGGCATCATGAGTGGTGGGGTAGAGACCCGATGCATGGGAAGGAAATGAAGTGAGGCCGAGCAGACTTTAAAAGCAATCCATTGGTTTCTTGTGAATATGGTGGGGAGACTAAGTGAAGCGTATGGAACATTATTAGGAGAGCGAGCGTCGGACATCAATTAGTAAGCTGACTGTTTGCTATCCATCCTGACCAGGGAAGATACACAGGTGGGCCAGTGGAAGCAATGGGCTGCAGAGAGGATGTAGCGGTGGGCTGTGTAAGGTTGCTATGGCTCTTTTCATAAGAATATATAGGATTATAAGAAAAGAGAGAATACGCTTATGACCAGCACAGTACAGTAACTTGTAATAAATAGAGTACAGTACCTTCAAGTGGACAGACAGTGTCCCCGCAGTCGGAGCTCGTTGTCGTTGCCAGCAAATCAAACCAAGAGGGAAGTGTAGCAGCACTAAGGAATAGTCGATGTAGCCTGAATTAGCCGGATGACATCCGACAAAGGAGGTGCTTGCTAACGTCGGCGTGGCGCCATGGGGATGGGACGCAACGAGTCCATGGCTGAGCAGCCCGATACCGTTCCCCAACCACCACACCACCACACCGCCGGTCGCTGCTCCGCTGCGAAGTAGCTATGGTAGGCACCATGGAGGAGGGTGAAGAGAAGGGAAGGAGGTGGCCGCCGTGGAAGGAGGAAGGATGGGTGCCGGATTGGGAGTGAGGCATGGCAAAGATGGAGGGAGCGGCGAGGGGATGGAGAGGGAGGGAGCAGTGAGGGGATCAACCAACGGCGGGGCGGTGAGGCAAGGTGTGTCATGCACGGGGGAGCTACCCCACCGGGATCCCGTGTTGGTGGTGCGCCGGGATGGAGATAGGGGATAGCGTGGGAGGGAGTCCAAAGGAAAGTGGGGTGTACTCGCATCAAAAAAGGGCATCCATGCCGATGGGCTGGTCTGGATTACGTCCATGGTTTGCCAACATGTGCAGTAACTGAAGCCAACATGTACATTTTTTGCTGTGGTGGGTCCCGATTGTAAGCCTCTAATTAAACACTGACGGGGCAGTGCTGCTGATGTGGATAGCCTGCATGTTAAGAGAAATATGTTAGTGGGGATGAAATGTTTAGGTATTATAGATAACGCGTATAGAGGTAATTTCAATCCTAGGCCGTTTCGTAGTAATTTCTCTAATAGTTATGGTAATTCCTACAAAAATTCTTATGGAAATTATAATAAGATGCCCTCTAATTTTTAAAACATTATTAAAGAATATATTAATTCTCAAAAAGTTTTCAATGCTTTGACTGAAGAAATATTGCTCAAGATTGATGATTTGACTAGGAACGTTGATAGAACTTCGCTTGAGATTGATTCTTTGAATGTTAGATCTACTACACCCAAGCATGATATTAATGAGTCTTTAAAAGCTATGATAACTTCTATTGATGAGTGTAAGGAAAGAACCGCTAGAATACATGCTAAGCGTGAATGGCTTCAAAAAGTGTGTTCTCGTGATAATAATGATGAAGATCTCAAAGTAATTGATATGACTCCTATTGAATCTTTGTTTTCCAATATAAATGATAAAAATGGGACTGGAGATAAGTAAACTTTAGTTAAAAGCCATCCCAATGATTCGGAGTTTATAGATCTTAATGCTAAGGTTGATAAAGGTAGGATAGAAGAGGTCAAAACTTTAAATAGCAATGAACCCACTCTTTGGATTAAAAGCACTTTAATTATGATAGTTGTTCTTTGATTGATTGTATTTCCTTGTTGCAATCCATGATGAATTCTCCGCATGCTTATAACCAAAATAAGGCTTTTACTAAACATATCGTTGATGCTATGATGAAATCTTTAGAACAAAAACTTGAGTTGGAAGTTTCTATACCTAGAAAGCTTTATGATGAGTGGGAACCTACTATTAATATTAAAATTAAAGATTATGAGTGTCATGCTTTGTGTGATTTGGGTGCTAGCGTTTCCACGATTCCAAAAACTTTATGTGATGTGCTAGGTTTCCAAGATCTTCATGATTGCTCTTTAAATTTGCATCTTGCGGATTCCACTATTAAGAAACCTATGGAAAGGATTAATGATGTTCTTATTGTTGAAAATAGTAATTATGTGCCCATATATTACATTGTTCTTGATATAGATTGCAATCCCACATGTCCTACTATTCTTGGAAGACCTTTCCTTAGAATGATTGGTGCAATTATTGATATGAAAGAAGGAAACATTAGATTCCAATTTCCATTAAGTAAAGGCATGGAACACTTTCCTATAAAGAAAATAAGATTGCCTTATGAATCTATTATGAGCGCCACTTTTTGATTGCATACCAAATATGACAATACCTAGATCTATTTCGTTATGCCTAGCTAGGGGCGTTAGACAATAGCGCTTGTTGGGAGGCAACCCAATTTTATTTTTATGTTCTATTTTTTGGTATTGTTTTGAGTGTTTCCCACATTATTACTTTTGTAGTAATTTTTTGTTGTTGTTTTAATTAGTGTTTGAGCCAAGTAAGACCTTTGGGATGGTCTATGGTGGTTGTTGATTTGATCTTGCTGAAAAACAGAAACTTTTGCGCCCAGTCTTGGAATTTTATAAATTTTTCAGTGCATCAAATGAGTCTGAAATTTCTACACAAGATTGATATACAATTTTCCATCGTTTTCCTAATCTTTCAGAATCTTGGAGTTACATAAGTATACGAAGTTTTCAGATTGCTACAGACTGTTCTATTTTTGACAGATTCTGTTTTCTTTGTGTTGTTTACCTATTTTGATGTATCTATGGGTTGTATCGGGGGGTATGAACCATGGAGAAGTTATAATATAGTAGATATTACACCATATAAATAAATAATGGGTTCACAACAATACCTAAAGTAGTGGTTTATTTTTCTTATACTAACGGATCTCACAAGTTTTCTGTTGTGTTTTGTGTTGTGAAGTTTTCAAGTTTTGGGTAAAGATTTGATGGACTGTGGAATAAGGAGTGGCAAGAGCCTAAGATTGGGGATGACCAAGGCACCCCAAGACATATTCAAGGGTTCCAAAGAGCCTAAGCTTGGGGATGCCCCCAGAAGGCATCCCCTCTTTCGTCTTCAATCCATCGGTAATTTACTTGAGACTATATTTTTATTCACCAGATGATATGTGTTTTGCTTGGAGCGTCTTGTTTGATATGAGTCTTTGCTTTTTAGTTTGCCACAATCATCCTTGATGCACACATATTTTTATAGAGACATGCATGAATCGTGAGTTTATTATAATACTCTATGTGCTTCACTTATATCTTTTGAGATAGGCAATTTTGCTCTAGTGCTTCACTTATATCTTTTTAGAGCACGGTGGTGTTTGGTTTTATAGAAATCATTGAAATCTCGTACCTCACTTATATTATTTTCAGAGTCTTTAAATAGCATGGTAATTGGTTTAGGTTATGAACTTAGTCCTAATATGATAGGAATCCAAGAGGGATATGATAAAAACTTTCATATTAAGTGCATTGAGTATTATGAGAAGTTTGATTCCTTGCATAAAGTTTTGAGATATAAATGGTAATGTTAAGAGTCATGTTATGAAGTAATTGTGAATTGGTAAGAATACTTGTATAAAGGTTTGTGATTCCCGTTGCATGCACGTATGGTGAACCGTGATGTAAGGAAGTCACAGCATGAATTGTTTATTGATTGTCGACCTTTGTGTGAGGGTCGGGAATGCGTGATGGTTTACTCCTACCAACCTCTCCCCTAGGGGTATGCGTCTAATACTTTGCTTCGATGACTAATAGACTTTTGTAATAAGTATGTGAGTTCTTTATGACTAATGTGATTTCATGGATTATACGCACTCTCACCATTCCACTTTTGCTAGCCTCTCTAGTACCGCGCAATTTCGCTGGTGCGATAAACCCACCTTCCTCAAAACAGCCACCATATATCTTTCCTCAAAACAGCCACCATAGTTACCTATTATGCCATTTCCATAGACATTTCGAGATATATTGCCATGCAACTTCCACCGTTTCGTTTATTATGACACGCACCATCATTTTCATATTTCTTTGCATGATCGTAACATAGCTAGCATGATGTTTTCATGGCTTGCCTCTCTTTTGATGTCATTTGTTGTGCTAGATTATTGCACATCCTGGTACACCATCGGAAGGATTCATATATAGTCAATTTGTTTTTCTAGATATCGAGTTGTAATTCTTGAGTTGTAAGTAAATAAAAGTGTGATGACGATCATTATTATAGCATTGTCCCATGTGAGGAAAGGATGATGGAAGCTATGATTCCCTCACAAGTGGGGATGAGACTCCAGACTTTATGAAAAATAAAAGAGCCAGCGAAGCAAAGATAATTAAAAGAGGCCTTAGATGCCCACCAAAATAAAAAATGAGAGAAAAGAGAGAAGGGACAATGCTACTATCTTTTTTCCACACTTGTGCTTCAAAGTAGCACCATGATCTTCATGTTGGGGAACGTTGCATGGGAAACCAAAAATTTCCTACGCACACGCAAGATCTATCCATGGTGATGAGCATCTACGAGAGGGAGAGTGGATCTACGTACCCTTGTAGATCGCTAAGCGGGAAGCGTTAAGAAACGTGGTTGGTGTAGTTGAACGTCTTCGTGATCCAAATCGCCGAGCGTCCCGCGATCTCATCACGATCCATCCCGCGATCCAATCACGATCCGTCCCGCGAACTCATCACGGTCCGTCCCGAGATCTCGTCACGATCCGTCCCGCGAAATCATCATGATCCGTCCCGCGACCTCATCACGATCCATCCCACGAACTCATCATGATCTATGCCGCGAACTCATCACGATCCATCCCGCGAACTCATCACGATCCGTCTCGCGATCTTGATCACGGTCCTCCCGATCTAGCGCCGAATGGACGGCACCTCCACGTTCAGCACACGTACAGCTCGATGACGATCTCCGCCTTATTGATCCAGCAAGAGGGATCGGAGAGGTAGAAGAGTTCTCCGGCAGCATGACGGCGCTCCGGAGATGGTGGTGGAGCTATTCCGGCAGGGCTTCGCCTAAGCACTGCAGAAATCCGATCTAGAGGAGAAACTATGCACTAGAGGAACGGGAAGCACGTGGCTACAAATTCTGTGCCAAAACCCTAA
This sequence comes from Hordeum marinum, assembly GCA_022496015.1. Taxonomy (NCBI): domain Eukaryota; kingdom Viridiplantae; phylum Streptophyta; class Magnoliopsida; order Poales; family Poaceae; genus Hordeum; species Hordeum marinum. The sequence continues at coordinate 367,959,197 of CM039674.1, read as the reverse complement.
AATCCTCTAGTATATATAGGACGAGAGGAGGAGGAGGATTGGCTGCCAAAAATCCAGCCCTTGGGTCGGCCAAAGTGGGGAGGAGAGGAGGACTCCTCCAATCCTAGTAGGACTAGGATTCCTCCTTTTTTGGCCTTTTTCCACCTTTTTCCTTTGGGCTTTTTCTTCCAGCCGCATGGGCCTTGTGTGGGACTTTCACCAGCCCACAAAAGGCTGGTATTTACTCTCCCACAGCCCATGAAGCCTCTTGGGTCGAAACACCCCTCCCAGTGGTCTCCCGATACACTACCGGCATTCCCGATACATTACCGATTAGCCCGAAACTTTTCCGGCGACCAAAATGGGACTTCCTATATATCAATCTTTACCTCCGGACCATTCCGGAGCTCCTTGTGATGTGCGGGATCTCATCCGGGACTCCGAACAAACTTCGGTCACAACCATACATAACTCTATACTACCGAAACGTCACCGAACCTTAAGTGTGCAGACCCTGCAGATTCGAGAACTATGTAGACATGACCGAGACACCTCTACGATCAATAGCCAATAGCGGGACCTGGATGCCCATATTGGTTCCTACATATTCTACGAAGATCTTTATCGGTCGAACCTCTATGTCAATGATTCAGTTAATCCCGTATGATGTTCCCTTTGTTCCTCGGTATGTTTACTTGCCCGAGATTCGATCGTCAGTATCTCCATATCTAGTTCAATCTCATTACTGGCAAGTATATTTACTCATTCCGTAATACAAGATCCCGTGACTAACACTTAGTCACATTGCTTGCAAGGCTTGTTATGATGTTGTATTACCGAGTGGGCCCTGAGATACCTCTCCGTCACACGGAGTAACAAATCCCAGTCTTGATCCATGCCAACCCAACAGAAACCCTCGGAGATACCTGTAGAGTACCTTTATAGTCACCCAGTTACATTGCGACGTTTGATACACACAAGGCACTCCTCCGGTGTCAGTGAGTTGCATGATCTCATGGTCATAGGAATAGATACTTGACATGCAGAAAACAGTAGCATTAAACTGACACGATCATATGCTACGTTTGTAGTTTGGGTCTTGTCCATCCCATCATTCTCCTAATGATGTGATCCCATTATCAAATGACATCTCATGTCAATGGCTAGGAAACCTTGACCATCTTTGATCAACGAGCTAGTCTATTAGAGGCATACTAGGGACATGGTGTTGTCTATGTATCCAGACATGTATCTGAGTTTCCGATCAACACAATTATAGCATGGATAATAAACGATTATCATGAACAAGAAAATATGATAATAACTAATTTATTATTTCCTCTAGGGCATATTTCCAATAGTCTCCCACTTGCACTAGAGTCAATAATCTAGTTCACATCACCATGTGATTCGCATTGTTATGAATCTAACACCCAATGAGTTCTGGGGCTCGATCATGCTTTTTATGTGAGAGAGGTCTTATAGTCAATGGGTACGCGACATTCAGATCCGTATGTACTTTGCAAATTTTTAGGTCAAACTGTAAACACTGCTACCACACTCCACTTGGTACTATTCCAAATGGCTGCTCCACTATACATATCCGGGTTGCTACTAAGAGTCATCCGGATTAGTGTTAAAGCTTGCATCGACGTAACTCTTTACGACGAACCCTGTATCACCTCCATAATCGAGAAACGTTTCCTTAGTCTTTTAGTCACTAAGGATAATATTGACCGTTGTCCAGTGATGCACTCCTGGATCACTCTTGTACCCCTTGCCGGACTCATGGCAAGGCACACACAAGTGCGGTACACAGCATAAAGAGCCTATGGCTAAGGCATAGGGGACGACATTCATCCTTTCTCTTTCTTCTGCCGTTGTTGAGTTTTGAGTCTCACTCAACTTCACACTTCACAAATCAGGCAAGAACTCTTTCTCTGACTGATCCATTTTGAACTCTTTCAAAATCTTGTCAAGGTATGTACTCATTGAAAGTCTCATCAAGCATCTTGATCTATCTCTATGGATTTTGATGCTCAACAATTAGGTAGCTTTATCCAGGTCTTCCTTTGAAAAACTCTTTTCAAACAACCGTTTATGATTTCCAGAAATTCTACATCATTTCTGATCAACAATATGTCATCCACATATACTTATCAGAAATTCGATAGTGCTCCCACTCACTTTATTGTAAATACAAGTTTCTCGTAAACTTTGTATAGACTCAAAAACTTTGATCACCTCATCAAAGTGTATATTCCAACTCCGAGATGCTTGCTTCAGTTCATAGAAGGATAACTAAAGCTTGCACACCTTTTAGCATCCTTAGGACTGACAAAACCTTCTGGTTGTATCACATACAACCTTTCCTCAAGTAAACTGTTAAGGAAACGATGTTTTGACATCCATCTGCCAGATTTCATAATTGAAAAATGCAGCAACTACTAACATAATTCCAACAGACTTTAGCATTGCTACGAGTGAGAAAGTCTCATCGCAGTCAACTCCTTGAACTTGTCGTAAACTTCTTTGCAACAAGTCGAGCTTTACAAATGGTGACATTTACCATGAGCGTCTGTCTTCGTTTTAAACATCGATTTGTACTCAATGACCTGCCGTCCAACGAGCAAGTCTACCAAAGTCTATACTTGGTTTTCATACATGGATCCTTTCTCGGATTTCATGGCCTCTAACCATTTGTCACAATCCGAGCCCATCATCGCTTCTCCACGGCTCGTAAGTTCATCGTTGTCCAAGAACATGACCTCCAAGACAGGGTTGTCATACCGCTCAGGAGGAGTACACATCCTTGTCGACCTACAAGGTTCGATAGTAACTTGATCCGAAGCTTCATGATCATCATCATTAACTTCCTCTTCAACTAACATAGGCTTCACAGAAACATATTTCTGTGCTGCGCTACTCTCTGGTTGAACAAAGGTTCAACAACCTCATTAAGTTCTATCTTCCTCTCACTCAATTCTTTCGAGAGAAACTCTTTCTTGAGAAAGGACCCAGTTTTAGGAACAAACATTTTATGCTTGGATCTTAGATAGAAGGTTCACCTAACTGTTCTTAGGGTATTCTATGAAGATGCATTTATCTGCTTTGGGTTCGAGCTCATTAGGTGAAAACATTTTCCACACAAGCGTCGCAGCCCCGAACATTAAGAAATGACAGCTTAGGTTTCTATCAAAACCTTAATTCACACGGTGTCATCCAAACCGATTTAGATGGTGCCCTATTTAAAGTGAATGTAGTTGTCTCTAATGCATAACCCCAAAACTATAGTAGCAAAATGATAAGATACATCATAGCACGCACCATATCCAATAGAGCACGATATGACGTTCGGACACACCATCACACTATGGTGTTCCAGGTGGCATGAGTTGTGAAACAACTTTCACATTGTCTAAAGTTGTATGCCAAGCTCGTAACTCAGATATTCACCTCCACGATCATATCGCAGACATTTTTATCTTCTTGTCACGATGATCTTAAACTTCACTCTGAATTTACTTGAACCTTTCAAACGATTCAGACTTGTGTTTCATTAAGTAAATATACACTATATCTACTCAAATCATCAGTGAAGGTAAGAAAATAACGATATCCACCACACGCTACAAGACTCACTAGATTGCATACTTCAACACGTATCATTTCCAATAAATCACTTGCCCGCTCCATCCATCTGGAAAAAGGGGTCCTTAGTCATATTGCCCAAGAGGCATGGTTCGCAGGTCTCAACCGATTCGAAATCGAATGAGTCCAAAGATCCATAAGCATGGAGTTTCTTCATGCACTTTATACCAATATGACATTTAGCGGAAGTGCCACAATTATGTGGTACTATAATTATTAACTTTGTATCTTTTGGCATCAATGTTATGAACATGTGTATTACTACGATCAAGATTCAACAAACCATTCTCACTAGGTGCATGACCATTGAAGGTATCATTCATGTAAACAGAATAACCATTATTATCTAACTTAAATGAATAATCGTGTTGCAATAAACACGATCTAATCACGTTCATGCTCAATGCAAAACACCAAATAACATTTATTTAGGTTCGTCACTAATCCCGAAGGTAGAGAGAGCGTGCGATGTTGATCACATCAACCTTGGAAACATTTCCAACACACATCGTCATCTCACCCTTAGCTAGTTCTCTGTTTATTCTGTAGCTTTTATTTCGAGTTACTAACTTTTAGCAACCGAACCGGTATCCAATACCCAAGTGCTACTAGGAGTACTCACAAGGTACACATCGTTAACACGTATATCAAATATACTTCTGTTGACATTGTCAGCCTTCTTATCTACCAAGTATCTAGGGTTGTTCCGCTTCAGCGACCGCTCTCCTCATAATCGAAGCACTTAGTCTCGGGTTTGGGTTCAAATTTGGGTTGATTCACTAGAGCAGCAACTAACTTGCTATCCACGAAGTCTCCCTCCTTGCTCTTGCCCTTCTCGAAACTAGTGGTTTGACTAACCATCAACACTTGACGCTCCTTTTTATTTCTACCTTCGCGGTGTGAAACATCGCGAACAGCTCAGGGATCATTATTTCTATCCCTAGCATTTTATAGTTCATCACCAAGTTCTAGTAGCTTAGTGACAGTGACTTGGAGAACTATATGAATCACTATCTTATCTGGAAGATCAACTCCCACTCGATTCAAGCGATTGTAGCACCCAGACAATCTGAGCACATGCTCAACGATTGAGCTATTCTCTTTCATCTTGCAGGCAAAGAATCTTGTTGGAGATCTCATATCTCGCAACACGGGCACGAGCCTAAGATCCTAATTTCAGCTCTTAGAACATCTCATATGTTCCGTGATGTTCAAAACATTTCGGAGCCTCAATTCTAAGCCGTAATGCATGACACACTAAACTATCAAGTAGTCATCAGAACATGCCTGTCAGATGTTCACAACATCTATAGACAACGCTAGAGGGGTTGGCACACCGTCCGGTGCATTAAGGACATAAGCCTTCTATGCAGCAATGAGGACAATCCTCAGATCACGGACCCAGTCCGCAATATTGCTACCATCATCTTTCAACTCTATTTCTCTAGGAACACATAAAAATTCAAGGGATCTACAGCGCGGGCAAGTAATCTACAACATAGTTTGCAAGGACACTATTGACTATGTTCATGATAATGAGTTCAATTAATCTTATTACTGGAGAACTCCCACTCAAATTGACATCCCTCCGGTCATTCGAGTGATACATGATCCAAGTTCACCAACTCAAGTCCGATCATCACGTGAGTTGAGGTGGTTTCAATTTTGAACATCATCATGTTGATCATATTACTATATGACTCATGTTCGACCTTTCGGTCTCTTGTGTTCTGAGGCCATGTCTGTACATGCTAGGCTCATCAAGTTTAACCCGAGTGTTCTGCATGTGCAACACTGGCTTGCACCCGTTGTACGTGAACGTAGAGTCTATCACACCCGATCATACGTGGTGTCTCGGCACGATGAACTTTCACAACGGTGCACACTCGGGGAGAACACAATTCATCTTGAAATTAAAGTGAGGGATCACCTTATAATGCTATCGTCGTCCTAAGCAAAACAAGGTGCATAAAAGGATTAACATCACATGCAAATCGTAAGTGACATGATATGGCCATGAACTTGTGCTTTTGATCTTCATCTTGAATGCACCGGCATGATCTCCATCGTCACCGGCATGACACCATGATCTCCATCATATTGATCTCCATCAACGTGTCGCCATCGGGGTTGTCGCTCCCATCATGCTTGTACAACTATTGCTACAATTTAGCGATAAAGTAAAGCATTACATAACGCTTAATGATTGACATGCAGGTCATACAATAATTAAGGACAACCCTATGGCTACTGCCGGTTGCCATACTCATCGACATGCAAGTCGTGATATTCTATACAACACATGATCATCTCATACATCAAATATATCACATCATGTAATTGGCCATATCACATCACAACTTACCCTGCAAAAACAAGTTAGGCGTCCTCTAATTGTGGTTGCATGTTTTACGTGGCTGCTACGGGTATCTAAATAGAACAATTCTCACCTACGCATAAACCACAACGGTGATACATGAGTTGCTTTTCAACCTTCTCAAGGACCGCCTTTGTCGAATCTGATCCAACTAAAGTAGGAGAAACTGCCACCCGCCAGCCATCTTTTGCAACAAGTTGTAGTTGAGGGAACCGGTCTCTCGTAAGCGTACGAGTAATGTTGGTCCGGGCCGCTTCATCCCACAATACCGCTGAACCAAAACACGACCAGGGGAAAGCAATCTAAGCATCAACATCCACAAACTCTTTGTGTTCTACTCGATATCTCATCTACACATAGACCTAGATCATGATGCCACTGTTGGGGAACGTTGCATGGGAAACAAAAAATTTCCTATGCACACGCAAGATCTATCCATGGTGATGAGCATCTACGAGAGGGAGAGTGGGTCTACATACCCTTGTAGATCGCTAAGCGGAAAGCGTTAAGAAACGCGATTGGTGTAGTCGAACGTCTTCGCGATCCAAATCACCGAGCGTCCCACGATCTCATCACGATCCTTCCCGCGATCCAATCACGATCCGTCCCGCGAACTCATCACGATCTGTCCCGCTATCTCATCATGATCCGTCTCGTGATCTTGATCATGGTCCTTCCGATCTAGCGCCGAACGGACGGCACCTCCACGTTCAGCACACGTACAGCTTGATGAAAATCTCCACCTTCTTGATCCAGCAAGAGGTACAAGAGTTCTCTGGCAGCATGATGGCGCTTTGGCGATGGTGATGGAGCTATTTCGGCAAGGCTTCGCCTAAGCACTTCAGAAATCCGATCTAGAGGAGAAACTATGCACTGGAGGAACGGGTAGCACGTGGCTGAAAATCTAGTGCAAAAACCCTAAAACCACCAGTATATATAGGAGGGAGGGAGGAGAGGCCTTGGCGCAAGGGCCAAGCCTCCTTTGGTTCGACCGAAGTGGGGAGGAGAGGAGGACTCCTCCTCCAATCCTAGTAGGACTAGTATTCCTCCCCTTTTTGCCATTTCCACTTTTCCCTTTGGGCTTTTCTTTCCCTAGCCGCATGGGCCTTTTGTGGGATGTCCACCAGCCCACTAAGGGCTGGTATTCACTCTCCCACAGCCCATGAATCCTCTTGGGTCGAAATACCCCTCCCGGTGGTCTCCCGGTACACTACGGCACTCCCGGTACACTACCGATGAGCCCGAAACTTTTCCGGCGACCAAAACAGGACTTCCTATATATGAATCTTTACCGACGGACCATTCCGGAGCTCCTCGTGATGTCCGGGATCTCATCCGGGACTCCGAACAACCTTTGGTCACCACCATGCATAACTCTATACTACCGAAATGTCATCAAACCTTAAGTGTGCAGACCCTGCGGGTTCGAGAACTATGTAGACATGACCGAGACATCTCTATGGTCAATAAAAAATAGAGGGACCTAGATGCCCATATTCATTCCTAGATATTCTACGAAGATCTTTATCAGTCGAACCTCTATGTCAATGATTCAGTTAATCCTGTATGATGTTCCCTTTGTTCTTCGGTATGTTACTTGCCCGAGATTCGATCGTCGATATCTCCATACCTAGTTCAACCTTGTTACCGGCAAGTCTCTTTACTCATTTCGTAATACAACATCCTGTGACTAACACTTAGTCACATTGCTTGCAAGGCTTGTTGTGATGTTGTATTACTGAGTGGGCCCTGAGATACCTCTCCGTCACACGGAGTAACAAATCCCAGTCTTGATCCATGCCAACCCAACAGACACCCTCGGAGATACCTTTAGGGCACCTTTATAGTCATCCAGTTACGTTGCGACGTTTGATACACACAAGGTACTCCTCCAGTGTCAATGAGTTGCATGATCTCATTGTTATAGGAACATATACTTGACATGCAGAAAATAGCAGCAATAAACTGACACGATCATATGCTACGTTTGTAGTTTGGGTCTTGTCCATCACATCATTCTCCTAATGATGAGATCCCGTTACCAAATGACATCTCATGTCCATGACTAGGAAACCATAGCCATCTTTGATCAACGAGCTAGTCTATTAGAGGCATACTAGGGACATGGTGTTGTCTATGTATCCACACATGTATCTGAGTTTCCGATCAACACAATTATAGCATGGATAATAAACGATTATCATGAACAAGGAAATATGATAATAACTAATTTATTATTGCCTCTAGGGCATATTTCCAACAGTAATACTCTTTTGCGGTGTGTTTGTCGAGATCCGATAAAATGTAACATACCAAAATTCCATTTTTGGAATGTTATGATTATAGCTATGCATCTAGCAGCATCATTGCTTGATTTTATGTGTTAGTTGAAATGTCTGTTCTGGATTTCAGAAAGCTCTTTCTACTTTTCCCTAAGTTGCTTTCACCTATTTGAAATTTTGGTTAAAAGTTCAAATAAGAGAGGAGGAACATGACACTCCACACCAGGGACTAATTGGTGATATATTTGAACAATAATAACCAGGGGTTATTTTGAAAATATTTGCAAAAAGGGTTTAAAAACAATTAGGCAATTTCTGAAAATATTATTTTTTTTCAAAGTGTTCAAATGACAGAATAGAAATGTTCATTAAATAGCATTTATTATTCTGTTAATTTTGATATATAATACCCCTATATTTAGAGACGATTTGAATGCTTTAAAAGCTTTTGAATGTCTCTAGAATATTATTAAAAGGAAACGGTAACCGTTTCCGGTATTAAACGGGCCGGCCCACGACAGTTACTCGCGAATTGATTAGAAGCCGACCGACCGCGCGTAACGGACACACCTCCATTCGCTGACACTGGACCCCACCTCGTTCGCTCGTAATGACCGAACGGTCATCTTCTTCCCCCACCCCCCCCCCCCCGCGCGCGCCGGACCCGACGCCGGTCGCTTCTCCCCTCGCCGGATCTCTCTCCTCTCTTAACTCCCCGCACCCCCGAGCACCTATATAAGAGCCCCACAGCCCCGCCTTTCATTTATCTCCCAAACCCCTCTTCCCTCTCGCCGGAAGGCTACGCAATTCCTCGCCGGAGCTCCCACCCTCACCGGACCTCCCATCGACCGTAGCCACCGAGTCCGACCACCGTTCGCCCCACCGTTGCCACCAGTCGACTCCGGAGGCCCGTCGCCGTTGCCCGGACCACTTCCCCGTCTTCCCCGACCATCGGAGCACCTCGCCATCGCATTCGCCGCTACCGGACTCGCCGGAGAACCCCGACGCCGGCGACTTTACCTCGTGAGCATTTCCCTCCCTCCGATCCAAAACCAACGACCCAGATTAGAACGGACTTAAGTCCGAACCGGTACCCACTACCGATCGGTCGCCCGCCCAAAAGCACTCGCGCGTACACCCCCTTAGCCACTCACGTGCTGCCACGTAGCCTCCCTGGCCGTCGCAAAGTCAGGTTTCTTTTTCAGTTTTGTTTTAATTAACAGAATGTTTTCAAATTTTGTTTTGCTTATAAATTTTAATCTATTTAGTGTTTTGAGTTGATTCTTTTTGAAATAGCTCACAATTTTCATGTAGTTTCACCCTGTACTTTTAAATTTCAAATTTGAACTATAAAATTTGAATTTAATCAAATTTGCTCAAAATCTTCAAATCTGAATAACTAGAGTTTAAAAATAGATTTTGATATGATTCTTTTTGCTACTGTTTGATATTGGTTAGGACTATATCCATGTTTAGTTTGAGGATTTTTAGGATATATTTGATTTGTGTTTCAGTTAAAAACAGAATCTGTCTAGTATTATAATATAATTTTATATACTTAATTTTAATTAGTTTAAATTAGATTTGGTCTTATTTGTTTATTAGGTTCTGTTAATAAACATTTAGTGTTTTACTCACTGTTAATAAAAATATAAATTTTCTTAGTTTAATTTTATTTAACATAGGAATCACAACTTCTTTTCAAATAGGAATAATTTGATTAAAACAACTAACTAGTAATAGTTTTGCTTTCAAACAAAGTTTTATATAATTTAATTCTGCTTTCTAAGACAGGTTTAATTTTAAATTATTTTCTGTTAAGAACATGTTTTGCTAATAAATAACAAGTTTAGTTTTTCATTCTTTTGTTAATATAACTATAGTTGATTCATATAGTGTTTATCACAAACTTGTATAAACTTTACTAAAGTTTTCCCAACAAAACTTAAATTGATTTTATTCTGTTCATAAATAAAATATTTTATTGTTTTTCTTTCTGTCAACTAATGTTTAGATAATACTAATGGTTTCATTATGTCAGTAGTGTTTTCACCTCTCACCTTTTTGAAAACAAAATCTTGTGTGTTTTTCTTGCTAGTGATTTTTGTGCATTGTTTGCCTTGATTGTTTAATACTTCTTTGCTGAATGTTATGAGTTGTTATTTTGTTGTATGCTTATTGAGTGCTTGTTTGTTTCATTAGATTATCCGGAGTGCGAAGCTTGTTACTTACAGTCACTCACGTACGAAGATCATCAATCAGGCAAGTCACTTTGACCATGTTTACCCATGTTTTATATGCATTAGTTCTACCATCTCCCCAATTGCATGCAATATAGGTTAGTTGGAAACTTGGTTACATTGTAGTAGTATCATGTGGTAGGTACCCCCCCTCAACCTCTTGACACATTGGCCCCGGGAAACGTTGTTTTACCTTTTGCTATGCTAATAGTAGACGGGGTTGGTTGTGTGATTCATGAGAGTTGAGAGAGTTAATAATTTCAAGACCTACATAATGATCAAGATTTAAGACTCCGAGTTTTCAACATACCTATGGGTGGATGATGGTTGAACGGCACCCTGGAGAAACCAGTGGATTTGCCTAGGTGATGCTGGAGATGGCCAGTATTCACGCGGAAAGGTCCACCCAGGCACAAAGAGAATGATGGGTGCTTCAAAACCCAAGGCTTACCTGCACAGCCACAAGTCATTATGGGCTCTGGCTTGGTTGGATATCGTGGTGACCCTGGACAGGCGGTGCTACGAGAGGTAGAAGAACGGTAGGAAAGGATGGGCACCGACAGAGTCGCAGGGAAACCCTTTGGAAGACCATGTTTTGGTCATTCGTTTCTCAAACACTCTGAAGTGCGAGAAATCAAACGGAGGCGACCAAATCTTGTGGGGAACGTGTGCAAAACTCTGCAGAGTATTCAAAACCTAATCGATTAGCCGTGTCCACGGTCATGGACGACTTGAGCCAAAGGAATTGAAACTTCCGGAACTCTCAACACAATTAATATGATGATGTGGGTATTAACAATTTTGGGTATGAGAATTGGTTGGTGGAACCATCTCATTAATCAACCAACTTAGTATTATTTTGCTTAGCCCCTCTCTTGATGTAGGAAAAACTTGGCTTTACGCAAAAACTTACACCACCACCTGCCATATAAGCATATAGACTAGCTGATTATTTTCACCCCTATCTTGTGACTTTGCCGGCATATTCCATATGCTGACCTACACGGCTGCAACGTATCATGTTGCAGAGTATTTTTCCGACCAGGAGTGAGGACGCGTTCTATGCTCAGTGAGATGCCCTTGGAGTCGGATGGACTCATCTACCGTCGACGCTTCCGCAAGATTTAGATATTCTCATGAGTTGGCCTTTGGCCACTTTATTGTAATATTTATTGTAATAAAGGACTCGATATGAGATTTCGATTAATATAATGCTATGTGATTTCCCTTTGATATATACATTGATGTACCGTGTGTGTACCAGCATGATCTTGGGATGGTACGGAAACACCGGAGACTTGACCTTTCAGGTCGGGTCGCTACATAAAATGTGGGTTTATGTTCAGATTATCCATGAATATTATTTGAGTCTTTTCTGAATTATTATATGCATGATTTCATTTCTTGGCAAGTATCTTCGAGTTATTTGTTTGGTTTGGCCAACTAGATTGGTAATTCTTGCAATGGGAGAAGTGCTTAGTTTTTGGTTCAATCTTGCGGTGTCCTCACCCAGTGACAAAGTAGGGGTAGTGCTACCTCTTGAGCTTGCGTTGGTTTTCCCTTGAAGAGGAAAGGGTGATGCAGAGAAGTAGATAAGTATTTCCCTCAGTTGTTGAGAACCAAGGTATCAATCTAGTAGGAGGAACAAGAAAGTCAACATTGGATGCACCTATACAAACAATCAAACTCCTACACCCAACACTATAAAGCGGTTGTCAATCCCTTCACGGTTATTTGCAAGGATTAGATATGATAGAGATATATGTAAAAGATTGCGAAACGTAAAAAGTAATAAATTGCATCAAGGTGTTTTTGGTATTTTTGGTTTCTAGATCTGAAAATATAATATGGAAAGTAGACCCGATGGCCATAGGTTTCACTAGAGGCTTCTCTCTTGAAGGAAAGTATCACGGTAGGTGAACAAATTACTGTCAGGAAATTGATAGAAAAGCGAATAATTATGAATATATCCAAGGCAATGAGTATGCATATAGGCATCATGTCTGTGTCAAGTAGACCTAAACGATTATGCATCTACTACTACTACTCCACACATCGACTGACTCGTGCCCGCATCTAGTGTATTAAGTTCATGAATAAGAGAGTAACACATTACGTAAAATGACATGATCTAGAGGGATAAACTCAAGGAATATGATGAAAACCCCATCTTGTTATCCTTGATGGCAACAATACAATACATTCCTCGCTACCTACTTTGTCACTGGGTTAGGACACCGCAAGATTGAACCCAAAATTAAGCACTTCTCCCATTGCAAGAATTACCAATCTTGTTGGCCAAACCAAACCAATAACTCGAAGAGACTTGCAAAGATATGAAATCATGCATATAAGAATTCAGAAAAGACTCAAATAATATTCATGGATAATCTAACATAAACCCACAATTCATCGGATCTCGACAAATACACCACAAAATAGTATTACATCGGATAGATCTCCATGAAGATCATGAAGAACATGGTATTGAAGCACAAAGAGAGAGAAGAAGCCATCTAGCTATTAGCTATGGACCCATCGGTCTATGGTGGACTACTCACGCATCATCGGAGGGGCAATGGAGTTGATGTAGATGCCCTCCGTGATCGGGTCCCCCTCCGGTAGATTACTGAAAAATGCTCCAAGATTGGATCTCTTGAGAATGGAGGCTTTTGGTGGCGGAAAAGTATTTGCAAGGATCTTTTTGGTATTGGGGGAATATTTGGTAATTTATAGGACGAAGATTAGGGCTAGGAGACCTGCCAGGAGGTGGCAAGCCTGCCAGGCGCAGCAAGGGGGGTGGTCGTGCCCCCTAGCTTGTGACCTCCTGGCAGTGTCCCTACCTTCCACTCCAAGCCTGGTAGATCTCTTTTCTTCCAGAAAAATCATTTCACAGATTTTATTCCGTTTGGACTCCATTTAATATTCCATATTTGCAATACTCAAAAACAAGGAAAAAACAAAAATTGGCACTAGGCTCTAGATTAATAAGTTAGTCCCAAAAATAATATAAAATAGCATACTAATGCATATAAAACATCCAAAATAGATAATATAATAGCATGACACAATCAAAAGTTACAGATACATTGGAGACGTATCAGCATCCCCAAGCTTAATTCCTGCTCGTCCTCAAGTAGGTAAATGATAAAAACCGAATTTTTGATGTGGAGTGCTACCTAACATACGTATCCATGTAATATTCTCTATTGTGGCATGAATATTCAGATCCATAAGACTCAAAACAAAACTGTAATATTGACATAAAAACAATAATATTTCAAGCATAGCAATTGTATCTCTTCAAAATATAATGGAAAAAGAAAGTTATCGCTACAATATCATATAGTTTGGCTAGGCTTCATCTTCCCCACACAAAGTATGTATATCATGCACAACCCTGATGAAAAGTAAGCAATTGTTTCACACTTTTATTTTCTCAAACATTTTCAACTCTCATGCAATACATGAGCATGAGCCATGGATATAGCACTATAGGTGGAATAGAATATGGTGGAAGTTGTGAAGGAAAAGTAGAAGATAGTCTCACATCAACTAGGCGTATCAACGGGCTATGAATATGCCAATCAATAGATATCAATGTGAGTGAGTAGGGATTGCCATGCAACAGATGCACTAGAGCTATAAGTGTATGAAAGCTCAAAAGGAAACTAAGTGGATGTGCATCCAACTTGCTTGCTCATGATGACCTAAGGCAATTTGAGGATGCCCATCATTGGAATATACAAGCCAAGCTATATAATCAAAAATTCCCACTAGTATATGAAAGTGACAAAATAGAGGACTCTCTAGATGAAGATCATGGTGCTACTTTGGAGCACAAGTGTGTAAAAGGATAGTAGCATTGTCCCTTCTATCTTTTCTCTCATTTTTTTATTTTGGTGGGCATCTAAGGCCTCTTCTTTTTTGGGGGGCCTCGCTGGCCTCTTTTATTTTTCATAAATTCCGGAGTCTCGTCCCCACTTGTGAGGGAATCATAGCTTCCATCATCCTTTCCTCACATGGGACAATGCTATAATAATGATGGTCATCACACTTTTATTTACTCACAACTCAAGAATTACAACTCGATAACTAGAAAAAATTATGACTCAATATGAATGCCTCTGGTGGTGTACCGCGATGTGCAATGATCTAGCATAGCAAATGACATCAAAAAACGGACAAGCCATGTAAACCTCATGCTAGCTATCTTACGATCATGCAAAGAAATATGAAAATGATGGTGCGTGTCATAATAAACGGAACGGTGGAAGTTGCATGGCAATATATCTCGGACTGGCTATGAAAATGCCACAATAGGTAGGTATGGTGGCTGTTTTGAGGAAAGATATGTGGTGGCTGTTTTGAGGAAGCTGGGTTTATCGCACCGACGAAAGTTGTGCGGTACTAGAGAGGCTAGCAAAGGTGGAAGGGTGAGAGTGCTTATAATCCATGGACTCACATTAGTCATAATGAACTCACATACTTATTGCAAAAGTCTATTAGTCATCGAAGCAAAGCATTGGACGCGTGCCCCTAGGGGAGAGGTTGGTAGGAGTAAACCATCGTGCGCTGATAATCCCCAAGTGCAAGGAATCATCGTAGCAATTTCCAAAGGTGGAAGCGATAAGTATGGAGTGTAGAACCCACAAGGAGCTCAAGTTAAGATCAATATTCTCTCAAGTCCTATCTGTCACCGATACGACTCTACATACACCAAACGTTTGATTCCATCTAGAAAGGAGAGATAAAACTAGGTTGTGGGTATAAGGAGTATAGCTTTGCATGATATTGGAGAACTAGAATATAAAAATAGTTGTTGTTATCATAATATTACAATATATTACAAATAGCGAGTGTGGAATAATGATGGGTCGGTGTGCAGAATTATCCTAGGCAATTGTTAACAAGATCGGAAATCATTATTGCAATTTTATATGAGGGAGAGGCATAAGCTAACAAACTTTCTCTACTTGGATCATATGCACTTATGATTGGAACTCTAGCAAGCATCCGCAACTACTAAAGATCATTAAGGTAAAACCCAACCATAACAGTAAATCATCAAGTCCTCTTTATTCCCATACGCAAACAACCTACTTACTCGGGTATGTGCTTCTATCACTCACGCCACCCACCATAAGTGAATCATAAACATATTGCTAACCCTACAGCGGGGATCCCTCACATGTGCGCGGCACGGAAGGCACCATAGAACAGCACCAATAATAAAACATGCAACTCAAACCAATCTGGATCATCAATCAACCCAAAGGACAAAAGTGATCTGCTCAAAACATCATAGGATGGAAACACATCATTGGTTCATAATATGTAGCATAAAGCACCATGTTCAAGTAGGTGATTACAGCGGGGTGCGGGACAGTGGACTGCTAAAAGGAGATGAGGTTGGTGATGAAGAAGGTGATGTTGATGAAGACGATCACCGTGGCGATGGTTCCCTCGGTGGCACTCCGGCACCACCGGGAGAGAGGGGGAGAGGGTATCCCCCTTGTGATTCCTCCTCCATGGCCTCCCCCTCTGTAGGGGGAGGTTCTCCCTCTGGTCCTTAGCCTCCATGATGTTGATGGCCCCTCCGAGACGATGAAGATGGCCTCCAGTGATGGTGACCCCCTCCGGTAGGGTGCCGGAGAGGGCCAAGATTGGTTTTTCGTGGCTCTGGAGGTGTCCGGCGGTAGAACTCCCGATCTAGGTTATATTTCGGGGTTTCTGGAATATTCGACGATTTATAGAGCTGAGAGGGAGGTCGGTGGACTCCTGAGGGGCCCACAAGCCCGGTGGCCGTGTCTAGTAGGGGTGGTCGTGCCCCTGGGGCTTGTAGCCTCCTCAGCCCTCCTCTCGCGTGGCTCTTCACTCTAATATTTTTTATATTTTCCAAAAATATTCTCCGTCAATTTTAGCCTTATTCCGAGAACTTTTATTTCTGCACAAAAACAACACCACGGTAGTTCTACTGAAAACAGCTTCAGTCCGGGTTAGTTATAGTAAAATCATACGAAAATCATATGTAATTATTGTAAACATGGCATGAATACTTCATAAATTATAGATACTTTGGAGACGTATCACGCGCTCCCGACCCTCACACAAAGGTCGACAATCTATAAACAAATCATGCTCCGACTTCCTTACATAATGGTTCACCATACGTGCATGCTACGGGAATCACAAACCTTTACACAAGTATTTTTACCAATTCACAATTACTTCCTAACATGACTCTTAACATTACTATCTTTATATTTCAAAACTTTATGCAAGGAATCAAACTTCTCATAATACTCAATGCACATAATATGGAAGTTTTTATTATATCCCTCTTGGATGGCTATCATATTAGGACTAAATTCATAACCTAAACCAATTACCATGTTGTTTATAGACTCCCAAAATAATGTAAGTGAGGTACGAGAGTTCAATTATTTCTATAAAACCAAACACCACCGTGCTCTAAAAAGATATAAGTGAAGCACTAGAGCAAAATTGTCTATCTCAAAAGATATAAGTGAAGCACATAGAGTATTCTAATAAATTCATGATTAATGTGTGTCTCTCTATGAATATGTGTGCATCAAGGATTATTGTGGCAATCTAAAAATCAAAGACTCATATCATACAAGATGCTCCAAGCAAAACACATATCATGTGGTGAATAAAAATATAACCTCAAGTAAATTTACTAATGAATTGGAGACGAAAGAGGGGATGCCTTCCAGGGCATCCCCAAGACTAGGCTCTTTGGCATCCTTGAATATAACTTGGGGTGCCTTGGTCATCCCCAAGCTTAGGCTCTTGCCACTCTTTATTCCATAGTCCAACAAATCTTTACCCAAAACTTGAAAACTTCACAACACAAAACTTAACAGAAAACTCGTGAGATCCGTTAGTATAAGAAAATAAATCACCACTTTAGGTAATGTTGTGAACTCATTTTTTATTTATAATTGTGTAATATCTACTGTATTCTAACTTCTCCATGGTTCATACCCCCTGATACAACTCATAGATACATCAAAATAGGTACACAACACAAAGAAAACAGAATATGTTAAAAACAGAACAGTCTATAGCAATCTGAAAACTTCGTATACTTCTGTAACTCAAAAAATTATTAAAATTATTAAACCTGTAAAATTTGTATATAAATATTTTGTAAAAAAATTAGACTCATTCGGCTCTCTGAAAAATTATAAAAATTCCTGGACTGAGCGCAAAAGTTTCTGTTTTTCAGCAAGATCAAATCAACAACCACCGTAGACCATCCCAAAGGTCTTACTTGGCTCAAAAACTAATTAAAACACCAAAGCACAATTAATACAGAAGTATTAATGTGGTAAACACTCAAAACAGAAGCAAAAACAGAGCATAAAAATAAAATTGGTTTGCCTCCGTACAAACGCTATTGTTTAACGCCCCTAGCTAGGCATAACGATTTCAATGATGCTCGCATAAAGAGTAGTAATTGAGATATGCAAAAGAGCATAATCAATAGCATTAAGAACACATTTAATTCTAACCCACTTCCTATGCATAGGGGTTTTGTGAGCAAACAATTTATGGGAGCAAGAATCAACTAGCATAGGAAGGCAGAACAAGCATAACTTCAAAACTTTGAACACATAGAGAGGAAACTTGATATTATTGAAATTCCTACAAGAATATGTTACTCCATCATAATAATTTTCAGTAGCATAATGAAGTAATTTAACAGTATAACTATCAAATAAAGCAGTATTTCCATCATCAATTATAGCATACGTGTCATCATCAAAACTTGGGGAACAAAGAATATCATATTCATCAAGCATAGCATCCCCAAGCTTGTGGTTTTGCATATCATTAGCATCATAGATATCCAGAGAATTCATACTAACAATATGTCAATCATGATTTTCATTCAAGGAACTATCATGAATCTCCTTACAAATTTCTTCTTTCAACACTTCATCAAAATTTTCAGATTCATGATTTTTAAACAAAACTTCATGGAGATAATAAAGTGCACTCAACTCACTAGCAATTGGTTCATTCCATCATAATTTGGTCTTTTGTAAAGATTAGAAACTGGATGAGTATCCATATCGATAGATTTTTAGCAAGCAAAGATGCGAGCAAATAGAAGGCACATGGCAACACAAAACATAGCAACGAAAAGGCAAACAGAAGAAGGGCGAATAAAAAGGTAAATCTTTTTGATTTTTTATGAAAATTGTTTTAGAAGTGGGGGAGAGGAAAACAAGAGGCAAATGGCAAATAATGCAAATGCAAGAGATGAGTTTGTGATGGGTACTTGGTAGGCTTGATGTAGATCTCACTCGAACGGCACCAGAAATCCGTCTTGCTACCTCTTAAGCTTGCGTTGGTTTTCCCTTGAAGAGAAAGGGTGATGCAGCGAAGTAGATAACTATTTCCCTCGGTTGTTCAGAACCAAGGTATCAATCCAGTAGGAGGAACAAGCAAGTCACCAATGGATGCACCGACACAAACAATCAAATTCTTGCACCCCGCTATAAAGGGGTTGTCAATCCCTACACAGTTATTTGCAAGCATTATATCTCATAGAGATAGATGTAATAGATTGCGGAAAGTAAAAATTAAATAAATTGTAGCAATGTATTTTTTGGTATTTTTTGTTTATAGATCTGAAAATATATTATGGAAAGTAGACTCGGCGGGCATAGGTTTCACTAGAGGCTTCTCTCTTGAAGGAAAGTATCACGGTGGGTGAACAAATTACTATCAAGCAGCTAATAGAAAAGAGAATAATTATGAAGATATCCAAGGCAATGATTATGCATATAGGCATCACGTCCATGTCAAGTAGACCGAAACAATTCTGCATCTACTACTATTACTCCACACATCGACTGACTCCTGGGTGCATCTAGAGTATTAAGTTCATGAAGAACAGAAAACGCATTAGGTAAGATGACATGATGTAGAGGGATAAACTCAAGAAATATGATGAAACCCCATCTTGATACCCTTGATGGCAACAATACAATACGTGCCTCGCCACCCCTACTTTGTCACTGGGTGAGGACACCGCAAGATTGAACCCAAAACTAAGCACTTCTCCCATTGCAAGAATTACCAATCTAGTTGGCCAAACCAAACCAATAACTCGAAGAGACTTGCAAAGATATGAAATCATGCATATAAGAATTCAGAAAACACTCAAATAATATTCATGGATAATCTGAACATAAACCCACAATTCATCGGATCTCGACAAACACACCGCAAAAGAGTATTACATCGGATAGATCTCCATGAAGATCATGAAGAACATGGTATTGAAGCACAAATAGAGAGAAGAATCCATCTAGCTACTAGCTATTGACATGTAGGTCGGTGGTGGACTACACACGCATCACGGGAGGGGCAATGGAGTTGATGTAGATGCCCTCTGTGATCGGGTCCCCCTCCGGCAGATTACCGAAAAAGGTCCAAGATTGGATCTCTCGGGAATGGAGCCTTCTAGCGACAGAAAAGTATTTGCGTGGCTCTTTTTGGTATTGGGGGAATATTTGGGTATTTATATGATGAAGATTAGGGCCAGGTGACCTACCAAGAGGTGACAAGCCTCCCAGGCGCGGCCAGGGGGGTGGTCGCGCCCCCTGGCTTGTGACCTCCTGGTAGAGTCCCTGCCTTGCACTCCAAGCCTGGTAGATCTCTTTCATTCCAGAAAAAATCATTCTGAAGATTTTATTCCGTTTGGACTCTGTTTAATGTTCCATATATGCAATACTCAAAAACAAGGAAAAAAACAAAATCTGGCACTAGACTCTAGATTAATAAGTTAGTCCCAAAAATAATATAAAATAACATATTAATGCATATAAAACATCCAAAACAGATAATATAATAGCATGACACAATAAAAAATTATAGATACGTTGGAGACGTATCACGTAGCGAGGCACGTATTTTATTGTTGCCATCAAGGATAACAAGATGGGATTTTCATCATATTACTTGAGTATATCCCGCTACATCATGTCATCTTACCTAATGTGTTACTTTGTTCTTCATGAGCTTAATACTCTAGATGGAGGCAGGAGTCGGCCGATGTGTGGAGTAATAGTAGTAGATGCAGAATCGTTTCGGTCTACTTGAAACGGACGTGATGCCTATATGCATAATAATTGCCTTGGATATCTTCATAATTATTCGCTTTTCTATCAATTGCTCGACAGTAATTTGTTCACCCACCATGATTCTTTCCTTCAAGAGAAAAGCCCCTAGTGAAACCTATGGCCCCCGGGTCTACTTTCCATAATATATTTTCAGATCTATAAACCAAAAATACCAAAAATACCTTGTTGCAATTTATTTACTTTTTACTTTCCACAATATTTTACATCTATCTCTATCGGATCTAATCCTTGCAAATAACCATGAAGGGTTGACAACCCCTTTATAGCATTGGGTGCAAGAGTTTGATTGTTTGTGTAGGTGCATCCATCGTTGGCTTGCTTGTTCCTCCTACTGGATTGATACCTTGGTCCTCAACAACCAAGGAAAATACTTATCTACTTCGCTGCATCACCCTTTACTCTTCAAGGGAAAACCAACACACACTCAAGAGGTAGCAGGACTGATGGTATGTACCAGTAGCTATGTGTTTGATCTCTCTCTCGTGTTCTTGAGATGACACAATCTTGATGTACCACGAGCTTTACTGATATAGATGAATAATATGGAGTTTTCCCCTCTCTATCTTCTTGTGATGAATTGAGTTTTCTCTTGAAGTTTTCTTATCGGATTGAGTCTTTAAGGATTTGAGAACACTTCACGTATGTCTTGTGATAGGATATCCGTGGTGACAATGGGATGTTCTATTGATCCACTTGATGTATGTTGTGGTGATCAACTTGCGGGTTTCGTGACCTTAGGAATCTATGCATAGGGGTTGGCACATGTTTTCATCTTGACTCTCCGGTAGAAACTTTGGGGCACTCTTTGAAGTTCTTTGTGTTTGATTGACCATGATGAATCTGAAATTGTGTGATGCATATCGCATAATCAAGCCCATGGGTAATCGTGGTGACATTGGAGTATCTAGGTGACATTAGGATTTTGGTTGATGTGTATCTTAAGGTGTTATTTTAGTACGAACTCTAGGGTTGTTCGTGACACTTATAGGGATAGCTCATAAGATTGATCGGAAAAGATAACTTTGAGGTGGTTTCGTACCCTACAATAATTTCTTCGTTTGTTCTCCGCTACTTGTGACTTTAGAGTGAACTCTTTGTCGCGCGTGAGGGGTTTACATATGATTCAACTATGTTAGTATTGTTGAGAGAACTTGCACTAGTGAAAGTATGAACCCTAGGCCTTGTTTCCAAGCATTGCAATACCATTTTTGCTCACTTTTGTTACTTTCTACCTTGCTGTTTTTATATTTTGAGATTACAAAAACCTATATCTACCATCCATATTGCACCTGTATCACCATCTCTTCCCCGAACTAGGGCACCTATACAATTTGCCATTGTATTGGGTGTGTCGAGGACACAAGAGATTTCTTGTATTTGATTGCAGGGTTGTTTGAGAGAGACCATCTTCATCCTACACCTCCCATGGATTGATAAACCTTAGGTCATCCACTTGAGGGAAAATTGCCACTGTCCTACAAAACTATGTGCTTGGAGGCCCACCACGAGTATACAGGAAGAAGGTTGCATAGTAGACATCACCTGTGTCAATAGAGGATCATGAAAAAGACAACCTTTACTTGCCCTTTCAATACCTTTTCTTATAGACGTATGCCTTTTGGTTTATGCAATGCACCTTCTTCCTTTCAAAGATGTATGACTGCTATATTCTCTGACTTTTTTGAAAAGATTGTTGAGGTTTTCATGGATGACTTCTCCATTTACGGAATCTCTTTTGATGATTGCTTGAGCAACCTTGATCGAGTTTTGCAGAGCTGTGAAGAAACTAATCTTGTCTTGAATTGGGAGAAGTGCCACTTTATGGTTAATGACGGCATTGTCTTGGGACACAAAATCTCCGAAAGAGGTATTGAGGTGGATAAAGCTAAAGTAGATGCTATTGAAAAAAAGTCGTGTCCCATGGATATCAGAGGTATAAGAAGTTTCCTTGGCCATGCTAGTTTCTATAGGAGATTTATTAAAGACTTCTCTAAAATTTCTCGGCCTCTCACTAATATCTTGCAAAATGATGTACCTTTTGTTTTTGATGATGATTGTGTAGAAGCATTTGAAATCCTTAAGAATTCCTTGATTTCTGCACCTGTTGTTCAACCACCTGATTGGAACCTACCCTTTGAAATTATGTGTGATATTAGTGATTATGCCGTTGATGTTGTTCGAGGACAAAGAGTTGATAAGAAATTCAATATTATCCATTATGCTAGTAGACCTCTAGACAGTGCTCAAAGAAACTATGCTACCACTAAAAAAGAATTTTTAGCAGTTGTGTTTCCTTATGACAAGTTTAGACCTTATATTGTTGATTCCAAAGTAACTGTTCACACTGATCATGCTGCTATTAAATATCTTATGGAAAAGAAAGATGCTAAACCAAGACTTATTAGATGGGTTCTTCTGCTACAAGAATTTGATTTGCATATTATTGATAGAAAGGGTGTTGAGAACCCCGTAGAAAATAACTTTTCTAGGTTAGAGAATGTTCTTGATGACCCACTACCTATTGATGATAGCTTTCCTGATGAACAATTAGATATCATAAATGCTTGGCGCAATGCTCCATGGTATGCTGATTATGCTAATTACATTATTGCTAAATTTATACTGCCTATTTTCACATACCAACAAAACAAAAAGTTCTTCTATTATTTAAGACATTACTTTTGGGATGACCCACACCTTTATAAAGAAGTGGTAGATGGCGTTATTAGATGTTGTGTACCTGAGCATGAACAGGAACAGATCCTACACAAGTGTGATTTCGAGGCCTACGGAGGACACCATGCTGGAGATAGAACTATACACAAGGTATTACAATCAGGTTTTTATTAGCCTACTCTCTTCAAGGATGCTCGTAAGTATGTCTTGTCTTGTGATGAATGTCAAAGAATCGGTAATATTAGTAGACGTCAGGAAATGCCTATGAACTACTCACTTGTTATTGAACCATTTGATGTTTGGGGTTTTGATTATATGGGACCTTTTCCGATGTCCAATGGGTATACTCATATTCTAGTTGTTGTTGATTATGTTACTAAGTGTGTGGAAGCTATTCCAACTAGTAGTGCTGATCATAACACTTCTACTAAAATTCTTAAAGAAGTTATTTTCCCTAGATTTGGAGTCCCTAGATATTTAATGACGGATGGTAGTTCAGACTTTATTCATGGTGCTTTCCGTAAATTGCTTGCTAAGTATGATGTTAATCATAGAATTGCATCTCCATATCATCCTCAGTCTAGTGGTCAAGTAGAATTAAGCAATAGAGAAATTAAATTGATCTTGCAAAAGACTGTTAAATAGATCCAGAAATAATTGGTCTAAGAAACTTGATGATGCATTATGGTCTTATACAAAAACCCTATGGGTATGTCTCCGTATAAACTGGTTTATGGTAAAGCATGTCACTTACCACTCGAGCTAGAACATAAAGCTTATTGGGCAATTAAAGATCTCAACTATGATTTTAAACTTGCTGGTGAGAAGCTGTTATTTGACATTAGCTCACTTGATGAATGGAGAACCCAGGCCTATGATAATGCCAAGTTTTTTTAAAGAAAAAGGTTAAGAGATGGCATGATAAAAGGATACAAAAGCATGAATTCAATGTAGGTTATCTTGTCTTGCTATACAATTCTTGTTTAAGATTTTTGCAGGAAAACTTCTCTCTAAATGGGAAGGGCCTTACATTGTCGAGGAAGTATATCGTTCCGATGCCATCAAGATCAACAACGTCGAAGGCACTAACCCGAAGATGGTAAATGGGCAAAGAATCAAACATTATATCTCAACTACTCCCATAAATGTTGAATCAGGAGGAGTATATTAGGGAGACCTACCAGAACGTTTCAGACTCCGAAAAGGAATAGGTATGTGGTATGGTAAGCAAACTGACTCCAAAACTTTTCCAATAGCAATTTTCTCTGTTTTGAATATTTAATAAATTAGGAAAATTTAAAGTAATCCAAAAAGTGCACGAGGAGGCGACAAGCTTGTAGGGCGCGACCTACCCCCCGGTCGCGCCCCTATGGCTTGTGGCCACCCCATGCACCCTCCGGACTCCGTTTTCTTGTGGTACACTCCTTTGGGTCGGTAAAAATTCATTATATAATCTCCCGAAGGTTTGTCTCTTCGTATCACGACAATACCTCCTATTTCTGTTGAGCTGTTTTGTAGTAGATTTAGAGCAAGATGTCGTCCCAAGAGTCCGATGGGGAGAGCTATGTATCGCATACCTTGCCAATCCCAAGCTCTATGGGTACCTAGATCCTTATGGATTATTCTCGGAGGAGGAACAAGAAGGCAAGTATGAGGAAGAAAGCTCGAATGAAGAAGAGATCCCTCTGCCTCAACCAGGAGATATACACGTGGGGTTCAGGAAATCCAGCCTCCCAAACACAAGGAGAAAACCCAATGTTCTATTTATCCCTTCTCGTTTTCTACAGGAGAGCAAGCAAGAATTATGTCAAAGGATATTGAAAGGATATTGAAGCTTGAGCAGGAAGTTGACAATCTAAGGGAACAAAATTTTATGCTTAAGAGGAAACTGAACAAGATTAAAGATCCTTATCCACCATCACCACCTCCGAAGAAGGACATCTAAGCGCATGGGTACGGGCACTCCCCTTGGCTTGTGACAAGCTTGGGGGAGGTGCCCCGGTATCATATCACCATCACATCTTTTACTTTTGTCGTTTTTCCTAGTTTGATCCTTTTTGTTTTATCTTGATCTAGTAGAATAAAGTTTTAGTATGATCTAGCTTTGAGTTTTCCTTTATGTTCCCCTTATGTAAGCGAGTCCGAGAGTTATATAATAAAATAATAGTTTTGATGTGAGGGCCTTGCTTGCTTGTTGTGATCTTGAGAAAATTAATAAGAAATAAAAGAAGAATAGAATAAAAGCAAAGAGTATATATGATGATCTTATGGGAGTGATGACTTCACATATAAGAAGTATGTCAACTGAAATTTGTTGGGAGTTGACAAACATAGTGATTGGTCATTGGTGCAATTAAAAGGAAGTAATAAAGAAAGAGAGGTTCACATATAAATATATTATCTTGGACACCTTTTATGATTGTTGATACGTCTCCATCGTATCCACTTTTCCAAACTCTCTTGCCCTTGTTTTGGACTGTAATATTCATGATTTGAATGGAACTAACCCGGACTGACGTTGTTTTCAGCAGAATTGCCTTGGTGTTATTTTTGTGCAGAAATAAAAGTTCTCGGATTGACCTAAAAATTTACGAAGATTATTTTTGGAATTAATAAAAAATACAAGCAAAATAATCAACCAGAGGGGGGCCACCCACAGGTCACAAGCCCACAAGGCGCGACCACCCCCCTGGTCACGCCTAGCAGGCTTGTGGGCCCCCTAGAGCTCCGCCGACCTCAGTTCCAACTCTATATATTCCTATTCATGGAGAAAGTTTTTAGAGAGAATAGTTCATTGCGTTTCACGATACGGAGCCACCGCCACCTCTTGTTCTTCCTCGGGAGGCCAGATCTGGAGTCTGTTTTGGGCTCCGAAGAGGGGAAATCGACGCCATCGTCATCACCAATTACATGATGCTTTGTGTTGTTCGTGAGTAATCGCATCATAGGCTTGCTGGACAGTGATGGGTTGGATGAGATTTATCATGTAATCGAGTTAGTTTTGTTAGGGTTTGGATCCCTAGTATCCACTATGTTCTGAGGTTGATGTTGCTATTACTTTGCTATGCTTAATGCTTGTCCCTAGGGACCGAGTACCATGATTTCAGATCTGAACCTATTGTGTTTTCATGAATATATATGTGTTCTTGATCCTATCTTGCAAGTTGTAGACACCTATTATGAGTTATGATCCGCATCCCCCAGGGTGACAATAACTGGGATTCTTTCCGGTGATAACCGTAGTTTGAGGAGTTCATGTATTCACTAAGTGCTAATGCTTTGGTCTGGTTCTCTATTAAAAGGAGGCCTTAATATCCCTTAGTTTCCATTAGGACCCTGCTTCCATGGGAGGGTAGGACAAAATATGTCATGCAAGTTCTTTTCCATAAGCATGTATGACTATATATGGAATACATGCCTACATTACATTGATGAATTGGAGCTAGTTATGTGTCACCCTATGTTATAACTTTTGTATGATGAATGTCATCTGACATAATTATCCTTCATTGATCCATTTCCTACGAGCTTTTCACATATTGATCCTTGCTAAGTTACTTTTCCGTTGCTACTGTTACAATCACTACAAAACTGCTACTGTCACTTTTGCCATCGTTACCGTTACTTCCATACTACTTTGCTACTGAATACTTTGCTGCACATATTAAGTCTTTCAGGTGTTGTTGAATTGACAACTCGGCTGCTAATACTCGAGAATATTCTTTGGCTCCCCTTGTATTTAATCAATAAATTTGGGTTAAATACTCTACCCTCGAAAACTATTGCGATCCCCTATACTTGTGGGTTATCAATTGTGAGCACTCATTAAAATATTATATGCTAAGTTGATGTTGGACAAGGAAGACAACATAATGGGTTATTTTTATTTATTTCCGAAAAGAAGTTATATGGTTATAGATCCTCCAACATGTAGTGCTTGCTTCCAACTCATACTAGCCAAAACTTCTGCACCAAGTAGAGATACTACTTGTGCATCCAAACACCCTCAACCCAGTTTTGCCATGAGAGTCCACCATACCTACCTATGGATTAAGTAATATCCTTCAAGTAAGTTGTCCTCGATGCAAAAAGCAATACAAATTGCTCCTAAATATGTATGATCTTTTATTGTAAGGGAAAATAAGCGTTGTACGAACTTGTGATGGTAAAGAAATAAAAGCGACAAACTGCATAATAAAGGTTTCTATCACAAAGGGCAAATGCGGCGTTCCTTTGCATTAAGGGTTTGCACATTCAAAAACAAAAAGCACATGACAACCTCTGCTCCCCTCTGCGAAGGGCCTATTTGTTACTTTTACTTTCTAGTACTTACCTTTATGGAAGAGTCATGGTGATCTTCACCACTTCCTATATTTCGCCTTTTTCTCTTGGCAAGCGTCATGTGTTGGGGAATGATCTATACACAAATATCCACTCGGATGTGGGTGATCATGAGTTATTTCTATTGACATTACCCTTGAGGTAAATAGTTGGGAGGCAAAACTCTAAGCCCCTATCTTTCTATGTGTCCAATTGAAGCTTTGACCTCATGAGTACCGCGTGAGTGTTAGAAATTATGAAAGACTAAAAGATGATTGAGTATGTGGATTTTCTTTACAAGCTCTTATATTCACTCTTTCCGATGTTGTGATAAATTGTAATTGCTTCGATGACTGAGAGCATAGTTTGTTGGTTCTCAATAGAGTTCTTGGTTCATACTTTACCTTGTGGATGAATTGTTACTCTAGTATAAGAAATCATGTATCAATAAGTATTGTTGTTATAAAGATTATCATGATGCCCTCATGTCCGTATTTCATTTTATCGACACCTCTATCTCTAAACATGTGGACATATTTAATTATCTCAGCTTTCACTTGAGGACAAGCGAGGGTTAAGCTTGGGGGAGTTGATATGTCCATTTTGCATCATGCTTTAATAATGATAATTATTGCATTATGGGCTGTTATTACACATTATGGTACAATACTTATGCATTTTCTCTCTTATTTTACAAGGTTTACATGAAGAGGGAGAATGTCGGCAGCTGGAATACTGGGCTGGAAAAGGAGCAAATATGAGAGACCTATTCTGCACAACTCAAAAAGTCCTAAAAATTTATGGAGAATTGTTTTGGAATATATAAAAAATATTGGGCGAAAGAAATACCAGAGGGGACCCACCAGGAGGTCACAAGCCTGCTAGGCACGGCCTACCCCCCCCCCCCCGGTCGCGCCCTTGTAGCTTGTGGGCCCCCTCGCAGGCCTTCGATGTCCATCTTCTTCTCTATGAAGGGTTTTGACCTAGAAAAAATCAGAAGAGAGCTTTCGATATGAAGCGCCACCGTCTCGAGGCGGAACTTGGGCAGAACCAATCTAGAGCTCCGATGGAGCTGTTCTGCCGGGGAAACTTCCCTCCCGGAGGGGGAAATCGAAGCCATCATCATCACCAATGATCCTCTCATCGAGAGGGGGTCAATCTCCATCAACATCTTCACCAGCACCATCTCCTCTCCAAACCCTAGTTCATCTCTTATATCCGATTTTTGTCTCAAGCCTCACATTGGTACATGTGGGTTGCTAGTAGTGTTGATTACTACTTGTAGTTGATGCTAGTTGGTTTACTTGGTGGAAGATCATATGTTCAAATACTTAATGATAATTAATACTCCTCTGATTATGAACATGAGCATGCTTCGTGAGTAGTTACGTTTGTTCCTGAGGACATGAGATAAGTCTTGTTATAAGTAATCATGTGAATTGGTATTCGTTCGATATTTTGATGAGATGTATGTTGTCTCTCCTCTACTGGTGTTATTTGAACGTAGACTACATAACACTTCACCATTATTTGGGCCTAGGGGAAGGCATTGGGAAGTAATAAGTAGATGATGGGTTGCTAGAGTGACAGAAGCTTAAACCCTAGTTTATGTGTTGCTTCCTAAGGGGCTAATTTGGATCCATATGTTTCATGCTATGGTTAGATTTATCTTAATTCTTATTTTGTAGTTGCGGATGCTTCGAGAGAGGTTAATCATAAGTGGTAGGTTTGTTCAAGTAAGGGAAGCACCCAAGCACCGGTCCACCCACATATAAAATTATCAAAGTAACGAATGCGAATCGAATGAGCATGATGAAAACTAGCTTGACAGAAATTCTCATGTGTCCTCGGGAGCGCTTTGCTTTATATAAGAGTTTGTCCAGGCATGTCCTTTGCTACAAAAAGGATTGGGCTACCTTGCCGCACCTTTGCTACGCTTGTTACTTGTTACTGTTAGGAATTACCTTATCACAAAACTATATGTTACAGATAATTTTAGTGCTTGTAGAGAATACCTTACTTAAAACCGCTTGACATTTCCTTCCGCTCCTCGTTGGGTTTGACACTCTTACTTATCGGAAGGACTACGGTAGATCCCCTATACTTGTGGGTCATAAGCCCTCCGGGGCAGGTGGACCTGCCCAATGGACTCCCGGAACCCTTCCCGCATTTGTGTCAGAAAACCGGCAAGTCCCGGAACCTTTCTGGACTCCGATTCTCTCCATCCTATATATCATTCTACACCTCTGGACCATTCCAGAGTTCCTCCGAACAACCTTCAGTCACCAACATAAAAGTTGACTATACTTAAATCGTCATCAAGCGGTAAGTCTGTAGACCCTCCGGGTTTGAGAACTATGTAGACATGACCGAGACACCTCTACGGTCAATAACCAATAGCGGGACCTGGATGCCCATATTGGTTCCTACATACTCTATGTCAAGGATTCAGTTAATCCCGTATATTGTTCCCTTTGTTCTTCGGTATGTTACTTGCCCGAGATTTGATCGTCGGTATCTCTATACCTAGTTCAATCTCGTTACCGGCAAGTCTCTTTAGTCATTCCGTAATACAATATCTCATGGCTAACACTTTAGTCACATTGCTTGCAAGGCTTGTTGTGATGTTGTATTACCGAGTGGGCCCTAAGATACCTCTCCGTCGCACGGAGTAACAAATCCCAGTCTTGATCCATGCACACTCAACAGACACCCTCGGAGATGCCTGTAGAGCATCTTTATAGTCACCTAGTTACGTTGTGACGTTTGATACACATAAGGTACTCCTCCGGTGTTAGTGAGTTGCATAATCTCATGGTCATAGGAACACATACTTGACATGTAGAAAACTATAGTAATAAACTTACAGGATCATATGCTATCTTTATAGTTTGTGTCTTGTCCATCACATCATTATCCCAATGATGTGACCCCATTATCAAATGACATCTTATGTCTATGGCTAGGAAACCTTGACCATCTTTGATCAACGAGCTAGTCTACTAGAGGCATAGTAGGGACACAATATTGTCTATATATCCACACATGCAATGTGCTTCCAATCAATACAATTATATCATGGATAATAAACGATTATCATGAACAAGGAAATATAATAATAACCATTTTATTATTACCTCTAAGGCATATTTCCAACACAAATATGTTGGCTAGATATGCAACTAGGTGAGCAACCTATATGATGCTAAACACAACAACAACACAAGCAAGGAGGATAAACAATATGAGTAGCTTGCACAAAGTAAAGGTATGAAGTAACCACAAGAGGAATAGATGGAGACGAGGATGCGTTACTGAAGTTCCTTCCTGGTAATGGGACGTAGGTCTCCGTTGGAGCGGTGTGGAGGCACAAATGCTCCCCAAGAAGCCACTAGGGCCACCGTATTCTACTCACGCCCTCATACAATGTGAGGTGTTGTGATTCCACTAGTGGTGCACTTGAAGGCGGCAGTCGGACCTTTACAAACAAGGTTGGGGCAATCTCCACAACTGAATTGGAGTCTCCCAACGGCACCACAACGCTTCACCATAATGGACTATGGCTTCGAGTTGACCTCTTACGTATAGGGTGCTCAAACACCCAAGAGTAACAAGATCTGCAAGGGATTAATGAGGGGAATTAAATTTCTCTTGGTGGAAGTGTATATCGGGGCCCTCTCAACCGAACCTTAGAGTATCAACAAGTTTTCTTGGCTAGGGAGAGATATCGGGCTAAAATAAGCTTTGGGAAGGATAAGAGGCAAGGCTACTTGGGGAAGAAGACCCCTTATATAGTGGGTGGGGGAATCTGCCCGTTACCTCAAGCGATAGTACCGCTGGTGGGGGTGGTACTACCGCCCATTTGTGAAGCAGAGCACTAGTAGAAGGGGTGGCAGTAGTACCGCTTGATACTACCACCCCGACTACCGCTACGCCTGGGTGCTGGCGCGGGGCACCATACACTCCCAGAAACATGTTTGATGCCTCGCGTGAGGTGTCCAACGCTCCCTTCTTTCCCTCAGCGGTACTACCACCGACTGGGGCAGAAGTATCGACTGCGTGCGGTACTACCGCTTCCCAGAGCGGTACTACCGCCGAGAGAAATGAAGAGAGAGTAGGGCAAGGACAGAAACTCCATGTTGTCGGGAAAAGAATGGGGGTGCGAGTGTGTAGGTGATGATTCCTCCTAACCTTTCCCACTGTGGACCCCCTCTTGATAGTACGGATTTTCCTACGACGTAAGTCCACCGACAATAAGTCATCGAAAAGACGTCCTCTTCTCTTTAGCTTCCTAAGGAGTAAGATATGAGATCATGCAACTCACGGACATCGGAGGAGTGCCTTGTGTGTATCAAACATCGCAACGTAACTGGGTGACTATAAAGGTGCTCTACAGGTATCTTCGTGGGTGTTTGTTGAGTTGGCATGGATCGAGACTGGGATTTGTTACTCTGTGTGACAGAGAGGTATCTCGGGGCCCACTCGGTAATACAACATCACAATGAGCCTTGCAAGCAATGTGACTAATTGTTAGTTGCGGGATCTTGTATTATGGAACGAGTAAAGAGACTTGCCGGTAACGAGGTTGAACTAGGTATGGAGATACCGACGATCGAATCTCGGGCAAGTAACATACCGAAGAACAAAGGGAACATCGTACGGGATTAACTGAATCCTTGACACAGAGGTTCGACCAATAAAGATCTTCGTAGAATATGTAGGAACCAATGTGGACATCCAGGTCCCACCATTGGTTATTGACCGTAGAGGTGTCTCGGTCATGTCTACATAGTTCTCGAACCCGCAGGCTCTGCACACTTAAGGTTTGGTGACGTTTCGGTAGTGTAGAGTTATGTATGGTGGTGACCGAAGTTTGTTCGGAGTCCTGGATGAGATCCCGGACATCACGAGGATCTCCGGAATGGTCCGGAGGTAAAGATTCATATATAGGAAGTCCCAGTTTGGTCGTCGGAAAAGTTCCAGGCTCATCGGGTAGTGTACCGAGAGTGCCGGTAGTGTACCGGGAGACCACCGGGAGGGGTATTTCGACCCAAGAGGCTTTATGGGCTGTAGGAGGATGAATACCAGCCTTAGTGGGGTGGTGGAAGTCCTACACAAAGCCCATGAGGCTGAGAAGTAAATACCAAAAGGAAAAAGGTGGAAAAAGGCAAAAAAGGGCCAAATAAGGAAGGAGTCCTAATCCTACTAGGAGTGGAGGAGGAGGACTCCTCCCTCCTTGGTTTGGCCGACCCAAGGGCTGCATTTTTGGCAGCCAAGCCTCCTCCTCCTCTCCTCCTATATATACTAGAGTATTTTAGGGTTTTGGCACAAGATTTTCAGCCACGTGCCACCCGTTCCTCTAGTGCATAGCTTCTCCTCTAGATCGGATTTCTGCAGTGCTTAGGCGAAGCCCTACTGGAATAGCTCCACCACCATCTCCGGAGTGCCGTCACGCTGCCGGAGAACTCTTCCTCCCCTCCACTTCCTCTTTCTGGATCAAGATGGTGGAGATCGTCATCAAGCTGCACGTGTGCTGAACGCGGAGGTGCCGTCCGTTCGGTACTAGATCGGAAGGATCGTGATCAAGGCCACGAGATGATTCGTGATGAGTTCGTGGGACGGACCGTGATGAGTTCACGAGACGGATCGTGATTGGATCGCGGGACGGATCGTGATGAGATCGCGGGACGCTCGGCGATTTGGATCGCAAAGATGTTCGACTACACCAACCGCGTTTCTTAACGCTTCCCGCTTAGCGATCTATAAGGGTACGTAGAACCACTCTCCCTCTCGTAGATGCTCATCACCATGGATAGGTTCGAGTGTGCGTAGCAAAATTTTTGTTTCCCATGCGACGTTCCCCAACAGTGGCATCATGAGCTAGGTTGATGGTTCGATGAGATCTCGAGTAGAACACAAAAGGTTTGTGGGCGTTGATGCTTAGATTGCTTCCTCCCTTGGTCGTCTTTTGGTTCAGCGGTATTGTGGGATGAAGCGGCCCAGACCAACCTTACTCGTACGCTTACGAGAGACCAGTTCCCTCAACTGCACTTGTTGCAAAAGATGGCTAGCGGGTGTGAGTTTATCCTACTTTAGTTGGATCGGATTCGACAAAGGCGGTCCTTGAGAAGGTTGAAAAGCAAACTAGTGTATCACCGTTGTGGTTTATGCGTAGGTGAGAATCGTTCTTGCTAGATACCCGTAGCAGCCACGTAAAACATGCAACAACAATTAGAGGACGTCTAACTTGTTTTTGCAGGGTATGTTGTGATGTGATATGGCCAATTACACGATGTGATATATGTGATGTATGAGATGATCATGTGATGTATAGAATTTCACGACTTGCACGTCGATGAGTACGGCAACCGGCAGGAGCCATAGGGTTGTCTTTAATTATTGTATGACCTGTGTGTGAATCATTAAGCGCTATGTAATTCTTTACTTTATCGCTAAGCGATAGCAATAGAAGTAGAAGCAGGGCTGGCGCCACAACCCCAATGGCAGCACGTTGATAGAGATCAAGATGATGGAGATCATGGTGTCATGCCGGTGACGATGGAGATCATGCCGGTGTTTTGAAGATGGAGATCTTAAACACAAGTTCATGGCCATATCATGTCACTTATGAATTGCATGAGATGTTAATCTTTTTATGCACCTTGTTTTGCTTAGGACGACGGTAGCATTATAAGGTGATCCCTCACTTAATTTCAAGATAAATTGTGTTCTCCCCGAGTGTGCACCGTTGCAAAAGTTCGTCGTGTTGAGACACCACATGATGATCGGGTGTGATAGACTCTACGTTCACATACAACGGGTGCAAGCCAGATTTGCACGTGTAGAACACTTGGGTTAAACTTGACGAGCCTGGCATGTACAGACATGGCCTCAGAACACAAGAGACCGAAAGGTCGGACATGAGTCATATAGTAGATATGATCAACATAATGATGTTCACCATTGCAGCCACGTCAACTCACGTGATGATCGGACTTGAGTTGGTGAATTTGGATCATGTATCACTCGAATGATCGGAGGGATGTCAATTTGAGTGGGAGTTCTTAAGTAATATGATTAATTGAACTCATTATCATGAACATAGTCAATAGTGTCTTTGCAAATTATGTTGTAGATTTCTAGCTCGCATTGTAGCTCCCTTAATTTTTTTTATATCTTCCTAGAGAAATAGAGTTGAAAGATGATGGTAGCAATATTGCGGACTGGGTCCGTGATCTGAGGATTGTCCTCTTTGCTGCACAGAAGGCTTATGTCCTTAATGCACCGCTCGGTGCGCCAACCCCTCTAGCGTCGTCTGTAGATGTTGTGAACATCTGACAGGCACGTTCTGATGACTACTTGATAGTTTAGTGCGTCATGCATTACGGCTTAGAACTGAGGCTCCAAAACGGTTTGAACGTCACGGAACATATGAGATGTTTCTAAGAGCTGAAATTAGGATCTCAGGCTCGTGCCCGTGTTGCGAGATATGAGATCTCCAACAAGATTCTTTGCCTGCAAGATGAAAGAGAATAGCTCAATCGTTGAGCATGTACTCAGATTATCTGGGTACTACAATCGCTTGAATCAAGTGGGAGTTGATCTTCCAGATAAGATAGTGATTGATATAGTTCTCCAAGTCACTGTCACTAAAGCTACTAGAACTTAGTGATGAACTATAAAACGGCAGGGATAGAAGTATTGATCCCTGAGCTGTTCGCAATGTGTGACACCGCGAAGGTAGAAATCAAGAGGAGCGTCAAGTGTTGATGGTTAATCAAACCACTAGTTTCGAGAAGGGCAAGAGCAAGGAGGGAAACTTCATGGATAGCAAGTCGGTTGCTACTCCAGTGAAGCAACCAGAAGTTGAACTCAAACCCGAGACTAAGTGCTTCTGTTATGAGGTGAGCGGTCGCTGAAGCGGAACAACCCTAGATACTTGGTAGATAAGAAGGCTGGCAACATCGACAGAAGTATATTTGATATACGAGTTATTGATGTGTACCTTGATAGTACTCTTAGTAGCACCTGGGTATTGGATACCGGTTCGGTTGCTAAATGTTAGTAACTCAAAATAAAATCTACGGAATAAACGGAGAACTAGCTAAGGGTGAGGTGACGATGTGTGTTGGAAATGTTTCCAAGGTTGATGTGATCAACATCGCACGCTCTCTCTACCTTCAGGATTAGTGACGAACCTAAATAAATGTTATTTGGTGTTTCGCGTTGAGCACGGACATGGTTAGATCATGTTTATTGCAATACGGTTATTCATTTAAGTTAGAGAATAATGGTTATTCTGTTTACATGAATAATACCTTCAATGGTCATGCACCCAGTGAGAAAGGTTTGTTGAAATCTTGATCGTAGTAATACACATGTTCATAACATTGATGTCAAAAGATACAAAGTTAATAATGATAGTACCACATACTTGTGGCACTGCCACCAAATGTCATACTGGTATAAAGCGCATGAAGAAACTCCATGCAGATGGATCTTTAGACTCATTCGATTTCGAATCAGTTGAGACATGCGAACCATGCCTCTTGGGCAAGATGACTAAAACCCCCGTTGGATGGAGCGGGCAAGTGATTCATTGGAAATGATACATGTTGATGTATGCAATTCAGTGAGTCTTGTAGCGTGCAGTGGATATCGTTATTTTCTTACCTTCACTGATGATTTAAGTAGATATAGTGTATATTTACTTAATGAAACACAAGTCTGAATCGTTTGAAAGGTTCAAGCAAATTCAGAGTGAACTTTAAGATCATCGTGACAAGAAGATAAAAATGACTGCGATATAATCGTGGAGGTGAATATCCGAGTTACAAGTTTGGCATACAACTTAAGATAATGTGAAATTTGTTTCACAACTAACGCCACCTGAAACACCATAGTGTGATGGTGTGTCCGAACATCATAGTCATGCTCTATTGGATATGGTGCGTGCTATGATGTCTCTTATTGTTTTACTACTATAATTTTAGGGTTATGCATTAGAGACAACTACATTCACTTTAAATAGGGCATCATCTAAATCCGTTGAGATGACACCGTGTGAATTATGGTTTGATAGAAACCTAATCTGTCATTTCTTAATATTTGGGGCTGTGACACTTGTGTGGAAAATGTTTTCACCTAATGAGGTCGAACCCAAGGCGGACAAATGCATCTTCATAGAATACCCTAAGAACAGTTGGGTGAACCTTCTATCTCAGATCCAAGTGCAAAGTGTTTGTTGCTAAAAATGGGTCCTTTCTCGAGGAAAAATTTCTCTCGAAAGAATTGAGTGGGAGGAAGATAGAACTTGATGAGGTTGTTAAACCTTTGTTCAACTAGAGAGTAGCGCAGCGCAGAAAGATGTTTCTGTAAAGCCTACGTTAGTTGAAAGAGGAAGTTAATGATGATGATCATGAAGCTTCAGGATCAAGTTACTATCAAAATTCGTAGGTCGACAAGGATGTGTACTGCTCCTAAGTGGTACGACAACCCTGTCTTGGAGGTCATGTTGTTGGACAACGATGAACCTACGAGCTATGGAGAAGCGATGATGGGCTTGGATTTCGACAAATGGTTAGAGGCCATGAAATCCGAGAAAGGATCCATGTATGAAAACCAAGTATAGACTTTGGTGGACTTGCAGGACAGCAGGTCGTTAAGTACAAACGGATCTTTAAGATGAAGACCGACGATGATGGTAATTGTCACCATTTATAAAGCTCGACTTGTTGCAAAGAAGTTTACGACAAGTTCAAGGAGTTGACTACGATGAGACTTTCTCACTCGTAGCGATGCTAAAGTCTGTTGGAATTATGTTAGCGGTTGCTGCATTTTTCAAATTATGAAATCTGGTAGATGGATGTCAAAACATCGTTTCCTTAACGGTTTACTTGAGGAAAGGTTGTGTGTGATACAACCAGGAGGTTTTTTCAGTCCTAGGGATGCTAAAAGGTGTGCAAGCTTCAGTGATCCTTCTATGGACTGAAGCAAGTATCTCGGAGTTGGAATATACGCTTTGATGAGGTGATCAAAGTTTTTATGTTTATACAAAGTTTACGAGAAACTTGTATTTACAATAAAGTGAGTGGGAGCACTGTAGAATTTCTGATAAGTATATGTGGATGACATATTGTTGATCGAAAATAATGTAGGATTTCTGGAAAGCATGAATGGTTGTTTGAAAAGTGATTTTCAAAGGAAGACCTGGATAAAGCTGCCTAATTGTTGAGCATCAAAATCTATAGAGATAGATCAAGATGCTTGATGAGACTTTCAATGAGTGCATACCTTGACAAGATTTTGAAAGAGTTCAAAATGGATCAGTCAGAGAAATAGTTCTCGTCTGATTTGTAAGGTGTGAAGTTGAGTGAGACTCAAAGCTCGACAACGGCAGAAGAAAGAGAAAGGACGAATGTCGTCCCCTATGCCTTAGCCATAGGCTCTGTACAGTATGCAATGTTGTGTACCGCACATGTGTGTGCCTTGGCATGAGTACGTCAGGGGGTACAAGAGTGAACCAGGAGTGGATCACTAGACAGCGGTCAAGATTATCCTTAGTAACTAAAAGACTAAGGAGATGTTTCTCGATTATGGAGGTGATAAAGAGTTTGTCGTAAAGAGTTATGTCGATGCAAGCTTTAACACCAATCCGAATGACTAGCAATAGCAATCTGGATACGTATAGTGGAGCAACCATTTGGAAATAGTACCAAGTGGAGTGTGGTAGCAGTGTTTACGGTATGACATAGAGATTTGCAAAGTACACACGGATCTGAATATCGCAGACACGTTGACTATAAGACCTCTCTCACATGCAAAGCATGATCGAGCCCCAGAACTAATTGGGTGTTACATTCATAACAATGTGAATCACATGGTGATGTGAACTAGATTATTGACTCTGGTGCAAGTGGGAGACTGTTGGAAATATGCCCTAGAGGCAATAATAAATTAGTTATTATCATATTTCCTTGTTCATGATAATCGTTTATTACCCATGCTATAATTGTATTGATCAGAAACTTAGATGCATGTGTGGATACATATACAAAACCATGTCCCTAGTATGCCTCTAATAGAGTAGCTCGTTGATCAAAAGATGGTTAAGGTTTCCTAGCCATGGACATGAGATGTCATTTGATAACTGGATCACATCATTAGGAGAATGATGTGATGGACAAGACCCAAACTACAAACGTAGCATATGATCATGTTAGTTTATTGCTGTTGTTTTCTGCATGTCAAGTATGTGTTCCTGTGACCATGAGATCATGCAACTCACGGACATCGGAGGAGTGCCTTGTGTGTATCAAACATCGCAACATAACTGGGTGACTATAAAGGTGCTCTACAGGTATCTCCGAGGGTGTTTGTTGAGTTGGCATGGATCGAGACTGGGATTTGTTACTCCGTGTGACGGAGAGGTATCTCGGGGCCCACTCGGTAATACAACATCACAATGAGCCTTGCAAGCAATGTGACTAATTGTTAGTTGCGGGATCTTGTATTACGGAACGAGTTAAGAGACTTGCCGATAATGAGGTTGAACTAGGTATGGAGATACCGACGATCGAATCTCGGGCAAGTAACATACCGAAGAAAAAAGGGAACATCGTACGGGATT
Organism: Hordeum marinum; assembly: GCA_022496015.1. NCBI lineage: Eukaryota > Viridiplantae > Streptophyta > Magnoliopsida > Poales > Poaceae > Hordeum > Hordeum marinum. Next base: position 367,919,859 of record CM039674.1, on the reverse strand, counting down.
AACTGAATCCTTGACATAGAGGTTCGACCGATAAAGATCTTCGTAGAATATGTAGGAACCAATGTGGACATCCAGGTCCCGCCATTGGTTATTGACCGTAGAGGTGTCTCGGTCATGTCTACATAGTTCTCGAACCCGCAGGGTGTGCACACTTAAGGTTTGGTGACGTTTCGGTAGTGTAGAGTTATGTATGGTGGTGACCGAAGTTTGTTCGGAGTCCCGGATGAGATCACGGACATCACGAGGAGCTCCGGAATGGTCCGGAGGTAAATATTCATATATAGGAAGTCTCAGTTTGGTTGCCGGAAAAGTTCCGGGCTCATCGGTAGTGTACCGGGAGTGCCGGGAGTGTACCGGGAGACCACCGGGAGGGGTATTTCGACCCAAGAGGCTTTATGGGCTGTATGAGGATGAATACCAGCCCTTAGTGGGCTGGTGGAATTCCTACACAAAGCCCATGAGGCTGGGAAGAAAATACCAAAAGGAAAAAGGTGGAAAAAGGCAAAAAAAGGGCCAAATAAGGAAGGAGTCCTAATCCTAGTGGAGGAGGAGGACTCCTCCCTCCTTGGTTTGGCCGACCCAAGGGCTGCATTTTTGGCAGCCAAGACTCCTCCTCCTCTCCTCCTATATATACTAGAGGATTTTAGGGTTTTGGCACAAGATTTTCAGCCACGTGCCACCTGTTCCTCTAGTGCATAGCTTCTCCTCTAGATCGGATTTCTGCAGTGCTTAGGCGAAACCCTGCTGGAATAGCTCCACCACCATCTCCGGAGCGCCGTCATGCTGCCGGAGAACTCTTCCTCCCCTCCACTTCCTCTTGCTGGATCAAGACGGTGGAGATCGTCATCAAGCTGCATGTGTGCTGAACGCGGAGGTGCCGTCCGTTCGGTACTAGATCGGAAGGATCGTGATCAAGGCCACGAGACGATTCGTGATGAGTTAGCGGGACGAACCGTGATGAGTTCGCGAGACGGATCGTGATTGGATCGCGGGACGGATCGTGATGAGATCACGGGACGCTCGGCGATTTGGATCGCGAAGATGTTCGACTACACCAACCGCGTTTCTTAACGCTTCCCGCTTAGCGATCTACAAGGGTACGTAGATCCACTCTCCCTCTCGTAGATGCTCATCACCATGGATAGGTTCGAGTGTGCGTAGGAAATTTTTTGTTTCGCATGCGACGTTCCCCAACAAACTTATCACACTATAAAGAATTTATATGAAAATACTGTGTAAAAATTTGATAAGATGGTCTCTCACAAACAACTCTGCAATCAAATATAAGAAATCTCTTGTGTCCCCAACACACCCAATACAATGGAAAATTTTATAGGTGCACTAGTTTGACGAAGAGATGGTGATACAAGTGCAATATGGATGGTAGATATAGGTTTCTGTAATCTGAAAATATAAAAGCAGAAAGGTAGCAAGTGGCAAACAGCGAGCAAAACGTTATATAAATGCTTGGAAATAAGGCCTAGGGGTTCATACTTTCACTAGTACAATCTCTCAACAATGCTAACATAATAGAATCATATGATCATCCCTCAACGTGCAACAAAGAGTCACTCCAAAGTCCATACCTAGCGCAGAACATAAGATGACATTGTTGTAGGTAGTAAGAACCACCTCAAAGTTACCCTTTTCGATCGATCTATTGGGATATTCATATACATGTCACAAACAGCCCTAGAGTCCATACTAAAATAACACCAATGATACATATCAATCAACCTCAATGTCACCTCAAGGATCCATGGGTTAATTATTCGACACACATCGAACAATTTCAGATTCATCATAATCAATCAAATATAAAGAACTTCAAAGAGTACCCCAAGATTTATATTGGAGAAGGTATGAAAAGATCGTGTATCAACCTATATGCATAGATTACCCCATTGTCACCATGGGAATCTGCATGTTGAGTACCAAGACATACGCCAAGTGATCTCAAATCCAATATTCAATCCGACATAACAAAATCTCAAAGGGAAAGATTCAATTCATCACATCAATATAGCATGGGACAAACACCCAAAGGGAAAGATTCAATTCATCACATCAATATAGCATGGGACAAACACCATATGATCCAACTATATTAATAAATCCCGCGATACATCAAGAGCATGCCATCTCAAGAACACGAGAGAGTGAGAGAGAGATTAAACACATAACTACTGGTACATACTCTCAGCTCCGAGCGTGAACTACTCCCTCCTCGTCACGGCCTCCGCCGGGATGATCAAGATGGCCAACGGTGATGATTTCCCCCTCCGGCAGGGTACCCAAATGGTTTTTTCTTCAATACAGAGAGTTTCGGCAGTGGAGTGAAAGTTCTCTCTTTATTTATCAGGGTTTCAGGATTTATAGGATTTTTTCAGCGTTGGAATCACGTCAACTGGAGCCACGTGGGACCCACAAGCTAATAGGGTGTGCCCAGGGTGTGTGCGCACCCTCTTGCCTTGTGGCCCATAGGTGGCTTCCCTTCGGTAGTTCTGCGCTCCTCTATTTCTATTTTTCTCCAGAAAAATCATAAAAAAGTTTTGCGCGATTCCGTGAACTTTTATTTTCTGCACAAAAAACAATATCATAGTAATCCTACTTAAAATGACATCAGTTCGTGTTAGTTCTAAAGGAACCATATACAGTGCATCAAAACCGTATAAAAGTATTGTGAACATAGGCAAATATGACATGAATTCTTCATAAATTATTGATACATTGGAGACGTATTGTCGGATTTCGGGCTTCGCGAAACCCTTAAGATTTGAACAGAGGGGCGTGTGTGAAGTTCCCTGTAGCCTCGTCTCCCTAGCTCGCTACTCGATGGACGCCACAACAAACTCGCACGAAGATGAGGGAGAAGATGAATACGACAGTTTACCCAGGTTCGGGCCGCTGCGAAGCGTAATACCCTACTGCTGCTTTGGTGGATTGCCTCTCGAGGAGGTGATGTGGGTGAAATAGTATAGTGTTCTTGGGCCTCCCGAGGGCTCACTTGAGGTGTTCGAGGCCCTCTGTGGCTTGGTGCTGGATGAGTGGTGGAATGGATCCTTGGTGGATCGGGGGATCTTCGTCTGTTCCAGTCTCTCTTTCCATGGTGCTACCTATACTCTCTATATACCGGCGGCCCGAGTCCTCTTCCCTTATCACAATGGCAGGAAGGGATCCCACAATGGCCAATTTTGAAGGGGGGCAACAATACGTGCTCTCCCTGCCCAAAGGCGGTCTTCGCCTGCAAAGTAGTTGTTGACGGTGCAGGGATGGGCTCAGCGATGACATACGCTCTACTGGATGGGTGGTTGTGGTCTTCTTGCACTGGAATCGAAACCTTTCGAGGGTGCTTTGGGAACCCGGGTATGCCCTTGCTCCCTTTGCACGAAAGAGGAAACTGCGCCGCCTGGCGCAGCGATGCCCACATGTCCTTCCTTGCGTCACCCTTCACTCCTGAGGTCGGGCCTTGCATCGGAATCTCCGCCGCTCCGGAGGGGTTCTAAGGAGACCTATCCTTCGCGGGTCTTGTCCCTGTTCTTCCCCGCGAGGTGAGGGCCCTTGCGAGGGCCTTGTCTTGCGTGGGGCCTCTCCTGGTCCCACTTGGTTAATGAAGTGGGCCGTGGCCTGCGCCGCACGCAGGTAGGTCTGGGTACCTTCATTCCCATAACGCCGATAGTAGCCCCAGGCCCAAGGTGCGCTCGAGCTGGCTTATGGGCGAAGTCCGGAGGACGGAACCGATGTACCGCGGGCCCCAAATGTGTGCGGGCCAGGCTTGGCATGCATCAAATGCCTCGGTGGCACCTCCGCTCCTCGAGGGCGTCCAAAACCGCTCCCAGTCAAACCGACGCGATGCCTGGGTGCAGCGCCGGTCATCATTGCTTCTCATTAAATGTTGCTGCTACTCCGGGCCAAGCGGGTGTGACCCTTCAGCGGGTCGCGGGCCCTCGGAACACGAGGGGGCGTCGGGAAGTCTTTGGCTGTATATAAACTGGCGAGGGCGAGAAAACCCTCGCCCATCTTCATCTTCTCAGTCTCCACACCTCTCGAACCATCCCCTCCCAGCAATGGCGCCGATGAGGAAGTTTTCTGTTGCAGAGAAGGGGAAGGCTCTTGGGGATGACCCTGCCGCCCCGCCGCCTCGGAGGGGCCACAGTTTCCCCCGAAAATACGCCGTGGCGCCGAGGGCAGCTCCCGGCGAGCGCAGCTGTGCCCCAGTGCGCCGCGGCGGACGCGAGGGAACGCCTTCAGCATGGGCGATCGCGGCAGTGAATGCGGTAGCGGTCAAAGTGGGAGGTCGGTGATGGCCACCCGGCCGCCACGCCCGTGGCTCCATTTGTTCGACTCGGCTGTGGAATTCGTGACATGGGTGGACATGCCGGAAGCCGCTTGGTTGCAGCTCCCAAACTTCTTCGCAAGGGCCCTGCCGGTCGGAGGGCTTGCCGGCCTTTGGCTGCAGGCCAACGGCTGCTGCAACGGGGTGTCCTGGGCGGACCTCGAGGTCGCCCCCGAAGGCTATGTGTACCTGAACCGCGGGTGGCAAACGTTCGCCTGCGCCCATGGCCTGAAGGGGAGGCGCAAATTCTACTTCAAGTATGACGGAGAGGCGATGCTCTTCGTCAAGATCTTCGGGAGTGAGGGTGAGCGCATGGGGTGCTGCTCGGAGGACGTTGGCCGCGGCGATCCTGGAGGCAAGATTGCCCTTCATGGCGGGCGCCGCGTCTCCAGCAACAGCGACACCCCCTCCGAGGGGAGCCCGAGCGATAGCAGCGAAAACAGCTATGGCATACTGCCACGCCGACGCGCCCGGGTCTCACGGGGTAGTCCGCCATCGCGGCGCCGTTCTCCCGCTTCGAGGACGTCTGCCCCGACACGCTTCCACGGGGTCGTGAAGGAGGAGAAGGACACCGACTGAACGTCGGTGCGCTGGCGTCGGGCTCCTGAGGCGACAGCCCCCGTGCGGCTTCTCACTTTCTTTCTCCTCCTTTTCTTTTGCACCCGCAACACAAGAACTAAGGGAGGCCCTGTGGGCGTGTAACGCATTCGGGCGTCTGCCCCTCTTTATTAGTACCTTCTGCATTTCATCAACTGGAGTTGCCTCCCGATTGCAATTGGGATATTTAGTTTTATAGGCCCGCGGTAGGCTTTCGGGTTGCACGGTGCGGCTCTGGTGCCTAGAGGGTCCGTTCGCCCGGTCGACTTCTTTCACTTGCGATTGAGGTGAGTTGGCGGCTCTAACGACGCCATGCGTCTGCAGGCCCTAGTCCCGCGCATTTCCCTACCGTCATGGGGTGCGACCATCTTACCTTGGACGCTCCTCACGAGGCGGGGCCCCGACATTCCTGATGCCAACCGGATACCAAGGACGACACTAGGGGCTTGAGTGGCCTTATGACTGGTAAGGCTCCTAAGGCGCGATGCTCAGGAGCCCCCTTTGACACTCAAGCAGCTCTACGTCAGCAGGTCCCAGTCCCATGCATTTACCTACCATCGCAGGGTATGACCATCTTACCATGGACGTTCCCCATGAGGAGGGCCCACAGTACTCCTAATGCCGACCGGAAACCAAGGACAACACCAGGAAGTCGGGTGTCATTATGACCGGTTAGGATCCTGAGGCGCGATGCTCACGAGCCCCCTTAGACGCTCAAGCTCCCCCCCCCCCCCCCCGAAAATTCGGCTTCCTGCTCCGGGAAGGCTGGGCTTCCTAAGGCTTCTTGAGGCTTCCAGTTGTAGTCCAAGTAGCCCTGCATCGACAGGTCCCAGTCCTGCGCATTTCCCCACCACGTTAGGTATGATTGGAAACCAAGGACGCACTTCACAGGGTGAGGCCACGACACTCCTGATGCCGACCGGAAACCAGGACGACACCAGGAGGGTGGAGTGGCATTGTGACCGGTAAGGCTCTTGAGGCGCGATGCTCAGGATCCCCCTTAGACGCTCAAGCTATCCGAAGAAAAAAAATTCCTTTCCAAGATGGCGTGTCGAGCCGATAATGGAGCCTCTATGCGAGTACAAGGCGGCATGCGCCTACTAACCCACCCGTGAGTACCATGCGAGGATTCGGGCGCCAAGGCCTTGGCGAGGTGTAAGCACCGTGCCCCCAGCCCTCGCTCGCGGGGTACGAGGGGGAGGGGAGTAGGCGAATGCTTAACTTGGAGGAAGAGAACGACATAAGAGATGGCAATGAAAACAAAACTTTGAACTTTTTGACTAAAATGCGATTTGGAAAGACCCCGGGTTTGATTTTGCAAAGGCTGGCAAATCCAAACAAGAGAAAGCAAATAAAGGCCGCGTACGACACTTAGATTGGCCTTTGTCTTCCCCTAGCGCTGAGCGTAGGGCATCCACATTGCATGGGCATAGCCATTGATGGGCAGTGCTGTCTTCTCTGCTAGCTCCGGGTTGTGGCTGCCACATTGCATGGTAGGAACCCCTCCGCATCCTCGAGGGGCTTCGGGTGTATACAACCCATTCATTATTACGTGAGAGTGTCACGGGTTGGTGTAGTAGGGCCGGCCCAGGACAGGACCCCAGGTGCGGGGGTAGCCCCTGTCACCCCAGGGCCGGTCCTGAGGAGCCGGTGTCGCGGTGCAGACGTAGACCCCCGCGTCGCGGGCCGGGCCAGGCGAATCCTGTCCATTGCACGTGAGGTTGTGGTCTTGGGCGGCGCCCCAGCGCACCTCACTAGGGTGCCTTGGATTCCTCGTAGGTGCTCACGGCCCAGCACCCAGGGCAGGTAAACCGAGTCCAGGAGCATGGGTGAGCTCAGGACTGCCCATCGATAACCGAGCAACTCCCGGCTTGGGGACATGGGCATATGTTCCACCCTCCGTGCCCAAGCGGGCGCAGCTCGCCCTGGGGACAGGGCAGCATGCACTTCCTAATGTCCCCAGGTTGGGATCATCCGGCCCGGAGACATGGACGTATGCCCCACCCTCAATCTCCAAGTTGGGGCCACTAGGCCCAGGAATACTGGCGGGTGTTCCCCCCTGCGTTCCCGGTCTAGTAACCCCCGGTCCCCAGACCCGGATGCCTGCTCGAAGCAGCTCCCCACCAGCGGGCGTGCCCCGCGAAAGTGCCCGCGTCGGTCACCCTCACAAAGCCATTTGTTCAGGTCTTCCTCTCTCGGCTACGCAGGCCACCCCTCGCTGGGACCGCCCGCAAAACCGCGTATGTACCTCCCGTGGTCACGGAGGACAGTGTCTCCTCCCCCTCTGCCCGGGCACATGTCAACAAGGTTGTCGTAGAGTTGCCCAAGCCCCCGGGCGCCGTTGTAGTCGAGCCTCCGTTCTCCCTCCCTGGCTCCAGGGAAGGCGACGTGGAGTGCGGGGAAGGTGCCTCCCGTGCTGCCGGCTTCTCCCACTGACGTCCGGGGACGTCTTCGGCCAGCTCCCGCACTCCGGGCACCCTGGTCCTAGCTTCTGGAGGGCGCGGGCCTCCATTGACGCCCTACAGGTGCCCGTGTGGCTCGAGCGTTGGTCTTGTCGTGCGAGCGAATCCACAGGCTCAGGTCCTGTCGGGGCACGTCAGGGCTTCGCGGGCGACGGTGGCACGTCTGAAGGTGTACCTAATCCACACGTCGCGGCGAATATGCGACGCGCGATGGTGCCGCAGTTTATGCGCTAGGAGAAGTGCGACGTGCCTATGCGTCAGGTCTTGACAGGCCCGGAAGGGCTGGGGCGTGCCCCCGGCGGGGAGGTGAGCCAGGGGGACGGGGCCTGGCATGTAGCTGGTGGAGGCGGCAGCCCCTGACGCTCGTTAGGAGCCCCGTTGTCGACGGGACCTACCAACAGAGAGGTGGTTTGGCGGAAGGCGCTGGCGCCTGCCGGCGCCACCCGTGCCACACGGGCTTCCCGACGCTCGGCCCGAGCCCAACGTCCTTTAGCCATGAGTGCGGCAAGCGGAGACGAGGCGAGATTCCAGGCAAGCTTCGACATGACCCCTTCTAGCGCCCACCCTGGGCAAGCCCCCAGGCGCATGGCTTTGTGGCTCCTAGCCCCGTCGAAGACCATCCCGTGCATTTCTGCCCGGTTGCGCACCCTCATGACCCTAACCTGAGTGCATCGCTCCCCGCGTAACCCCAGGATCGCGCACCCGAGGCCCAAACATGAGCGCAATGCATAGGCGCGGCCATAAGGGTGTTTTGTCGGTGAAGTAAGCCTCTTGAGGCGCCCGTGTAGGATCGAGAGAGGCGTGTCTAGAGGGGGGGTGAATAGACTACTAGTAGAAATTTAAAGCCTAACCTTGTCCAAGTTAATTGGTTGGCAGATTTTAATAGTTTTTAACAAGTCTAGATAGTCAAACAGCCCTACACATGCATGTCTACAAGTATGGCAGCAGAAAGTAAAGACATTGCACATGTAAGTAAATAGATGGGATAGGAAGATCAAACGCAATAGGAGATGCAAGGATTTTTCCTGTGGTTCCGATAGGTGGTGCTATCGTATGTCCACGTTTATGGAGTCTTCAACCCACGAAGGGTAACGGTCGCGAGAGTCCATGGAGGGCTCCACCCATAAGGGTCCACGAAGTAGCAATCTTGACTATTCCATATGGCTTACGTCCATGAAGGACTAGCCTCACTATGGGTAGATCTTCACGAAGTAGGCAATCTCCTTGTCCTTACAAACTTCTTGGTTCACTCCACAACACGAAGTAGGAGGCTCCCAAGCGACACCTAACCAAACTAGGAGGCACCACCCTCCAAAAGCTAATAGGCTCGATAATGACTATGAACTCCTTGCTCTTGTGCTTCAAGATGATAGACTCCTCAACACACAATCACTCTCTCACAGATTTGGCTTGGTAGAAGAGATGGGATTGGTGGAAAGCAACTTGGGGAGGCTAGAAATCAAGATCCATATGGTTGGAGTGGAAGATCTTGACCTCAACACAAGGGTAGGTGGTTCTCTCTCAGAAAACTGAGTAGGATAGGTATGGAATAGTTCTGAGTGCTTCCCTTGCGAGTGGGTGGTGGTGAAGGGGTATATATAGGCATCCCCGAAAATCCAACCGTTACACACAATAAGTCAGACTCGATGACATTGATGTGTAAATCTCGGTGGTACCGAAGTGACAAAAACTAGCAAATTTTGAATCTCGGATGGACCGATATACAATTCTCGGTTGCACCGACAAGGTGACCAACGGTTAGATTTACCAGTCTCGGTGACGCCGATTCACCATTCTCGGTCGGACCGAAATGAGAACTTGCATAACAGGAAGTTGGCAACCCAACTCGGTGGCACCGAGTGCAGTGTCAGCTTCACCTAAGTGTTAGGGTTTGGCTGAGTCTGTCTAGGGTTTGTAACTCGGTGGCACCAGGATAAGAATGTTGGTTGCACCGATTTGGCATATTTGGCTTAGGACAGACTTTGGTGGGAGAGTTTGTGGATGTTTTGGTGACTGTCACTTGTGCACGTTTGAGCATATTGTTCACCATTAAAACTTTACCCCCTTTTTAATAGTATTGGCTTTCCTATAGACTCAAAGTGATTTCTCACAAATGAAAAATGTAGAGTCCTCTTGCTTGAAGCTTGGCCAACCTATTTCCTTGCATCTTGGGGTAATTCCATGATCTCCTCAACCCTTTTTGCCAAGTCAATTCTTCATGGACTAATATCTGAAATATACTAGATAGAGGTGTTAGTTCAAGAGACAATGTATGTTGTCATGAATTATCAAAACCACCAAGGGAGCATGTTGTGCTTTCAGCCCGAGCATCGTCCGGACGAGGTCCCGAAGGCCTTGGGAGGCACATCCTCCTAAGGCCCTGTAGGCACCATAGTTGTCGCGGGTGGCCTGCATTGCATTTGTCTTGCCGCTCCCACAGGCCATTGCTCTTGAGGCCTGGGAGTTCTGCCCAGCGTCACTTGCCCGCGGGGGCGCCGGCTCGTGCTGTGCCCTGTGGGCCCATGGGCACCCTCCAGCTCACTCCGCCCAGGCCCGGTGCCCCGCCGATCGGAGCCCCCAGGCCCGGCGTGAGGAGGACGCCCAGGGTGCCCCTTACTCTTGAGAAGTGCTGGCGCCCGTGGTGGGCGCCTAATCCGCGTCGGTCGTCTCTTCCATGGTGGGCGCCTGATCCATCCGTCCGCCTGGCAGAAGGACGTAATAGGGTATGTAGGGTTCCACGTAGGTGCTCGGTCCTCCTCCTGAACCGCTCGTAGGTGTGCCGGGGGTGCCCCCTCCTGGCGGCGGTGGGATCCTCTCCGCGCGCGTTGCTCGCAAACCCTCCTCCTACGTCGGGCCTCGGAACGGAGTTGCTTACCTCTGCCTCCGCCGCTTGGTGGCCCATGTGTCTCTTGGTGTGGATTGTTCCCTTGGCGACCCGGTGCGCCTCTGCCGTTGTTGCTTGTTTGTCTGAATGCCTGCGCCGTCAGCTGACTGCGTCGAATGGCGCGCTCCCGTCTGGCCAACCCTGACTGCTTAGGGCCGGCGGGGTTGCTGCAATGTGCGTTGGTATGTGCACGCGGTGCCTCGTCGTTCCCTTCGTGTGCCTGGTGAGCAAGGCTGGGCTGCACCTCGAATCCAGTCACCAGGATTCGTAGGAGGAGCAGCACAGTGTGTGGCGCGCCCCACTCGGGTCTGTACGGTGCTGGGGGGGCTTCGCCGGCGGTCTGGGGAGCGAGCACAGTACGTGAGCCTCCAATGCCTGGCGCTTGTGGCCTTGGAGACGAGTGAGGGGAGATGGCCCTCTGCCTGATGATGACCAGCTCCATGATGTGGTCGGCCCACGCGTCGAAACCCCCATGCATAGGTCGGTGGTGAAGCATCTCGCTTGCCAGCAGTAGCGTGTCATGGGCATTGAGGTCTCCCACGTAGGTGCGATGCACCGCTCGGGCCGGGGGCGTTGGCCGCCCGCCGTGCGCCTGAGCAGTACTAGAGGTGGCAACAGTAGAGGCGACACTCGCGACCTGGTACTGACTGCTTGGTCGGCCTTCGACTGCCACGACGAGGTTCAAGGAAACCGACCCGCCGCAGCCCGGAGAAGCTTGTTGAGCGCTGGCCACCGAAGCAGCAAAGCAGCGAAGCTTGGGGAAGACTGTGACATGCCCCCAACCTGGCGTGCCAAATGTCGGATTTTGGGCTCCAAAAAACCCTTAAGATTCGAACACAGGGGCGTGTGTGAAGTTCCCTATAGCCTCGTCTCCCTAGCTCGCTACTCAATGGACGCCATGACGAACCCGCACGAAGACGAGGGAGAAGATGAACACCACGGTTTACCCAGGTTCGGGCCGCTGCGAAGCGTAATACCTACTTCTGTTTTGGTGGATTGCCTCTCGAGGAGATGATGTGGGTGAAATACTACAATGTTTTTGGGCCTTCCGAGGTCTCTCTTGAGGTGTTCGAGGCCCTTTGTGGCTTGGTGCTGGATGAGTGGTGGAATGGATCCTCGGTGGATCGGGGGATCTCCGTCGGTTTCGGTCTCTCTTTCCATGGTGCTACCTATCCTCTATATATAGCAGCGGACCGGGTCCTCTTCCCTTATCACGATGGCGGGAAGGGATCCCACAATGGCCAATATTGAAGAGGGATAACAATACGTGCCCGCCCTGCCCAAAGGCGGTCTTCACCTGCAAAGTAGTTGTCGACGGTGCAGGGATGGGCTCAGGGATGACATCCGCTCTGCTGGACGGGTGGTTGTGGTCTTCTTGCACTGGAATGGAAACCTTTGGGGGTGCTTTGGGAACCCGAGTATGTCCTTGCTCCCTTTGCACCAAAGAGGAAAGTGCGTCGCCTGGTGCACCGACGCCCCCCTTTCCTTCCTTGTGTCACCCTTGACTCCCAAGGCCGGGCCTCGCATAGGAATCTCCGCCGCTCCGGAGTGGTCCCGAGGAGGCCCATCCTTTGCGGGTCTTGTTGTTGTTCTTCCTTGTGAGGCGGGGGCCGGCCTTGTATTGAGTGGGGCCTCACCTGGTCCCATTTGGTTGATGAAGTGGGTCATGCCCTGGGCCGTAGGCTGGCAGGTTTGGGTACCCCCGTTCCTAGAACGCCGACACATATCACCTCCTCGTGGGTCCCCTCGGCTGGTTCTTATGTTTGTATTTTTTTCTAATATTCCAAAACAGACACACACAAAAATTGGACTCGGTTTACTTACCGTATCACGTACTTGCCCTTTTTCAGGGTTCTGGAGCATTCCGTAAGGTCTCTTTTATGTGCTCCTCCGGTGCCATTGTTTGTATAAATATTGGTGTAGCGACCCGAATCAAAACGAGCCAAGCCTCTCTGTGTCTGTGCCATCCCTGGATCAATATGTTGGCACACACGGTACATCAATGTATATATCAAAGTGCAATCACATGTAAATAACTTAAAATTGATATGTACCTCATGAGTCTCAGCGCAAACATTAAGACTATGGAGTCCCATCAACGACAACGACAAGTTGAGTGTAGACTGTAACCCTAAATCGTAACTCTTACTCGTCGTAGAAATATCTGCAACATTAGACATTGCAACCGTGTAGGTCAGTACATTGAATGTACCGACAAGAACACAATAAGAGAAAGCAGAGGATAAGACTATTCTATATGCAATAAGGTTTTGAGGCTCTATGTCTGAGTTTTTGCGTAAAAGTTGGTTTTATTTTCTTTTTCCTACAACAAAGGAATATCAGGAATCTTCACTAAGGAGTTATCAAGTATGACATGGTTCCGCCAACTGATGTCTCATAGCACACATATATCATAAGTTGCTCACAGTTAGTTATCAGTCCGATGTTGAGAGTTCAGAGATAGATCCAAGTCTAGAGGTTCAAATTGTTTGTAATAATGGACATGGCTAATCGATTAGGGTTTAACTCTGCAGAGTGTTGTGCACTTTACCCACAAGAATCGTTCCCTCCTTGTAAGTCCTCGCACTGCTAGTTGTCTCAGAATAGGACAAACAAAACATGGTCTTCCAAAGAGTTCCCCTGACCACTGTCCGGTGCCCATCCAACCCTACCGTAGTTCTACAACTGCTAGCACCGTCTCAGCCAGAGTCACAACTAAGGTTAACCAAGCCAAAGCCCATAATGACTTGTGGCTACACAGGTGATACGTCTCCAATGTATCTATAATGTTTGCTCGTTCCATGCTATTATATTATCAATCTTGGATGTTTTACAATCATTTTATAGAACCTTTATATCATTTTTTGGGACTAACCTATTGACATAGTGCCAAAGTGTCAGTTGCTGTTTTTTGCTTGTTTTTTATGTCGCAGAAAATCAATTCCAAACGAATCCCAAATACTGTGGAAAAAATTGGAGAATTTTTTTGGACCAGAAGACACCATATGGGCCAGACAAGTGTCAAAGAGGAGGCCCGAGGTGGGGAACACCCACCAGGGCGCGCGAGAGGCCCCTGACGCGGCCTTGTGGGTGGTGCCAACCTCGGAACCCCCCTCCACCGACTATCGCCTCTATAATTCTCAAATATTTGGAAAACCCTAGAGGAGTCGATGAAACACAATTCCAGTCGCCACAAGTTTCAAAACCTCGAGATCCAATCTAACAGCATCACGGAGGGGTTCATCTTCCTCATTGGTGCCTCTCCGATGATGTGTGAGTAGTCCATCATAGACCTACGGGTCCATAGGCAGTAGTTAGATGGCTTTCTCTCTCTCTTATGGTTCTCAATACAATGGTCTCTTGGATATCTATTTGATTTAATGACTTTTGCGGTGTGTTTGTTGGGTTTCGATGAATTTTGAGTTCATGTTCAGTTTCTATCCATGAATATGATTTGAGTCGTCTTTGATCTCTTATTTGCATGACTACTTATAGCCTCGTATTTCTTCTTTGAATCTTTGGTTTAGTTAGGTCAACTAGATTGATTTTTCTTGTCATGGGAAGAGGTGCTTTGTGATGGGTTCGATCTTGCAGTGTTCTTTCACAGTGACAGAAGGGGCAGCAAGGCACACATGTATTGTTTCCATTAAGGATAACAAGATGGGATCTATTCCTACATGAATAGATTTTGTCTGCAACATGTCACCGTTCTTATTGCATTACTTCGTTTTCTCATGAACTTAATACACTAGTTGCATGCTGGATAGCAGTCGATGTGTGGAGTAATAGAAGTAGATGCAGGATCGCTTCGGTCTGCTTATCTTGGATGTGATGCCTATATAATGATCATTGCCTGGATAACATCATGATTATTTGATCTTCTATCAATTGCCCTACAGTAATTTGTTCACCCACCGTGTGCTATACTCATGACAGAAGCCACTAGTGAAACCTACGGCTCTCGAGTCTATTTTTCCAAATATTGTTTTCCGATCTATTATTTTGTCGTTTTGTTTTCAGTTCTATTAATCCAAAAAAAACAAAATACCTTGTTGCACTTTTTTACCTATTTTATTTTGTGTTCTTGCGAGATCTATTTGCCAAAACCATCACTACCTAATCTATCTTTTTATCGTAGAGAGCGTAACAACCTTTCTTACGCATTGGGTTGTAATTATTTGTTATTTGTGTGCAGGTGCTACTTACGTATGTGCTTGATCTTCCTCTACGAATTGATACCTTAGTTTCATAACTGAGGAAAACAATTACCGTCGTTGTGCTGCATCATCCCTTCCTCTTTGGAGAAATACCAACGCAGTCTCAAGCCACGTGACGACGCTTCCCGCGTGCTCCTTCGCCGTCGTTGCCTGCTCTGCAGCAACGGGCTGTACATACCAGTCCACCAGGTGCGGTGGCACTAGCAGCATCGCTGGCTGCAATATCCAGATGTCAACCTACCCTATGGTTGGCATCTGGATCTGCAACAGATTCCCATTCTGGAAGTGCCCAGATCGGCGTGGGCGCATGCGGAGGAGGTTTGTCGGCGCCTCGGAACCTCAAGCCGGAGCAGTGGGCCATGCGTGCCTGCGCGCCAAACTCCTTCCAACTGGTAGCGTTGGTTTGCACTAGAGCATGAGAAGGAGCGCTGTCGGGATGTCCACATCGACCAATCCGTCCCTCCTCCGCCACCCGAGGTTCTGCCGGAGGAGCAAGACGAGGAGGTGGCGTACCAAGCCGCCCTCGAGCTGGCCCTTCAACGCACGCTGGAGGCCAGCCGGATCGAGGAGGACGCCAGGTGAGTCGGCTTGGACCGCGCCCTCGCCTTGTCGGCTGCGAGGACATCCATCCACGTCCCACTCTTTGTCCTGGAGCCTCCCCCACCGTCGTCGCCCAACGTCTAGCCGAAGGAGGAGCCCATGGCGTCCCGGAAGCGCTCGTCGCCTCCGCCATCTTGGCCGGAGGAGAAATAGGAGTGGGTGGGCGTGGTCCGCGAGTGGGTGAGTGCCCCGCCCGTCCACTTCAACGCCACGCTGGAGGAGGAGACATCCCACCTCGAGCAATGGCGACATCATTGGCTGGCCTAGGAGGAGGTGGAGGGCCGACGGTAGATGCTGTGGGAACGGGAGGAGGACGCGCTGCGCCTCGAGGAGGAGCGCGCCCAGCTTGCCGCACTGCTGCCACAGACGTTGAAGGGGGTTGTCCTGGCAGCCTACCTGGCGGCATTCGGATAGGCTGGGCCGCGTCCCACCTTCATCGACCTCACCGGCGATGGCAAGGGCAAGACGGATGTCTAGGTCAGCGGGCGGACGGGCGCAGAACTTTTTTGTTTTATTTTTATTAATGCTTAATTGTGCATAAGTTGACTTTGGCCGACGGTTGACTGGCCACATAATGTTTAATAATATTTTAATTGCATTCTATGTGGTCACACGCATGCAAATTTAGATCCGGTTTCAATAAATAAATCGATCCATCCAAATGAAAAAACGGACGCGTCGTATTGACTCAAACAAACAAAAAATGAATAAATCTTGTGTCAGTTTGGATTGCCCGGTTGAAATTGCTCTACAGCTTTGGCATCGCTATAATGGCACTTGAGTTGAGCAAGTACTTGATCGAGAAACAAACGAAAGCAACCCTCGGTCCTTGCTAGGTCAGTGCCTCGGGCCCATCTCCTCAGTATGTCCATCGGACACGAAGAAAGGGTTCATGGAACGCGAGCTTGGCGGGAACTGCGCGGTGGCACACCAGTTGCCGAGGCGGGACTGACGGGGACAGCCGGACAGGTCGCGTCGGTAACCCCATTCCACGCAGACACGCCGTGGGGCCTTCAGCGGTAAAGATAGCTCTGCTCTGGAGCTCTCTTTCTTTCTTGGCTCGGCGCTACTTTTGGCGTTGGCGTTTTGGGAAGTGGAAACGTGGAGCTGCGTGCTCCTAGGTAGTCACGGGCTCCTCAGCCAGCCACTCCTAGCAGGTGATGAACTGATAATGAGAGGGTGCTTGAATGCAACAAATTCCCAGAGAATGCAGATGATATATGCATCATTTTTCTTAGAGGGTTAAGGATGCAGTTGTGATTGAGCCATATGAACATACCCAATGTGCAACTTTGGCACAGGAACTTTACCATACCGTTGCATTGAAGAGTTCAAAATCAAAAGCTGCCACACTCCAGGAAAATCAAGAACTGTTGCTACAATCCACCGCCTTGCTATTCGCTGGAAAAGAGAATTTTGTTGTGATATAGCACGGACGGTCGGTCACGATGTTCAATCCGCTTTATACACGACTAGTAAAATGGTTTGCGAGTTGCAACGGAAAAAGATCATGATCTTGAATGACAATAACCATATTTTACTACATCAGCGAGATACACTATCATTCTTATTTTTGTGAGATCATGAATAATTTTTAAAAATCATGAACATTTTATTAAAATCGTGATCACATTTGAAATTGTGAACATTTTGTAAATTCGCGAACATTTTATAAAATCAAGAACTTTTTTGAATTAATGAATATATTATACTATTTGCAAACATTTTTGTTTAATCGGCGAACATTTCTAGAATCGACTAACAATTTTTGGGGATTTGATAAAATAATATTCCAAATTAATGACCTTTTTTGAACTCCATGATATTTTTTGAATCAGCATGTATTTTGTGAATCAATAAACTATATATTTGAATTTATGAACGTTTTTCGATTTCTGGTGATACTTTTTAAGACATGAATATTTTTGAATTGGTGAAACTTTGTAAAATTCCAAAACATTTTTTAATACACTATCTTTTTTAGAAAAACTCATGAATGTATTTTTATTTCCCTAATACTTATTTTAAAATTTGCTAATATTTTTAAAAATTTGCAAACAATTTCTGAAGCCACAGACATTTATTAATTAAACATTTATTTAGAAATTCTTACTTTTAAATTTTTCAGAAAATTTCAAAATTTTCAAACTATTTACGTAGAAAAAACAGTGATGGAAAAGAAAAATCGAAAATTGAAAAGTTGTCGCCCGTACATGGGCTGGACCAAGCGAGCTGTGTCTTTTTCTAGCACACAGGATGCAGTATAGGAGGTTTCCTACATGGGACGGCCCACTTCAAGATTTTTCTGTGTGAAACGTTTTTATCACGCATAGATGGCATTGGTGGGTAATATTTTGCAACTTCTGGAGCAATTTCAATGACGTATGACCATAAACAGTCTGTACTTTATTTAACCGTCTGAGGGGCCGTGTAAAACAATTTGAAGCAAGATGGCTACAGGAAGAGACTGTCGGGGAAATTGTACGTACATCGTGGGACAAAGCAAAGCTGAGAGGTATTGGTTCGTCTTTGGCTGATCGCACACGGACAGTACATGCGGACTTGCATATTTGGGACCGAGATACTCTGAAGGGACCGAATAAAAGGATTAATAAACTTAAAAAAGAACTTGGAAAAATTCGAAGGGATCCTATGAGTGTGGAGTCCCAAATGCGACAAAAAGAGATTCTTGTTTTGATTGAAAATCTACTGAAACAAGAGGAAATTCATTGGCTGCAACGTGGCCGTGCAAACTGGCTACTTCATGGGTATCGTAACACCGCTTTCTTCCATAACGCGACATCGGCTAGGAAAAAGAGAAATCACATTAAAAAATTGTTGGATGATAATGGGGTTTGGATACAGGATATGGAGTTGAAGGATCACGTTAAGGGGTATTTTTCAAACCTATTTATATCAGAAGTAGCACAACCGAATATGGAAGTTCTCTCACTTGTTCAAAGAAAGGTTACAGATGAGATGAATAACGCCCTACTTGCTCCCTATACTGCCGAGGAGGTCCGAAAGGCTCTGTTTGATATCGGTGATTTAAAAGCGCCGGACCCGGATGGTCTTCATGCGGTTTTTATAAGAGATTTTGGAATATGTTAGGGGACGACCTGACAGAAGAGGTCCTTCAAGCGGTGAATACATGTTCTATACCACCTGGGTGGAATGACACTGCGATTGTATTGATTCCAAAGATTAATTCTCCAAAAAAGGTATCACAATTCAGACCTATCAGTTTATGCAATGTGGTGTATAAAGTTATCTCAAAAATGATTGTTGTTCGTTTGAAGTTAATCCTGTCGGATATTATTAGCCCTACTCAAAGTGCGTTCGTGCCTGGGAGATTGATTACAGACAATATTTTAGTGGCATATGAGTGTTTCCATAAAATTAAAAAGAAAAGGACGGGGAAGGAGGGTTTGTGTGCTATCAAACTGGATATGCACAAAGCATACGACCGAGTGGAGTGATTTTTTTTTGAAGAACGTCTTGTTGAGGTTGGGCTTTCGACAAAATTGGGTGAACTTAATTATACAATGTGTAACCACGGTGGAGTACCGAGTTCGCTTTAATGCTGAGGAAACCGAGAGTTTTAAGCCATCGAGAGGTCTTAGACAGGGAGATCCTCTTTCCACTTACTTATGCCTGCTATGCACGGAAGGCTTGACTGCTCTCTTGGCCCATGCAGAGGAGAATGGAAATATGTCTGGAGTAAAAGTCTACAGAGATGCCCCATCAATTTCGAACCTTCTCTTTGCTGATGACTCTTTGATTCTTATGCAAGCAAATACCATGAACGTGGAAGTTCTTAAATCAGTGTTGGACTCTTATTGTGCTGCATCATGGCCAGATGGTGAGTGTTCAGAAATCTTGCGTCTTTTTTAGCCCCAATACAAAAGTGGAATATAAGGCGCAAATTTGCTCAATTCTGGATATTATGACTAAAGCCTTAAATGACAAATATTTGGGTCTGCCTGCAAACGTGGGTATGGATAAGAGCGAGTGCTTCCAATTCTTGATTGACCGTATTATACAAAAAATCAGTGGATGGAAAGAAAAATTATTATCTACTGGAGGAAAGGAAATTTTGCTCAAATCAGCTGTCCAAGCTATCCCCGCCTATGCCATGTCCGTCTTCAAAATCCCTAAAAAAAATTGTAAGGGAATCATTGACGCGATTGTCGCATTTTTGGTGGGGAGACAACAATAATCAGAAAAGGATGCATTGGATGGTGTGGTAGAAGATGTATGTTCCAAAAAATCAAGGAGGTATGGGATTCCGGAATATTCACTGTTTCAATCTTGCGTTACTTGCTAAACAAGCATGGCGTCTACTTGATAATCCGGATTCACTGTGTGCCCGATTGCTGAAAGCGAAATATTTTCCTGACGGCGATCTGTTAAATGCGAACTTAAAAAAGGGAGCTTCCTTTACATGACAAAGTATTATGGCAGGAGTTAATTCTCTAAAAAACGGTTATATCTCGAGAGTGGGAAATGGACAGAATATCAACATTTGGAAAGATACTTGGATCCCGAAACTGTGCAAATAGGAAAGTTATTACTCCTAGAGGGGGGCAACTTCTATCAAAGGTGTCTGATCTAATTGATCCAGTCACGAGCAACTGGGATGAAGATTTGGTTAGGCAAACTTTATGGCCAATTGATGCTCAGCGAGTTCTTGCAATTCCTCTTGCTATGAATGATATGTTGGATTTCATTGCTTGGAGCCACACTACTAATGGCTTGTTCACGGTTCGATCAGCTTATGTCGCAGAATGGAAGAATCAACATGGACAAAAACTGCAATACATGAATGGTATGGGTAGAACCGATGTTAACCCTATATGGTCTAAGATTTGGAAACTTCCATGTCCGGCAAAAGTAAAGATTTTTATTTGGCGCACGTTGCATGGAACCCTCCCGTGCCGGGTTACACTGGCAATAGACATTTGAAGACCTCGCCACTTTGCCCATCATGTTCTAAGGGGCCTGAAGACACAAAGCATGTCCTCTTTCTTTGTCAGAAAGCGAAGAAGGTGTGGGAAAGGTTGGGCTTGAATGACGTCATTAAAACTGCTTGTGCTATTGATCGTGTGGATGAGGCGGTTCTTGAATTCTTACTCCTTATGTCAGAATAGGAGCAATCTATTTTGGGATGTCCGAATATGCATGAGATGATAGCTATAACAACTTGGTACCTTTGGTGGGATAGACGTAAGTTAGTCCATGAGGGTAAGACTCAAGATGCTCTCCAGACATCCATGGGGATCCGGGCGATCACGACAAATTTTGTCAACGCTCTATCCCTAAATGCGACCACTAAAAGAGGGGGATGGAACCTCCCATGGTTTTTGTTAAGCTAAACGTTGATGCATCGTTCGATCATGACCAGCACAAGGGTACTGCCGGAGATGTCCTTAGAGATGATAAAGGGAATTCCATAGTGGATGGAAATTGGAAGATTGATTGGTGTGCGGATGTCCTGTCGGCAGAAGTGTTGGCGCTAAGGTTGGGCTTATCCATGGCACAAAAAGCCGAATGCAACCGTCTAGTAATTAATTCTGATAGTGTGGAAGTCATTGATACTATGAAGAATGAAGGACAATTTGCAGGACTAGCGGCGGCAGTGTTTGAGGACTGTTATTTTTTGGCTTGTGACTTTTCCCTCGCTACTTTTGAACACTGTAACAGGGAAGCAAATAGAGTTGCTCATGAGTTAGCTAGGTTAGCTAGATTTTCCACGGCGAATGATTGGTTCGATGAGCCTATGATAGAAATTATTCTTTTTCTGATAAACGATATAACCGTCATTAATAATTAATAAAGTCATGTTTAAAAAAAAAACAGTCCATACTTTATTATTATTAGGTAAAAAGATACATATAAATCTGAAACAAAATTTTTGGACGGAAGTAATAGTTACCAAAATAATTAGGAATGGGCCTAGATTATAAGAGAAAGATCCCCTAAAAAATTGGAATTCAGAGGAGCGGGTCTATTAAAAGCCGTAAGCCCAATAATAATGTGCGCCCGCGTGCGCCTAGATTGGCCTGATAGAGTACTCTTATATCGATCTAGCAAGCTCTCTGAATCAGTAGCAATTACAAATCCATTACAAGTTGAGTCACTTCTCTCAGTTACAAGATGAACATGAAAGAGGAATATGATTTGGTAGCCGCCGCCATGGCTGGCCTGATCCTCCCGAATGCCTCTGTCCTCGATGCTTTCTCACTTAAGCAATGACGCCCAATGGGTTGGCCCATCCCTAGCCTAGGTATCGTTTGTTGGGTTGCTCGGCTCTGATGGGCGTAGTAGTTGTCGTCGTGTCTTAGTCGGCCCGTGGGTCCACGTGGGCAGGGATCCTCACATGGTCCATTTTACTTTTCAACCTGGCCTTATTTTGTTTTAATTTAATCTCAAGCTTTAGGTCAACATGTTTGGTTATTCACCACTTCTGATATTTTCTATGTAACAAATATTGTTCAGTTTCAAATAAAGTGGTGCTTTTTAAAAATATAAAATATTTTCCTTTTAGGGTTCATGCTTATTAACATTTTTTAAAATCGTTTATTGTATTTATGTTTTCTTGTAGCATATGAGCATATATTCATATGAGCATGAATTTCTTATAAACAAATTATGAAGTGTATTTGAAGTACCCAACGGACATTTCTTCAATAGAAGAATGTATATTTTAAATGAGTGACAGACATTTAGTTTTTATATAGGAATATATTTTATACGGTGCTTAAAAAATGACTCCCGTAATAATTTTTAAATCATATTTGCCACCATTATTTAAAACTTCTTAAGTAAAACGTGTTTTCCTAAACGATAAGTTTAAAAATACAGGATTAATGGTCCATGCCCACTGCCGGTCCAAATACTTGCTTATTGAAGCTCTGAGTATGGAGAAGCAACTAATTAGCGATCGTTCCTTTGAGATCCTTTCAACGATCACTCTCACGCGTCGTCATTTGACACGTTTCAGCCGTCGTCACGTGTAGCACTCTAAGTGTTTTCTCTGGATTGTTTTACCACATGCGTTTTTGATTTTTTAGGTATGTTTTTCCGGGGTTTTCGGTGTTCTGTTTTTTTACTGTACTTTCCTAGCTTTTGGACACACACAATTTTTTTATAGAAAAAATCGCAAAATAACATGTTTTTTACTTCTTTTTTCTCGAAAGCACAATTTTTCTTGCACAAGAGCAAGAGCTTGGCTTTCGCGAGAGGCACGCCGTGCCTCTCGGAAATGAAAAAAATGCATTTTCTGTTTTTTTTCGCGAGAAGCATGGTCATGCCTTTCGGAAACGAAAAGAAAACGTGTTTTCTGTTTTTTTTCCGCGAGAGGCACAGTTTTGCTTCGGCGAGAGGCACGGTTTTGATTTCGCGAGAGGCATTGTCGTACCTCTCGAAAATGAAAAAAAAACACATTTTTTTTCTTTCACGAGAGGCAGAGGTTTTTGCTTCCTCGAGATGACTCTCAGAAACGGGAAAAACGTGTTTCTTTGTTTTAAGCGAGAGGCTTGGTTTTTTTGTCCCGTTTTTTTTATATTTTTTTTTCGTCAAAACCTATCAACATGGGATCTGGTTTGAAGATCTAGACTTGAGGAATCTTATAATGAAAACGGTTCGAGATTTGAATACACGGTTTAAGAGATAAAACATTTTAGAAATATGGATCTATAAATAAAGGGAAAACTGTCAGGTTACGACAAGTGACAGACATGCAGTGGGACACTTGTCGCAGCCTAAAAAGGTGGGAGTGATATTTAAAAGGAGTACCCTCAGTTAATGATTTCGTTGGGTATGTTGTTTTTTTAGATTAGGCATTGGCATCTACTTGGCGGGCGTACCTATCTCTCGCTTAATGCAAGACGTAGGGTGCCCTCGCGACAAGCGCCACCCTTAATGGCCTGGCCCGGCACGTAGGAGGCCACTTGCTCGTTTTTTCCTGCTATATTTGGTTATTGGCTATTTATTTTTACTTTTTCTATACTTTCAAATATTCTAATTTTTTAAAACTTAATGTCAAAAAATAAAAATTGTTTATCAATCATTTAAAAAATGTTAAATGTGTATAAAAAATGTTTCCCATGCATACATGAAATATACAATGTGTATGAAAAAAGTTGGTCATGTATTGAAAAATGTTAATCAACTATTCAAAAATATTGGTTCGTGGAGAGGCAACTTGCTTCATCGAGCTTATGTGAGGGAGGTGTAGTCGCGAGTTACCTGTCTCGTATCCGAGGACTCGGTGGGCTACCCATCTGGTTTTTATGTCGGTCAACTGTTCTTTCGGGTCGTCGGATGCCATCGAATGGGTGGAGAAAATGGTGGAAGGAGGAGATGGGGAGCGAAGGAGTGGGACGTTTGTTGCCCTTTGTTTGGCCTTCTTTGAATAGCGAACGGACGCAAGGAGCTTGCCTGTGATTGTGTTTAATGTCGGTCGGCTAACAAACAGATGTGTGGTTATAGCAGGTTTATCGACACTTGCGGGTGTAATGGAGACGTTTGAATGCGACAAAAAGGTTGTTCAGCTGGGCATGCAGCAGTGGCGCCCTCGAACGACGTGCTGCTTCTATGGCGATGTTAGTCAAAAGTCACGTCCGTCATGACTGACATCAATGTGGAGCTGCCGCTCTACAGCGGCATGAATGCAGCAATTGGCGTCTGGTGGAACGCACGCGGACGAAGGAGGAAGGTTTTTGTGTGGGCTAGGAATGTCAGAAGCGGAGGTGGGTGCTGTTTGGAAGCCCACAAAACACCTGCAGATATGTCTTCGGTTTGCGAAAAAAACAGTCCGACCCACTCGATAGAACGATACAAACCTACGTTGGATAAGTTTTGTCGGATAAGTTTTGTGATCATGACCACACGATTCAAACAAATGCAGATGATTTAAGGGTTGACATTGAAGTTGCCCTAACGCACCGGCTCAACCTCTCGAAGGCGGTTATAAGAATAGGATATACGTGTGTGCGTTCATAAAAATAAATGTATGCATGTGTATATAAGCGTTTGTGTCTAATGTGTTAAAAAACGATGCGCCGGACATGCACACACCGTGCAACACCACCATTTATTGGTCGCTAGCTTCAACCATCAATTCGGCTGATTCCTTTCCCTTCGTTCCTTTAGCACAGGTCCACTAGAACATAGTAGGGTCGGATTGTATGGTCGCTAATTAACGAGAAGGGAGAGCGGGACTGCATGTCTCCCCGTCCTGAGCTAACAACAGCAGCCCTGCTGAAGAAGCTAGTGCGATCTACGCCAAGCACACCGGACTCTTTTCTTTTCCGTTGTGATCGCGGGAGGCCACTTGCACGTTTTCTCCTGTTTTATTTCGTTATTTGCTAAACAAAATTATTTTTGTCTACACTTTCAAATATTCTAAATATATACATTAGAAAAAGCATAATATAAAAAATAAAATAATATATGTACCAATTATTTGAAAAATGTTATCTGTGTATATAAAAAATGTTTCTCATGCATACATGAAATATACAATGTGTATGAATAAAGTTGGTCATGTATTCCAAAATGTTAATGAATAATTCAAAAATGTTAATCAAGCATTTGAAAGTGTTAAACTTATAACAAAATAATATTTTTCATGTATACGAAAAATATATACAACACTAAAATGTGTATGGAAAAATGTTGATCATGTATTTAAAATATTTCTCTGGTGTATGCAGAAAATATAAAACATACAATAAATGAAAGTGGACATCATAAAAAATATATTTAAACAATTATAATGCATTTAAAAATGCAAACATGTATATAAAAATGATTATAATACATACAGAAAATTTTATTGCCACTAAAAATGGTGATCATGTGTTGAAAAATGGTGTATTCAAAAAATATATATTATACAAGAAAAATGTGAAACATCTATTAAAAATGTATTGGACTGTGCTAAATACCAAACTTTAGGTTTCTAAGCAATTGATCTGAACGTTTTTAATTTCCTTCGATCAGCCTCCCTCGCGAGTCCTCCATTTTTTAAACGTGGTTGACAGGAGAAAAGAAAGAGTGGAGCGCTGCATGACTATGCCTCGGACAATGCATGCATGCATGTAAGATAAAATTGCTGACATCAACAAAGATTTCACCAAATTTCGAAATTCAAAATCTTTTGTAGCCCAAGCTGTCGCTCCAATGGAAAAAACCATTTTCACATAAAAGATTCGTTACGAGGAGACCTTCCAAACTAGATCCCATGTTGATATGTTTCGATGACTTTTTTTCGGATCAAAAGTTATCAGCCCACACTAAGTAAGTTATCACGTCTCTGGTTCATAAGTTGCCATCTTATTTATATAAAAATTACCAGGGCATAAAAATGGTCAACCAACCTTCTCCTCACGTGTAAATGAATTAGAGGACATAATAGCTAATGTCATCCTCTATTCCTTCCTATTCCAAAATTTTAAAATGTTTTATAGCTCAAACCGTCAGTCCGATTGAAAAATCTGTTTTCACATAAAAGATTTATCGCGACGAGACCTTCAAAACTAGATCCCATATTCATACGTTCCGACGACTTTTTTGGGGGTCAAAACTTTTTTTTACGAGTGGGGGTCAAAACTTACCACTTCTAGGCTAAGTAAGTTATCATGCATGTGCTACATATGCTACCATGTTGTTGGCACATATATTATGGGGGCATAAACCTGGTTTCTCTAACCATCTTATCAGGTCGGGTTAAATTTACCGCGGTGTTTACATGAGTTATCATGTATACGATGTGTATATTATCAAACTATTTACATGAAAATTACCAGGGGTATGTTTTTAAACAACTCTCTCGCCAAAGTTATCAGGACTGAGGCACATAAGTTATTAGGTCTGCGATGTGTGAGTTACCATCTATTCACACAAAAGTTACCAGGGGATATTTCATCAACTCCTCCCCCCATGCAAAAGTTATCAGGACCGAGGTACATAAGTTATCAGGTCTGCGATGTGTAAGTTACTATGTTATTCACATAAAAGTTATCAGGAGATATTTCATCAACCACCCCTGCCCCCTCTTCCCCGGCGCCAAAGTTATCAGGACCGGGGTACATAAGTTATCAGGTCTGAGATGTGTGAGTTACCATCTATGCACACAAAAGTTACCGAGGGAATATTTCATCAACCCCCCGGTTCCACGCACGAAAATTACCCAGCGTGTACATAAGTTATTATGTCTTGGGACGTAAAAAATATCATGTTATTTGCACAGAAATTATCGTGGTGTGTTTCAACAACTCCCCCATCTCCACCCCCATCGCCAAAATTATTAGGACTAGGGTACATAGGTTTTCTGGTTTGTAGTGTGTGAGTTACCATGATATTCACGTAAAAGTTACCGGGTGGTATATTTCATCATCTCCCCGGTCGCCAAAGTTATCATGACTGGGTTACATAAGTTATCGGTCTGCGAAGTGTAAGTTACCATGCTACTATCATTAAATTTATCAGGAGCGAAGCACATAAGTTATCAGGTCTGCAATGTGTTAGTTACCACGCTATTCACATAAAACTTACTAGGGGATATTCATCAACCACCCCTGCCTCTCCCCCCAACCCCTCGCGCCAAAGATACCAGGACGTGGATACATAAGTTCCATGGTGACAAAAAATGCACAGAAAAAAAAGTACTATCATTGGTACTCGATGAGTGACCAAAAAATGATGTTGAACAAAAAATTATTGGCATTAAATGAGATGGTTGCACGAAATATCAAATGGAAGAAGACAATGCCTTGAAATTAATTTCACGAATCAATCACACGGAAACTGACAAAAAATGATGTTTTAAATATACTGATGTTGCTCTATTGGGTCAAGTATGCTGGCTATCGCTTAACTGACAAAAAAACGTCAAGTGGTATGGTGGTAGCCTGTGATGGGTCTCTCTAGGAGACCGGAGTTCAAATCCTAGCCATGGATCTATCATAGTTTTCCGAACATTCGGAAGATACAATTCTCATTTTTTATTAAGAAAGATAAAAGCAATTTAGTTGAGTTGGTATGTGGGCCTTTCAAGTCCAAGCCACCATGCACACACAACAAAATCATTTTCCTAGTTTTTGGCTATAGATGCAAAGGAATAGTGACGTGATAAAAAGAAAAGGTAACACATAGTTAATCAAAGAATGGACTTAGATGGGGTGGTTACCAGGACGGGAATGCCATGGTTCGAATCCTACTGATGCACCTTTTTTTACTGTATGCTAGTTGCTTAAAATGCTTAGTTCTTTGGTCTTTGTAAAGTACGAAACCTGACTAACTTATATTCAGACATGAGACAAAAGCTAGGTCGAGTGGTAGCCGGCCTGGACCTTACCTAGTTGGTCACTGGATTGATTCCTAGGCCGTGCATGTTTTTTCCACTCGGAGCAAAAAGCGCACGGATCGATCGTTCGGATCTGATGTACACTTCAGAAGTTACATATACCCATATATAGTGTGAAATATGTATGGAAAAATTTAGACATAAATATATATATATATATAGTTTTCAAAAATGTCACCTTGTTTTCAAAATCATGTATTTCAAATTGTTAACTGCATATATAAAAAATGGTTTTTGATGCATACCAAAAAATATGGAATGTGTACTGCATAAAGTTGACATATATTAAACAAAAAAAACCCGGTGAGAATCGACAAAAACGAAGAAACCAAGTAAGATTCCAAAAGAAGGCACCCCCCCCCCCCTAAAAATAAGTGAAAACCAAAAAAACCCGATGCAAAAGAATGAAAACAGAGAAAACCAAAAAGCAAACAAAGAAAACAGATTAAAGCAATAAGGAAACGAAGAAATATACGGAAAATGAGGAAAGAAAGAAAAAAATCAGTGAGACCTAAGAAATAATCAAAGGAAAATAAGAAAAGAAAGACCAGTGAACACAGTGGTAACAAAAAAGAGACCTGATAAAAAAGAAGAAAACATAAAACCAATAAACCGATAAAGAACAGAGGAAAATCCAAATAAAAACAAAGCGAACAAGCGGAGCCAACCCAGACAGCGAGCGAACAACGCACGAACATGACCGGTACTGTAATGTGCAGAGAAAAGTTTCAGACGATACGGTAGTTTAGTCTCGCCTACTGTTCTCGCGCTATTTTACACTTACTCTTTTTCAGGACTAAAAAACCCGCAAGTTTGAGAGATATATTCACCTCTCGCCGCTTCGGCCATTCGTGCGTATGGGTCGGGCCAGCAAGGGTGCAGCTTGTGACGTTTTTCTTTTCAGGACGTGGCTTCAGCACGCAATTTCTTTATGGTTTTTGGCTAATTTTCCCACTCCAGTTTTCTTATGGTTTTTTATGTTCTTCCATTTATTATTTTTAATATTATTATTTACAGATTTTCTTGATGGTTTTTATATTATTACCTTGTATTTATTTATTTTCCTTTTCTTTGTTTCAAATATATATATTATCAACTTTTTTGATACAAATTGTACATTTTTGAGTTACATGTGGTAAAAATAAGATGCTTGATTACTCTTACAGTAGGGACATGTGAACAGTTTTTCTAATGGTACGAAATCTGTGAACATTGTTTAAATGTCATGAATATATTTTTGGAAGGGTACAAACTTTTTTAGAAAAGTTTGACACCGGGTTAACATTTTTCTTAGATCCACCGTGAACAACTTTCAATTTTTGAAGATAAATTAACTGTTGAAGTATATGTATTCAGAATATTTCGAGAACATATATATTGAAAATCTATCCATTGTTCCAACACAAATCCAGTCCAATCTACATAGGCACTTGTTGTTTCCCTTCCTCGAAGGTCCCATTCCCATTCGCGTCCACCTCTATGCATTCGTCTTAAACTGTTGTTGCTTGACTCGTCCACAAGGTTCTTCTTTTCTTCTTTTTTTTTTCTAAAGAAGACTCGTCAACAGTGTTTATGCATAAAAATACACTCTAAATCTCCCCTATCTATCTACCCATGTGACATGGTCATAGCAGAAAAACAACTTTATCCAAGTATCCGTGCCTCTGACCAGCAAAGCCTAAACCATTCGAAAATATATAAAAAGGCCAATTTGCTGTTCCAACTCCCCGCAGTCGCTCACCAGCTTCCCGCGCCAAATCCAATAGGCGGGGTTGCCAAATCTTAGTCTGTTCTATTCTACCCAGCAGACCACATCATTGTCCGCGGGAATGGTCTGGGTCGTCTCAAATACAGAACAAGATGATGAGACGCCTCTCCTCCCGGCAGTTCCGATGGCCCGGCCGCGTACCTCAGCTCGTCACCCAAGATAGAAAGGCAGCGCGAGCGCCAACTGCTGACCGGCCGCCGGCAGCTTGGCAATAATTTGCGCAGGTGAAGGAAGCGTGCATCTTCCGACGTGTTGGATCATGACACGACACGAGTTTATCCGCATGCAATTATCTAGTAGTACACTGGTGCAAATTGCGTGCCCAAGCCAATCAATCCTTTCCTCTGCGTTCTGGCAAGCCGGAGCACTTCCGGCAGAGTCAAGTTGGCAGGCGAAACAGACCTGTGCTACGCAAAGACGCCTATAACGCGCATGATAGCGGTGTGCCGGACATGCACTCACCATCCTTTTATCACTTGCTAGCCTCAACCATCAATTCGGCTCATCTCCATTGCATTCGTACCGAAAGCACAGGCCCACTAGACCATAGTCGGGCCGGATTGCATGGTCGCCGATTAACGAGAAGAGAAGAGAGAGCGGAGCTGCACGCCAAGCAAGCGCACCGTCCCCAGCCTCACAAGTCACGTACCCGAAGACGACGCCCCGTCGCATGATCGCGTCCGGTATCCGGGCATGTGTGGAGATAACAAAGGCCACGCGTCACCGGAGACGCCACTCCCCGCCGGATCCGCGCGGATCGAGCAGCAGGCGCCGTTGGGCCCGAGAAATCGCGGCCCAACAGCGACGCGGATCCGATGATCCCCGCCTCATCCGCCCGGCGATGGAATTTCACATGCTGTCGTTCGTCCCGTACCGCGCGGACCACGTTCCCCCCTGCCCGCTGGGGACAGGCGCGCGCTCCAACCTCCGGTCCACCCGAAAATTCGGAAAGCTCCGGCTCGCGGCACATGATTTTTTGGACGCCGTCGTGGCCGGTCGCTTTCCTTGGATCCCCGCGCGGTCCGGGCCGGGCCGGCCACGGATCATGAGCGCATGCCGAGGAATATGCCGCCCACCCGCCCTTATCGCTTCTCCGGCGATATTTTTGTAGTATAAGACGGAGGCGTCTTTTGGGCGATGGCTCCGGGCGTGTCTGGTTCCAACTGCCTTCCCGTGTGTGTGTGGATAGAACGGGACGCGTCGACCGACCCCATGTTCCACGCACGAGCCGCCCACCCCCACAGGGGCCAGGCCAGCCAGGTCAGAGCGGCCGGCTGCATGGACGCGTTCGAGAGAACCAGAAAATTTGACTCCCCGCGACGGAAAGAGGCGGCCGGCTGGACGGGTCGCACCAGCCGAGCTCGGCACGCACTACTCCAGACTACGGAACGTGTCCGGAGGTTTCCAACACACGCACGCACACAGACGCTACGTTCGCCCTGGACTGGAGCGAGACATGGTGGACGACGCACCCACGCGTAGACCCGTAGGCCGCACCGGAAACGACTTTTGAATTTGAAATTTACGAGCCACTGCTACTACTAGTCCGGCGCCACGGGCTTGAACAAGTCCACCCACGGATAAGGATCAGGGAGCACCACCATGGCAATCGGGCGCACAGATTCTTGGCCAACACCTCCTTGACCAACCAAGCTTAGTGGACAGTGGTTAGTGCCACAGATTAGGACACGTAATTAATTGTCCCCGCTAGACAAAAAGCGGGTAAGCGCATCTGGCCTGCCTGGGCATCCGCGTCGGTGGGGGTGGCCGTCGACACCAGGCAGCCATGGGGACACGGAAACACCATTTTATCAGCCTCCGTGCCTGCTGAGCAACACGCGGCCGGACACGAGGAAGAAAGCTTGTCGCCGGTCTCCTTGGGCCAGCAAACCAGCGGCCGTGTCCCCGGCATTGCTGCTCGTGCCATGGGCCATGGCAGACGTGTGAGCTGTCGTTGTGAGTTTCCACTGGGTGAACACGCGCCTTCCACCAGGACTCGTCTCTCGGACGGGTGTTCATTTCCCTAGAGCTCATCAGTTTTCGCGTACTTAGGTACAGTCCTTCCCTGACAGTTCGATAATCCATACTAGTTTTCTACAACAATTCCTGGTTATATCTTCATGCCCTGAAGAAACTGATGACAGGAGGTTGATGAGTATACTTCATTACCTCTCCTTTCGCCACAATAATGCATCTAGGTGGTGCCTCCCACTTTCCCGGTGACGTTGAAATGCACCATTTATCTCGTGCGTCTTTTAAACCATAAATGGTTGTTAAGCAGGACACCACTTTTATCTTATCTCGAGAGCTACTCTACATGGACGCTGCTCCTTTCCTTTTTATCCCGTGCGATGGAAGCCAAGGGAACGAGAACGGTGACGCGGAGAACCAAACACGTACCGTTTGTGTCATCACCAAACTCTCATCTGTCCATGCAATCTCATTTTACACATTTCCCCACCGAGACGTCGAATTATGTGGGCACGCGGCGCTCCAGCAAAAGGATGAACTTGTGGAGTAAATCGGAAGGATAAAAACCCACGTGTCTCTTCGACAAGGGAAGGGAAGGGAAGGGAAGGGAAGGAGTGCCCCTTCAGCCAAGGAAGGAGCCTCCGGTCCAGACTCCAGTGGAACTCATTCACCACAGCTCAATCCACCAGATTTTTTTGAAGTTCAAACTCCTGCAATTTTTTACTTGGCGTCTCCGTCGCTCCAGAAACTACTAGTAGTATTACAGAATGGTTTGGGTCCTCGGCCGTCAGTGTTTGTAACTACAGTCGGTTAGATAGAGGTTGTGGAGCATATGCGGCATAATTTTCCTTGTACAATTTTGATAAGAGTTACTTGGAGCCACAAGTCTCTCAAAGCTTTTAAAACAGCCTGTCTAATAGTGGTAGTAGGTTTTCGCAGGGCCACCGACGACTGAGCTCCCAATTAGAAGGAGCAACCCAGCGGCAGCCCGCCGCGTGTCCCGGCTCCGCCTCGTCAATAAGAAAGAGATCGACATGGTGACTTGCAAGGCATCATCTCATCTCTTCCCCACCACAACATGCCATGGTCTCACATGTCAGCCTCACAAACCAACCCTCCCAAAAGGATATAACGCAACGCAATCATACAATAAACCGGCGAACAAACTAAGGAGACGGGGATAAGACCGGATCGGGGCGGCAGAATCCGCCAAAGCGGAGGCGTGTGGGTGGGAGTGGCCGCCAACAAACTCCAACACCACCCCGTGCCCATGGGGTCCAACCGACCCGTGTCCAAGCAAAACCTAACTTGTGCAATGTAAACACGAATCGCGCTCGGTTTCGTGGTGGTACGTGTGTTAGTCAAACCGCACTCGCACGACGCCCAGCGTTATCCCCGTGGCTCTATATATGCCCGCCCCCCTGCCAGATTGTAAGGGTCGTGAAACACAGCGAGCAAGAGCAACAGCAACAGCAAGAATATATCCATTGACAACAGCAAGCAGTATCTTCGTTAGCTTTCTTCTTGAGGACCGTTGTCTTCAGAAACAAGAAACTTGCAACCAGCCATGGGCAGATCTGCTGGAGCTCCTCAGGCCCTTCCGGTGTACCGGGAAGACGAGGACCTGTTCGAGACCTCCTCCGCCTTCTCCTGCGAGTCCGACGACGAGGGGCAGTTCTCGGACGGCGAGGACCAGTTCGTGCCGGCCTCCCCGCCGGGGCGGAGACTGAACTCGGATAGCGTCTACGATCTGTCGTCCATGAAGGCCGAGCTCACCGTCAAGTAAGTCTCTCAGGAAACACCTTCCTTCTTCATGTATCAACACGGCAGCAAAAGGGAGGTTTTTCCTGACCGTGCCGTTCTTCTCTCTTTGCAGGAGAGGGGGTTTGTCCAAGTACTACGACGGCAAGTCCCAGTCGTTCGCGTGCATGTCGGAGGTGAGGTGCCTGGAGGACCTGCCCAAGAAGAGCCCCTACAAGAAGATCAAGCCATGCCGGAGCTACGTCGATCTCGACGGTGACCAGGACCAGAGAGCTTGCCCCGCGCCTGGTTCTAACAACAGCAAAGGAATCGCCAAGCAGAACTCTGCGAGCTCGTGCGCGAACCTGATGATGGCGCGGAACGGCAGCTCCAACATGCTCTATAGGCCTCCGGCCATCTCCGTCAACAAGAGCGCCTGCCATCAGTAGGGAGGGCTCGCGGTTGAGAGGTTCTGTCCATGGCCAGCCTCGCGTCTCTTCTTTGTTCCTTGAGGATGAGGATTTTTCTTGGCAGGCGTATTAGCCTGTCAAATGTAAAGAGGCTTTTGCATCTCTGATGTTGTTCGGGAAGACATTGATTGATTCAGTGTGTAAATAGAGAGACCAGTTGTATACCAAAAATTTCTTTTGATTAACAAAGATTATCTGAGATCCAAGTTCTGAGCCATGGTACATGATCAATGTTTCTCGACATAACAAGGAGTACAAAGTAGCATTGCTAAAACAGAGCATTTATCGGAGATGGAAGAATGTTTTACTGCCTAAATTTTTACCAAGTGAGCGGCAAGTAATATGAATCAGAGGGAGTACAAATATTCATAGTGATGTTATTCATAGTGATGCTAGCTGTAGCATTGCTTTGTCATTTTGTCCATCTCCAATTGCCATTACCTTGCAGAAAAAGGTTACAGGTGAGAAATAATGCAAGCGAGTTAATACCCGGAAGTATTGGGCTAATTTTTTTTAAATAATACTTTATTTTATTTTATTTTTACAAATATTGTGTCATGAAGAAAAATTCTAAATCTGTGATCGCATCGGCCGCACCCATGCCGATTAGGCCCAGTCGGCCACGTACAGGCCGACTGGAACATGTCGGCTACGGCGAAGCAGATTAGTCTCTTGTCGGACACGTGGCAGCCGATTAGTGGTCGGACCACGTCACACCCGCCCACCTCTGTCCAGTCGGCCAGCGGAGTGTGTCGTCGGCCGCACCGCAGCCGAATGGCCATTCGGCCGCGCCGAAGCCGAATAGTGGCTGGCCAGCCACCTGCGGGCTCTCCTCTTCCTTCCTCTTCTCTTTTTCCTCCCTTCATTTCTTTCCTTCTCTCCCTGTTCTTCCTCTTCCATTCTTCTTCTCTTCTTTGCTTCTCCCCCAGCCCCCTTTTCCCTCACCATAGTTCGACTCTAGAGGGTTAGGGGAGCGAGAAGAACCGTCCATCTCGCGATGGGGTAGTTCGTGGTGGTGCTTTTGACCATTTTTGTGGAGGTGGAGGAGGTGGTGGTGGAGGAGGTGGTGGTGCTGGTGGTGGAGGAGGTGGTGGTGTTGATGGTGGTGCCGAAGGCTGCGGCGTTCGTCGTATCTCCACACGATTCAAGGGTAAGATTTAACGTTCGTGAATGTATATTGTTTTCATATTTAGGTGCTTCGGTAGCTTTGTAAGATATATTTTGGTGTTTGGATATTTTTAGGTGCTCCGGTAGCCTCGGGAAATATATTTAGTTGTGCATATTTAGGTGTTTTGATTTATTTAGGTGTGGTAAATATATTTAGGTGTGCGAATTTGTAGTTTAGATGGAAATAATTATAGTATCTCATTTTACTTGATATGTGACCATGTTGAATAATTTTTTAGGTAAGTGAAGATGTCTGATATAGTGAAGTTAGGTTTTTACTACGGTCCTGGTAGCGTCCGCACAAATGAGATGGGGGCTGATCTGAGTGAATTTCAGTATGTTGAGATGCCAGTTAGTTCCCCTAAAACTTGGACTGTTAGTCAGTTGACCGAATGGCTAGACGAATGTTGTGGGTTCAATACTGAAACACACACCGTCGGTGTTCATGCATTATGGACCCGATCGAGTTCAAATATTTACTTTTATTTGAAGTCAATAGACCGGGACTCAAAGTGGGTGCGCTGGTTACAAGCTTGCATGAGTAGGGGATGTAATCCTGTGGCCTTATTGCTCCCTGTGCTGAAGCATGTTAGTGCACCAGAAGTCGGACCAAGCTACAATATTGGACGGAGCAGTGAAGGGATGCATGATTCACTATCAAATTATGTGTCCCATGCAGAAGATGACGTTTACGAATCAGAGCAGAGCAGTCACGCAGAAGAAGTAAATACCGATGATTATGTAAGTGGCCACGCGGATGCTGACGAGATAGATGGGCACATGCAAAACCAGATGGAGAATGAAGATAGAGATGGTGATATTCTCAACAATTCTGCTGTGTCAGAGGAAGAAGAGAACGCACATGAAGTGCCTATTCCCACAACATGGAATCGGAACTTCTCATCTGCAATGATCATGAATGATGGTCATGATTCTGCCAGGCAGTACCATCAGAACAATATTGCGTTAGGTGCCTTGTATCCAAACAAACAAGCTCCGCGGGATGCAATTATTGGTTGGGCATTGTCCACCCAAAGAGAGAGAGAGAGAGCTTGGACAGGTGGGCATTTTCCTCTTTCCCTACGGCCCATCCCGCAGCAAGTGGAGACCTGCTCCCGTCGTCCTCCGTCAGTTCGAGTGCACTTGTCGGTGAGAGAGTGCGCGCGAGAGAGCCGACGCCGTCGCCGTCAGGGGCTCACGGACGTCGAGGTGCTCCTTTAAAAGGGCACATATCCCTAGGGTTTCCCCTCTTCCCCTCGCTGCCGCCACTCCCATCTCCTCCTCCCTCTTCCTCCCCCCTTCTTCTCTTCTCTGTCAGGTAGAGAGCAGAGAGGTGAAGTTTAGAGAGAGCAGAGTCCCGCCGGCCTTCCATCGCCGTCGTCGCCTCCGGTGGCCCCCTCGTCCTCGTCGGTGATGGACTGGTGCTCGAGGGTGATGTCCGCGCCCCGTTCCCAGCGCTAGGGCGAGGAGAGAAGCCCTGCGTAGTCGCCTTCTTCTTCGTCTTCCCCGTGTCACCGGAGCCATGTCGTCTTCTTCCTCCGCTTCGTCTTGCTCCAGTGCAGCCTCGTTGCCCCCCCCCCCCCCGTGAGCACCTGCAGCTCCTCCTTCCCCTCTCTCTGCATCTCTTCCTCGTAGCCTAGTGCAGCTATAGCCCCGCTTGTCGTCGTCGCATCTATCGCCGTCGTGCCCCGAGCCGAGCGGAAGCTCGAGCTCGAGCACCCCTTGCCGCCGCGCCAGCCGTCGTGTGATGCGGGAATGGATTCCCCATAGAACCCCGCTCCTCCTCCGCCTGTCAGCGTTGCCGGTGAGGCCAGTAGTCGCCGGGGATCGCCGCCGCCGTGCCGCTGTCGGCGGGGTGTTCAAAATTCAATTTCGTCAGTTTCGGGTGGCTTTGTTAGTACTAGGGGCGCAGGAACCCTCCTTCAGTCAGATCCGTGAGCGTAACGTAGTGGTGATAGACTCGGGGATCGTCCGCGAGGTCGCGAGATCGAATCCTGGCTCCCCCTCTTTTGCTCTTTTTTTGATTGGTTGGCACGCGCGTGTGCTGTGCGGATCCGGTGTGCAGCGCCGGATCCCGTGTCCGGTGTTGCCTGTGTGTGGACCTGGTGCGGCCATGGCCAGATCTGGTGTGGGTGTGCACTGAGAGTGTTTGTGCTGGTGTGTGGTGTGTATGTGAGTGGATCTGGTGTGGCTGCCAGATCCAGAGGTGTGTGTGTACAACAGTGTTGTGTGTGTGTGTGTGACAAGTGGGCCTGCCCCCACTTGTCATACACTAGGGGCCCTGGTGAGTATGCCAGGTGGGTCCCCCTCCTATTAGGTGTTTTTCTTTATATTTTTAGTGTTTTAGTTGTTATAATAGGTTATTTCTATTTCTGGTAATTTTCCAAATCTGGCTATGTGCAATTATGAACATGGGCATTTCTAGTAAGTTTTCACTTATAGGAATGATGGGCATTTTGCTATCTATTGTTTTACCATGTTGTTCCATACAAACATAGGGGTGTGATATATGATTTTGGAGTAGAATCACCCAAGGAATTCATTGGTGTAACTTGTTTGGTCATTTGAGCAAGTTTGACAAAATGTCATTTGGTCTCAAAGTGTCATTTTGTCATTTTAGTTATATTTAATCCATGCATGCTATGATAATTGTGCCAACATGTAAATGGTAGCCTTTGATGAGTAGAATGCCATAGTGTTTATTTTTGTCATATTAAACTTTCATATAAGTGGGAATCATGCTATAAAATAGCTACTAAAATGTATCTGTTAATATTTTTATGCCATGAAGAGTGGATGCTACCAAGTGATATGTTGAGAATTAGCTCAAGCTGAGTGCTAGTGTTTTGAAGTAGATGTTGTCCTCTATCATCCTGTTAATTTTCATGCCATGAGGTGGTCTCTATCACCATTATTTTCTACTGTCAACTTTCTATCAGCTTAACTCAGATTCCAGAAAACTGTTATTTTCTGTCCCTAGAATCTGTTTCATCATGCCAACTTGTGAGCTTCATGCTTATTGATGTGTGCCTACATTCCAGATTGTGTAGTTGGATCATTTGATAAGCATGCTATGTAGTTTCTGCCAATTCCTTGCTTGTGGTTGGAGACTTCCTGTAGCTCTAGTTATTGGCTGTGAAAGTTGACATGTTGCTGTTTTGTGGCAGATTGTTTGTTTTAGTGTTTTGTGACTTGTGGGAGCTATGCTTCATGGAATTGCTTGATCTTTGACTCTATTGTGGTTGGTTTTCATTGCCTAACTAGTGGCTACCTTGGAATGCCAAGGAATAGCCCATGGCCTTCATTGTCTTGTGTTTTGCCTTCGTAACTTGTCGTGAGCGTAGCGTGAGAACCGTAACTCCGTTTCTTACGTTCTACATATGCATTTGTATCGATTTTGCATGAAGCATCCATAATTGCCATGATAATGCATGTTTAAATAACTTAACATGAGGTTCTGTCTACAATTGTAAATAACTAAACTAAGGCATGTGAAACATGACTAGTTTAGGATTGCCATGTTAAATACTTCAAATGAATCATGCATCATCTTGGTTGTGCATTGCACCTTTGTTGGTTGTTTATTATTGTTGTTTCTCTTGGGTAGACGCGAGTGTTGAACCTGAGTATGATGATCTAGGAGAGTACCACTACGAGGACCCCGCTCTTTGTCCCTCTGAAGAACCAAGAGGCAAGATGATCGTACCCGGATCCCGACACTATTTTTGCTTTGCTAGATGTCATGTTCTTATTGTTACATATGCGTTACCTACCACTTGAATGTCAAGCCTCCTACATTGCCATGATAGCCTCTAACCCCTCCACATCCTAGCAAACCTTGTTTGGCTAAGTTACCGCTGCTCAGCCCCTCTTATAGCATTCTTAGTTGCAAGTGCATATTGTATCCATGTGATAACATGGATTTTGGCATATTACAATATTA
The DNA here is from genome assembly GCA_022496015.1 of Hordeum marinum. Taxonomy (NCBI): domain Eukaryota; kingdom Viridiplantae; phylum Streptophyta; class Magnoliopsida; order Poales; family Poaceae; genus Hordeum; species Hordeum marinum. Next base: position 367,881,331 of record CM039674.1, on the reverse strand, counting down.
TCTGCTATTTAATTTAATGCACATATATATCTTGGTATGATGGAAGGCTTGGCCTTTTGCTTGGTGTTTTGTTCCACTTTTACCGCCATAGTTTCTTGTTACTGGTGTTATGTTTCCATACTTTACGCTCCTAACATGTTCGGGGTTGTTATGGGGACCCCCTTGATTATTCGGTTGAGATTAAAACTTGTCTGGCAAGACCCAACATTGGTACTATTTGCTTAAACAACTTAATAAAAATGCATAGGGATTAGCTACCCCATGGATAATTAATCAACAACCCAGGCCAATGCTCCTCATGAGTGTTGGTCCAAAACGGGCTGCCTGCGGGGCCGCCTCGAGGAAACTTGAGGATTGGTTTTCCCTGTAGCTAGTCCCATCTGGTAGTGCCCTGAGACAGAGATACATGCGGCTCCTATTGGGATCTGGCCTGTCGGGTGCTCTTGCTGGACTTGTTTTACCATTATCGAGTGGCTTGCGTGTGGAACTCTGATTTTCTTCGGGCTATCTCGAGGTGTTGGAATTCCTTTGGAGTTGCCTATGATGATCACTAGATCCATGGTCGAGGTTATTCCCGCGGAGTGTGGTTAATTTATGACGGACTACTTGGAGCACCCCTGCAGGGTTAAAACTTTCGGAAAGTCGTGCCCGCGGTTATGTGGCAACTTGGATATTTGTTTAACACCCGGTTATAGTTAACTTGAAGTAAACTCTAATAAAATGCACCAACTATGTGAGCTCGTGAACATGAACCAAGAGAGAACACGGTGGGGTTATGATTGACGTAAGTAGGTGTTCAGGATCTCTTAGAGGTCACTCTAGTTCTCGATCGTATATCGTAGACCACATATTTACCTTCATGTTCTCGTAAGATTAGCCACCATAAATGCTTAGTGCTGATGCAAACTAAACACATACCCCATTCCAACCTATAAGCTTGAATAGTCTCGGTACTCGGGTGCGAGATTGCTGAGTCCCTGTGGCTCACAGATTACTACAACAATCCAGGTGCAGGTACATATGAGGTCATGCCAGATGATGTGACGCAGCTCTAGTGGGAGTATGACGAGGAGTGTGGCAGGATGTACGTCACTTATCCAGACGATTAGAGTGGTCATGGTCGAGATCTTTGGGCTAGCAAGCCAGTGCCATTGCATCATTTTATCATTTGATTTCGTCCGTAGCCGGACCCTGCCTTTGTATTGATGTTTGAACAACTTGAGTGGAATTGTAATTTAGCATGTGGCGAGTGTAAGCCAACTCATATACTCTTCTCTTCCTAAATGTATGTAATGATACTGTACTTGCGAACGACAAGATGCGCCTCTATCCCCGTTGAGGTCCCCGTGCCTTAATATGGATAGGCGCGCATCTTGGGCGTGACAAGTTGGTATTCAGAGCCATACGACCATAGGATCCCTTTGCTTGATCGAACTTGGCCGAGTCGAGTCTAGTAAAACTATTTTGAGTCTAGTTATATCGGAGAGTAGGTTTCTTTTTACTCCTCTTCTATGCTCTGGTGAGATATTCGACTTAGAAATTTTGATTCTACTCCTCTTCTCGCTCAAAAAAAATTTAGGATCACGCGAGTATTTTGGAGTCTATATGATACTGATGTGACGGAGTTCTGTCTTGGTGCCTCTTGTGTGACTTGATTTTTCCGGGGAGTCGAGCTCCAGGGAATTCTTGGCACATCGTTATCATTCAGCTTCCTTAGTATCTCAGGACAGAGAGTGTTCGGAATTACTTGAATACTTGTCGTGGTGAGATAAGGTCGGAGTCACCTAGTACTGGGGAGGCGTCCGGGGTACCACCATGATTAGTATCATTGTGCTTTCGATGATTCGAGTTAGATGGATTTGCGAAAGCCTCTGGTTATGTGTTGAAGGATGGATATAGTTGGGGTGTAGGTTTGTTAGTTGTGTGAGATATTTCCTCCTTGTATCCCCCACACCGAATTGCATAACCAGAAAGTTTTCGGAAGTTCTTAGGTGGGAACTCTTGTAGTTATCTAGGATCATCTTCTCCAGATGTATGAGGGCATATACATTTGTTCCGAGCATCATTATCTCAATACTTTGTGTTATTGCAAGTGACTTCTAATATCTAATGATGTTATCGCAAAACCGAAGAAGGCATTCTTACTAATTTTTCAGTAGGAAGGTTGTTTGTGTTATTCATTGAATTTATTTCAAGCATTTGATTCAGCTTTTGAATTCATCTTATCAATGAGGTGCTGATGTTGTTGTCCATCTCCAGGATGGCTCCAACAACTCGCATGACTGCGGGTCATGGTGAGGAGCAATCTGATGTTCCACCACCCCCGCCACCGCCTCCTCCTCTAGAAGCTTGGCAAGCTATGATGGCCGCAACCAATGCGAATACTCAGGTGTTGCTCAGCCTGTTGCAAGAAAGAGATCAGGGTCAGCAAGGCTTTCAAGGGAATTTTCAGAATCAACCTCAGTTTGCGACGCTCAACCAGTTCCTTGCCAACCAGCCCAAGTCTTTCACCTGTTGTGAGCAGCCTTTTGATGTTGATGATTGGCTCCGTGACATGAGTAAGCATTTTGAGTGCAGCAATGTCAAACCAGAGGACTTTGTCAGATTCACGTCGTTCCATCTCAAGGGTCAGGCAGCAGATTGGTGGCAGCAGTACAAGGATTCCAGGGGCGATTGTGTTGTTACTTGGGATGATTTCTGTCGTGACTTCAGGGCCCATTACATTCCGACAAGCTTTGTCGAGGAGATGCGTGAGAAGTTTAGGCACCTGAAGTAGGGGAACAAGTCTATCTATCAGTACAACATCGAGTTCCAGAATCTAGCCCGCTATGCTAAGCAAGATGTTCCAGATGACAAGGCCATGATCTATCAGTTCAGAGGTGGTCTCAAGGATGAGCTTCTGCCGGGTCTAGTCCTTCAAGAGTCTCGTGAGTTTGATTAGTTCTACAATATGGCTTTGAAGGTTGAGGCAACTCAGCTCAAGTTGGAGAACTCAAGGAAGCGTTCAAGGGATTCATATTCTTCTTCTTCCAGCTCTCAGATGGTTCCTAAGCAGCAGAAATATTGGGTGCCTAATCCTCCTCCGTTTCGTCCTCCTCAGCAGTAGAAGTAGTTCGGTGGCCGTGGTTCTTCCCACCCACCCAACCCAGGATATCAGCAGAGACCCCAGGCGCCAGAGTCAGCTTTTGTTCCTCCTCCAGGAAACTTTCGTCCACTATCTGAGGTTACTTGTCACAAGTGTGGTCAGAAGGGTCACTACTCAACAAGTGCAACCAGCAACGTCTTCCGCCTCCTCCTCTAGTCAGGCCTCCAGGCAATGCAATGGTGAAGCATAATCCCAAGTCAGCAAGGGTGAACATGGTGAATGCAGCTGAAGCAGAGCAGTCTCATGATGTGATTATGGGTAATCTCTTAGTTAATTCTTTTCCTGTTAAATTTTTGTTTGATACTGGTGCATCGCATTGTTTCATGTCATATCCTTTTGCGGCAAAACATGGTTTTACCATGGAGTTTTTGCCAAATGCATTGCAAGTTGTGTCCCCCGGGAAGCGTCTCAGCTCAAAAATGGTGGTTCGGGATGCCTCCATCAAGATGGGCAATTATTCTTTTCTGGCTTCTCCAATTGTTCTCGGTAATTCCGATGTTGATCTCATTCTGGGCATGGAGTTCCTGGCTATGAACAAGGCATATGTTGATTGTCAAGCAAAAGAAGTCAAGCTGACTCATCCTTCAAAAGATGTGATTATTTTCGCAGATTGCAATGACACAATTCGTCTCTTTGCTCTTAATGAGAAGGGTGAAATCTTGGCTATTTCTCAAATTCCGGTGGTTTCTGAGTATGAAGATGTCTTTCCAAAAGAATTTCTAGGAATGCCTCCGCACCGGCCAGTTGAGTTCGTGATTGACCTCGAGCCCGATACTGAACCGGTTTGCAAGCGCCCTTAAAAACTTGGCCCCGAAGAGCTGAAAGAGTTGAAGAAGTAGCTAGATGACAAGAACGTCTGGGTCTGATCAGACCAAGTTCTTCTCCATGGGGTTTTGGTGTTTTGTTTGTCAAGAAGAAGGATGGCACGGACCGACTTTGTGTCGATTACCGTCCATTGAACAAGAAGACAATCAGAAACAAGTACCCACTTCCCAACATCAATGAGTTGTTTGAACAACTGAAAGGTGCCAAGGTTTTCTCGAAGCTTGATCTTCACATGGGCTATCATCAGATTCGCGTTCGCAAAGAAGATATTCCAAAGACCGCTTTCAGGACAAGTTTTAGCTCTTATGAGTACACCGTCATGTCGTTTGGTCTTGCAAATGCTTCTCCAACCTTCTCAAGAATGATGAACTTCATATTCTCTCCTTTCAAGAATGAGTTCGTCTTGGTCTATTTGGACGATATCCTTGTGTTCTCGGAAACAGAAGAAGAGCATGCAGAGCATCTTCGGCTTGTGCTTGACAAGCTAAGAGAACATCGATTCTATGCCAAGTTTTCCAAGTGTGAGTTTTGGCTCAATGAAGTGGTGTACCTTGGGCATGTGATCTGTGACGAGGGCATTAAAGTGCACCCTGAGAAAGTTGAGGCAATCTTGAAGTGGGAGCCTCCTCAGAATGTGAAGCAGCTTCGTAGCTTCCTCGGGCTTGCTAGTTATTGCAGAAGATTCGTGGAGAACTTCTCTGAAATTGCTAAGACTTTGTCTAATCTCCTCTAGAAGAATTTCAAGTATGTTTGGTCTCCTGAGTGTGATGTGGCATTCAATACGCTCAAGCAGAGACTGACTTCAGCTCCAGTTCTTGTCCCTCCCGAGCAATCAAAGCCTTTCCAAGTATTCTATGATGCTTCTCTCCAAGGCCTTGGTGGTGTTCTCATGCAAGATAAGAAGATAGTTGCTTATACCTCACATCAGTTGAAGCCTGCCAAGAAGAACTACCGCACTCATGATCTCGAGTTGGCGGTAGTTGTGCATGCTCTGATGACTTGGAGGCATTTGTTGTTGGGTAGACCAGTTGAGGTGTACACCGATCACAAAAGCTTGAAGTACATTTTCACTCAACCCAATCTTAATCTTCAGCAGTCTCGTTGGGTGGAAATGCTTGAGGACTTCAATCCAAGCATTGGGAAAGCAAATGTCATTGCAGACGCGCTCAGCCGAAAGGCGTACTGCAACAGTCTCATCCTGAAGCCTCGTCAACCCGAGCTTTGTAAAGCCTTCCGCAAGCTCAACCTTCAAATGATTCTGCAAGGATTTCTTGCCAATCTTCAAGTCTCTCTGATTCTGGAAGATCAGGTTCACCAAGCTTAACTTCTTGACGCAATGGTGAAGAAAGTGAAGAAAGGTGTGGCCAAGGGCATTCCGAAGTATACGTCCTTTCGCGTTGATGGCAAAGATACCTTGTTCTTTGAGGACCATCTTGTGGTTCCAAAAGGTGATCTCAGGAAGGTTATCATGGACGAAGCACACAATTCTCTTCTATCCATTCATCCAGGCAGTTCCAAGATGTATCAGTATCTCAAGCAAACCTTCTGGTGGACTCGCATGAAACGTGAAATTGCTCAGTTCGTGAACGAGTGTGATGTTTGTCGCAGAGTGAAGGCGGAACATCAACGTCCAACAGGTCTTCTTCAGCCTTTGCCTATCCCAGAGTGGAAATTCGATCATGTGGAGATGGATTTCATCACTAGGTTTCCCAAGTCCAAGAGAGGCAATGATGCCATCTTTGTTGTTATAGACAAGCTGACCAGAGTTGCTCATTTCCTTCCAGTCAAAAAATCTATCTCGGCAGCTCAGCTAGCAGAGTTGTATACGTCAAGGATAGTTTCTTTGCATGGTATTCCTTAGCTTATCTCATCTGACTATGGAAGCCTCTTTACTTCCAAGTTTTGGGAGTCCTTCCAGACTGCTATGGGTACCAAGATCCATTTCAGCACTGCATTCCATCCGCAGATAAGTGGTCAAGTTGAGAGAGTCAATCAGATCCTTGAAGACATGCTTAGAGCCTGTGTGATTTCGTTCGGCATGAAATGGTAAGACTGCCTTCCATACGCTGAATTCTCATACAACAATAGCTTTCAGGCTAGCTCAGGCAATGCCCCTTTCGAGATTCTCTATGGCAGGAAGTGTCGTACCCCGCTTAACTGGACTGAAACCGGTGAATGTCAAATTTTGGGCAATGACATGATCATCGAAGCAGAAGAGATGTGCCGTGTCATTTGTGAGAACCTCAAAGCAGCTCAATCCCGACAGAAGAGTTATTACGATAACAAACATCGGGATGTCTCCTTTCTGTTGGGAGACGTAGTAGTAAATCAAAAAAATTCCTACGTGTTCACCAAGATCTATCTATGGCAAAATCAGCAATGAGTAAGGGGAGAGTGCATCTTCATACCTTTGAAGATCACTAAACGGAAGCATTACAAGAATGCGGTTGGTGGAGTCATACTCGTAGCGATTCAGATCGCGATGGACTCTAATCTTAGCGCCGAACAACGGCGCCTCCGCGTTCAACACACGTGCAGCCCGGTGACGTCTCCTACGCCTTGATCCAGCAAGGAGGAAGGAGAGGTTGAGGGAGAGCTCTGGCAGCACAATGGCATGGTGACGGTGGAGCTGCGTGGTACTCCGGTAGAGCTTCACTAAGCACTACGGAGGACGAGGAGAGGGAGGAGTAGGGCTACGCCGTGGGAGAGAGACGTGTGTCTCCGGCTGCCCCAAGGGCTCCACTATATATAGGAGGAGGAGGAGGGAGGGCTGCGCCCTAGAGTTTCCACCCTAGGGTGGTGCGGCAGCCACCACATCCCATCTAGTCGGCGGCCAAGAGGGAGAGGGTGTGGCTGCCCTAGGGTTTGCCCCCCTCCCACTTCAGCTTCGCCTTGGGCCCTTGTGGGGGGCGCACCAGCCCACCTAGGGGCTGGTTCCCTCCCACTTGCGGCCCATGCAGCCCTCTGGAGCTGGTGGCCCCACTTGGTGGACCCTCGGAACCCTTCCGGTGGTCCCGGTACGTTACCGGTAATTCCCGAAACATTTCCGGTGACCAAAACCTCACTTCCTATATATGAATTTTTACCTCCAGACCATTCTGGAGCTCCTTGTGACGTCCGGGATCTCATTCAGGACTCCGAACAACCTTCGGTAACCACGTACACTATTTCCCTATAATCCTAGCGTTATCGAACCTTAAGTGTGTAGACCCTACGGGTTCAGGAGACACGTAGACATGACCGAGACACCTCTCCGGTCAATAACCAACAGCGGGATCTGGATACCCATGTTGGCTCCCGCATGCTCCACGATGATCTCATCGGATGAACCACGATGTTGGGGATTCAATCAATCCCATATACAATTCCCTTTGTTACCGGTATGATACAATTCCCTATACCTTGTTCAATCTCATTACTAGCAAGTCTCTTTACTCGTTCCGTAACACATCATCCCGTGGCTAACTCCTTAGTCAATTTGAGCTCATTATGATGATGTCTTACCGAGTGGTCCTAGAGATACCTCTCCGTCACACGGAGTGACAAATCCCACTCTCGATACGTGCCAACCCAACAGACACTTTCGGAGATACATGTAGTGTACCTTTATAGCCACCCAGTTACGTTGTGACGTTTGACACACACAAAGTATTCCTACGGTATCCGGGAGTTACACATCTCATGGTCTAAGGAAATGATACTTGACATTGGAAAAGCTTTAGCAGACGAACTACACGATCTTGTGCTATGCTTAGGATTGGGTCTTGTCCATCACATCATTCTCCTAATGATGTGATCCCGTTATCAACGACATCCAATGTCCATGGTCATAAAACCGTGACCATCTATTGATCAATGAGCTAGCCAACTAGAGGCTCAGTAGGGACATGTTGTGGTCTATGTATTCACACATGTATTACGGTTTCCGGTTAACACAATTATAGCATGAACAATAGACAATTATCATGAATAAGGAAATACAATAATAACCATTTTATTATTGCCTCTAGCGCATATTTCCAACAGTCTCCCACTTGCACTAGAGTCAATAATCTAGTTACATTGTGATGAATTGAACACCCATATTATTCTGGTGTTGATCATGTTTTGCTCGTGAGAGAGGTTTAGTCAGCGGATCCGCGACATTCAGATCCATATGCACTTTACAAATATCTATATCTCCCTCCTGAATGTAATCACATATGGAGTTGAACCGGCGCTTGATGTGTCTTGTCTTCTTGTGAAACCTGGGATCCTTCACAAGGGAAATAGCTCCAGTATTGTCACAAAATAGAGTCATCAGGCCTGACGCGTTTGGAATCACTCCTAGGTCGGTGATGAACTCCTTTCGAAGCAACTATGTACTCCGCTTCACATGTAGATGCCGCCACGACGCTTTGCTTGCTGCTGCACCAGCTGACTACCCCTCCGTTCAAAATATACACGTATCCGGTTTGCGACTTGGAGTCGTTCGGATTTGTGTCGAAGCTAGCATCGACGTAACCCTTTACAACGAGCTCTTCGGCACCTCCATATACGAGAAACATGTCCTTTGTCCTTTTCAGGTACTTCAGGATATTCTCGACCACTGTCCAGTGTTCCGCTCTGGGATCACTTTGGTACCTCCCTACCAAACTTATGGCAAGGTTCACATCAGGTCTGGTACACAACATGGCATACATAATAGAGCCTATGGCAGAAGCATAGGGGATGACATTCATCTCTTCTCTATCCTTTGCCGTGGTTGGGCATTGAGTCGTACTCAATCTCACACCCTGTAACACAGGCAAGAACCCCTTCTTGGACTGATTCATATTGAACTTCTTCAATATCTTTTCAAGGTATGTGCTTTGTGAAAGACCTATGAGGAGTTTCGATCTATCTCTATAGATCTTAATACCTAATATGTAAGCAGCTTCTCCAAGGTCCTTCATTGAAAAACATTTATTCAAGTAGGCCTTTACACTTTCCAAAAGTTCTATATCATTTCCCATTATCAGTATGTCATCCACATATATTATGAGAAATGCTACAGATCTCCCACTCACTTTCTTGTAAATACAGGGTTCTCCATAAACCTTTACAAGCCCAAACGCTTTAATCACCTCAATAAAGCGAATGTTCCAACTCCGAGATGCTTGCACCATCCCATAGATGGAGCGCTGGAGCTTGCATACTTTGTTAGCATCTTTAGGATCGACAAAACCTTTCGGCTGCAACATATACAGTTCTTCCTTAAGGAAGCCATTAAGTAATGCCGTTTTGACATCCATTTGCCAGATCTCATAATCATAAAATGTGGGAATTGCTAACATGATTTGGACAGACTTCAGCATCGCTACGGGTGAGAAAGTCTCATCGTAGTCAACTCCTTGAACTTGTCGATAACCCTTAGCGATAATCTGAGCCTTATAGACGGTCACATTACCATCCGTGTGAGTCTTCTTCTTGAAGATCCATTTATTTTCAATGGCTCGCTTATCATCAGGTAAGTCCACCAAAGTCCACACTTTGTTCTCATACATGGTTCCTATCTCGGATTTCATGGCTTCAAGCCATTTGTTGGAATCCAGGCCCGCCATCGCTTCTTCATAGTTTGAAGGTTCACCGTTGTCCAACAACATGATCTCCAGGACAGGGTTGCCGTACCACTGTGGTGCGGAACGTGTCCTAGTGGACCTTCGACGTTCAATCGTAACTTGATCTGAAGTTTCATGATCATCATCATTAACTTCCTCTCCAGCCGGTGTAGGCTCCACAGAAATAACTTCTTGTGCTGCGCTACTCTCTGGTTCGAGTGGAGGTACACTTACCTCGTCAAGTTCTATTTTCCTCCCACTTACTTCTTTCGAGAGAAACTCTTTCTCGAGAAAGGATCCATTCTTGGCAACAAAGACTTTGCCTTCGGATCTGAGATAGAAGGTATACCCAATAGTCTCTTTGGGATATCCTATGAAGACGCACTTTTCCGCTTTGGGTTTGAGATTCTCAGGTTGAAGTTTCTTCACATAAGCATCGCATCCCCAAACTTTTAGAAACGACAGCTTAGGTTTCTTTCCAAACCACAATTCATATGGTGTCGTCTCAACGGACTTTGACGGTGCCCTATTTAAAGTGAATGCGACAGTTTCTAATGCATATCCCCAAAATGATAGCGGTAAGTCGGTAAGAGACATCATATATCGCACCATATCCAATAGAGTGCGATTACGACGTTCAGACACACCATTTCGCTGAGGTGTGCCAGGCGGCATGAGTTGTGAAAATTTTCCACATTTCCTTAGGTGCGTGCCAAACTCGTGACTTAAATATTCTCCGCCACGATCAGATCGTAGGCACTTTATTTTCCTGTCACGTTGATTCTCTACCTCACTCTGAAATTCCTTGAACCTTTCAAACGTTTCAGACTTGTGTTTCATTATGTAGACATACCCATATGTGCTCAAGTCATCAGTGAGGGTGAGAACATAACAGTAGCCACCGCGAGCCTCGACGCTCATTGAACCGCATACATCGGTATGTATTATCTCTAATAAGTCAGTTGCTCCCTCCATTGTTCCGGAGAACGGAGTCTTGGTCATCTTGCCCATGAGGCATGGTTCGCACGTGTCAAATGATTCGAAATCAAGAGACTCCAAAAGTCCATCAGCATGGAGCTTCTTCATGCATTTGACACCAATATGACCAAGGCGGCAGTGCCACATGTAAGTGGGACTATCGTTATCAACCTTACACTTTTTGGTACTCACACTATGGACATGTGTAACATCATGTTCGAGATTCATCAAAATAAATCATTGACCAGCAGGGCATGACCATAAAACATTTCTCTCAAATAAATAGAACAACCATTATTCTCAAATTTAAATTAGTAGCCATCTCGCATCAAGCGAGATCCAAATACAATGTTCATGCTCAAAGCTGGTACTAAATAACAATTATTGAGGTTTTAAACTAATCCCGAAGGTAGATGTAGAGGTAGCATGCTGACGGCGATCACAACAACCTTGGAACCATTCCCGACACGCATCGTCACCTCGTCCTTTGCCAGCCTCCGCTTATTCCGCAGCTCCTGCTTGGAGTTACAAATGTGAGCAACTGCACCGGTATCAAATACCTAGGAGCCACTACGAGCGCTGGTTAGGTACACATCAATAACAAGTATATCACATATACCTTTAATGTTTCTGGCTTTCTTATCCGCTAAGTACTTGGGGCAGTTTCGCTTCCAGTGACCAGTACCCTTGCAATAAAAGCACTCAGTCTCAGGCTTGGGTCCATTCTTGTTCTTCTTCCCGGCAACTTGCTTACCGGGCGCGGCAACATCTTTGCCGTCCTTCTTGAAGTTCTTCTTACCCTTGCCTTTCTTGAAACTAGTGGTCTTATTCACCATCAACACTTGATGCTCCTTTTTGATCTCGACCTCTGCTGATTTCAGCATCGAGTACAACTCAGGAATGGACTTCTCCATCCCCTGCATCTTGTAGTTCATCACAAAGGTCTTGTAGCTAGGTGGAAGCGAATGGAGAATTATGTCAATGACCGAGTCATCCAGGAGATTAACTCCCAGCTGAGTCAAGCGGTTGTGCAACCCAGACATTTTGAGTATATGCTCACTGACAGAACTATTCTCCTCCATCTTGCAGCTGAAGAACTTGTCGGAGACTTCATATCTCTTGACCCGGGCATGAGCTTGGAAAACCAGTTTCAGCTCTTGGAACATCTCATATGCTCTGTGTTGCTCAAAACGCTTTTGGAGCCCCGGTTTTAAACTATAAAGCATGCCGCACTAAACTAGGGAACGTAGTGTGACTGCCAAGCGTTCGTAACGTCTTGGTCCGCTAGGAAAATAGGTGGGTCACCTAGAGGTGCATCAAGGCCATACAATCTTTTGGAAGCTATGAGGATGATCCTCAAGCCACGGACCCAGTCCGCATAGTTGCTTCCATCATCTTTCAGCTTGGTTTTCTCAAGGAACGCGTTGAAGTTGAGGGTGACACTGGCGTTGGCCATTGAATCTACAATATATATTGTAAAGACAATTTTAGACTAAGTTCATGATAATTAAGTTCACATAATCAAATTATTTAATGAACTCCCACTTAGATAGACATATCTCTAGTCATCCAAGTGATACATGATCCATGTCAACTAGCCTGTGTCCGATCATCACATGAGACGGACTAGTCATCCATGGTGAACATCTCCATGTTGATCGCATCTTCTATACAACTCATGTTCGACCTTTCGGTCTTCTGTGTTCCGAGGCCATGTCTGTACATGCTAGGATCGTCAAGTCAACCTAAGTGTTTCGCGTGTGTAAATCTGGCTTACACCCATTGTATGCGAACGTTAGAACCTATCACACCCGATCATCACGTGGTGCTTCGGAACAACGATCCTTAGAAACGGTGCACAGTTAGGGTGAACACCTTTCTTGAAATTTTATTGAGAGATCATCTTATTCACTACCGCTGTTCTAAGCAAATAAGATGTAAACATGATAAACATCACATGCAATCAATATAGTGACATGATATGGCCAATATCATCTTGCTCCTTTGATCTCCATCTTCGGGGCACCATGATCATCACTGTCACCGGCACGACACCATGATCTACATCATCATGATCTCCATCATCATGTCTTCATGAAGTTGTCTCGCTAACTATTACTTATACTACTATGGCTAATGTTTAGCAATAAAGTAAAGTAATTACATGGCGTTTATTATTGACACGTAGGTCATACAATAAAATAAGACAACTCCTATGGCTCCTGCCGGTTGTCATACTCATAGACATGCAAGTCGTGAATCCTATTACAAGAACATGATCAATCTCATACATCACAATGCATCACATAACATCCTTTGGCCATATCACATCACAAGGCATATGCTGCAAAAACAAGTTAGACATCTTCTAATTTGTAGACGCAAGTTTTTACGTGTCTGCTATAGGTTTCTAGCAAGAACGTTTCTTACCTACGCCAAAACCACAACGTGATATGCCAATTGCTATTTACCCGTCATAAGGACCCTTTTCATCGAATCCAATCCGACTAAGGTGGGAGAGACAGACACCCGCTAGCCACCTTATGCAACAAGTGTATGTCAGGCGGTGGAACCGGTCTCACATAAGCGTACGGGTAAAGTTGGTCCGGGCCGCTTCATCCCACAATACCGCCGAATCAAGATAAGACTAGTAGTGGTAAGAAAATTAACAAGATCGACGCTCACAACAACTTTGTGTTCTACTCGTGCATAGATTCTACGCATAAACCTAGCTCATGATGCCACTGTTGAGAGACGTAGTAGTAAATCAAAAATATTCGTACGTGTTCACCAAGATCTATCTATGGAGAAACCAGTAACGAGTAAGGGGTGAGTGCATATTCATACCTTTGAAGATCGCTAAGCGGAAGCGCTACAAGAACGTGGTTGGTGGAGTCATACTCGTAGTGATTCAGATCGTGGTGGACTCTGATCTTAGCGCCAAACAACGGCGCCTCCGCGTTCAACACACGTGCAGCCCGGTGACGTCTCCTATGCCTTGATCCAGCAAGGAGGAAAGAGAGGTTTAGGGAGAGCTCCGGCATCATGACAGCGTGGTGACGGTGGAGCTGCGTGGTACTCCGACAGAGCTTCGCTAAGCACTACGGAGGACGAGGAGAGGGAGGAGTAGGGCTGCGCCGTGGGAGAGAGAGATGCGTGTCTCCGGCTGCCCCAAGGGCTCCACTATATATACGAGGAGGAGGAGGGAGGGCTGCACCCTAGGGTGGTGCGGCAGCCACCAGACCCCATCTGGCCCGCGGCCAAGAGAGGGGTGCGACTGCCCTAGGGTTTGCCCCCCTCCAACTTCAGCTGTGCCTTGGGCCCTTGATGGGGGCGCACCAGCCCACCTAGGGGATGGTTCCCTCCCACTTGCAGCCCATGAAGCCCTCTGGGGCTGGTGTCCCCACTTGGTGGACCCACGGAACCCTTCCGGTGGTCCCGATACGTTATCGGTAATTCCCGAAACATTTCTGGTGACCAAAACCTCACTTCCTATATATGAATCTTTACCTCCGGACCATTCCGGAGCTCATTGTGACGTCTGGGATCTCATCTGGGACTCCGAACAACCTTCGGTAACCATGTACTATTTCCCTATAACCCTAGCGTCATCGAACCTTAAGTGTGTAGACCCTACGGGTTCGGGAGACATGTAGACATGACCGAGCCACCTCTCCGGTCAATAACCAACAGCGGGATCTGGATACCCATGCTGGCTCCCGCATGCGCCACAATGATCTCATCGGATGAACCACGATGTCGGGGATTCAATCAATCCCGTATACAATTCCCTTTGTCTACCGGTATGATACTTGCCCGAGATTCGATCGTCGGTATCCCTATACCTTGTTCAATCTCGTTACGGACAAGTCTCTTTACTCGTTCCGTAACACATCATGATGTGGCTAAATCCTTAGTCACTTTGAGCTCATTATGATGATGTCTTACCCAGTGGGCCAAGAGATACCTCTCCGTCACACGGAGTGACAAATCCCTGTCTCGATTCGTGCCAACCCAACAGACACTTTCAGAGACACCTGTAGTGTACCTTTATAGCCACCTAGTTACATTGTGATGTTTGACACACCCAAAGTATTCCTACGGTATCCAGGAGTTGCACAATCTCATGGTCTAAGGAAATGATACTTGACATGGAAAAGCTTTAGCAGACGAACTACACGATCTTGTGCTATGCTTAGGGTTGGGTCTTGTCCATCACATCATTCTCCTAATGATGTGATCCCGTTATCAATGACATCCAATGTCCATGGTCATGAAACTGTGACCATCTATTGATCAACAAGCTAGCCAACTAGAGGCTCACTAGGGACATGTTGTGGTCTATGTATTCACACATGTATTACGGTTTCCGGTTAACACAGTTATATCATGAACAATAGACAATTATCATGAATAAGGAAATTTAATAATAACCATTTTATTATTGCCTCTAGGGCATATTTCCAACACTCCCGAGCGTACCATTGACCTCCAAGACATTGATCTCCAAGAAGACCTCTCTTATCATGAGCATCCAGTGGCTATTCTTGAAGAAACTGGGCGTAAGACTCGCAACAAGTCAATCAAGTTTCTCAAGGTGAAGTGGTCTCATCATTCTGACAAAGAAGCTACTTGGGAACGTGAGGATCTTCTCCGTTCCGAATATCCAGAGTTCTTTCGTTCCTAGATCTCGGGTCGAGATCCTCTTGTAGTGTGGGAGAGTTGTTACAGCCCAAGTGCCGCCCCTGCCATTTATGGCCATGTAACCTATGTGGACCCATGTGTCATGTTTTGTATGATATGAGTTTGCTCCTTTGCCATGTCATTGTCTCATGCATCATGCATCATGCCATTCATCATCTTGTCATGCATAATATAAATGTGGTGTGCTTCCATGTGATCTTGTTGAGAGGTGTGAGTAGCTCTTGTGTGTTTTGTGGTAGTGTGCATGTGTGGGCTTTAACTCTTCTCCTTCCCCTTATTTTAAAATCTTAACCTAAGCCTATTATTCCTTTTGTTTTTCTTCAACAGAATTAACTTGCTCTATAAATTTGTTAAGAATGTTCAAGATGTAGGGAATATTATTTTGAGAACATATGAGTTGCTCTCTTTGTGTTGGAGCTTTGTGCTCATGGGGTTTATTTAAAAACGGGCGCTGTTGTTTTATAAAAGTATTAAAATTACTCGCACTAAAAATACACTTGTTAATTTTATTAAGTAGGTCACAATTCCTTTTATGCAAAAGTATTTTTGTTTGGTCAAAAACCCTTTTCTTTTACTCTGGGGTTTATCTTGTTTTCTGCCATTTAAATCAAAATGGTAGATGTGGTTTTATTTCCAGAGAGAGAGCTTGAACACGTGGGCATTTTCCTCTTTCCCTCCGGCCCATCCCGCAACAAGAGGAGACTTGTCCCGTCGTCCTCCGTCAGTTCGAGTGCGCTCGTCAGTGAGAGAGTGCGCGCGAGAGAGCCGACGCCATCACCGTCAGGGGCTCACGGACGTCGAGGCGCTCCTTTAAAAGGGCACGGATCCCTAGAGTTTCCCCTCTCCCCCTTGATGCCGCCGCTCCCATCTCCTCCTCCCTCTTCCTCCCCCCTTATCCTCTTCTCTGTTAGGTAGAGAGCAGAGAGGTGAAGTTTAGAGAGAGCAGAGTCCCGCCGGCATTCAGTCGCCGTCATCGCCTCTGGTGGCCCCCTCGTCCTCGTCGGTGATGGACTGGTGCTCAAGGGTGATGTCCGTGCCCTATTCCTGGCGCTAGGGCGAGGAGAGAAGCCCTGCGCAGTCGCCTTCTTCTTCGTCTTCCCCGTGTCGCTGGAGCCGTGTCTTCTTCTTCCTCCGCTTCGTCCTGCTCCAGTGCAGCCTCGTGCCCCCCATGAGCACCTGCAGCTCCTCCTTCCCCTCTCTCTGCATCTCTTCCTTGTAGCCTAGCGCAGCTGTAGCCCCGCTCGTCATCGTCGCATCTGCCACCGCCGTGCCCCGAGCCGAGCGGAAGCTTGAGCTCGAGCACCCCTTGCCGTCGCGCCAGCCGTCGTGTGATGTGGGAATGGATTCCCCAAAGAACCCCACTCCTCCTCCGCTTGTCTGCGTCGCCGATGAGGCCAGTAGTCGCCGGGGTGTTCAAAATTCAGTTTCGTTAGTTTCGGGTGGCTTTGTTAGTACTAGGGGCGCAGGAACCCTCCTTCAGTCAGATCCGTGAGCGTAACGTAGTGGCGATCGAGTCAGGGATCGTCCGCGAGGTCGCGGGATCGAATCCTGGCTCCCCCCTCTTTTGCTCTTTTTCTGATTGGTTGGCACGCGTGTGTGCTGTGCGGATCGAGTGTGCAGCGCCGGATCCCGTGTCCGGTGTTGCCTGTGTGTGGACCTGGTGCGGCCACGGACAGATCTAGTGTGGCTATGCGCTGAGAGTGTGTGTGCTGGTGTGTGGTGTGTATGTGAGTGGATCTGGTGTGGCCGCCAGATCCAGAGGTGTGTGTGTACAACAGTGTTGTGTGTGTGTGTGACAAGTGCGCCTGGCCCCACTTGTCATACACTAGGGGGGCCTGGTGAGTATGCCAGGTGGGTCCCCCTCCTATTAGGTGTTTTTCTTTATGTTTTTAGTGTTTTAGTTGTTATAATAGGTTATTTCTACTTCTGGTAATTTTCCATATCTGGCTATGTGCAATTATGAACATGGGCATTTCTAGTAAGTTTTCATTTATAGGAATGATGGGCATTTTGCTATCTATTGTTTTACCATGTTGTTCCATACAAACATAGGGGTGTGATATATGATTTTGGGGTAGAATCACCAAAGGAATTCATTGGTGTAACTTGTTTGGTCATTTGAGCAAGTTTGACAAAATGTCATTTTGTCATTTTAGTTATATTTAATCCATGCATGCTATGATAATTGTGCCAACATGTAAATGGTAGCCTTTGATGAGTAGAATGCCACAGTGTTTATTTTTGTCATGTTAAACTTTCATATAAGTGGGAACCATGCTATAAAGTAGCTACTAAAATGTATCTATTAATATTTTTATGCCATGAAGAGTGGATGCTACCAAGTGATATGTTGAGAATTAGCTCAAGCTGAGTGCTACTGTTTTGAAGTAGATGTTGTACTCTATCATCCTGTTAATATTCATGCCATGAGGTGGTCTCTATCACCATTATTTTCTGCTGTCAACTTGCTATTAGCTTAACTCAGATTCCAGAAAACTGTTATTTTCTCTGTCCCTAGAATCTGTTTCATCATGCCAACTTGTGAGCTTCATGCTTATTGATGTGTGCCTACATTCCAGATTGTGTAGTTGGATCATTTGATAAGCATGCTATGTAGTTTCTGCCAATGCCTTGCTTGTGGTTAGAGACTTCCTGTAGCTCTAGTTATTGGCTGTAAAAGTTGACATGTTGTTATCTTGTGGCAGATTATTTGTTTTAGTGTTTTGTGACTTGTGGGAGCTATGATTCATCGAATTGCTTGATATTTGACTCTATTGTGGTTGCTTTTCATTACCTAACCAGTGGCTACCTTGGAATGCCAAGGAATAGCCCATGGCCTTCGTTGTCTTGTGTTTTGCCTTTGTAACTTGTCGTGAGCGTAGCGTGAGAACCGTAACTCCGTTTCTTATGTTCTACATATGCATTTGTATCGATTTTGCATGAAGCATCCATATTTTCCATGATAATGCATGTTCAAATAACTTAACATAAGGTTCTGTTCGGAATTGTAAATAACTAAACTAAGGCATGTGAAACATGACTAGTTTAGGATTGCCATGTTAAATACTTCAAATGAATCATGCATCATCTTGGTTGTACATTGCACCTTCGTTGGTTGTTTATTATTGCTGTTTCTCTTGGGTAGATGCGAGTGTTGAACCTGAGTATGAGGATCTAGGAGAGTACCACTACGAGGACCCTGCTCTTTGTCCCTCTGAAGAACCAACATGCAAGATGATCGTACCCGGATCCTGATACTATTTTTGCTTTGCTAGATGTCACGTTCTTATCGTTACATATGCGTTACCTACCACTTGAATGTCAAGCCTCCTACATTGCCATGATAGCCTCTAACCCCTCCACATCCTAGCAAACCTTGTTTGGCTAAGTTACCGCTGCTCAGCCCCTCTTATAGCGTTCTTAGTTGCAGGTGCAGGTTGTATCCATGTGATAACATGGATTTTGGCATATCACAATATTATCTGCTATTTAATTTAATACACCTATATATCTTGGTATGGTGGAAGGCTTGGCCTTTTGCTCGGTGTTTTGTTCCACTTTTACCGCCATAGTTTCTTGTTACCGGTGTTATGCTTTCATACTTTGCGCTCCTAACATGCTCGGGGTTGTTATGGGGACCCCCTTCATTATTCGGTTGAGATTAAAACTTGTTTGGCAAGACCCAACATTGATAGTATTTGCTTAAACAACTTAATATAAATGCATAGGGATTAGCTACCCCATGGATAATTAATCAACAACCCGGGCCAGTGCTCCTCATGAGTGCTGGTCCAAAACGGGTTGCCTGCGGGGCCGCCTCGAGGAAACTTGAGGATTGGTTTTCCCTGTAGCTAGTACCATCTGGTAGTGCCCTGAGACAGAGATATATGAGGCTCCTATTCGGATTTGCCCTGCCGGGTGCTCTTGCTGGACTTGTTTTACCTTTATCGAGTGGCTTGCGCGTGGAACTCTGATTTTCTTCGGGCTATCTCGAGGTGTTGGAATTCCTTTGGAGTTGCCTATGATGATCATGAGATACGTGCTCAAGGTTATTCCCGCTAAGTGTGGTTAATTTATGATGGACTAGTTGGAGCACCCCTGCAGGATTAAAACTTTCAGAAAGCCGTGCCCACGGTTATGTGGCAACTTGGATATTTGTTTAAAACCCGATTGTAGCTAACTTGAAGTAAACTCTAATAAAATACACCAACTATGTGAGTAATCATGATCGTCTCTACTCGTGAACATGAACCGAGAGAGAACACGGTGGGGTTATGATTGACGTAAGTAGGTGTTCCGGATCTCTTAGAGGTCACTCTAGTTCTCGATCGTATATCGTAGGCCACATATTTACCTTCATGTTCTCGTAAGATTAGCCACCATAAATGCTTAGTGCTACTCCAAACTAAACACATACCCCATTCCAACCTATAAGCTTGAATAGTCTCGGTACCCGGGCGCGAGGTTGTTGAGTCCCCGTGACTCACAAATTACTACAACAATCCAGGTGCACGTACAGATGAGGTCATGCCAGATGATGTGACGCAGCTCCAATGGGAGTATGACGAGGATCGTGGCAGGATGTACGTCACTTATCCAGACGAGTAGAGTGGTCTTGCTCGAGATCTTTGGGCTAGCAAGCCAGTGTCATTGCATCATTTTATCGTTTGATTTCTTCCGTAGCTGGACCTCGCCTTTGTATTGATGTTTGAACAACTTGAGTGGAATTGTAATTTAGCATGTGGTGAGTGTAAGCCAACTCATATAATCTTCTCTTCCTAAATGTATGTAATGATACTCTACTTGCGAACGGCAAGATGCGCCTCTATCCCCGTCGAGGTCCCCGTGCCTTAATATGGATAGGCGCGCATCTTGGGTGTGACAACTTGAGACTAGATTTGGTTCATATTTTGATGCATATGACTCTGTTGTCCGACTCCTACACACACTCCACGACCGGAATCCATGCACGTATGTCGACATCCAAGACATGTTCATGCCAGAGTTCCCTACTGTGAGGGTGTTGCATCGATTATTCTTCTCTTTCGGTGTATGTATTGAACTTTCAGACATTGTCGGCCGGTGATCTGTGTTGACGGAACATTTCTCACTGGCAGGTGGCAAGGGTTAGATCCTTACCGCCATTGGACAAGATGGCCAAAATCAAGTCGTCCCACTGGCATTTGCTTTTGTGGAGAGTGAGAACATTGACAGTTGGACATGGTTCTTCACGCAATTAAAAATTGTAGTTGTGCATGATAAGCCAAATGTGTGCATTCTTCATGACAGGTTGTTGGGAGACGTAGTAGTAAATCAAAATTTTCCTACGTGTCACCAAGATCTATCTATGGAGAAACCAGCAATGAGTGGATAGAGATTGCATCTTCATACCTTTGAAGATCGCTAAGCGGAAGCTTTACGAGAACGCAGTTGGTGGAGTCGTACTCGTAGCGATTCAGATCGCGGTGGACTCCGATCTTAGCGTCGAACAACGGCCCCTTCGCGTTCAACACACGTACAGCCTAGTGACGTCTCCCACTCCTTGATCCAGCAAGGAGGAGGGAGAGGTTGGGGAAGAGATCCAACAGTAGCACAACGGCGTGGTGGTGGTGGAGCAGCAAGGTATTCCGGCAGGGCTTCGCCTAAGCACTGCGGAGGAGGAAGAAGAGAGGTAGGGTTGCGCCGTAGGAGAGAGAGGTCATATCTTGTCTCAAAACAGCCAAAACCTCAAGTATATATAGGAGGAGGGATAGGGAGGGCTGCCTTGGCCCCTCCTCCAAGGAGGAGAGCTTCGGCCGAAGCTAGGGAGGAGTCCACCTCCCACAAGGGAGGTGGATCTCTTCCTTTTGAATCTCCTTTAGCCTTATCTCCTTATCCCTAGCCGCATGGGCCTTTCCATAAGGACTTGGCCAGACCAATAAGGGCTGGTACACCTCCTCTAACAGCCCACGAAGTCCTTTGGTCGTCACACCCCTCCCGGGGACCTCCGGCACCCTCCCGACACTCCCGGTACACTACAGATGAGCCCGAAAACTTTCCGATGACCAAAACTGGACTTCCTATATATCAATCTTTACCTCCGGACCATTCCGGAGCTCCTCGTGACGTCCAGGATCTCATCCGAGACTCCGAACAACCTTCGGTAATCACATATACCATTTCCCTATAACCCTGGCATCATCGAACCTTAAGTGTGCACACCCTACGGGTTCGGGAGACACGTAGACATGACCGAGACACCTCTCCGGTCAATAACCAACAGCGGGATCTAGATACCCATGTTGGCTCATGCTCCATGATGATCTCATCGGATGAACCACGATGTCGGGGATTCAATCAATCCCGTATACAATTCCCTTTGTCTATCGGTATGATACTTGCCCGAGATTCAATCATCGGTATCCCTATACCTTGTTCAATCTCGTTACCGGCAAGTCTCTTTACTCGTTCCGTAATACATCATCCCGTGGCTAACTCCTTAGTCACATTGAGCTCATTATGATCATGTCTTACCGAGTGTGCCCAGTCTCACGGAGTGACAAATCCCAGTCTCGATTCGTGCCAACCCAACAGACACTTTCGGAGATACCCGTAGTGCACCTTTATAGCCACCCAGTTACGTTGTGACGTTTGGCACACCCAAAGCATTCCTACGGTATCCGGGAGTTGCACAATCTCATGGTCTAAGGAAACGATACTTGACATTGAAAAGCTTTAGCAGACGAACTACATGATCTTGTGCTATGCTTAGGATTGGGTCTTGTCCATCACATCATTCTCCTAATGATGTGATCCCGTTATCAATGACATCCAATGTCCATGGTCATGAAACCGTGACCATCTATTGATCAACGAGCTAGCCAACTAGAGGCTCACTAGGGACATGTTGTGGTCTATGTATTCACACATGTATTATGGTTTTCGGTTAACACAATTATAGCATGAACAATAGACAATTATCATGAACAAGGAAATACAAGAATAACCATTTTATTATTGCCTCTAGGGCATATTTCCAACAGTCTCCCACTTGCACTAGAGTCAATAATCTAGTTACATTGTGATGAATCGTACACCCATAGCATTCTGGTGTTGATCATGTTTTGCTCGTCAGAGAGGTTTAGTCAACGAATCTGCGAGATTCAGATCCGTATGCACTTTACAAATATCTATATCTCCCTCCTGAATGTAATCACGGATGGAGTTGAAACTGCGCTTGATGTGTCTTGTCTTCTTGTGAAACCTGGGCTCCTTCGCAAGGGCAATAGCTCCAGTGTTGTCACAGAATAGAGTCATCAGGCCTGACGCACTTGGAATTACTCCCAGGTCGGTGATGAACTCCTTCATCCAAACACCTTCCTTTGCTGCTTCCAAAGCAGCTATGTACTCCACTTCACATGTAGATGCCGCCACTACGCTTTGCTTGCTGCTGCACCAGCTGACTGCCCATCCGTTCAAAATATACACGTATCCGGTTTGCGACTTGGAGTCATCCGGATCTGTGTCGAAGCTAGCATCGACGTAACCCTTTACGACGAGCTCTTCGGAACCTCCATATACGAGAAACATGTCCTTTGTCCTTTTCAGGTACTTCAGGATATTCTTGACCGTTGTCCAGTGTTCCGCTTCGGGATCACTTTGGTACCTCCCTACCAAACTTATGGCAAGTTTCACATCGGGTCTGGTACACATCGTGGCATACATAATAGAGCCTATGGCTGAAGCATAGGGGATGACACTCATCTCTTCTCTATCCTTTGTCGTAGTCGGGCATTCAGTCGTACTCAATATCACACCTTGTAACACAGGCAAGAACCCCTTCTTGGACTGATCCATATTGAACTTCTTCAATATCTTTTCAAGGTATGTGCTTTGTGAAAGAACTATGAGGCGTCTCGATCTATCTCTATAGATCTTAATACCTAATATGTAAGAAGCTTCTCCAAGGTCCTTCATTGAAAAACATTTATTCAAGTAGGCCTTTACACTTTCCAAAAGTTCTATATCATTTCCCATTATCAGTATGTCATCCACATATAATATGAAAAATGCTACAGAGCTCCCACTCACTTTTTTGTAAATACAGGGTTCTCCATAAACCTGTACAAACCCAAATGCTTTAATCACCTCATTAAAGCGAATGTTCCAACTCCGAGATGATTGCACCAGCCCATAGATGGAGCGCTGGAGCTTGCATACTTTGTTAGCATATTTAGGATAGACGAAACCTTCCGGCTGCATCATATACAGTTCTTCCTTAAGGAAGCCATTAAGGAATACCGTTTTGACGTTCCAGATCTCATAATCATAAAATGCGGCAATTGCTACCATGATTCCGACAGACTTTAGCATCGCTACGGGTGAGAAAGTCTCATCATAGTCAACTCCTTGAACTTGTCGATAACCCTTAGCGACAAGCCGAGCCTTATATACGGTCACATTAGCATCCGCGTTAGTCTTCTTCTTAAAGATCCATTTATTTTCAATGGCTCTCTTATCATCAGGCAAGTCCACCAAAGTCCACTCTTTGTTCTCATACATGGATCCTATCTCAGATTTCATGGCTTCAAGCCATTTGTTGGAATCCAGGCCCGCCATCGCTTCTTCATAGTTCGAAGGTTCACCGTTGTCTAACAACATGATCTCCAGGACAGGGTTGTCATACCACTCTGGTGCGGAACGTGTCCTAGTGGACCTTCGACGTTCAATAGTAACTTGATCTGAAGTTTCATGATCATCATCATTAACTTCCTCTCTAGCCGGTGTAGGCTCCACAGAAACAACTTCCTATGCTACGCTACTCTCCTGTTCGAGCGGAGGTACAATTACCTCATCAAGTTCTATTTTCCTACCACTTACTTCTTTCGAGAGAAACTCTTTCTCGAGAAAGGATCCATTCTTAGCAACAAAGACTTTGCCTTCGGATCTGAGGTAGAAGGTATACCCAATAGTCTCTTTGGGATATCCTATGAAGACGCACTTTTCCGCTTTGGGTTCGAGCTTCTCAGGTTGAAGTTTCTTCGCATAAGCATCGCATCCCCAAACTTTTAGAAACGACAGCTTAGGTTTCTTTTCAAACCATAATTCATACGGTGTCGTCTCAACGGATTTTGACGGTGCCCTATTTAAAGTGAATGCGGCAGTCTCTAATGCATATCACCAAAATGATAGCGGTAAGTCGGTAAGAGACATCATAGATCGCACCATATCCAATAGAGTGCGATTACGACGTTCAGACACACCATTGCGCCGAGGTGTGCCAGGCGGCGTGAGTTGTGAAACAATTCCACATTTCCTTAGGTGCATGCCAAACTCATGACTTAAATATTCTCCGCGACGATCAGATCGTAGGCACTTTATTTTCCTGTCACGTTGATTCTCTACCTCACTCTGAAATTCCTTGAACCTTTCAAAGGTTTCAGACTTGTGTTTCATTAAGTAGACATACACTACTCTCAAGTCATCAGTGAGGGTGAGAACATAACGATAGCCACCACGAGCCTCGACGCTCATTGGACCGCATACATCGGTATGTATTATTTCCAACAAGTTAGTTGCTCGCTCCATTGTTCCAGAGAACGGAGTCTTGGTCATCTTGCCCATGAGGCATGGTTCGCACGTGTCAAATGATTCAAAATCAGGAGACTCCAAAAGTCCATCAGCATGGAGCTTCTTCATGCGTTTGACACCAATATGACCAAGGCGGCAGTGCCACATGTAAGTGGGACTATCGTTATCAACCTTACACTTTTTGGTACTCACACTATGGACATGTGTAACATCACGTTTGAGATTCATCAAAAATAAACCATTGACCAGCGGGGCATGACCATAAAACATTTCTCTCATATAAATAGAACAACCATTATTCTCAGATTTAAATGAGTAGCCATCTCGTATCAAGCGAGATCCAGATACAATGTTCATGCTCAAAGCTGGTACTAAATAACAATTATTAAGGTTTAAAACTAATCCTGAAGGTAGATGCAGAGGTAGCATGCCGACGGTGATCACATCGACCTTGGAACCATTCCCGACGCGCATCGTCACCTCGTCCTTCGCCAGTCTCCGCTTATTCTGCAGCTCCTGCTTGGAGTTACAAATGTGAGCAACTGCACCGGTATCAAATACCCAGGACCTACTACGAGCGATGGTTAGGTACACATCAATAACAAGTATATCACATATACCTTTAACGTTGCCGGCCTTCTTATCCGCTAAGTACTTGGGGCAGTTCCGCTTCCAGTGACCGGTACCCATGCAATAAAAGCACTCAGTCTCAGGCTTGGGTCCATTCTTGTTCTTCTTCCCGGCAACTTGCTTACCGGGCGCGGCAATAGCTTTGTCGTCCTTCTTGAAGTTCTTCTTACCCTTGCCTTTCTTGAAACTAGTGGTCTTATTCACCATCAAAATTTGATGCTCCTTTTTGATCTCGACCTCCGCTGATTTCAGCATCGAGTACAACTCAGGAATGGACTTCTCCATCCCTTGCATGTTGTAGTTCATCACAAAGCTCTTGTAGCTAGGTAGAAGCGACTGGAGGATTCTGTCAATGACCGAGTCATCCGGGAGATTAACTCCCAGCCGAGTCAAGCGGTTGTGTAGCCCAGACATCTTGAGGATGTGCTCACTGATAGAACTGTTCACCTCCATCTTACAGCTGACTAACTTGTCGGAGACGTCTTATCTCTCGACCCGGGCATGAGCTTGGAAAACCAGTTTCAGCTCTTGGAACATTTCATATGCTCCGTGTTTCTCAAAACGCTTTTGGAACCCCGGTTCTAAACTGTAAAGCATGCCGCACTAAACAAGGGAGTAATCATCGCAGTGTGAATGCCAAGCGTTCGCAACGTCTTGCTCTGCTGGGAGAACGGGTGCGTTACCTAGCGGTGCATCAAGGGCATACAATCTTTTGGAAGCTATGAGGATGATCCTCAAGCTACGGACCCAGTCTGCATAGTTGCTTCCATCATCTTCCAGCTTGGTTTTCTCTAGGAACGCGTTGAAGTTGAGGTTGGCATTAGCGTTGGCCATTGGATCTACAATATAGATTGTAAAGACAATTTTAGACTATGTTCATGATAATTAAGTTCACATAATCAAATTATTTAATGAACTCCCACTTAGATAGACATCTCTCTAGTCATCCAAGTGACACATGATCCATGTCAACTAGCCCGTGTCTGATCATCACGTGAGACGGACTAGTCATCCATGGTGAACATCTCCATGTTGATCGTATCTTCTATACGACTCATGTTCGACCTTTCGGTCTTCCGTGTTCCGAGGCCATGTATGTACATGCTAGGCTCGTCAACTCAACCTAAGTGTTTCGCGTGTGTAAATCTGGCTTACACCCGTTGTATGCGAACGTTAGAACCTATCACACCCGATCATCATGTGGTGCTTCGGAACAACGATCCTTAGCAACGCTGCATAGTTAGGGTGAATACCTTTATTGAAATTTTATTGAGAGATCATCTTATTTACTATCGTCGTTCTAAGAAAATAAGATGTAAGCATGATAAACATCACATGCAATCAATATAGTGACATGATATGGCCAATATCATCTTGCTCCTTTGATCTCCATCTTTGGGGCACCATGATCATCACTATCACCGGCACGACACCATGATCTATATCATCATGATCTCCATCATTGTGTCTTCATGAAGTTGTCTCGCCAACTATTACTTCTACTACTATGGCTAACGTTTAGCAATAAAGTAAAGTAATTACATGGCGTTTATGATTGACACACAGGTCATACAATAAAATAAGACAACTCCTATGGCTCCTGCCGGTTGTCATACTCATCGACATGCAAGTCGTGAATCCTATTACAAGAACATGATCAATCTCATACATCACAATGCATCACATCACATCCTTTTGGCCATATCACATCACAAGGCATATGCTACAAAAACAAGTTAGACGTCCTCTAATTTGTAGTTGCAAGTTTTTACATGGCTGCTATAGGTTTCTAGCAAGAACGTTTCTTACCTACGCCAAAACCACAACGTGATATGCCAATTGCTATTTACCCTTCATAAGGACCCTTTTCATCGAATCCAATCCGACTAAGGTGGAAGAGACAGACACCCGCTAGCCACCTTATGCAACAAGTGCATGTCTGGCGGTGGAACCGGTCTCACGTAAGCGTACGTGTAAAGTTGGTCCGGGCCGCTTCATCCCACAATATCGCCGAATCAAGATAAGACTAGTAGTGGTAAGCAAATTAACAAGATCGACGCCCACAACAAGTTTGTGTTCTACTCGTGCATAGATTCTACGCATAGACCTAGCTCATGATGCCACTCTTGGGAGACGTAGTAGTAAATCAAAATCTTCCTACGTGTCACCAAGATCTATCTATGGAGAAACTAGCAACAAGTGGGGAGAGATCGCATCTTCATCCCTTTGAAGATCGCTAAGCGGAAGCGTTACGAGAACGCGGTTGGTGGAGTCGTACTCGTAGCGATTCAGATCGCGGTGGACTCCGATCTTAGCGCCGAACAACAGCGCCTCCATGTTCAACACACGTACAGCCCAGTGACGTCTCCCGCGCCTTGATCCAGCAAGGAGGAGCGAAAGGTTGGGGAAGATCTCCAACAGCAGCACGACGGCGTGGTGGTGGTGGAGCATCAAGGTATTCCGGCAGGGCTTCGCCTAAGCACTGCGGAGGAGGAAGAAGAGAGGTAGGGCTGCGCCGTGGGAGAGAGAGAGATCAAATCTTGTCACAAAACAGCCAAAACCTCAATTGTATATAGGAGTAGGGAGAGGGAGGGCTGCCTTGGCCCCTCCTCCAAGGAGGAGAGCTTCAGCCGAAGCTAGGGAGGAGTCCGCCTCCCACAAGGGAGGTGGATCTCTTCCTTTTGAATCTCCTTTAGCCTTATCTCCTTATCCCTAGACGCATGGGCCTTTCCGGAAGGACTTGGCCAGCCCAATAAGGGCTGGTACACCTCCTTTAACAGCCCACAAAGTCCTTTGGTCGTCACACCCCTCCCGAGGTCCTCCGGCACCCTCTCGGCACTCCCGGTACACTATCGATGAGCCCGAAAACTTTTCGGTGACCAAAACTGGACTTCCTATATATCAATCTTTACCTCCGGACCATTCTGGAGCTCCTCATGACGTCCGGTATCTCATCCGAGACTCCGAACAACCTTCGGTAATCACGTATACCATTTCCCTATAACCCTAGCGCCATCGAACCTTAAGTGTGCAAACCCTACGGGTTTGGGAGACACGTAGACATGACCGAGACACCTCTCTGGTCTATTGTTATAGTGCCCCCTTTTATAGGCAGATGACAATAGCAATGGCGGAAAATCGAGCGGGAAAATTTGGTGGCAAAAGGTGGCGGGAAAACGGGCGGCCAAATTTGGCGGGAACGCTTGGCGGGAAATCGGGCGGGAAAAGATGGCGGGAACACTTGGCGGAAAAAAATAGGGGGGCATGCACCAGATGGGGCAGATGTGGCTGATTAGTACTAATTGGCCACGAGTAGTCTGGTTAGTACTAATCGGCTACACCTAGGCCGATTAGTTGCCAGCCCCCAGGGCCGACAGGCCTATCTGCTTCGCCTTAGCCGACAGGTTCCAGTCGGCCTGGGCGTGGCCGACTAGACCTAATCGGCCTGGGTGCGGCCGATGCGATCACATATTTGAAATTTTTCTTCGTGGCACAATATTTGTAAAAATAAATAAATAAAGTAATATTAAAAAAAATAGTAAGTATTGGTGGCCAGACAATTTAAAAAAATTCCAAGATTCAATGGAAGCTTAGGGGGGCTATTATCTACTTGAAATGTGATTTTAAATTTTGGCCATGTTATTTAAAAAAAGGGAAATAATGATCAAGATTAGATTTGTAACTGAAGGAAGTGAGAGAAGAAAATGCAGCAACATTTGGGTTGCACCATGAAAGATGTAGTGGGGAACTAGACGACTTATACCTCGTCCGGACTAATGCAAAGATGGTCCAACAAAATCTTAACCACGGTGCCCTTCGAAGTTGCAGCCTTGCAGGTGGCTATGTGTTAGACTTTGTAGTATAGCCCAACTATGTAATTCATACCGTATTGATATAAGACTCGTATTGTACCATTGTACATCATTATATATATGTTAGATAGACCATCCCACAAAGGGTTGAGCCAGTTTTCCAAAACCCTACGTCTTACATGGTATCAGCCTAACCCAGGTCCTCATCCGCCGCCGCTGTCGTGCCTAAAACCCTCGGGCCACCGCGCCTAAAACCCTCGGGCCATCGCCGCCACCATGTTCGCTTCCGCCTTGGGCGCCGCCAGCTCCGGGTCCATCCCCACGTCGCTTGTCGCCCTCCTCAACCTCCCGCTAGCTCCACCGGTGCCTCAATTCTTTGGCACCATCGTTG
This sequence comes from Hordeum marinum, assembly GCA_022496015.1. NCBI lineage: Eukaryota > Viridiplantae > Streptophyta > Magnoliopsida > Poales > Poaceae > Hordeum > Hordeum marinum. The sequence goes on along the minus strand of CM039674.1, from coordinate 367,851,697 downwards.
TGAGATCCATGTTCTCGGCTCCGCTCCCGCCGTCTCCCGCGCCTACGATCTCCATCGCCACAATGATGGTCCCACCCACGGAGCCACCCGCGGTCTTCTCTGGCTCGTCCCCGACACTCGCCATCCTCCCGGCGGCCTTGGGGGCTCCCGCTGCCCCGCTCGCGGCCGAGGCCGCTATCGCCGCTGCGCTGGCTGCTGCCCCGATTGCTGCCGCCGTCGCGCCCACCAGGCCGTTCCACTTCGACAACCTGATCGCCATCCTCCTCACGCCGGACAACTATTTGTTCTGGCGTGCCAAGGTTCTACCGCTGCTCCGCAGCCGCTCCCTCCTTGGGTATGTCGATGGCTCCCTGTCATGTCCTCCGTAGGTTTTCACCACCATCCATGGCCCGGCCATCAACCCGGAACATCGTGTGTGGGTGCAACAGGACCATGCGATCCTCTCTGCCATCCTCTGCCTCTTCGCCGTCACCTCCATGGATGCCTGGACAACCTTGGAGCATGCTTTCGCCAAGGTATCCACCTCCCGCTCGATGGATCTTTGCAACGAGCTTGCTAACATCAAGAAGCTGGACTCCTCCACCACGAACTACTTCAACAAGATGAAGGTTCTGGTGGACACGCTGACCTCTATTGGTCGGCCTCTTAGCGACGAGTAGTTCGCTGGCTTCGTCATCAAGGGTCTCGACGCCGAGTACGACAATCTCACGGAGGTCGTCCACAACGCCAAGCCACCGATGCCCCCTCACGAGTTCTACTCCCGCCTCCTCTTTACCGAGCAGCGCGTCGAGGCTCGACGCTCCTTCACCACCATCGCCATGCAGCCGGCGGCCTACTGGGCCTCTTGCGGCCAGTGCCCGCCTGCCCCTCCGTCGGCTGGCAAGGCTGCCCCGCCCCCTGCATTGACCTCGGGTGGGGGCCCCAATGCGAGGCGGATGGATCCTCGTGTGTGCCAGCTCTGTGGACGCGAAAAGCACATCGCCTCTTGGTGCCACCGTCGTTTTCAAAAGAGCTTTCTCGATATCAGTAACGACGGCAAGGGCAACGAGCACCAGTTTGCCATGGCCGTCTTCGCCCCTCCCCCCCCCCCTCCCGCCGCCGCCCGGCTGCCCAAGCCGCCACCAAGGGCAAGGACCCACGCGTTGAGCAGGGTACACGCCGTCCTACCCCGTTGATCCAGCACGGTACATGGACACCGGTGCCAAGGATCACATGACGAACGAGCGCAACAAGATCGCCATCTACCAGCCCTACTACGGGCACGATCAGGTTCACACCGCCAATGGTGTAGGTATGCCCATCTCTCACATTGTCCAAGCATCTCTTTTAACTAGTCATCCCTCTAAGCAGCTTCACCTTCGTAATATTTTGCGGGTACCCTCGGTGACTCATAATCTTTTATCCGTCTATAAGCTCACCCTTGATAATAGTGATAATAGTGTCCTATGTGTATTTCACCCTTTTGATCTTTTTGTTAAGGACCGAGCAACCCGGGACGTCCTACTTAGTGGCCGCTTGATCCAAGGCTTGTACCGTTTGGAGGATCCATCCGCCCTGCACGTCTTCGGCGGTGTTCGTGTGTCTCCGTCCCAATGGCACTCTCGCCTTGGTCACCCTGCCACCCCTATCATTCTCCACATACTCTACCGCCATGAATCGCCGTTAGAGTCTAGCAGTAAAGAGATGTCTGTGTGTGATACCTGTAAACAAGGCAAAAGTCATCAACTACCATTTGTTTCATCTACTAGAGAAGTAAAGAGTCCTCTTGAAATTGTGTTTTCTGATGTGTGGGGTCCAACACAAACATATGTTAGTGGTCACAACTACTATGTCAGTTTTGTTGATGCCTATAGTCGATTTACATGGCTTTATCTTCTTAAGTGCAAATCTGATGTGTTTGATATCTTCATTCAGTTTCAATTGCATGTTGAACGTCTACTCAAGCATAAAATCCTTCATGTTCAGTCGGATTGGGGGGCGAATTTCGCAACCTCAACACTTTCTTTAATAAGCTTGGGATCTCGCATCGCTTATCATGCCCACATACACATCAGCAAAATGGTGTCGTTGAGCGCAAACATCGCCATATAGTTGAGACTGGTCTCACACTTCTTGCTCATGCTTCTGTTCCTTTTCGCTTTTGGAGTGATGTCTTTGCCACCGCATGTTTTCTTATTAACAGATTACCTACGTGTGTTCTTAATATGAAAACTCCTATTGAGCTTCTCTTACATGAAACTCCCGACTATACCTTTTTCAAGGTGTTCGGGTGTGCCTGGTGGCCTCACCTTCGTCCATATAATAATCGAAAACTTGAGTTTCGGTCCAAAAAATGTGTGCTCTTGGGGTATAGTTCTCTACATAAAGGCTACAAGTGCCTTTGTGTACCAATAAATCGTGTCTACATATCTCGTGATGTTGTCTTTGATGAGAACATCTTCCACTTTTTCGCCATGCCCCAGCCATCCATCACAGCCCCATCTATGCATTCATCTCCTATTATGCCTGACCAATTTGAAGATGTTGCATATTCGCCTGTGTTGTTACCTAATCATGGTGCAGGAACTGGACGTGGTGCTCATCTGGGACTCCTACCCGATGCACCACCTGCGTCGCTTGTGGCGCACATCGATCGGCTGGTGCATGCGCATGCACCGCCTCCCGTCTTCGACTCCGCCTCAGGAGCCACGCCTGCCCCTACGCCTAGGCCGATGCCAGCGACGGCCTCTCCCGAGCGACCCATGTCGCTGCCTCTACACCCGGCCTTGCCTTCATCGCCGCCCGTGCCGCCCTCCTCGCCCATCTTGCCTGGGACGGAGGCGCACAGCTCAGCGCTACACATGACGCCTGGGCCCCATCGACCGTCCCACCGTCGCCCGACCTCTCTTCGCCGGAGTCCCCTAGGCTGGCCTCGCCTCCTCCGGATGTTCCAACTGGCCCTGTGCTCGCTGCTCTGCGGTGTCTGCACATGCTCAGCCGCAGCGGTATCACTCGTCCCAAGGAGCGCATCGATGGCACAATCACATACTTGGCTGCTTGCCTGGCTCATGTTGTGGAAGATCCAACCGCCGAACCATGCAGTTATCAAGCCGCTATGAGTATCCCACACTGGAGGGCTGCTATGGAACAAGAGTATCATGCTCTTATATAGAATGATACCTAGACACTTGTTCCCCCTCCGCCTCGCGTCAACGTCATTGATTCGAAGTGGGTTTTCAAGGTAAAGAAACATGCAGATGGTTCTATTGAGCGCTACAAAGGGTGTCTTGTGGCTAAGGGCTTTAAACAACGCCATGGACTGGATTATGAGGATACATTCAGCCCAGTTGTCAAACCTACCACTATTCGACCTCTTCTATCTCCGGCGGTTTCTCGTGGATGGTCTCTCCGCCAGCTTGATGTGCAAAATGCTTTTCTTCATGGGTTGCTTGAAGAAGAGGTTTACATGCAGCAGCCACCTGGATTCATCGATCACACTCAGCCTCATCATCTCTGTCGCCTGACGAAGGCTCTCTATGGACCGAAGCAGGCGCCTCGTGTGTGGCATGCTCGCCTGGCTTCAGCTCTCCGTACTCATGGCTTCGTTCCTTCGACGGCTGACACGTCACTGTTCTTGTTTCAATGCCTGAGTGTGACCATGTACTTGCTTGTGTACGCGGATGACATTATCCTGGTCAGCTCCTCTCCGACGGCTACCGATGCTCTTGTGACTGCGCTTGGCCGAGATTTTGCAGTTAAGGATTTGGGACAGCTTCACTTCTTCCTGGGTATTGAAGTCGCTCATCAGTCTCGTGGCAACTTAGCTCTCACCTAGAAGAAGTACTCTCTTGATCTCTTGCGTCGTGCTGGTATGCTCAAGTGCAAGACATCTCCTACGCCCATGTCCTCCACTGACAAGCTTTCAGCTGTTGATGGTGCTCTTCTGTCTCATGAGGATGAGAGTATCGGAGTATTGTCGGTGGCCTGCAATATCTGACGATCACGTGTCCTGATCTCTCCTTTGCGGTTAACAAGGTGTGACAGTATCTTCATGCGCCTACTGATGTGCACTAGTCTGCTGTGAAGCGCATACTGCATTATGTGTGTCTCACTGTCTCCTAAGGTCTTCACCTGCGCCCCAGTTCCTCCGGAGTTCTTTCTGCATTCTCAGATGCTGATTGAGCTGGGTGTCCAGACGACAGGCGATCTACGGGGGGATATGTTGTGTTCTCGGGTCCTAATTTGATCGTGTGGAGTGCACGCAAGCAAGCCACTATTTCCCGCAGCAGCACTGAAGCCGAGTACAAGGCGGTTGCCAATGCGACTGCCGAGCTTATATGGATTGAGTCCCTACTTCGAGAACTGGGAGTTTCCCAGCCACATCCTCCGGTCCTTTGGTGCGACAACATCGGTGCTACGTTTCTATCGTCAAACCCGGTGTTCCATGCACGGACTAACACATTGAGATTGACTATCATTTTGTGAGGGAACGTGTTGCACAGTAGCTACTACAAATCAGGTTTATCTCTTCAAAAAATCAACGTGCAGACATCTTCAGCAAGCCTCTATCTTCACCCATGTTTGAGGTCTGTAGGCGCAATCTCAACCTTCTAGACGCTTCAGGAGTGAGTTAAGATTGAGGGAGGGTGTTAGACTTTGTAGTATAGCCAAACTATGTAATCCATACCGTATTGGTATATGACTCGTATTGTACCATTGTACATCATTATATATATGTGAGATAGGCCACCCCATAGAGGGTTGAGCCAGTTCCCCCAAAACCCTACGTCTTACACTATGCTTGAAGAACACCAGCCCTTTCTTCTATTGCCTTTGTCCAGTATGGCCTCAATGTGGAAGAAACTCCCTCAGAAGTTCCAATGAACACTGGTTTTTGGACATGAAAATTATAGCATAGTCAAGCTATAACACATCTTAACATTCTCAAACTGTTAAATCTTTTCTTCTTCAAAATATCCAGATATTTTTATAAACTGGTGAGTATTTCCATATATAAATGCCAGATGTGGGATAAAAAGAGAAAACCAGCAACTTATTTGCTCCACCCATATTTATCAAAAATTTGTTCCACCCATAAAAGTTGTTCTTTAACGAACTATTAAATCTTTGGTCGGCCACATTGACTTATACTATACACAAATAAGAAGATTTTCATAAGTAAATGAACTAGTAATTGAGAAGTTTCATCCAAACACCAGGGATCTGTCCAAATGGGCAGCTTTTCGTAAGTTCATTAGTTAAGATTTAGATGTTTTTGCCTTGGTCCAGAGGAAAGATGTGGTACCGGTGGCAACAGCGGGTCCTGGGAGCACTAATAACAGATTATGCAATGTTCATGGTGATTTTTTACTTCAGAGTCCAATAAATGAGACAGCTGGTGTGTCATGGGGAAGATGCCCATGCGTCCCCGGCAAGATTTTTTTCTTTTGATGAATAGACAAAAAACGTTGTGTTTTTCATTTAGAAGAGGGAAATATGTACACGTGTTTTTAGGGGGACACGTCGGAAACCTCAAGATCCCACAGATCACATATATAACCGCATGCTAACTACTCATGAATATGAATCACTCTAGGCCAAAAGGCCAAATCGCACTGCATAATCTCCACGTCGTCTTCGAAGGTGAGGTGGACCACTTCAATGTAAGTCAATCTTGTGCCTTCGAAGATTCTCCGGTTCCTCTCTTTCCAGGCATTCCACAATATAGATGAGAAAGGCGTTGCATGGTCTTCTTAACCAGTTGTCTGTGCTCCTGAGGCTATCGTCCCACCAGGCGTCAATCGAGGGGGGAGCGGTAGTCGTGGCGAATGCCAGAGGCTCACCCACTCAAGTGAGAACAAAGTCGCGAACAACAGATGTGAACGGATAAGTCTTGCATAGGTGATGAGCGGTTTTCAGGGCGCGGAGGCAGAGCTAGTAGATGGGGCCATGCGGCCATCCGCGCGTGGCCAGCCGGTCAGCTGTGAGGATTCTCTTATGTAGGACCAGGAAGGAGAAAAGCTTGCATTTTGGCTTGGTGTGCGCCTTCCGGATTTTGTCACTTGAGAATCTTTGGTGAGAGCCAAGGAATTGTGCCCGGTAGGTCGAGCCCATCGAATATACGCAATTGGGGTTCCAGTTCCAAGAGATGACGTCCTGAGTGTGGGGGGCGAGCGTGGTCGAGGTAACGGTAGAGGTCATGTCCATGAATTCCCGTAGCTGGTCTAGATTGTTTATCCTGGCCACGACCCGTACCCGGGCCTCATTTCGGATCTCTTCATGCACATATATGTTCTTCCTAGTTGAGATGGAGAACAAACCACGATACCGTTGACATAGTGCCCCCTTTCCCGACCAGTTCTTGTGCCAGAAAGATGCATTCCGCCCGTCCCCAGTGGTGATTATCGTGGAAGCTCTAAATAGGGCGAAGTCGGAAGCATCGCAGGGCAGTGGTGATCCGGCCCATGGTCAATCGGGGTCTTTCCATTGAAGCCAAATTCAGCATAGTCTAGGTGCTCTTTCAAAACGTTCCAGGTCCGCGATACCGAGCCCACCAAGCACTTTGGGGGCGGCAGACCATCTTCAAGTTTACTAGCGAGTGTCCGCCATTGGGAATGGCGTTGTCATCTCCAGCCCAAATGAAATTGCGGGTGATCTTATCCACCTTGGCACCGACCCACTTTGGTAGAGGGATGACCATCATGTGAAAGGTGGCGATGAGGACTTGGCCAAAGCCACTCTGCCCACTCTAGCGATGTTCTTTCCCTTCCATCCAGGTAGCCTGCCATGGCCCTTGTCGGTTAGTGGTTGAAGTCGGTGGAAGTGGAGGAAGAGACCCAAGTTTTTTCCTGGGAAGGAAGCATTTTTTTGCCGGGAACAATGTGAGGAGGTGAGGCAAGTCAATGTCGTCGCATTGGACTGGGAAGATCTCTGTCTTAAGGATGTTAGATATCAGTCCAGAATATTCAACAAATAGTCAAGGATGAAATTTATCACAAAGTTCGTCCTTGTTGGGGTTAGCGAAGATGCCAACATCGTCGGTCTAAAGTGACATTCAACAGCGCGTCGCTCACGCACGGACCGGCAGGAGTACGCCCGTGTCAGCCACAACATGGATCATGTGGTGTAGGGGGTTGATGACGATGATGAATAGCATAGACGAGAGAGGGCCCCCTTGCCGAAAGCCACACCTATGAGAAGAAAGCAAGGCCCGGGCAACCGTTGAGTAGGGCGCCTGAAGTCGATGAGCCGGAAAACATGCAGATCCAGTTCCTCCAGCGCTGGCCAAGCGTCCCCAGCAAGTGGCCAATGTTCTCCATAGCTGCTTGTCCAGTAACTTCAGTACTACTCCTTTTTTCCGTTTCTGAAAAGAAAAAAAAATGGGAGAAAGCCACGAGCCGTGCTCATGGGGTCCAAGTCATCGGTGTCCAAGCGAACCTAACTTGCGCAATGCAAACACACCGGAGCCAGCCAACGGTGATGTCACTAGCCTCTTCCAAATCGCGTTCGGTTTCGTATTAGTCAAACCGCACTAGCACGACGCCGAGCGTTATCCCGATCGCCTCGGCTGGGGCTCTATATATGCCCACCTCCCTGCCAGATTGTAAAGGTCGTGAAACACAGCAAGCAAGAGCAAGAATATATATCCATATACAACAGCAAGCTGCAAGCACACCTTCCTTACGTTTCTCCTTGAGATAGACCCATTGTCTTCCGGAAACAAGAAACTTGCAACCAGCCATGGGCAGATCTGCTGGAGCTCCTCAGGCCATCCCGGTGTACGAGGAAGAGGAAGATCTGTTCGAGACCTCCTCCTCCTTCTCCTGCGAGTACGACGACGAGGACCAGTTCGTGCCGGCCTCCCCGCCGGTGCGGAGACTGAACTCCGACGGCGTCTACGATCTGTCGTCCATGAAGGCGGAGCTCTCCGTCAAGTAAGTCTCTGATCAACTCAGTGCCTTCCTTCATAAGTTCATCAACATATGTATGTATGTATGTTCAGCCAAAAAAAATGGAAGTTTTTCCTGACCGTGCCGTTCTTCTTCTTGTTTTTGCAGGAAAGGGGGGTTGTCCAAGTACTACGACGGCAAGTCCCAGTCGTTCGCGTGCATGTCCGAGGTGAGGTGCCTGGAGGACCTGCCCAAGAAGATCAAGCCATGCCGGGTCACCGTCGATCTCGACGGCGACCAGAGAGCTTGCCCCGCGCCTGGTTCTAACAACAGCAAAGGAATCGCCAAGCAGAACTCTGCGAGCTCGTGCGCGAACCTGATGATGGCGCGGAACGGCAGCTCCAACATGCTCTATAGGCCTCCGGCCATCCCCGTCAACAAGAGCGCCTGCCATCAGTAGGGAGGAAAGTGTCTGTCCATGGCCGGCCTCAGCGTCTCTTCTTTGTTCCTTGAGGATGAGGATTTTTCTTGGCAGGCGTATTAGCCTGTCAAATGTAATGAGGCTTTTGCATCTCTGATGTTGTTCGGGAAGACATTGATTGATTCAGTGTGTAAATAGAGAGACCAGTTGTATACCAAACATTTCTTCTGATTAACAAAGATTATCTGAGATCTGAATTCTGACTTCTGAGCCATTGTACATGATCTAAGATCATCCTGGTTATTTCTCAACATAACAAGGGGTACAAAGTAGCATCGCTAACACAGAGAGCATCCCTTGGTTACCAGAGATTGAAGAATGTTTTACAGATATTCCCAGTGGAAAAAAGAATGGCGTGTCTTCACCGATTGCCAACCAAAACATAGCTCTGCCTGATGCTTTGAGTGTTAAAACTCTTGGCGGATGCTGTGACCACAACCCTGAATAATCTTGTTGATTGATGTTCGAACAAAACTTGTTATTTGGCAACAACACTAGGAAGACAATCATGTCCTGGTGAGGCCTTAGTGTCAGCGGCTGTTAGAAAGCGTAGTCATAGATGGCCTGTGCAACTCCATCTTCGTCGTTGGTGGCGCCGATCACGTTCGCCACTGCTTTGGTCTTCTCAGCGCCGTTTGCCAGAGCGACGCCCAGTGATGCTAGCTGTAGCATTTCTATGTCATTCTCTCCATCTCCAATTGCCATTACCTGGCACAAACAGGTTGCAAGTTAGAAACAATGCAAGTCCCAGTAGTATCGACGATCAAACAAAATTCAGAATGTTGAGGATTCAACGGAAGCTTAGGGGAACTATTATCTATTTGAAATGTGATTTTGATTTTTGGCCATGTTATTTAGAAAAACGGAAACAATTAGATTTGTAACTGAAGGAAACAAGAGAAGAAAATGCGGCAACATTCGACTTGCACCATGGAAGATGTATAGGGGAGCTAGACAACTCATACCTCGTCCGGACTAATGCAGAGATGGTCCAGCAAAATCTTCACCCCGGTGCCCTTCGAAGTTGCAGGTGGTACAAGCTCAAGCATATCAGGCTGTGCCTGAAGAACACCAGCCCTTTCTTCAATTGCCTTTGTCCAGTATGGCCTCAACGTGGAAGAAACTCCATCAGAAGTTCCAATGAACACTAGTTTCTGGACATGAAAATTATAGCATGGTCAAGCTATAACAGATCTTAACATTCTCAAACTGCTAAATCTTTTCCTCTTCAAAAGATCCAGATATTTTTCTAAACTGATGACTATGTCCATATACAAATGCCAGATGCAATGAAAAGCGAAAAACAGCATCTTATTTGTTCCACCCATAAAAAGTTGTGAGTGTGCTCGTATTATACAAATATTTATCAGAATGTGATTAAGAAAATGTCATTTATCCTTATACTGCAAGGTTTGAAATGAAAGGGACTAATAGAATGATTCATACAGAACTGATCTCAGACTTGTAATCAACACCAAAGATAGTTTTTAAGATAAGCACAGCACCTGTATCTCAGCTGTTCCTAAAAGCTGATCAATAGATGACACTATTTCAGCCTGCAAGAAGAGTCTCATGTAAGTCAATAAGAATAGAAACCTTTGGGATTCACAAAAGAATGGAATAGTAAACCCCGTCATACCTTAGGTTCATGGTATACATCATGGAGAGAATCAACCAATGGATCCTCAAACATAGAAAAACACCGATCCTGGCTAAATGCTACTAATGGTACCTTGTGCTCCATAGAATATAAGAATGCCTGCAGCATGCCAATAAAGTGTCACTAATGTTGCAGCTGTAGAAGCATTTGCTGGGGAGATGATTATCAGATGGGAATGGATGATCTCCAATCGTAGCAAAACTTAAGTTGTTGCTTACCTCTCGGCATACTTCTTGGTTCAATGTATTTCTATAAATTTCTCTCCCTTCCAAACCATAAACCAACAGCCCCTACAATTGAAGATTTAACTTCATGAAAATGGTGACAACGCTCATGGGAATAATCAATTTTGCTCTTATTTACAGATGAGAACAATGGTTTATATTTTTGAAATAATACTACAATAGAACAGTCATAACTCGTTTTAATATACAGCATGTGAGGTAGCATCAAGTTTAGACTAGCATATTACAGAGTTGAGTAGAAGCACAGAACCTCATGGTCTCTTCAAATGATGCCATCAGCTTTTTACGGTCATATTTGTGAAAGCTTCTACGTAATAAACATGTTTTGAACAGGCTAGTAACAGGGATATCAACGGCACACTTCCTATTCCAGGAACACATACATAGCCAGTTTCTGAACGCATGGGGGTACGAATGGTTGGCCTATTCCGAACCAAATTCGACACCATAACTCGATACATGAACCAAAAAGGTAGTTTATAACAAAGGGTACTTTCGTCTTTGCTGGCTGGTTATGGCACTCTAATAAAGATTAGATGAGTATTTTGACTTGACTAACAGACACTTAAGACAAAAGCTTTCATCCATACACATCATCCAAAATAATGACCTGTCTCTGTTGACCACTGCACTAGGTCTAGCCAGAAGCTGGCAGCCTTGACAGGTTCGCAGATCTCGAAATTTCACAGGCCTCAAATGTGGGTTTTGAGTAACTCTCATGACTTCAAATCGACTATAGTACCCTTTGAAGGCATAAGTTTAATTTGCCACTACTGATCTAGACCTATTATAATAATCTAACAGCAGAATGTGTTTTTACAAAGCAAGAAACTTCAAGTACGCTTTATTCCAAACAGACTTGGTTAGGATGTCAATTTGGTCATGTGGCAAGCAGAATGCATTCTGCAGAACAGACATAAGAACATACAAATATGCACCTCCATTGGCATGTAACCTAGCAGAATGCTAGCATGTGAACATGATCAGGATGAGTAAAGATGATGCATTTTCACCACTGCGCCAAGACAATTTCCTTCTTACAAGAGTATTTTCCATGAGAACACACGTTCCACCTACCTGAAGAAATATACCAGGCGAAGATTCTGAAACAATACCATTTCTTCCAGATAAATCGACCATATCAAGAGCATCAATGGCAGCTGGGCGCGTCTGTTTCCAAAGTGAGCATGGATAGAAAACAATTATCAGCATTCTGAGTTTCTGATAAATATCACAATGCCAAACAGAAATAATCAGTAACATAAGAGTGAACTTCCGAGCTCCGTTTAACTGTTTGTCGTGAGAAATTCTATTCAAGACGATAGAAACAATGTAAATGAGAAGATTCATCCAAAGACCAACGATCTGTACAAATGGGCAGCTTTTCGTAAGTTTCTTAGTTAAATTTAGATGTTTTTGTCTTGGTCCAGAAAAAAGATGTGGTACCGGTGGCAACAGCAGGTCCTGAAAGCATTAAAAACAGATTATGCAATGTTCATGGTGATTTTTTTACTTGACAGTCTAATAAATGAGGAAGCTAGTGTGTGATGGGGAAGAGGCCCTTGCGTCCCCAGCAAGTAGCCAATGTTCTTCCATAGCTGCTTGTCCAGCAACTGACTAATTCAATTACCTGCCTGATACAGTACAGTGACATGTCTGCTCCTGCAAGACTTGTAGACTCCATTCTCTGATGAGTTTCTTTCAAGCAAGTGTATAGTGTTATGATCTCGAGAATCTGTTCTACAGTGACCCACTTCTGGGGCAACCCCATCTTGTAAAAATTATTTTTTCTGTGAGATAATCTCTCACAATGACCCACTTCTGGCCAATCCCATCTTATAAAAACCAATTTTTCTGTGAGATAATTTCTCACAATGTTTAAGGGTTCAACGCAATGCCATTAATCAGCTCCCAATTATCAAACACTCAAACGAGATTTGAAACAAGAGGGAACATTTGACTGCAAGATTTAGTGGGATACTAAACTTCATCACTGGTACATTTCTGATTTCTGGTTCAGAAAAATATAACCGATGCCCCAACTGGGCCTCGGCTAAGGGAGGACCTCAGTATCTCCAATCACTAGAAAGATCAATCAATTTAGCATCTTGATAATCTAACATGTACCGAGACAATCTATTGGCTTAAATGGTATATAATGCATCTCTTCTAGGAACAATGAGTCATTGGTGAAACAGCAAGGGAAAACTTATAATACCTTTCCTGTGGCAATAATTACGTTTACTCCTCTTGACCTAGCTTCCTTTATAGCTTCTGCATTCCTTGCTGTTACTTGACTTTTACTGTTGAGCAATGTACCTAGTCACACAAAAGAACACAATCAAAAACCATGTAAATATATTTAGATTCTAGAGTGAGAATATCAAATATGAGAAACAAGCAACGGGCAAGGGATGTACCATCCATATCACAGAAGATATATTTGAATTTTGGTCTATAAAATCTTAGGCTGCCAGCTCTCTTTAGACTGTTAGTTACTTGTCCTGAAAACATTCTTAGACAGCAATAACTAGATTACATCATCATATGAGTGATATGCATTTCAAGACACAGACGACAATGAGAGTAATAACAGAGATGGCAAAAGAACATACCATCCAATGTTTCTGTGTCAGGCTTGCTCAAATCAGGAGCGTTCTTAGCAAGACCTTTCCCTTTCCACCTTAGACTTTTTAAAATGAGCAGCTCCTCCTTCTCCATTTCCATTGCAGCCTCATCACTAATCTGACGGTCAAAACCCAGAAGACGTAACAGGCCACGAACCTAGTACAGCATAGAAGAGAATATTCATTTTATGCATAATAAATAATATTATGTGCAACAATTAACATAAAACACTCCAAATTTCAAACAAGGGGGCGGGGGGGGGGGGGGGGGGGGGGAATTTGTCGTATAGCAATCGTAAGGGAACATACCACTAGTGCCCGCAGTTCATCAAGAAGGGTATGACCTCTCGCCTCAGCTTGCCTTGCAGCTGTTTCCACTGATATTACTATATCACCCAACATAAGCTGCGATAAGAAAACACAGTGAGAGAGAGAGGGGGTGGGGGGGGGGGCAAGGCTAAAGGTAAAACCAGAAAAAAAATAAGATGCTCATTTATTCTTACAGTAGGAACATCCAGATCGGGAATGAACTGTGACACTGAGAGCATATCAGTAGCGCAGTCCTCGCCTCTCCATTCTTTGTTAAGATTCTGGATGAAGTTATCGTTGCATAGCAACACAGAAACCTCAACCTTTTCATACTTCCCGACGTCACTTATTGAAGTGTCTCTTGTTTTGTAGTTATACTCCAGAAGTCCATCTAGTGCAATTTTTATCGCCATAGGAACATTTAATTTCATGATTTCTATAATGTTCTGCACACACATTAAGGAAAACAAAGATCAACACCCACTCATCCAACCAACTGAAAACGTGAACAACTGAACAAAATGAATCACCGTGATGGAAATAAACTCCTGAGAGAGAAAATCATCCCAGAACTCCAGTTGTACATAAGTGCAGTAGTGTAACTAGATTACCAGTAGCAGAGCTCCCTGAACCACTAGGTGCCTACTTCCTATTGATAAATGGCAATCACAGCCAGTTTGAAACGACACTACATGACTTATATCGCAATACCAACAGTCCGGAATTTATAGGGGTGCAAATGAGTACCCTTTAGGGTATTCTTTTACCCTCTTTAGTTCAACTAAAGGAACTAAATTTTGAAAAACTCACGTCACTTCTGAAAATTTAGTTCATTTGGTTGAACTGAGGAGGGTTACAGCCTTACAGGGTACACTAAGGGTCACAAATTTTCATCCATAAGATTTTATACATCGTCTAGAACTATCAGAATAACGCTTGATGACGCATCATCCGAGTAGTGCTGCACAAAATACAACTTTTGCCATCATTTTCATCTGAATTTCCTATGACACTTATTAAAGCGGTAGTAGCTAGCCGCAATACAGAGATTTGACTAAATGGAATGTCTTGATGTGTACCAGCACTTCGATGTCGTCGGGCAAATCATCCTCGACGCTGATGCGGGCGCAGAGCTCTATCTCGCTCTCCTTGGGCGGGGGCGGGGGCGGGGGCGCAGGGTCCTGCGGCGGTTCTCGCTTCGCCGCCGCCTGTCCGCGCCGCGCCCTTCGGAAGCCGCGGATGCCGGCGAGGAATCCCGCGAAAGGCTGCGCAAAACGGGATGGCTCGGGGGCGGGCGTGAACCCCCGCCAGGAGAGCAGGGAGGCTGTGGACGCCGCCGCGGGGAGGTGCGGGAGGAGCGGCGTGGAGCTGAGCAGCGCCGCGCCGCGGAGGGGCGGTGGGAGATGGAGGTGCGAGCGCGAGGCGAACGGAAGGGCTCGCGATACGATGCGCGCCATGGTCGCGCTCGCGCGGCGGCCGGCGGCGGAGAGATGGAAGACGAGCCGAAAGGGAGGGGTTTTGTGGTTTCCTTCTTTGGTTTTAGCTTGGCTCTGCTTTGGCTCGTCCGCTTTGTAGCATTTTCGTACAGTAGTACGAGTACTAGTTTGTGCCTCTTTTTTTTTAAGATGAACCACGCTTATTTAAGTTTAGCATAGACTTGCAAATCCGGCCACTCAAACGTCCGCGGACGCGCCCGAACGGGTCCTCATATTTTGTTTCGTGCATCCGCATATCTTAAATCCGGTCCCTCAAACGTCCGCGGACGCGTCTGGACATGCCCGCGGACGCGTCCTCATATTTCTTTCCGTTCCATAAGTGGTAAAATTCACTGTTTTGACCCTTTTCGCAAACTTCAGCCAGATTTGACCCCGGCTGAATTTTTTTTGCGGATCTGACCCTTTTTCTACCGCCACTCGTCGTAGCGATAGGGTTGTACAGCCACCCGTCGTGGTGGTAGGGTTGTACAGCCTACCGCCAAAGTGCGTGGCGGTAAGCTCCCGTTAGGCCAGACGGAACCGTCTGCCCAGCTGACGTGGATGAGCACCCTACCGCCACTGACCCTGGCGGTAGGGTGTAATAGCCTACCGCCAGAGGCTGTGGCGGTAGGGTCCCAGATCTTATCCTCCCGTAGCCTTTTGGGCAGGCCCCACCCACCCATCTTCAACCTCTCCTCCTCGCACGAACAGAGGCCGACGGCACCTCTCTCCTTCTCCTGATCCCCTCCTTCGATCTCCCTCTCTGTTCCACCGTTTTTGCGGTTCTTTAGGGCAAAATGAAGAGGCCGGTAAGTTCCTTCAATCCCTCCAAATACTTTTTGCAAAAAGTATGTAGTATTTTAGTTATCTTTGCCACTAGGTGCAACCCTAGGTCTTGTATTTTTTTTAAATTTGATTTTGTTTGATGTTTTTAGTATGCTATGATGTAGTATCATCGTTGTCTTGATGATAGGATTGAAGTTTTTAGTATGCTATGGATTGGTAGGATATTGTTTTTACATCATTTGTGATTATGATAGATGTTGTCAAGCAATTCATAAATATAAATATGAATGCCACCATGTCAAACAATTCTAATAATTGTATATTATGTTAGGATGGCCGAGCCCAATGGGCGTGTGTATACGGGACTTGACATGGCTTTTGACAAGAAGCACCGTGCCCGTTCTCTCGAGAATGGAGAGGTAATGATTGAGGCCATAATAATTTTCATGTAATTGTATCTTAGATAAATTACCATGCTAACATAATTGTTAAATTTTCACAGACACTTACGGTCATTCGAATGAAGAGTCACATGAAGGGTACCTAGATGGCATATGACGACCGCTATGAGCCATTCTTTGAGCATGCCGGCCTCCTATCGTTTGTCCTTCAGTTCAAACGCGTGCCGCCGATCATGAACCATGCAGCTCTCAAGGCTTTGGTTGATCGTTGGCGGCCGGAGACACACAGCTTTCATCTCCCTTGTGACGAGATGACTGTGACGCTCGAGGACTTCGCCATGATCACAGGGCTTCCCATAGAGGGCCAGGCTCTTACCGGACGTGTGGACAACAAGAACTGGCATGCGAGCGTTACCGCTCTCATCGGTGACTGCTCTACCTCTCTTTCTGCAGAGGGAAAGAAAGACAATAGGACGAACGGCGTCCCATTCTCCTAGCTCAAGGCCAATAGGTCTGGATGCCCGGCTGATGCCGACCCGGAGATAGTGGAGCAGTACGCGTGAGCATACATGTGGCGTCTCCTAACACATGTTGTTTCCGGAGATACATCCGGCGACGTTGCTCCTTGGATGTATATTGATTTCTTGGCCGACTGGGACCAGCATTACAGTTGGGGGTCAGCTGGTCTCGCCTATTTGTACCGTCAAGTAAGTGCAACTCTCATCAATCATGGTAGTACATCATAATATTGGCAAAGCTAACCAGGAATGAAATGTTTGTTTGTAGCTCCATGATGCCTGTAGGAAAACCAGCGCGAGACCATGCATGGGCGGATGTATTTGGGCCCTATCTATTTGGATGTGGGAGCATATCCCGGTTGGACGTCCTGAAAGGGACACCGAAAACCCGGTACCGTGGATAGGCCTTGATGATGAAGACCCGATACGGTGGGAAGACCAAGTTGCTTCTCGACTCCTCACTGTGGCATTCTCCTGGGACAAAGTTAGAATGTTTGGGAGCAAGCAAAAGTCCCTGTAGAGGAGCTTCATCAACGAGATGGACAACCTCACATATCGTCAGGTATATATACCCATCATCTTATGTTAGCTAATCATATAAAACATTGCATCGACTAACTAGCTCTTTTATAGGTTAACTAGAGGCCTTACAAGACAATTAGGGGTTTTCCATTGAACGAGATGTGTACGAGGGACCACCATCTTTGGCGGATTAGGTGCCCCCTCATATGCATTTTTGCT
Organism: Hordeum marinum; assembly: GCA_022496015.1. Classification (NCBI taxonomy): domain Eukaryota; kingdom Viridiplantae; phylum Streptophyta; class Magnoliopsida; order Poales; family Poaceae; genus Hordeum; species Hordeum marinum. Next base: position 367,834,586 of record CM039674.1, on the reverse strand, counting down.
GTCGAGTGGCATCTACCGCATCGAGTGGCATTGCAATTTTGTACGAGGCAACTCACCCCACCGACGAACGCAAGCACGGGTGGATTCGAGCTCCACGAGTGAATAACATAACTGAAGCTCTTTTAACCAACGCTATGCATTTGTTTCTTATTCTTTGTTGGTTCTTGTTGTATGTAGGTTAAGCTGGCAAAATAATCAAAGTGTTATTGATTGGGGACAACACCATGCAACATATGTCAAGATGTGGATGGAGAGGGAAACTTACATGGAGACCGATATGACACCGTCTAATATGAGGGAATTCAAGGAAACACATCTGACCTGGTATGATAACAAAACACGTTATCGGTTGCGTTTGAGACCGAGGTGGACCGACGTAGATCTTGTTGAAGCCCTTGAAGACAGTGACGCGGAAGATGATTACGACGTCATGGTGAAAAGTACACAAGGTGCACATAGAGAGTACGCCCCCATGACTGACCGAGTGGTAAGTCTTTTCACCTTCTTTGACTTAAATTTATCTCGAGAATGTTTTTGAAATCATACACACATTTAACCTCATTCTATTTTCAGACTCGTGAGCTCAACAGAAGTATCATCGAAGGCTCCAACGCACTCCAGCAGCCCGAGCCGGCATTGAGGGACACTATGAAAGTAAGCAGTCTAACTACTTATTTCACAAATGTTTATCTTTCGATAAAATGAGTTGAAATGTTGTCATTGCAACGTTTCATAACACGATGCCGGAGGATAGTCACCATGCTTGGGTGTGCAGCCCCTACCAGCATCGATGTGCATGTTCCTGGCACATCCATGCAGGCAAGTGGAGTTGCCGCTTCTTCTAGCCATCATGTCGGTGTATCTTCTACACATGTCAACGAATCTGACGAAGAAGAGGAGGACTCATAGGAGGAGGACGCGGAGGAGATGGACATCTCACAGATGCCGGATGCACCACCGGTTTCCCAAAGGAGGAGGGTTTCATGCCCTCATTCAGATATACTTTCATCGGAGCCGTTTCAAAGAGAGGTGCCTCGTCGCCGCAAGAAAACTGTTAGCAAGGGGGCCTCAAAGAGAGGAAGAATGTGATGCGGAAGGTTGATGGTTGTTTAGTTCGTCACTATGTTCGGGACGTTGAACTTTTAGTTTTTCGTCATGTCGAATTTGAAACTACTTGTTTATCTTGTTGTTGAACTTCTATTGTTTTGTCAAACTCTAATGTGCTCGTTATTGAACTTCTATCAAACTCTAAAGTGTTATGGTCATGTTGAATTATATATTTCTCTCAGTTAAGATGCATTTTCCTTGCTGCCATGTTCCTTGAACTTTTAGTTATCCTGTTGTATTGTATGAAATTGTTGTTGTGCATCTTGCTGCCATGTGCTTGGCACAGCAAAGAAGCCTACCGCCAGGAAGGCTGGCGGTAGGGTAGTACTGCCTACCGCCAGGAAGGATGGCGGTAGGGCACTATAGCCTACCGCCAGCCACTCTGGCGGTAGGGTCCTTAACCGTTTGAGTGGCTGGATAGGCCTACTCCACCCACTCCCAGCCACTCATTTGCTGCCTGCTTCTTCCTCCCCGAGCTCTTCCCCTCTCTTGCACATCCATCCTCCCCTCAAGGCCCCCCAAATCCATCCTCGTTCTTTGAGATTTGTCCAGTGGATCCGGGCTATTTTCCTCGGGCAAGGTATCCCCCCCTTCCCCACTATTTTTTTTCTGCATTCCATCGTCTCATATGACTTTCTTGTTGGATTTAGTGTAAACCCTTGTTTTCGTAATTTTTGTGTTTGTGTTTTACAGATTTTTTTCCTTTTCATGTTTTAGATGTTAATAATACTGTGCCAAGTCTATGGATCTGATAACTCAGACACTTTTGCTTTTAGTGCCTTTAGTATTAGGGTTAGTAGTCATGACACAGGTTAGTGTCTTAACAAACCCTAGTAATTTGTCATATGGATTTGCTGTTATGGCTGTTGTGACCTTATTAGCCAATCATCAAAATGTATGATGGCACCGTTGATGTACGCTACGGCTACCGCTGAGGAGGCGATGATGCTTGAACGCGAATTTATCGAGGAAAAGATGAACGCGTGGGTCAAAGCTGTTGATGTGTTGAACAAGGCTTCAAAAGCCTTTCCACACCTTTATTTTTGTACGGAGGCTTCGGCTTCTAAAAATTTTATCAAGAAAAAACATAAGGGGATAACCAGGCTCAAAAAGGCGAAAAAGGATTGTAGGCGCGATCTAGCGATGCAAATTGCTTACTGCACAACAAGGGCAGACCATACTTAGTTTAACATGTGTAATCATGGCAGCAACATCAATTGGTTAGTTACGCAACCATTTCCACCCATACCAGAGCAGGCTTCACGTTGGGCTTGGGTGAAAGAAAGAACGAATGTTATTTGCTGCAACCCGGGACCGTACGACAGCCCATAGGGGTATTGATTAGCATGATGCTATGTAACCTATTGTCATTTGAACTACAATGACATGTACCCATTTGCTTCCGTGTTGTCATTTGAACAATTATGACTTGTATTGTACCTTCATCATTTAAACCCATGAAGGACTCCGTGTTGTATTTCATTAAGTAGAGATTTTGAACTATTACGTCTTGTATCCTTGTGTGATTTGCATTTCTACTAACTTCAACCTATCTCTAGATGGACCAGTTTGAGCGAGAGAGTTGGAGGCCGGAGAACAGGGAGGGATGCGTACTTCCCGACAGAGAAGTGGATGCGCGGCGAGCCGGAGCTGAGGCCTGAGTTCGGTCGATGTGTGCTCCAGCGCACGACAGGGATGTATCGGGCTAAGGAAAAGTTGCGCGATCGTGCCCTGATGGGAACAGTGGAAGGGCACCGGCCTACCGTGCCCCCTGCACAGGTAGTTGCTACTTTAGAGTCGCAATGCGGGATCTCCCGCAACGATGTCATGGTTGAAGTATGTTCGCCTCCTGCAGATTTTCTAGTATGGTTCCGGTCGGGCGAGAACTGCACTCGAGTGCTCATCTACCACTCCCGTAAGCTAACAGCCGGCGGAGAGACGATCTAGTTCACTCGTTGGCATCGTGGGATGGGTGGCGTGGCCTCGTCTCTAAAATTCTTGACTAGGTTGAGCTTTGATGGGTTGCCGCAAGAAGCATGGGAGGCCGAGTTTGTTGGTACGCTCATTAGCAGTCTCCGCAACGATCTCGTTAAGATGGTCAAGCCCACTAATTGTTGCTTCCTCGTTGTTGAGGCGTGGATGAGAGATCCCAACAAAGTGCCCAAGTTATATGAAGTGGAGCTGCCAGAACCTGAACTAGGACAGGATTATCCAACCTTTGACTCTGATGGGCCAATTTCAGCACCTAGTACTCAGTTGAAACTTGAGAAGCGAACAGTTCTGCATGTTGTGAAGATCCATATTATGAAGGTGATAGATCGGACCCCTATATTGACAGAGGTGCCGGATGCTTACAATTACGACGATGAATCCAATACTACTCGTTGTTACACTTTCACTTGCTATCCGGGCACAACTGATGGAGCAGATAGGCCATACATGGGAGGTGCACATGGATTAGCAAATCAAGGGGCGGATGCTCGTGCAGGTGGTCTGTTTAGGATGTAGACGCATCAGGAGTGTTCATTACCATGATCATATCAATTTTGTACCCTTTTCATTTGAACTCTAGAGGAACTTCGCGTTGTACGTCACATTATGTAACTCCGTGTTGTAATGTCAGACTATGTAACTTGGTTTTCATTAAGACTTCGTGTTGATTCTATCGATTTGTAGCATGGTGCACAAGAGTGGGAGAGAATGAAATAAAAATACCCTACCGCCAGGGACCTTGGTGGTAGGGTACTTCAGCCTACCGCCATTGATGCTGGCGGTAGGCCTGTCCCCGGACATCCGGTGGTGTGCCAGACATTTGGCCCATATTTGGTGCAAAATTGGGCATTCTGGACAGCAGGAGGGCTGGATTTCCGAGGCATTTCCCAGATATCCGGACACCCTACCGCCAGGGACCTTGGCAGTAGGCTGGTATACCCTACCGCCAACGCTGCTGGCGGTAGGCCTGTCCCGGACATCCGGTGGTGTGTCGGACATCCGGCCCTTATTTGGTGCAAAATTGGGCATTCTGGACAGTAGGAGGGCCGGATTTCCGGGGCTTTTCCCAGATATCCGGACCCCCTACCGCCAGGGACCTTGGTGGTAGGGTGATATACCCTACCACCAAGGCTGCTGACGGTAGGGGCCCTTCTTCTTCATCCCAGATACCCTTCTGTTTGTTGCCCTTCTTCTTCAACTATTTTTTTCAAACAACCAATCAACCTAGCATTGCAAGAAGACCATAGGAGTTCAACAAGACAATAAGATTTCAACATTAGAGTTCAAAGTACAACAAGTCCATAAAACAGGAAACATCGCAAGTTCAACGTTACAGGTCAAGCCCACTAATACATCTGCCTCAACTAAGCTTCAGGAGATCTCGCAAGATCTCTAAGGAAACATGGGCCCCTTTCCCTTGTTGTAACGTGCCTTATCCTCCTCGTAAGCTTTGCGAGCCCTTGCAAGCTTTCTTGCCCTCTCCTCATCACGAGCCTCCTTCTCTTTGCGTGCCCTCTCCACCTCGCACTTCTTTCGCTCCTTCTTCTCCTTAGCAAGACGCTCCTCGTACTCGGCACGCTGCAAAGATTCTTCGAACAGTCGCCGCCTCCGGTCCCAGTCTGCATTTTGGTCCTTCTGGACACCTTCCGACACTTCATCATCTATCCACGTGAAATACTTGCAAAGAGGGGGGGTGACTGCATAGAAGACATGTTTGTTTGTTAGTAATAAAATTGCAACGCTCATCATGAAAACACATTCACCGGAACATATTAAACATACCGGAGGAACATCATAGGTGTTAGTCGGATGTCTACAATCATGTGCATAGTTGGGACACACAAAAAACCTCCTCCCTTTCGTCCATGACTTCTTTCGGTCAGTAGATACCTTGACCTTGCAAACGTCTCCACACCAGCAAGGTGGTGTTATCAAATCTTTGTCCTTTGTCTTGTCCAAGGTTGCCTCCTTCCACTTGTTCGGCATGTCCTCTCGATCAGCACTCCAGCCTCGGGATGGAACCGGATGAAGCCATGCCTGCATACATTTCAATATTGTTAGTGACATATATGGATTTTACAACTAATATGCCAACAAGTGCAAAAAATTTAGAACATGACATAACAAATTTACCATCTATACTCTATCAACCATTCGTGTTTATAAGCACATCAATTGGCCGCCCTCTATCAACCCTTCATCTCTTAGTAACACCGGAAGCGCGACCACTACCCCCCCCCCCCAGTCTAACACCATGAGGTACTCCGCGACCACCGCTAGTGGCTCCTCTTGCACTACTACTTGTAACAGTAGTCCATCCTCCGCGACCACCCCTGGTGACTCCTCTTGCACTACTACCTGTAATAGTAGTCTGTCCTCCGCGAGCACTAGTACTCCCTGTAAGGCCACCATCCTGACTCGTGCTAGTGTTGCATGTCCTGTTATTGTGTCCTGGGTTGTCACGTTGACCACAATTGTTGGTGTCGCGAGGCTCCATGAAATGACCGCTGCCAAATTGCTTCACGCCAGTATATCCAACTATATCATCCATGTCGCTCCTAAACCTCTTCTTTCTTCTTTTCCCTTTTGTAGATACCGTGAGTGCAGGATCAGGCATGATATGGGGCCATCGTACTCCGACCACTGTGACTAGCCAAGGAAAGGATGGAACCGAGGTGCCCATGTCAACCTCATGGCTTTCAACGTGAACTGATGCAGCCGTATGGTAATTCCGTCTGAAACCGGTAAGTTCCTTGCCCTCTCAGCCGTCATCATGTGCGAGCATGGCCAATGGTACCTGTGAGGCCTCTCACATTGACACTGCCGGTCCTTGAGGTGCACCTCATAAGCAACGCCGCCGTAGGTGACACCATCTCGTGTTGTGCCACCAGGCTCGTCAACTTGGTAGATCCCATCTTTGTCGTTGAATCTGATGATTTGTTGATGCGAAGACTTGCCTCCTTGAAATTTTAGCCAATCATGAACCTTATCTGGATAGTCCATTTTCTCCCCTATCCAATTTGCCGTTGATATGGAATGCTTAAGGAAATACTCATTCAACTTCAAGAAGGTGTATTTCAATATTCCAGTCATGGGCAAAGAACGAACACCCTTGAACACATTGTTGAAGCATTCCACCATGTTGCTTGTCATTCGCGGTATCTCCAACCTCCGTCATCAAAAGCGTGTGCCCGCTTTTGTTTTTTCCTCATAATGCCTAGTCAGGAATGCTCTTCCCTTTTGGTTCTTTTTCAATGCCTTCGAAAGATTATCATAGCGGCTTGTGAATGCATCAAAGGAGAATGTCGTGCACACATGAGTAAGGTCTTTGCAAAACTCTTTTCTCTTGCATGCCCGATAAAAGTTTGCCACGAAATGCCTCATGCACCATCGGTGGTGAAGATTCGGGAGGCCGGGAATGGACACGGCTATCGCCTGGAGAATCCCATTATGCCGGTCCGATATGATGCATACCTCCCTATTGCCAATCACCTTGGTTATCACATGCCTCATGAACCAGTCCCAGTTGTCGTCATGCTCGGAAGGAACTAAAGCAAATGCAACCGGCAACACGTTATCATTGGACGAGTGAACCATTGCCACCATTAGAGTGCCCTTGTACTTCCCTGTCAAGATGTGCCATCGATAGACAACACCAGACGACAATGCTTGAATGCCTTGATGCATTGCCCAAAACTCCAGAACGCACGGTGAAACACTCCGTCATTTTCCTCCACCGCATGACACATGCCAGGGTTCCTATGTGCGATTGCTCCCAACATCCTTGGGAGAATATCGTATGTGGCCTCATAATCACCATGCAACATCCTAATTGCATTTGCCTTCGCCTTCCATACCTTCCCATAGTTGACCGGGTATCCGAATCGTTCGTCAACCATACTCATGAGAAACTTCACCTTCACGATTGGATCATGGGCTACATGAGGCAACACTTTGTATCCTAAAAATTCAGTTGTTAGTTGGCGGTGTCCCTTGCTTCGATCAGCTTTCTCCGGCGGTAAGCACGCGTGAGTGGCCACACAGCTCTTCAGGACCCATTGCCCGGTTTCTTGAATTTTTCTTCCACGAACCTTCCAAGGGCAACCTTATTTGTCACATTTGATGATGTACCGCATATTTTGGTTGGAATGACAAACAACAAACGGCCTATGGTTCCTGATAGCATAGTCACTCAACCATATCTTGAACTCTTCCAAGCAACTGAACTTTATGTCTTTCTTCAAATGAGCATTCTTGTCCTCATCCTTGGGTTTAGGGTCACCGATCTTTGGGCACGGTGTTGGTTCAAGCAAACCCAGCCTCATGCCACCATCAACAACAGGCTTGTCAGCAAGAGTGAGATCATGAAACAATGGGGACCTCTTTCCTTCCCCGTAACCTGCTTGAAAATTGCATTCTCTTGTGCAGTGAATCCATCCTCGTCCAATTCCTCCGTCGGACCCTTGTCATCCAAGTCATATCCATACATACGGCGGTAGGGAAGGTCACGATCCATGTCTTGCTGATGCACAAACACATCTAGGTCTCCAATGGGAGTATAATGAATCTCTTCGGCTTCCTCATAAACATTAACATGGCCGGCTTCAGCATCAAGATGGCCTGCTTCAGCATCAACATGAACCTCTTCCTCATGAATTACCATGGCTCCATCATTAATATCTGCTTCATTTGCTGGTTGGCTAGAAGAATTGGGGACATACACCTCCACCCTTGCAACACTGTTTGTGGAAGAGACATGTCGGTTCAAGTCAATTTGCATCAAAGGAGGCTCAACCTTGGTGGCAAACAATTCAAGAGATTTGTCTTGCGATTCAAATACTTTGTCCTTGTAAACATTCCAATGCAATTCCGAGGTGATAGGCATACTCTTCAATCGATACTTCACCCCCACTCCAACATCATACCTTCCAATGAGTTTAACATCAACATTTGGATCAATCCAATCTAGCACCTTCCTAACTTTCACAACCACCTCCTCATAAGTTGGGCTTGAATAAAAACAATGGATTCTTCACCTTCGTCGGCATTGCCTTTCATAAATGTCCCCTTATCCAAATGGTGTACATTAACAAGCCTATCCATCTAAATGCATTGAAAAAATTGTAATGAGGATAGGACGACAACCTAATATGAGCACTAACACTAATATCACAATAACAATAATATGAACCCTAACTATATTGAAACAACAACAATAATATCACATTATCGTTAATTAACCCTAACTTCTATTTAGTGACAATACCTAACCCTAACCCCAACCCTAACCTTAACCCTAACCTTAACCCTATACCTAACAATAACTATAGATCGATGTTACAAACATGATAATTAGTCATACTAAAGCATAGAAACAACCCTATCATCCATCATATCCATGGTTCAAACACAAATGACATGAACTAGGGTTTGCATAAAAGTAAAGCATGCCACCAAACGAGATGATTCCAACCAACCAAAAAGAAGAGAGTGAGGGGGTACCTTGAGTGATGAATTTGGCTGGATCCACTTGAGAAAACTCAAGCAATGGAGATGGATTTGGTGGTGGCAATAATGTGTGAGAGAGAGAGGGGAGAGAAGCTCAGCTCGGGGAAGAAGAGGGATTTAGGGGTGAATGGGTGGCTGGTGGGCCCACCAGCCTCCACTCAAGCATTTCACTGCTCTCGGGACCCTACCGTCACGGACTCTGGCGGTAGGCTATTACACCCTACTGCCAGGATCAGTGGTGGTAGGGTGCTCATCCACGTCAGCTGGGCAGACGGTTCCGTCTGGCCTGATGGGAGGCTACCGCCACTCACGCTCGCGGTAGGCTGTATAACCCTACCGCCACGACGGGTGGCGGTAGTAAAAGGGTCAGATCCGCAAAAAAAATTCAACCGGGGTCAGATCCGGCTGAAGTTTGCGAAAAGGGTCAAAACAGTGATTTTTGCCTCCATAAGTAGCATTGGTATCAAACGTAAATAGCGTTTACATAATATTTTATCTGAAGTGCTAAACTCAAGCATTGCCTCCTCGGTTGTCATTGTGGATCCACATGTGCCCCACAAGATCATTGAGTAGCTGCATGTGCACCTGATGATTTCGAAGATTTCGATGCATCTGCAGAAAATTCTGAAGCTGGGCCGCATCTTGATCCTCCGGGATTTCAACTTGTTCTCCGGGAGCTTCGAAATCATGGGTTTGGGCTACACCTTCACCCTAATCCTCGACAATCATATTGTGTAGAATAACACAACAAGTCATGAGCTGCCACGAAGTTTTTGATTCCCACATCATTGTAGCGCTCCGCACAATTCCCCAACGATCCTGAAGCACACCAAATGCCCTCTCCACATCCTTCCTAGCCGCTTCCTGCATTGTTGCAAAGTGGATCTGTTTGTTGCCACGCGGCTCGGATGGTCTTCACAGACGCCGCCCATTGAGGATAGATACCATGGGCAATATAGTATCCCATGTTGTAGTCTCGGCCGTTGACGGTGTAGTTGCATGTCGGTGATTCCCCATTGCAAAGCCGGCTGAATACCGGAGATCATTGGAGCACGTTAATGTCGTTGTGAGAACCGGGCATTCCAAAGAAAGCATGCCAAATCCATAAGTCATGTGATGCCACTGCTTCTAGTATAATGGTGGCCTCTTTGGTGTGACCTTGATACATTCCCCGCGGACCTTTGGGGTGGTTTTTCCATTGCCAATGCATGCAATCAATTGATGCGAGCATTCCTGGAAACCCCCTTGCCTCTCCAATAGCCAACAACTTCTCTGTGTCCTGCGCATTTGGTTCTCTGAGATATTTCGGTCCAAATACCTCAACCGCGGCGCTGGCAAATTTGATGGTAGTCTTTAGGCACGTGCTCTCCCCCATCCTGACCATCTCACCAATGACGTCTGCAGCAGTACCAAGTTCAAGCATCCTCATAGCAGCCGTGCACTTCTGCTTGGGCGAGAAAGAGAGTTGCCCGCAGCAATCCCTCTTCAGCTTGAAGTAGTCGTCGTGTGACTCCACTCCGTCAACAATGCGCAAAAACAATGGTTTCCTCATGCGAAAACGGCGACAAAAACATGGATCATCCGAGAAAGTAGGTGTGGGAGCAAAGTAGTCCTTGTGCAATAGCTTTGCTCCGAACACCCTGTCCCGGTTGATCACTCCTCTCCCTTTGATTGAGCCCTTAAAGTTGAGAATATCCTGCACTTGCCAGTCCATTTCCTCTTGCATGCTCATGAGCATGAGCATGTCCACTTCTTCTTCTGAATCCGAGCAATGGAAGAACTCATCTTCAATCATTTGGTCAAGCTCAGACGGTCCATACTCCTTGTCCGACGAAGCATCCGAATCCATTGTTTATCTAACAAAATCACAATAATTCCGATCGGTCAATGTGTCGAACACATCAAGCGCAAGGCAGAGGCCGAGTTTTGACGGACGGATGATGGTGGCGTCCGGGCCGGCGACGACGTCCCTCGCGGCGAGGATGGGTGCGCTCTTCCGGAGATGGCGTCGGAAAGGCTGAGCTCAAGACGGACGGTGCGGCGGTGGAGCGCCAGACGGACGGCGAGGAGGAGGAAAAAGAAAGGAGATAGCAAATGGATTCGACTGCTCTTCCGGGGGGATTTAGTGCAATTTGGGGTGGAGACGGGCTGTCGGGTCCGACGTGGCAGGCGTGCCCGGGCGCGTCCAAGCGCCCCATACCCGCCTCATATTTGGGCTAGATATGAGGGGTGTCGGTCAACCCGGACGTTTGAGGGCCGTTTGAGGGGTCCGTCTGGATCAAAAAAAATGACCGGCCAGTGACCGGGCGGCCTGCCCGGGCGTTTGAGACGGGTTTGATAGGTCGGGTTGTAGATGCTCTCATGGAAGATTATTATTTTGAAATAATATTTAAAAGGTACATAAATCTCGCATCTTAAATCTTAGAGTACATCTTAAGAAGTCGATCTCCACTATTACAATTCTCTCAACATGCAGCCTATCAACCTTATCATCCTAGCACATCATCAATTATTTTCCTTTTCGATTCATTTCGTTGGTATCTTTTCAGACTTAAAGTTACCACCGAAGCAGCAGGACAAAAGTCCAACGCCATGTTAAGAAAAACAACAGTCGTTATGTCCCATCGAAATAGCAAGACAAAAGCCCAAACGTCATGCTAAGAAGAAGAAAAGTCGGTCTGCCTCCACCTACGTCATGCTTGCTATTTTGTCCTCCCATCTCTCTCTCTCCTTAAATACTTAAATAAATGATAGCCTTTTTTGTTTTCCCCTACAATCTCTATTCCTAAAGGGGGAGTTGATAGCTTCTTGCCTCGGTTTATTTTCCCTTGGTTTATTTTCGTCCGTTTTTTCATCCCGTCTCCCATCGTTTTCTCCTATTGGTTTATTTTGTCTCTCTCATTAAAAAACCAAATCCATCATTAAAGCGAAAGATTTTTTGTGCTTTCTTTGGCAGGTGATGATTCAATTTAATCAAATTAATTATAGGTAATTAAGAATTCCGAAAGCATGGTACCATATATGTGAGATCACCTTCCAAAAAACCAAATCCACCATTAAAGTGGAAGATTTTGTTTTGTGCTTGCTTTGGCAGGTGATGATTTGATTTAATCACATTAAAAATAGGTAATTAAGAATTCTAAAATCATAATGCTCGTTCTTGGTAGCTTCTTGTCGTGATTTTTTTGTCATCCCACCGACCTTCCACCTGGTTATTTTTCGTCATGATAGAAAACAAGGTCCGTCGCACGTAATGCCTCGCGCTCCTAGCAAAAAAATCGGCCAAAGGGCTCCCATGTACGGATCGATGAAAAAACTGGACGAAAATAGATCGAACGAGGCTCCCACGTCCGTCCTGAATAAAAATCAGACGGAAAAACCCGATCTCGGAACCCCCACCAGATGCTCCAGCCAATCGATCTCACTTTCCATCGCTGCATACGCCAATCTGGGGTCGCCTGCATCGCCGTCGTGCCCTCTCGTGCGATGCCCCGTGCCAGCCGCCACCGCCCTCCCCCGCAACAGCGCCGCCCCACGCCGGCCGCCGCCCCCCCGCCCGCAACAGCGACGCCCCACGCCGGCCGCCATCGCCGGCAACAGCGACGTACAACCGCCCCGCGCCAGCCGCCCCCAGATCGAGTCGAGCAAGTCAGCGGGCGGCGGCCAGATCTACCATGACCACATCACGTCGAGATGGGCCGCACTGGGAGAGGTAGATCGAGGGGGTGGGCACCGATACAGGGTGGCCAAGGCCTGGCGTGGCAGTCGGCGGTGGAGGAGGCCTTGTCCATGCCCGGGGCATTCGCTTGATGCATCCGCTTGATCTCTCGTCTGCACTACCATCGTCGCCGCTCGATTCCATGTCTCCACCGGCCGCCACCGTTTGAACCCACGAGCGCGAGGCTAGTAGACGATTCTGACGGGCATATGTGCCATCATCCTCCAGACATCGTCATGGACGCTACTGGATGTAGCAGCGGGACCTTACCCTGCTCTGGCCAATGGTCGGTGATGAGCTCCTCTCTCTCTCACACACACACGCACAATTTTTTTTGTTTATGTTCATGTTTTTTCTCAGATCAAAGTCAATGGGACGTGATGCACCATAAGAATAAGATGTTTGCCTGTTTTCAAATAATGAGTTGTTTCAGAATTGTTAGAATAAGCTGTCCATGCTACTCCTCTGATGCTTCAAAAGAATGTTCACGCTCTCTTCACAAAATTCAGATTTTCACGCATAAGAGTAGTCTGCACATTCGCTTTCCATGGACAGACCATTGCCATCGCTGAGATGGCCTTTCTTCTCAATTCACTTCACATGATATCTTTCTCTGTTTTGTTGTATAATGTATGTTCATGTCATGTCAGCCAGAAAGCTCCTTCTGCTTACCTACTATCCCCTTTTTACACACACACGTCACAGTTTTTTTGGCTAACTTTCTTGAAATTTATTCAAACATATTGTTGAGTTGCGTGTGATCATCAACATATAAATGTTGATGGTAGCACATTCTTTGTTGTATTTAACAACATTTTTCTACATGTTTTCTGCAGAATCCAGGCTCAAGAGATTTTGGAAAGTCAGTATTTAAATCTGTGAGAAAGTTGATAACCCAATTTGTTGGGGATATAACCCCGCAATATGACCCGTCATTAAGGTTCCGGGTCATATTGATGGCTCGTGAGCCGGCCCAAGGGTGAGTCGTAAAGTCTACGGCCCAGGAAGATAAGTGGCTCAAGGTGTGGGCCGCAAGGTGGCCCGGACGGAGAAGACCCGGGCGTGTAAGCCGCTCGGGGACAGCTTGGACAAGAAGATAGAGGAAGACTCGGATAAACAATGAGACTCGGTTAGACAATTGTAAAGATCTGTGGTCCTGACCTCCTATATAAAGGCAGACCCGGGGCGACTTAGAGATCGGGTTATCGAGAACTAGGTCAAGCTTTAGCTCCCTTGTAATCAATACAACAAGCAATACAAGAACAAGCATGACGTAGGCTATTACCTCGACTTGAGGGGCCGAACCTGGGTAAACTCGTGTCCTTCGTCCCAATCAATCCCTTTGAGTCCATCACGTTAGTGGTGGCCTCGAATCCAAGTCCGTTCACCCGAACATCTGCCATGATAAATCCACGACAGTTGGCGCCCACCGTGGGGCTTGTGCTTGGTGGTGTTGAGTTCTCAAAGGGCTCTCTCCCAAGGCTCGAGGGATACGTGGTCGGAAGGATGAGCAAGAGTCGCCGCGGCCAGTTCTACATCGACAATGCCGGCTGGGGGCTTGACGCCGAGTCCGTGGAGTATGGATTTCGGGTTCCGTTCGGTGGGATCCAGGTTTTCATCGGAAGAGCTGATGGATCTACACTCGGGCCAGACGTCTGCACCAACATCATTGAGCCGGCTCGGCGTCTCCAATCTGCAAGTAATGTGCGGCCTACCCGCATTAATCCGGGTCAGAGGCATGTCTTTGTAGGCTTCACTCAAGGTATGGATCTGGAAGCATCCGGGTCACAGGAAACCCTTGTTTATTCAGAAGATGAATCTTCAAGCGAAGAAACAGAATTAGTGTACCAGCTCCGCAGCGGTGGCCTTGGGGGCTACGACGATGCATACCCTGAGTCGGATGGCTTTGAGTCGGATGTTATGAAACCTCCGGTTCATGCGGCGGTGTTCATGGCGGGATCAGCCCCAGCCGCAAGTAACGCAGCCGCGGGAGCCGCCACTTCGGGTGATAATCCGCCGTCGCCGGCTCAAGTTCTTGTGGAACTGATGGATGAACTCGCGGCTCTCATGGCCACCGAAGTCACACCAGATAATCAAGCAGCTCGGAATCTAGAGATTGCAAGGATCAAGGGCCGAATGGCAGAGGAACAACAAAGGATGGCTGAGTTGAAGGTCCAGATGGAATAAGAGGCAGAACGTATCAAGAAGCTGATCTACCGTTTTGGTTACCCGCACAACATTATTACCAACAATGGTACAAATCTATCCAAGGGGGCTATGAAGAAATTCTGTGACGAAGAGCATATCTGGCTTGACATTTCAGCCGTGGCACATCCACAGTCCAATGGTCAGGCGGAGCGCGCCAATCAGGAAATTCTAAGAGGGATTAAACCGCGACTTATGGTTCCTTTGCAGCGAACGCCCGGGTGTTGGGTCGAAGAATTACCCTTCGTCTTCTGGAGCATCAGAACCACCCCTAACAGGTCCACGGGTTTCACGCCCTTCTTTATGGTGTACGGCGTCGAGGCCGTCTTACCCAGTGACATCCGGCATGACTCGCCAAGGGTAGCGGCTTACGTTGAGACAGACAACGAGACGACATGCCAAGACGCATTAGATGCTTTGGAAGAGGCACGAGAGTTAGCAACGGCCCGATCGGCGATTTATCAACAAGACCTGTGCCGCTATCACAGCCGCAGGGTTAAGACTCAGACATTCCAGGAGGGCGACTTGATGCTCCGGCTGATTGAAGACCAGACAAATATGCATAAGCTGTCACCTCCATGGGAAGGACCCTTTGTGGTCAACAGAAATCTCAACAACGGATCATATTATCTCATTGATATTCGAAACGACTCAGATACGGCGGGTCAGGAGACCCGTCGGCCATGGAACATCACGCATCTCCGACCTTATTTCACTTAAAGGGTATCGAGACCCACCATTGTACACTATCATTGTACATATCATAGATGTATAAATAAAGAAGCCTCTGCTGTTTCACGCATCCTCATATGGGAAAAGATTACACAGTATTCCGGTTGATGCATCAACTGAGATTGGCAAACGGTAGTAGATTGGTTTCCCTAGGAAAAATACTGAATTATAACTGATAAGAAAGACAAAGCGTCTCTGTAATGTTTAGGTGCTGTATTTTTTTACTGATGACAAATTCTTGCAATTGTTCATGTCTTCAGGAATATGTTTCTCTAGGATGGCACAATGGAATAAACAATACCCAAAATAAGAACACACACCTTCGATAACAGGGTTCATGAAGGTGTGTTTTATATGATTGGTTCTTTTGAAAGTTCTACAAGGCATTAGCTCATCTATCCAGTATAATTTTCAGTCGAAGAACAACCATGGTTCCATTCGTTCCTCAATCGTAGAACTTTCCGAAGTTTGGGTACACCGCTTGGAAAAATGGATTGGTTTAAAAACATTGATTTCAGGTCAGGTTACTATAAATATTTGTTTCCACTGCAGTCTTATTTACAATGCACAGATTGTCGATTTAGGTGATAATTTGCAAGGTTCAAGGATTATGACAACCCTTCACAGATTATTCTCCCTGTGCGCCATCGCCTCTCCCGACGCTCAGATCCGAGGCTCGCCGCAATGCCTGAGGCACCGACAGTGATCCGTAGGGAGGAGGAGATGGTGGTGTACAAATAATTACATGGAGGTGGAGGAGAGGACGGGTGCAACATCAACTACACACCGATCGTGAAGGCATGGAGGACTACCATCGGTGTGAGCACCATCCCATCAGCACCGATGACTCATCCAAGCAGGTCACCTACATCATCGTCGCCAATTTCTACTCCCCCTAGCTAGGGTTTCTAATCAAGCCGCAACCATAGATGCACATCTACATGCGGATGGCTCATGTTCAACAAGGGTTAGAGACCGCGGAGGCGACATGCACTTGATCTACGACAACATTAAGGAGCAAGTAGTGGTGATGCCCGACCACGTGCTCGTCACACTCCACAAAGAGAGCCTGTCCGCGGATGCAGTCACTCGGGTGAAGTCTGAGTGAGGCAAGCGGGTTGTGTTCAGGAGTGGCCTTGGCATGGTGCCGCAGAGATGTTCAGTAGCGGCCACTTGCTGCCTGCATCGTGTCGTTGGGCGCCGTCGACGGACGACATTGACAGAGTCCTCTGACGCTGATGAGGTCGAGGTGTGCAACGGTGGCAGGTACTTCGTTGACTGCTCACCTCGCCACCGTGACAACGCCCCTGTCGCATTGATGTGCCCCTGCACCAGGGCAGCAGAACTACTACTCCATGTTGGCTACTCCGATCTGAGCTCATCGAGGGACACGACGCCGGCGAGAAAGACGGATCAGGTTTGAGGGTCGTTTCCATTTGTGATATGTATCCTTTATTTTTATCGATGTAAAACCCTTCACAGATTATCCTTCCTTTTTTGAAGATCATGAGGTTTTGCAGTGGACAAGCTGACATGTTTCAACAATGGGGTAGACCCTTTGACCTGTGGGTTTTGCTGTTAGACCGTTACAAGGAGAAGGAGGTTCCTTTTAACCTGCAGGAGCTCTGCCAATGGCAGCATGCTTTCCTTGACAATAGCATAGTACTGCACGTATGCAAGATGCAGCGAGCGAAATCGGTACAAGAATGCATCCTGCAAGCAACACCAAATCTGAAATTGTTGACTGTTTTTTTCTTGTCCCGTCATCTTATAATGCTGGGATCCTAATGTATAACTGATCCAAACAAAAAGGTGTTCGTAACAATTGCTCTGATCCTTGCTGGTTATTTGATTAATGAATTTAATGATATTGATTTGGTGTTGTGAATGTCAATACTTTGTCCTATAAGTTTGGACATATTAGAGATACTTTGATTTTAGATAAAACTTATATGAAGACTAAACATGACAGAAGGAAATAATAACACAATGATCAAAGAGCTGAAATGAAAGGTATCATAATAGATCCATTTGTTGAAGGGTATCAAGACTGTATTACAAGAATTTCCAGCCAATAATAAGACCATAGTTTTCATTAGTGCTTGTACAGAAAAAGGGACAGTCTCAAGATTCAAATTTGTTCACCAGAGTGACTTTTTTATTAGTGTTTGCTTTGTTTCAAGTGCCAATCAAGGAACCGCGTCAAGTACAAGCTTTATGTTACCATGCTTTGATGCTTCACTTTGTCATCGTGAGTGTAAATTCCACATCACTTATTAATATTTGCTATACATTGAAGATGCGAAAAATGGAATAGATGGTCCACAATATAGTTGTCGAGGGACCATGAAAAAAGGGTATATCTTCATGAAATGTATTTAATAGTATCTTTGAGTTAGCTTGCATCCTACAGTTAAGTGCTCCAAGATTAGGCAAGCTACCCAAACTTAACTTGAAACAAAGTGAATTTATGTTGAGTAACCTAGCAGACAAGTACGTTGACTCTACTGCATTATCTCTCTATGCATGTTGCCTGCCAAGTTTCTTTGGCATGAGGCAGATATGCTATATTGCTATTTGAGATGTGATTCTCCTGTCCTTAGAAGCATGTTCTTTGTCCTGATTTTCTGTATGCTCTCTAATCTTCAGAGAGTACAAAGTGCGTGTATCGAAGTTTTTTTCTTTTGAATTTGTAGGTAAGTGAAATGATAAGAGGGTCAATTAGTGTTGTTCGATTTTTTTCGTCAAGCTATTAGTTTGGACCCAAGTGCGTGGACCACATTATTAATCAGTATCATCTTGAAACCCAAATCTCAAGGTTTCATTCTTTACGAATTCGAGCCTTCGAAGTTGGAACCGCAACCATTACAAGGATCCATAAACACGCTGGATTTGTATGTCAATATTTTAATTAATTAGGCAAAAAATAGAGATATTTATTCTGATGCTTTTACATATTCGGGTGAATATATAGCATCCTATTTTTACTTCAAATAATTAACAAAAATAATAAATTGGTTCTGTTGTTTATTGAATTCTCCTCTTGGAATGAGCTACAAGTACTAGCATGTTATTCTTCTCATCTCAAATAAATATATCTATAACAACTCATTCTTATTATGTGGACTTTTGTTAGGGTGATTAGACTGATGTTCTGGATGATTGCCTTCAAATAGATTTAAGGAATGGGAAGATGAGCCTATGGCGAATTCAAGTATGTATGCCTTTAAACATAATCGTGATCTTGCCAGGGATATAGTTGGGAGTGCAGCTGCGCTAACCATGAGTAGAGGCACCCGAAGAAAGCAGAAACAATGGTCCATCGACATTGTGACCTGTGAAATATTTGTGAGCTAAGTTTCCGCCACCCAGCATGTATCTCCACTTTCAGTTGTCGATCACACTATGAAACTTAGAAAGACCCGAGGCTTTTCACAAGTCAGGTGTTTTTCACTGAAATGTTTGATTCTAAAAAAAATGTCCACAATATACCCATTTTTTGCTAGCTAAAGGATCATTTATATGGATTTGAAGAGGAGAGTTGGATTATGCCTTGCTAGAGCTAGATAAACAGATAAAGATTATTAGAAAGGCTTTTTGCAAGGATAAAGTGAATATATAACTGTTTACTTCTTTATATACGATTAAAGCCAATAATTTTTTTCCTATGTATCTAATTTGTTCCTATTCTAATATACTCCCTTTGTTTCTAAATATAAGTCTACTACATATGGATGTATAGATTGACTCATTTTGCTCCTAGCACGTAGTCCACATTCAAATCTCTAAAACAGACTTATATTTAGGAATGGAGGGAGTATATGCAAGAGTGTGGAAGAGAAAAATTGCTTTCTATTGTGGTTCTTTGATGATAAGGTTCAGTGGACAAGGTCGCCCACCTTCAAGATGATGCCAACAAAGCCAATTTGGTTTATTTGCCAATAACATTTTATTGTGTTTGATAGTATGATTTATGTTAGTTGATTGTAAAAAAAAGAGATGCATGTTAGCTGAGACGGAATTGTTCTTGGTTATTTTAACAACGTGAATTACATATTAATTTTTTGTAAAATCCTGTGACAACGCACGGGCGTTCTACTATATGTCGCGCCCTCCTCCCAGCCTCTCCACGCGCCCCCGCAATGTCTCCGCGTGCGCCATCGCCTCTCCCGGCACTCAGATCCGGGGCTCGCCACAATGCCCGAGGCACCGACAGTGATCCATAGGGAGGAGGAGATGGTGGTGTACAAATAATTACATGGAGGTGGAGGAGGGGATGGGCGCAACATCAACTACACGCCGAACGTGAAGGCATGGAGGACTACCACTGGTGTGAGCACCATCCCATCAGCACCGGTGACTCATCCAAGCAGGCCACCTACATCGTTGTCGCCAATTTCTCCTCCCCCTAGCTAGGGTTTCTAATCAAGCCGCCACCATAGATGCACATCTACATGCGGATGGCTCGTGTTCAACAAGGGCTAGAGACCGCGGAGGCGACATGCACCTGATCTACGACAACATTAAGGAGCAAGCAACGGTTATGCCCGACCACGTGCTCGTCACACTCCATAAAGAGAGCCTATTCATGGATGCAGTCACTCAGGTGGAGCCTGCAGTGAGGCGGGCGGGCCGTGTTCAAGAGTGGCCTTGGCATGGTGCTGCAGAGATGTTCAGTAGCGGCCACCTGCTGCCTGCATCGTGTCATTGGGCGCTGTCGACGGGCGACATTGACATAGTCCTTTGACGCTGATGAGGTCGAGGTGTGCAACGGTGACACGTACTCCGTTGACTGCTCACCTCGCCACCGCGACGATGCCCCTGTCGCATTGATGTGCCTCTTTTTGGAGATTTCAGTACGAACTACATATGGATGTATATATTGACTCATTTTGCTCCTAGAGCGTAGTCCACATTGAAATCTTTAAAATAGACTTATATTTTGGAATGGAGGGAGTATATGCAAGAGTGTGGAAGAGAAAAATTGCTTTCTATTGTGGTTCTTTGATGATAAGGTTCAATAGAGAAGGTCGCCCACCTTCAAGATGATGCCAACAAAGCCAATTTGGTTTATTTGCCAATAACATTTTATTGTGTTTGATAGTATGATTTATGTTAGTTGATTGTAAAAAAAGATGCGTGTTAGCTGAGACGGCATTGTTATCGGTTATTTTAACAACGTGAATTACGTATTATTTTTTTGTAAAATCCCATGGCAACGCACGGGCGTTCTACTATATGTCGCGCCCTCCTCCCAGCCTCTCCACGCGCCCCCGCAATGTCTCCCCGTGCGCCATCGCCTCTTCCGGCGCTCAGATCCGGGGCTCGCCGCAATGTCCGAGGCACCGACAGTGATCCGTAGGGAGGAGGAGATGGTGGTGTACAAATAATTACATGGAGGTGGACGAGGGGACGGGCGCAACATCATGTACATGCCAAACGTGAAGGCATGGAGGACTACCACCAGTCTGAGCACCATCCCATCAGCACCGGTGACTCATCCAAGCAGGCCACCTACATCGTCGACACCAATTTCTCCCCCTAGCTAGGGTTTCTAATCAATCCGCCACATAGATGCACATCTACATGTGGATGGCTCGTGTTCAACAAGGGCTAGAGACCGCGGAGGTAACATGCACCTGATCTACGACAACATTAAGTAGCAAGCAACGGTGATGCCCGACCACGTGCTCGTCACACTCCACAAAGAGAGCCTGTTCGCGGATGCAGTCACTCGGGTGGAGCCTGCAGTGAGGCGGGTGGGTTGTGTTCAGGAGTGGCCTTGGCATGGTGCTGTAGAGATGTTCAGTAGCGGCCACCTGCTGCCTGCATCGTGCCGTTGGGCGCCGTGGACGGGCGACATTGACAGAGTCCTCTGACGCTGATGAGGTCGAGGTGTGCAACGGTGGCAGGTACTCCGTTGACTGCTCACCTCGCCACCGTGACGACGCCCCTGTCGCATTGATGTGCCCCTGTACCAGGGCAGCAGAACTACTACTCCATGTTGGCTATTCGGATCTGAGCTCATTGAGGGACACAACGCCGACGAGGAAGCCGGAGCAGGTTTGAGGGTCGTTTCCATTTGTGATATGTACCCTTTATTTTTATCGATGTAAAACCCTTCACAGATTATGCTTCCTTTTCTGAAGATCATGAGGTTTTGTAGTGGACAGGCTGACATGTTTCAACAATAGGGCAAACCCTTTGACCTGTGGGTTATGCTGTTAGACCGTTACAAGAAGAAGTAGGTTCCTTTTAACCTGCAGGAGCTCTTGACAATAGCATACTACTACATGTATGCAAGATACAGCGAGCGAAATCGGCGCAAGAATGCATCCTGCAAGCAACATCAAATTTGAAATTGTTGATTGTTTTTTCTTGTCCCGTCATCTTATAATGTTGGGATCCTAATGTATAACTGATCCAAACAAAAAGGTGCTCGTAGCAATTGCTCTGATCCTTGCAGGTTATTTGATTAATGAATCTAATGATATTGATTTGGTGTTGTGAATGTCAATACTTTGTCCTATAAGTTTGTACATATTAGAGATACTTTGATTTTAAACAAAACTTAAATGAAGATAACATAATGATCAAAAGGCTGAAATGAAGGGTATCATAATAGATTCATTTGTTGACCCATGACAACGCACGAACATTCTTCTAATAATATATAGTGCGTCCCTAGGAAGAGATCTTCACGTGCGCCCTCTGTCATGGTCGGCGATCCTCGACGTATCCGGGTGGCTCACTCAGACTCCAGTTTCATTGATGGTGGGAATCGATCACGTGCTCTCTATCATCGTCGAATCGGCTGATGTGCTGTTGTTTTACCTTTGTACCTCCTCTCTTTTGTGCCCTAATTGAATTATTGTTAAACTTAGTGGAAGATACATTTGTGCTATCCAAAAAAAATTGGTACTGGGCCAACCACTTTGCGCCCATTGATGTATATATCATTTTACAACAATAATCTCAGATTTTTCATTAAATGAATTTTAAATAAAATGTACAACAAAACAAGTTCAATGGTGGAATATATATATATATATATATATATATATATATATATATATATATATATATATATATCCAGGGTGAAGAATTGTTACTCTTCATCCCACCTCCTCACGTACCCTTAGACACTCTAAAAACAAAAGTGTATGTGAGGTAATTTTATGGTGTTTAGTTACCGGCCTTTTAACATCCACCGTGAGAAACAAATATGTCATGCATGTGAGGTAATATTACGACATGCATGTGTAGATGAGGTAAAATTATAACACGTCAATGAGAATTCAACACGTGTGAGGTAAAATTAGGCCATGTCGATGAGGTAAGATTATGAGGTGCATGTGAGGTAAAATTACAACAATCAACAAGAATCAAGTCATGAGAGAGTTTACACCGGGGTGAAGAATTACTTATTCTTCACCTTAGATGACGAATAGACTTTATATATATATATATATATAAAGTCTATTCGTCACCCTGGATGGTGAATAGTTATTCTTCACCCCCTCCATTTTCACATCAATGCACCGTAATTTTACATTCCGTAAATTTTATCGTATTTCATACGTAAAAAGAGACCGTAAGAAAATATAGTCACCGTAAAAAATATTTATGTCATGTAAATTTACAAACATAAAAACATAATGCAAAATATACATAAAATGTGATTTTTCGGGTGTTATGACTTTTATTTTTATTTTTTATGTCAAACTTTATGTAGTAAATCAATATAAATGTAACTATTTGCATTTGAAATGTAATTTATTTATGAAACGATCATAATATTACCACGGGTGAAGAATAACTTATTATAGACCCTGGCTGATGAATAGACTTTCTCTCTCTCTCTCTATATATATATATATATATACCATCTGGTGGTAGTTACCACCACTTGTATTTTGTACTCCCTCCGTTCCGAAATATAGTGTGTCCTCGGTTCCCGTGTTTTAACTTTGAGCATAAATTTAATCAACGGGACCGACCGCGGCGGAAGCAAAAATTATATGATTGAAAACTTCTTTCGAATACGAATTCATTGGTATAATTTTTGCTTCCGCCACAATCGATCTTGTTAGTTAAATTTATGGTCAAAGTTAAACCTCGAGAAGCGTGGGCGCACTATATTTTGAAACGGAGGGAGTATGTTGTATGCAGTATCTATCAAATCGAAGTGTATATACGTGTAGTATGTAGTATATAAGAACGTTTGAGTAATATATATACTATATTTTTGTTGTATGTATCGTATTTTAAGTATGCTCTTTTTACATACACGTATTTCACAAAAATAATATCCGAACATCTAATTCTAATGAAGAATTTCTCCCTACGTTTAGCCACTTGTTTGAAAGTGACGGGATAGGTGAAATATTGCATGACGCGTGTATTAGTTTAGTAGCTGATGGGGTAGATTTTCCTTGTGGCTGTAAGTCTTTGATGGAAATTTTGTTAACTAGGTTCATGATTTGATGTGCGTGCGTATGATTTTTAAGGTAGTTTGGGACATTCCAACTGCCCCACATTGCTGCATGGATGCTCCGATTTGACTACGTCCTTCATTTTGGCCGTTCCATGTTGGGCCGATCCTCGCATGGCATGATCCTCTGCATGTGGCCGGTCTGGTCAAAGGATGTGTGCGTGTGCAGTTTTCTTTTCTTTTGTGTTGGCTTACGGGGAGGGTGGCACGTCGTGGATTGGATGGACTTCCGCTCGAGAGATTGGCACATGTGTATCGTGTGGAATCTACGGGCGGTGCCGCTTTAGACAGTTCTGGAGGACGCCTCTATCGATGGTTCCAGTTGTTTCTCGCCGCTCCTTTAATCCGTGATTTGGGGGTGTTCAGGAATCCTATATATAGGTGTTTCCTCTTGCTGCTTGCATTATAGCCACAACCATCAGCGTATGTTTGGAACCCACGGCCTTGCCGCGACCATGGCGTCCCCAGGTGGAGCTCACAGCGTTTTGCTCGGGCGGCAAGGAATGGCAGCCACGGCACTGTCCCGTCGAAGCCCATGACCACCATTAGCCCACGATGCACCACACCGGCGCTACAGGCAACTAGGAAGTACAAGGAGGCGGTGCCGCCGCATGAGATGAGTGGGTGGATGGAGTCGAGGAAGCTACATGGAGGCGCGAACACGGCGTTGACGTTCATGACGGATATCAAGCTGCGGCTGATGATCACCAGACCCGCTGTCGGCGCCGCAAAGAAGGTCGATGGGGAGGAGGAGGCCTCGGGCATCGCTGACGGCCAGGGAGCGGAGGCGACGCCTATACGTGAAGCCAAGCGGCGGGTTGAAGGGGAGGACACCAGCAGACACGCAGACTCCGGCGGCGACCACCGTGCTACAAAGGTGACGCGTGAGGCACCGAGGCACCAGCTCTGGCTGCAGGAGAGCCTCGTGGTAGTGAAACAGTCGGCCAACCGGAGGATGACTTCTGGGTGAGCATGGCGGAGATGATCAAGGCAAACGACGACGTTTGTCCGTCGCCGCGGGTTCCCAGCTACGAGCATCGACACTTTAAAAATCTGTATATCATCGTATAATACTTCGTCGATACTTCGATACGGTTTCGGGTATTCTAAATATCGCTTTTTTTAATTTAAAAATAAAAAAATTGTCGATACGGGTATTCCTAAAGTATCGTCGGTCAATACTATTCCTTTTTTGATGTATCGTTGATCCGTTCATATAGGTAGTGGGTGTGTGATGTATTAATGTAATAGTTGAATAAAAGTCCTTATTAAGGATGCTGTTCGTCAGGTAAAATTACTTGTTGATATTGTTGTTGCTTTCGATTGCTAGGGAAGACGATATAAATATACATTATGATATCTTTTATTTTTTTTATCATCATTTAAGCATTATTGATGTGTATTGCTTGCAAATTTTACTTATCATTATGTTCATAAGAGTTCATATTAATAGTTATGAGAAAAATGTCTTCAATGAAGATTGTGCTCTCGATATTGTTATCAAGAAAAACTTCTACAACTTGGGAGAATAGTAGTGTGCAATATTTTGATCTTTAAATTGTTATCAAGAAAAGAATTGGGTTAAGGCAGTCCCTAGCCATGTGACCTCTTCGATAATGGCGAGATTTTTAAAATGAGAAACAACGAGACATTAAAGCAATTAGGCAACCAGTAAGGCAGCATTTTGATTGCATCTGACAAGTTTTATTACATTATCTCTCATTACATGTCATTTAATTATTATTTATATATGCTAGCTGTATCGTCGTATTGCTGTTTTTAAAAATTGTCGTATTCCGTATGTCATATCGATGTTGCCATATCGGTGCTTCGTAGGTTCCCAGGAGCTAGTCATGTGCTACTTGGCCCTCAACACCGCCGAGCACCACCGCGCCATCGTCGCCGCGTTCCGGCATATCTGGCCCAAGTACCAGCCTGATAGGCTATTAGAGGCGGACCATCCCGACGAGGTGTCGTCGCGGATGCATGCGGTGCTGACGTTTCTGACCTCGAGCTCGCCCAGCTTGTCGACGGCTATACCTGGGCATCTCAGGCCCGGCCCGACCCCAAAATTCAAGGCCTGGACTCGACGGGCTTGTCCATGGGCCGGGCTTTGCCTGAGTTTTGAGTCCACCAGCAGGACCGGGCCGGGCTTGGGCTTGGCATATTAGGATTTTAAGGATGAAGCCCAGCCCAAGGCCTGACGGATTTTTCAACATATAGGCCGTGCTTGGGCTTTAAAGTAGGCTCGATGACAACGCCTGTGCCAGGCCTGGGCCTCAGTTTTTTGCCATGAGATTTTTTAGGCCCGGTCCGGCCCATGGCCAGATATACCGACGACGCAAGCTTACGCTTGCCCAGACCACTGGCACCCCGCCATCTTATGTCGCCTGGGTGTTCCTCGTGCTTGACGTGCGAGTTTGCCACGTCGCCGGTGCCTCGACCCAATGCCCGCCTAGACCACCGGCGTCCTGTCATTCCATACCACCGGAGCCATCCGCCGTGCATCGTCGTCATCAAGAGATGCGGCCTCAGCTAGGTTACCGTTGAAGCGGACGCGAGAAGGCGCCCCCAGCTTCTGTCTGCGCGCCTCCGCATCAGATGCAGAAAGGTAAGCCCGCGCCGACTGCCTCCAGCTCGCTCTTGGCCGCACCCCTTGCGCTGCCTCGCACGTGCGGCTTGCGTTCTTCGGCTGAGTCGTGTGTGGTACGTGGGCTAGATGTGTGCACTGGGTGGGCGCATGTGTTAGGTGTTCGTGATGTGCTCGGCAGCGGCAAAATACAGGCATATATACAACCGATGTTATCTTCTTTTCTCGTTTCTATGCGTCTCTTCCTCCGTTCGGCTTCTACATCAGGCGGTACCGAGAGAGAGCGAGATTTCCTACGTAATCAGGGGCTGTAAAAAATCTTGATTTTTTAAACAAATTCTCATTCACGTAGTCACATCACCTTTCCTATTCTCATGCATGAATGTTATCAAGTCGTTCCGGCTAACATAGCCAACCACTGCATGCATCCGGAAAGCGATCAACGGCAGCAACCAATCCGATACCAGTGACAGGCCGACACTCCGTGCTGACCAAGCAACAAATCAAAAAGGAAAGGGAAATGCTACGTGCACACAAAGAGTGTACCAGCCTGTGTATCCAAATTTACCAATTGCAGGACCTCAAGCTTCACAGGGATTCCAAAAAGAGATGAGAAAACTCAAACTCTTTGGTGCTTTAGTGCCTTCTTGTGATGGTGAGAGATTTTGTTTAGCTCCAACAGACCAAAGAAGTATCTATGTAAAGATCTATTTTGTACTAATCCGTCCTTAAAGAATCGTGTGATTTTTGATCATTTCTGCTCATCTGCTTCGGTTCATGCTGCTAGCGGTATAGGCACGCTTTGACAACGTGTTGTGTTTGACTATTCCATTATTGTTTGTCATAGTGGTTAGCGCTGCCGTATCAATTTTAGTTCGTTCTATTTAAGTCGGCCACCGCTTTCGACGTAGGTTGTGGTAGATGTACGCCTATTTAAGGCGTGGACTGGTTCTGGTCTGTTTCGTGCTTCCTTAGACTCCTATACTTCCTTTATATGGCAAGGCGTGGTTGTGCGCTGGTCGTGGTTCGGGTTTGCCGTGTTAATTCTACTTGGTCGTCGTGTGGCTCTATAAGTCTTCCTTTTGGCCATCACACGATAATTATTGGGGGGCATGGGTGTGTACTCTCAGGGTGGCGTTTGCGAATTCCGTTCAGATATGGGATGGTGTGTGCGCTGCATGGATTCCAAATCTGATTTGACTGTGCTCGGTTGGGTAGTTTCCTGTTTGGATGGATGTCACGTGTTTCATTTGCATGTGTTTGCATGCGGTTGTAGTGATATGTGAAGATCCATGAAGGAAGTATTGATAGAGCTTCTCCTTGAGTGCATGTTTGTATGTACTGCTGCTAATTTTGAGGTTATTACCTTGGGAATTTTCTGCGTGGGGCAGATTCTTGTGGATGCGAGAAATAGTGCTTGAGCAAACATTTACTAAATTTGCCAAATAAAATTACTGAATTAATACTAACTTTGCTTTGCCAATTTGACTTCTACGAAATCAGGTGTGGTATCATGTTTCTATTCATTTGTGTTCTTTTAGTAATGATGATATATAAACTCATGTATCCACCTAAGCAGCATTATGTAGCATTATATTATTGCATTGTACATATTTTCGAAAGCCAAAGTTTAAAAAACCAAAAAATATCAGTTAGAGAGATGAAGGTATACCATAGTGGGGCATTTAAAACACAAATTTTTTTAAACCAAAAATATACCATATAGAGATGAAGCCAAAATTTAAAAAACCAAAAATTCACAGTTAGAGAGATTAAGTGTATATTAAGGATAGATATACCATAGTGGGGCATTTTTATCAGTTGTCAATGATGAAGTAATGTATGTTTATTATACAAATTAGCATTCCACGGATATGACTCACCATCGAATTCAATCCGGTTATACATGGATGGTATTGGCCTGGATAGATATTGACCGTGGGAAGTTTTTTTCTTTCCGAAGTTACATATCATCGATTATGTGCGAGCAACTTCATTGCTCCTTGAACATGCACTCCAAATATTTTTGGGTTAACTATGAGGCTCATAAGTTGGCTAGGTTAGACAATTCCCTGCTCATGGGAGACACATTTGGTTAGGCAATCCGCATGATAAACTATAATACCTTTAAATGTTGTCTGATTAAAAAAGCCTAGCGAACCTTGCTAAAAAAACAGATCAAGGACAAACTTTAACTTAGGTATGCGTATATTTATGAGAGACAATATTTTCACATGGGCAATTATACGTCGTGGCGCGCGTGTTACTTCGCGTGATGGTCTTAAGTTTTTAATTGAGGATGACCATGGGTGCCCAGCTTATGAAACCAGAAATTTAGTTTAGAGGGAAGAAATTTCAAGGTTGTGAGTGGTGGTTGTCCCGTTACGAGGCATGATGTAATGATTTTTCGGTGTATGAATATGTTTCATAGTGTAATAATATTTTTGTGTATGAATGGAGTGCAAAAATTCTGGAATTTGCAAAAGCACTCTATCACTTTATCACGGGCACTAATCTTGCTGGAAGCTACACTAGATGATCTGATCTAGCAAGTAATCATCTATGCTTCTTCTATCTCGCTGTAGTAGTTTTTTTTATATAGAAAAGGAGGTTAAACCCCCGGCTTCTGCATCAATTGATGCATGCAGCCATCTTTATTAATTATTTCACTAAGGTCTAACAAGAACATACATCAAGCCACCTAAAGCCTTCACTCACCTCTACAAACTTGATAATGTGGAATGCTCTCACTCCCCATATATATAACTGATGTCGTCGCCGATCCATCCATCTAACGTATCGGAACGAACAACCGGTGCAGCAGACCTAAAGCGTATACCACATGCACACGTTTTAGAGGCCGCCATCATCATCGAACCGTTGTCCCATCTTCAAGAGAGAAATCCGCATCATCCTTACCAGTCCTGGCCATCCGTCGACGCCACCACGGCATCCAACGACTCCACCGCCCTGCGCTCGTCCATCCCGACGCGGAGACTCTGGAAGATTTTGTCGTGCGTAGCACCTGTCGACCAGGCATGACAGAGCGTAGCACCTGTCGGCCAGGCATGACTTGACATCTCCATCGTAGCTCCGTTCAAGACGAAGCCGCTCCACCTCTTGCCTCTGTCCTCCAACGCTGCTCCACAAACGATGCTCCCAAGAGAGGAACGACACCGTAATGTCGCCATCATCCGATCTGGAACACCAGATCCTAGGGTTTCCCCCGGAGCAGCACGAGTGGGTCGACAGAAGTTACCCGACGATGCCTTCATCAAGGTAACGGTGCAGAACGCCACCATCGGCTGCCGTCGGCTCGGTTTTCACCGGCAACTCTATCTCCCCAACTCGCAGCCGGGACTAGATGAGGGATCTCGAGATCCGACCACCCAGCCTCTGGCCGGCCACCTCCGACGAAGAAGATGACCACCACCGCCGGCTGCACCAGCCAGAACAAATCTACCCGGAGGTGCTGCCGAACAGTCCACCAGGGCCTTGACGCCGCCGCCGATCCAGATCAGATCTGGACGGGCGCCAAATCGCCGCCACCAGCCATCCCCAAGCCAGGCTGCCCACCGAAGCGCTCATCCGGCCGGCCATGGAGGCGAAGGTCAACGCCGCATCGGCCAAGGACGCCACCCTGACCGCCGCTCCGCTCGAGATCGGACCATCCCGAAGCAAGCACCACCACCACATGGCCGTCAGTCCCACCGGCACCAGGACGTTGTCGCCGACTGCTCCCGCACGCCATCGTGTCATGGCGCCCCGGCCAATCAGATCTGGCCCGCGCTGGATCTCCCGCGCGAGGGGACGAAGAAGACCCCGCCGCCGCCAGTGCAGACCGGGCTTCATCCGGCCGCACCCTCTGGCGGCGGCAAGGGAGTGGGGAGAGGGAGGAGGGGACCCCGGCGACGGCGACTCGGGAGGAGCCTCAATAAATAGGAACCTAAATTCGCTTCCGTGAGGATTTGAACTCAGGTGTTGGGTTTGTGCATCCACTACCCCAACCAGTTGAGCTAGGCTCACTCAGGTGTTGGCTTTGTGCATCCTCTCGCCGTAGTAGTGTCATCGCGTAATGTTTGTTATGTAATCCGGACTATGTGCAATTTCAATAAGTAGATTTTATCAGATATGTATCGGTGTGTGTTCTCCTGTTTAGTATAGCATGTATCGTGCATGATGGCAATAAACGTACTTGCTTTCATCATATCATCCTACATCGATATTTTATATGTATCAACATCTATTTCCATCTCATCTTACTTTTGTGTGATTCTATCAGCACGACCCTAAGAGTACTTAACATAAATAAGCATCACACCCCATATAGATATGTTGTATCGATGGGCGCGGCGTGCCACCGCGCGGGCTATGCTGGTAAAAACTATGGGCCAACTTGCAATCTTTTCATGTAATTCGCTTCGAAGCATCTTATATATATTATATGAACATACTTATAATAATAAAGTAGTATATATACTACCACACGGTAGTATATAAGACATGTGGGGTAACTATCCCTAAGTGGTAGTATATAAGACATATGATTACACACACACACACACACACACACACACACATATATATATATATATATATATATAACCATAAATTAATGCTCCTATGTTAAAATTATAGAGGATAACCTGCACGTTGTTGCGGGAATTGGTGACGGAAATTTGGGTTGATAACATGAGAACTAAAATTTAAAATACATATACTTTTAATATATTTGATTATATATATTTGTAACAAGTCGAATAATTGAATGGAAAAATATTTTTTTCATGCATGGTTGAATGTTGTGATGGGTCTTTTCCCATACATGCTTGCATGTCGAGGTGGGCCTTATACCGTTTATAATTGAATGACGAAGTAACATGCTTGCATGATAAATTAATTAGTGATGATTACTCTCTTAAGTACAGTAGAAGATAACCCGCGCGTTGCGGAGGGATGGTAGGTTGAAAACATGAATAATTAGGTTGATGACATAAATAATTGAGAGAATTAATTATGATGTGATGGAAATTGCAGCCTTGCATGATTTTTTGATGTCAAGAGGGTTTCACACATGGACAAAATAGTTAGTGGGATGATACATTAATGGCATGCCGGACGTGCATGGTTGGTTGATGTGGAAGCTATGCATGTTTATTAAAAATAGTTAGTGGGTTGCAACTATTTAAAAATAGAACCCATTAAATATGTAGCTTAAGAATTATTGGGCCAAAAATATACCCAAGGGGGGGCACCAGCTGGCCACAAGCCAATTGGGTGCGCCCAACCCCCTAGCCGCGCCCAGATGGCTTAGGGGGGCCTGTTGGTCTCCCGAGCCCCCTCATCCCCTATATGATGTGATTTATCCTAGAAAAAATCATAAGCAATCTCTCGGGACGAAGCGTCGCCATCTCGAGGCGAAAGCCTGGGTAGAGACCCTTTTGCACTCCGGTAGTCAGATTCTGACAGGGAGATTCCTCTTCGGGGGGGGGGGGGGAGGGAGATCGAAGCCATCGCCATCACCAACACTTCCTCCTTTGTGGGAGGACCAATATTCATCAAAATCTTCACCAAAATCATCTCATCTTCAACCCTAGTTCATCTCTTGTATTCAATCTTTGTGTTGGAAATATGCCCTAGAGGCAATAAATAAAGTGTTTATTATTATATTTCCTTGTTCATGATAATCGTTTATTATTCATGCTATAATTATATTGATTGGAAACACATTACACATGTGGGTAAATAGACAATACACTGTCCCTAGTATGCCTATAGTGAACTAGCTCGTTGATAAAATATGGTCGAGGTTTCTTAGCCATTGACATGAGATGTCATTTGATAACGGGATCACATCATTAGGAGAATGATGTGATGGACAAGACCCAAACTACAAACGTAGCATATGATCGTGTCAGTTTATTGCTACTGTTTTCTGCATGTCAAGTATGTGTTCCTATGACCATGAGATCATGCAACTCACGGACACCGGAGGAGTACCTTGTGTGTATCAAACATCGCAACGTAACTGGGTGACTATAAAGGTGCTCTACAGGTGTCTCCGAGGGTGTGTGTTGAGTTGGCATGGATCAAGACTGGGATTTGTTACTCCGTGTGACGGAGAGGTATCTCAGGGCCCACTCGATAATACAACATCACAATGAGCCTTGCAAGCAATGTGACTAAGTGTTAGTCACGGGATCTTGTATTATGGAACGAGTAAAGAGACTTGCCGATAACGATATTGAACTAGGTATGGAGATACCGACGATCGAATCTCGGGCAAGTAACATACCGAAGAATAAAAGGAACATCATACGGGATTAATTGAATCCTTGACATAGAGGTTCAACCGATAAAGATCTTCGTAGAATATGTAGGAACCAATGTGGACATCCAGGTCCCACCATCGGTTATTGACCATAGAGGTGTCTCGGTCATGTCTACATAGTTCTCGAGCCCACAGGGTCTGCACACTTAAGGTTTGATGACGTTTCGGTAGCATAGAGTTATGTATAGTGGTGACCAAAGTTTGTTCGGAGTCTCGGATGAGATCCCGGACGTCATGAGCAGCTCCAAAATGGTCCGGACGTAAAGATTCATACATAGGAAGTCCTGTTTTGGTTGTCGGAAAAGTTTCGGGCTCATCGGTAGTGTATCGGGAGTGCCGGTAGTGTACCGGGAGGCCTCCGGGAGGAGTATTTCGACCTAAGAGGCTACATGGGCTGTGGGAGAGTGGAAACCAGACCTTAGTGGGCTGGTGGAACAACCACAAGAGGCCCATGCAGCTGGAAGAAAAGAGTCCTAAGAGAAAAAGTGGAAAAAGGCAAAAAAGAGGGTGAATCCTAGTCCTACTAGGATTCGAGGTGGACTCCACCTTCACCCTTGGTTCGGCCGACTCCTTGGTGGCTTGGCCCTTGGGTGAAGCCACCTCCTCTCTTCCTCCTATATATACTGGTGGTATTGAGGGTTTTTGCACAAGTTTTTTCAGCCACGTGCTACCCGTTCCTCCAGTGCATAGTTTCTCCTCTAGATTGGATTTCTGTAGTGCTTAGGCGAAGCCCTGCCGGAATAGCTCCACCACCATCGCCGGAGCGTCGTCATGCTGCTGGAGAACTCTTCTTCCTCTCCACTCCTTCTTGCTGGATCAAGACGGTGGAGATCGTCATCAAGTTGTACGTGTGTTGAACGCGGAGGTGCCGTCCGTTCGGCGCTAGATCGGAAGGATCGTGATCAAGTTCGTGGGACGGATCGTGCTCGGATCGCGGGACGGATCATGATTGGATCACGGGACGAATCGTGATTGGATCGCGGGACGCACGGAGATTTGGATCGTGAAGACGTTCGACTACACCAACCGCGTTTATTAACGCTTCCCGCTTAGCGATCTACAAGGGTACGTAGATCCACTCTTCCTCTCATAGATGCTCATCACCATGGATAGATCTGCGTGTGCGAAGGATTTTTTTGTTTCCCATGCAACGTTCCTCAACAGTGGTATTGGAGCTAGGTATATGTGTAGGTGAGATCTCGAGTAGAACACAAAAGGTTTGTGGGCGTTGATGCTTAGATTGCTTCCTCCCTTGGTCGGATTTTGGTTCAGCGGTATTGTGAGATGAAGCGGCCCGGACCAACATTACTCGTACGCTTATGAGAGACCGGTTCCCTCGACCGCAACTTGTTGCATAGATGTCTTGCGGGTGCCAGTTTCTCTCACTTTAGTTGGATCAGATTCGATAAAGGCGGTCCTTGAGAAGGTTGAAAAGCAACTAGTGTATCACAGTTGTGGTTTTTGCGTAGATGAGAATTGTTCTTGCTAGATACCCGTAGCAGCCACGTAAAACATGCAACAACAATTAGAGGACGTCTAACTTGCTTTTGCAGGGTATGTTGTGATGTGATATGGCCAATTACATGATGTGATATATGTGATGTATGAGATGATCATGTGATGTATAGATTATCACGACTTGCGTGTTGATGAGTACGGCAACCGGCAGGAGCCATAGGGTTGTCTTTAATTATTGTATGACCTGCATGTCAATCATTAAGCGCTATGTAATGCTTTACTTTATCGCTAAATAGTAGCAATAGTAGTAGAAGCATGTTGGGCGCAACAACCCCAATGGCGACACGTTGATGGAGATCAAGATGATGGAGATCATGGTGTCTTGTCAGTGACGATGGAGATCATGCCGGTGCTTTCAAGATGGAGATCAAAAGCACAAGTTCATGGCCATATCATGTCACTTATAATTTGCATGTGATGTTAATCCTTTTATGCACCTTGTTTTGCTTAGGACGACGGTAGCATTATAAGGTGATCCCTCGCTTAATTTCCAGATAAATTGTGTTCTCCCCGAGTGTGCACCATTGCAAAAGTTCATCGTGTTGAGACACCACGTGATGATCGGGCGTGATAAACTCTACGTTCATGTACAACGGGTGCAAGCCAGTGTTGCATGTGCAGAACACTCGGGTTAAACTTGACGAGCCTAGCATGTACAGACATGGCCTCGGAACACAACAGACCGAAAGGTCGAACATGAGACATATAGTAGATATGATCAACATAATGATGTTCACCATTGAAGCCACCTCAACTCACGTGATGATCGGACTTGAGTTGGTGGATTTGGATTATGTGACACTCAGATGACCTGAGGGATGTCAATTTGAGTGGGAGCTTTAGTAATTTGATTAACTAAACTCATTATCTTGAACAATAGTCTAAGTAAACTTTGCATATTTATGTTGTGGATCAATGGCTCGCGCAGTAGCACCCCTGAATTTTAATGCGTTTCTAGAGAAAGCTAAGTTGAAAGATGATGGAAGTAACTTTGTTGACTGGGCCCGTAATCTGAGGATTATCCTCACGGCTTCCCAGAAATCATATATCCTTGATGCACCGCTTGGTGACCAACCAGAAGACATGACCTCCGAAGACGTTAAGAATGTTTGGGAGGCACGTACTAGAGATTACTCAATAGTTCAGTGTGCAATATTGTATGGCTTAGAACCGGGACTTCAAAGACGTTTTGAATGTCATGGAGCATATGAGATGTTCCAGAAGTTGAAGTTTATCTTTTAGAAGAACGCCCGGATCGAGAGGTATGAAACCTCCGATAAGTTCTATGCTTGCAAGATGGAGGAGAACGGGTCTATCAGTGAACATATACTTAGAATGTCTGGGTATTCAACTCGTCTAGCGGAGTTGGGAATTGCCCTTCCGCCTGAGGCGATCACTGACACAGTTCTTCAATCACTGCCACCTAGTTACAAGAGCTTTGTGATGAACTATAACATGCACGGGATGAACAAGTCAGTCGCCGAGCTATTTGCAATGCTAAAGGTCGCTGAGTCTGAAATCCAGAAAGAACATCAAGTGTTGATGGTCAATAAAACCACTAGTTTCAAGAAAAATGGCAAAGTCAAGGGCAAGGGCAAGAAGGGTAAAACCAAGAAGGATGGCAAAGCAGTTGCTACTCCTGTAAAGAAGCCCAAGCATGCACCCAAGCCAGAAACTGAGTGCTTTCATTGCAAGGGAACTGGTCACTGGAAGCGGAACTGCCCCAAGTACCTGGCTGACAAGAAGGCGGCCAACGACAAACAAGGTATATATGATATACATGTTATTGATGTGTACCTTACTAGATCTCGTAGTAGTGCCTGGGTATTTGAGACCGGTTCGGTTGCTCACATTTGCAGCTCAAAGCGGGAACTACGGAATAAACGAAGGCTGGCGAAGGACGAAGTGACGATGCGCGTGGGAAATGGTTCCAAGGTTGATGTGGTCGCCGTTGGCACGCTCTCTCTTCGATTACCATCGGGATTAGTGATGAACCTGAATAATTGTTATTTAGTGCCTGCGTTAAGCATGAACATTATATCTGGATCTTGTTTATTGCGAGACGGTTACTCATTTAAATCAGAGAATAAAGATTGTTCTATTTATATGAGTAATATCTTTTATGGTCATGCACCCAATATTAGGGGTTTATTCATATTGAATCTTGATAGTGATGACACACATGTTCATAACATTGATGCCAAAAGATGTAGAGTTGATAATGATAGTACCACTTTCTTGTGGAACTGGCGTCTAGGTCATATTGGTGTAAAACGCATGAGGAAGCTCCATGCTGATGGAATTTTGGAGGCACTTGATTTTGAATCACTTGACACATGTGAACCATGCCTCATGGGCAAGATGACTAAAACGCCGTTCTCTGGAACAATGGAACGGGCAAGTGACTTATTGGAAATCATACATACTGATGTTTGCGGTCCAATGAATATTATAGCGCGCGGTGAATATCATTATTTTCTCACCTTCACTGATGACTTAAGTAGATATGGGTATATTTACTTGATGAAACACAAGTCTGAAACGTTTGAAAAGTTCAAGCAATTTCAGAGTGAAGTTGAGAATCATCGTAATAAGAAGATTAAGTTCCTGTGACAGATTGAGGAGGTGAATATCTGAGTTATGAGTTTGTCAGTCACTTAAGACAATGTGGAATTGTTTCACAGTTGACACCGCCCGGAACACCACAGCGTAATGGTGTGTCCGAACGTCGTAATCGAACCTTATTAGATATGGTCCGTTCTATGATGTCTCTTGCTGATTTGCCACTATCATTTTGGGGTTATGCATTAGAGACAACTGCATTCACTTTAAATAGGGCACCATCGAAATCCATTGAGACGACGCCATATGAACTATGGTTTGGCAAAAGGCCAAAGTTGTTGTTTCTTAAAGTTTGGGGACGTGATGCTTATGTCAAAAAGCTTCAGCCTGAAAAACTGGAACCCAAAGCGGAGAAATGCGTCTTCATAGGATACCCGACAGAGACAGTCGGGTATACCTTCTATCTCAGATCCGAAGGCAAAGTGTTTGTCGCTAAGAATGGAACATTTCTTGAGAAAGAGCTTCTCTCGAAAGAATTGAGTGGGAGGAAAATAGACCTTGATGAGGTTATTGAACCTTTACTTCAAACAGAAAGTAGCACAACATAGAAAGATGTTTTTGTGCAACGTATGGCGGTAGAAGAGGAAGTTAATGATGAGATTATGAAGCTTCGGATCAAGCTTCTAATGAACCTTGTAGGTCGACAAGGCCGCGTACTACCCCTGAGTGGTATGGCAACCTTGTCTTGGAGGTCATGTTGTTGGACAGCAATGAACCTACGAGCTATGGAGGAGTAGTGATGGGCCCGGATTCCAGAAATGGTTAGAGGCCATGAAATCCGAGATGGGATCCATGTATGAAAACAAAGTATGGACTTTGGAAGTATTACCTGAAGGGCGAAAGGCCATTCAGAACAAATGGATCTTTAAGAAGAAGACAGACGCGGACGGTAATGTCACCGTCTATAAAGCTTGACTTGTGGCAAAGGGTTTTTCACAAGTTCAAGGAGTTGACTACGATGAGACTTTCTCACCCGTAGCGATGCTTAAGTCTGTCAGAATCATGTTAGCAATAGTTGCTTATTTCGACTATGAAATTTGGTAGATGGATGTCAAAACAGCGTTCCTCAACGGTTTCCTTGAGGAAGAGTTGTATATGATGCAACCCGAAGGTTTTGTCGATCCAGAGAATGCTAACAAAGTTTGCAAACTCCAGCGATCCATTTATGGACTGGTGCAAGCATCTCGGAGTTGGAATAAGCGCTTTGATGAGGTGATCAAAGCATTTGAGTTTAAGTTTACGGAGAAGCTTGTATTTACAAGAAAGTGAGTGGGAGCTCTATAGCGTTTCTAGTATTATATGTGGATGACATATTGCTGATTGGAAACAATACAGAAATGCTGGATAGCGTGAAGGAATATTTGAACAAGAGTTTTTCAATGAAGGACCTAGGAGAAGTTGCTTTCATATTAGGCATTAAGATCTATAGAGATAGATCGAGACGCTTAATAGCACTTTCACAGAGCACATACCTTGATAAAGTTTTGAAGAAGTTCAAAATGGATCAATCCAAGAAGGGGTTCTTGCCTGTGTTACAAGGTGTGAAGTTGAGTAAGACTCAATGCCCAGTAACTGCAGAAGATAGAGAAATGATGAGTGTCATCCCCTATGCTTCAGCCATAGGCTCTATCATGTATGCAATGCTGTGCACAAGACCCGATGTCAGCCTTGCCATAAGTATGGCCGGAAGGTTTCAAAGTGATCCTGGAATGGAGCACTGGCAAGCGGTCAAGAATATCCTTAAGTACCTGAAGAGGACTAAGGAAATGTTTCTCGTTTATGGAGGTGATGATGAGCTCGTCGTAAAGGGTTACGTCGATGCAAGCTTTGACACTGATCCGAACGACTCTAAGTCGCAAACCGGATACGTATTTATTCTTAACGGGGGAGCGGTAAGCTGGTGCAGTTCCAAGCAAAGCGTGGTAGCTGATTCTACGTGCGAAGCGGAGTATATCACAGCGTCGGAGGCGGCGAAGGAAAGTGTCTGGATGAAGCAGTTCATGACAGATCTTGGAGTAGTGCCTAGTGCACTGAATCCAATTAACCTGTTCTGTGACAACACTGGTGCCATTGCTCTAGCCAAGGAACCAAGGTTTCACAAGAGGACTAGACACATAAAGCGACGCTTCAACTTCATCCGGTACTACATCGAGGAGAAGGACATAAATATTTGCAAAGTGCACACGGATCTGAATGTTGCAGACCCGTTGACTAAACCTCTTCCATGAGCTAAACATGATCAACACCAGAACTGCATGGGTGTTCGATTCATTACCATGTAAATCACATAGTGATGTGAACTAGATTATTGACTCTAGTGCAAGTGGGAGACTGTTGGAAATATGCCCTAGAGGCAATAAATAAAGTGTTTATTATTATATTTCCTTGTTCATGATAATCGTTTATTATCCATGCTATAATTGTATTGATTAGAAACACATTACATGTGTGGGTAAATAGACAATACACTGTCCCTAGTATGCCTCTAGTGAACTAGCTCGTTGATCAAAGATGGTCGAGGTTTCTTAGCCATTGACATGAGATGTCATTTGATAATGGTATCACATCATTAGGAGAATGATGTGATGGACAAGACCCAAACTACAAACGTAGCATATGATCGTGTCAGTTTATTGCTACTGTTTTCTGCATGTCAAGTATGTGTTCCTATGACCATGAGATCATGCAACTCACGGACACCGGAGGAGTATCTTGTGTGTATCAAACATCGCAACGTAACTGGGTGACTATAAAGGTGCTCTATAGGTGTCTCCGAGGGTGTGTGTCGAGTTGGCATGGATCAAGACTGGGATTTGTTACTCCGTGTGATGGAGAGGTATCTTAGGGCCCACTCGGTAATACAACATCACAATGAGCCTTGCAAGCAATGTGAATAAGTGTTAGTTACGGGATCTTGTATTACGGAACGACTAAAGAGACTTGCCGGTAACGAGATTGAACTAGGTATGGAGATACCGACGATCGAATATCGGGCAAGTAACATACCGAAGAACAAAAGGAACATCATACGGGATTAATTGAATCCTTGACATAGAGGTTCAACCGATAAAGATCTTCGTAGAATATGTAGGAACCAATGTGGACATCCAGGTCCCGCCATTGGTTATTGACCGTAGAGGTGTCTCGGTCATGTCTACATAGTTATCGAACCCGCAGGGTCTGCACACTTAAGGTTTGATGATGTTTCGGTAGTATAGAGTTATGTATGCTGGTGACCGAAGTTTGTTCGGAGTCCTGGATGAGATCCCGGACATCACGAGGAGCTTCGGAATGGTCCGGAGGTAAAGATTCATATATAGGAGGTCCTGTTTTGGTCGCCGGAAAAGTTTCGGGCTCATCGGTAGTGTACCGAGAGGCCTCCGGGAGGAGTATTTCGACCCAAGAGGCTACATGGGCTGTGGGAGAGTGGAAACCAGCCCTTAGTGGGCTGGTGGAACAACCACAAGAGGCCCATGTGGCTGGAAGAAAAGAGTCCTAAGAGAAAAAGTGGAAAAAAGCAAAAAAGAGGGTGAATCCTAGTCCTACTAGGATTGGAGGTGGACTCTACCTCCACCCTTGGTTTGGCCGACTCCTTGGTAGCTTGGCCCTTGGGCTAAGCCACCTCCTCTCTTCCTCCTATATATAC
Organism: Hordeum marinum; assembly: GCA_022496015.1. NCBI lineage: Eukaryota > Viridiplantae > Streptophyta > Magnoliopsida > Poales > Poaceae > Hordeum > Hordeum marinum. Next base: position 367,794,123 of record CM039674.1, on the reverse strand, counting down.
TGGTGGTATTGAGGGTTTTTGCACAAGTTTTTTCAGCCACGTGCTAGCCATTCCTCCAGTGCATAGTTTCTCCTCTAGATTGGATTTCTACAGTGCTTAGGCGAAGCCCTGCCGGAATAGCTCCACCACCATCGCCGGAGCGCCGTCACGCTGCAGGAGAACTCTTCTTCCTCTCCACTCCTTCTTGCTGGATCAAGACGGTGGAGATCGTCATCAAGCTGTACGTGTGCTGAACGCGGATGTGTTGTCCGTTCGGCGCTAGATCGGAAGGATCGTGATCAAGTTCATGGGACGGATCGTGATCAAGTTCGTGGGACGGATCGTGATCGGATCGCGGGATGGATCGTGATTGGATCGCGGGACGCACGACGATTTGGATCGCGAAGACGTTCGACTACACCAACCGCGTTTCTTAACGCTTCCCGCTTAGCGATCTACAAGGGTACGTAGATCCACTCTCCCTCTCATAGATGCTCATCACCATGGATAGATCTGCATGTGCGTAGGAAATTTTTTGTTTCCCATGCAACGTTCCCCAACACTTTGTCCCAAAACCTCAGGTTGGTACCTGTGGGTTACTAGTTGTGTTGATTACATCTTGTAGTTGATGCTTGTTGGATTACTTGGTGAAAGACAATATGTTCAGATCCTTAATCATTATTATTGTACATCTTATATTGAACATGTTGATGAGGTGTGAGTAGTTACTATTGTTCCCGAGGACATGGGAGAAGTCTTGTTATAAGTAATCTTGTGAAGTTGGTATTCATTTGATATTTTGGTGATATGTATGTTGTTACTTCTCTTAGTGGTGTCATGTGGACGTCGACTACATGACACTTCACCATTTTATGGGCCCAAGGGAAGTGATTGTGGATTAACAAGTATATGATGGGTTGCTAGAGTGACAGAATCTTAAACCTAGTTTATGTGTTGCTTCATAAGGGGCTGATTCACATGTCTCATGCTATGATTATATTTATCTTAATTCTTCTTTCGTAGTTGCAGGTTCTTGCGAGAGGGGGTAATCATAAGTAGGTTGTTATTCAATTAAGAACAACACCTTAGCACCGGTACACACACATATAAAAGTATCAAAGTAGCGAACACAAATCAACTCAACATGATGAACATGACTAGACAAAAATTCTCATGTGTCCTCGGGAGCGCTTGCTTAATATAAGAGTACTTTTCGGCCTGTCCTTTGCTACAAAAAGGATTGGGCTACCGAGGTTGAGTATTATGGAAGAGTTGAAGCAATTTATGAACTCACATTCTTTGGTGAAAACCCACCAAACGTCGTAGTCTTGAAATATTATTGGTTCCAACCGAAGGAGACTAGAAGGACTCATGAACATATAGGGCTAGTCGAAATCAAACAAAGCACCCATTTAGATGTTCCTGATGTCTATATTACGGCTCAACAGGCGACCCAAGTTTCTATCTACTGTGGGCGTGCCAAACGGATCCAAATCTGAATGGTTGGGGTGTTGTTTATGATGTGCCGCCACATTTTAGAGCACCTCCCCTTAATGAAGATGATTATGAACCTCACATTAACCCAGACACATATGAAGGATAATTATTCCAAGAAACACGTCTTTCCAAAAAATGTTTCAAGAACCACTCTACTTCACCCCAGAACATTGAGGTAGACAGCGACAGTGAATCCGACTTCACCCCTGAGCCGGAACAAGAAGAGACGGAAGAAGAAGAGGTTACTGCTGTGGATGACCTGTCAATGCTTGACCAATTACATAAAGGAGGCCTTCCACATGTTGATGCATTTATTGATGATGCTGAGGAGCACGTCATTACTGATACTGATGATGATTATGCATTTATTGATCCCAGAGCATATATAGATGATGAAGATTAATATTAGTAATGTCAGGTATTCAATTATTATTACATATATATTATTAATTAGTTCATGTTATTAGGTATTCAATTTTTTTATGTTGAACTAATTTCGTTCACTCTTTGTCATTGCAGGTGTTGACAGATGGTGGGCGCGGGTCGAGAGCCCTCGGAGCCTCCTTCCTCGGTGCGTGCTGGGAGGGGTGCTATTATTCCACCCCAGCAACTCCGGAGAGCGCTCGTACACTATATGCAGACACCGGCGGGCGCTTCTTCTTCGACTGGGAGAGGTCGGGGGAAGACGAAGAGAGGCGTTAGAGGTAGGAAGGCTGCTACGCCTTCCTCGCCGCCACCCCCAGTTGATTCTCCCGACCACAGGAGTGATCCATATCAGGTGGACCCGTTTGACTTGGACCCATCTCGGACTCCGGTCGCCGAGCCTCGGGTCACCGAGCCTTCGTCCCAGGAGACTCAGGTCCCAGAGTCTTCATCCCACATGACTCCGGAGGTTAGTGGCCATGTTGATGGTGGCGAGGACAACTTTTCTGAGGATACCTATAGCGAGGGCGAGCTGGTTGAGGAGGGCAAGAAGGTCTGCCAGCGTGGTTGTACAAAGCTCCCGCCCATGCCGACGACCCACGATCAGAGGTGGTTGATTGTGTCTAATGCGGAGAAGTAAGTGCATTTACTCTTTTTTAACCTTTTGCCTTCATGTTTCTTCAAATTAATATCTAATGTGTTTGCCTTGTCATACTGCAGGGGTTGGAAACATGACCCTGGTGTCCGCAGGGCCAACCAGGTCCTTGGTGTGCTTCTCAAGCACCACTTCCCGGGGAAGGTCCAGTTGCCCGATGAGGGTGAGGTTCCACAGGTAGCACTGACTTGGGAGCTGTACGTGGCCGCGCCGGCCCCGCCGGAGGAGATTGTCGATGGTGTCTTGTGTGAGACGGTGGCCGACATTGTGATCCATCGGTTTTGGGTAATTTCTCTACAGAATTAAAAATCAACAGCACCTAGTGATTGTAATAATCAGTGTTGTCTTGTTTGATTGCAGACCTTCTACAGGTGTCTTGAGGAACACGAGGCGGACGCGGCTATTGTTCTCGTAGCCGAGTGCAAGCGCCTACTTCAGAACTTACGGCACGAGGCTCGGGTGCAGGCTATTAGAGACTACTACGCCTCGACTAACATTAAGAGGGCCAAGAAGAAGTGCCGCAAAAAAATTCCGAGTAAGGAGAAGTACATGAAGGTAATTACCTATTCTTAAGGACTTGTACTTAGTTTCCTTGATTTGATTCATAGGCGTAGCACTGAAATTTCTCTTGTCTAACTTAGGTGCCCCCGAGATGGTGTGCGAATATGATGGACTGTTGGGAGGCATTAGTGGATGAGTGGTGCTCTCCCAAATGGCTAGCCGACCACAACAAGGCCAAGGATAAGCGTGCACAAATGAAAGGTGTGCCACACCATCAAGAGAGCTCCAACCTGTTTGAGTACGGGGATCACTGGGTATGTGGTTTGCTTCATGATTCATGCAATTTCATTCTTCATGCTAGCTTGAGCCCTTAACTAATATTTTGTTCCTCTCTTTTAGGCGCAACAAAACAAGAAGGAGGTGCCACCGCTGTTCGACCTCTATGCCATGGCCCAAACTGCCTCGTACAAGAAGGCCAAGGCATTCTCTGTGGATGACCTCGATCATCCACAGAGCTTCAGCAATATCTCCTCCCACAACAAGCTCGTGGGGTACAGAGATGAGGGGAAGGCAAGGAAAGGGGAGGACTTCAACCCGAGCAAGAGTCCTTTTGATTCAGAGCTCGTGATGATTGTTGGAAATATGCCATAGATGCAATAATAAATTAGTTATTATCATATTTCCTTTTTCATGATAATCATTTATTATCCATGGTATAATTGTATTGATCGGAGACTTAGATGCATGTGTGGATACATAGACAAAACCATGTCCCTAGTATGCCTCTAATAGACTAGCTCGTTGATCAAAGATGGCTATGGTTTCCTAGTCAGGGACATGAGATGTCATTTGGTAACGGGATCACATCATTAGGAGAATGATGGGATGGACAAGACCCAAACTACACACGTAGCATATGATCGTGTCAGTTTATTGCTATTGTTTTCTGCATGTCAAGTATATGTTCCTATGACCATGAGATCATGCAACTCACTGACATCGGAGGAGTACCTTGTGTGTATCAAACGTCGCAACGTAGCTGGGTGACTATAAAGGTACTCTACACGTATCTCTGAATGTCTATTGGGTTGGCATGGATCAAGACTGGGATTTGTTACTCCGTGTGACGGAGAGGTATCTCAGCGCCCACTCGGTAATACAACATCACAATAAGCCTTGCAAGCAATGTGACTAAGTGTTAGTCACGGGATCTTGTATTATGAAACGAGTAAAGAGACTTGCCGGTAACGAGGATGAACTAGGTATGGAGATACCGACGATCGAATCTCGGGCAAGTAACATACCGAAGAACAAAGGGAACATCATACGGGATTAACTGAATCCTTGACATAGAGGTTCGACCGATAAAGATCTTTGTAGAATATGTAGGAACCAATATGGGCATCCAGGTCCCGCTATTGGTTATTGACCATAGATGTGTCTCGGTCATGTCTACATAGTTCTTGAACCCGTAGGGTCTGCACACTTAAGGTTCGGTGACGTTTCGGTAGTATAGAGTTATGTATGATGGTGACCTAAGGTTGTTCGGAGTCCCGGATGAGATCTCAGATGCCACGAGGAGCTCTGAAATGGTCCGAAGGTAAATATTGATATATAGGAAGTCCCATTTTGGTCGCTGGAAAAGTTTCGGGCTCATCGGTAGTGTACCGGGAGACCATCGGGAGGGGTATTTCGACCCAAGAGGAAACATGGGTTGTGGGAGAGTGAATACCAGCCCTTTGTAGGCTGGTGAAAGTCCCACACAAATCCCATGTGGCTAGGGAGAAAAAGCTCAAAGAGAAAAAGTGGAAAAAGGCAAAAATAGGGTGAATCCTAGTCCTACTAGGATTGGAGATGGATTCCATCTCTCCCACCTGGTTCGGCTGACTCCTAGAGGCTTGGCCCCTCCTCCTCTCTTCCTCTTATATATACTGGAGGTTTTAGGGTTTTTGCACAGAAATTTTAGCCACGTGCTGCCCGTTCCTCCAGTGCATAGTTTCTCCTCTAGATCGGATTTCTGCAGTGCTTAGGCGAAGCCCTGCCGGAATTGCTCCACCACCATCACCGCGGCGCCATCACGCTGCCGGTGAACTCATCTACCTCTCCGCCCTCACTTGCTGGATCAAGAAGGCGGAGATCGTCATCGAGCTGTACATGTGTTGAACGTGGAGGTGTCGTCCGTTCGGCGCTAGATCGGAAGGACCGTGATCAAGATCGCGAGACGGATCGTGATGAGTTCGCGGGACGGATCATGATTGGATCGCGGGACGGATCGTGATGTGATCGTGGGACACTCGGTGATTTGAATCGCGAAGACGTTTGACTACACCAACCGTGTTTCTTAACGCGTCCCGCTTAGCGATCTACAAGGGTATGTAGATCCACTCTCGCTCTCGTAGATGCTCATCACCATGGATAGATCTTGCGTGTGCGTAGGAAATTTTTTGTTTCCCATGCAACGTTCCCCAACAATGGCATCATGAGCTAGTCTATGTGTAGATGAGATCTCGAGTAGAACACAAAAGGTCTGTGGGCGTTGATGCTTAGATTGCTTCCTCCCTTGGTCGGATTTTATTTCAGCGGTATTGTGAGATGAAGCGGCCCGGACCAACACTACTCGTACGCTTATGAGATACCGGTTCCCTCAACCGCAACATGTTGCATAGATGTCTTGTGGGTGACAGTTTCACTCACTTTAGTTGGATCGGATTCGACAAAGGCGGTCCTTGAGAAGGTTGAAAAGCAACTAGTGTATCACCGTTGTGGTTTTTGCGTAGATGAGAATTGTTCTTGCTAGATAACCGTAGCAGCCACGTAAAACATGCAACAATAATTAGAGGATGTTTAACTTGTTTTTGCAGGGTATGTTGTGATATGATATGGCCAATTACATGATGTGATATATGTGATGTATGAGATGATCATGTGATGTATAGATTATCACGACTTGCATGTCGATGAGTACGGCAACCGGCAGGAGCCATAGGGTTGTATTTAATTATTGTATGACCTGCGTGTCAATCATTAAGCGCTACGTAATGCTTTACTTTATCGCTAAACGGTAGCAATAGTAGTAGAAGCATGTTGGGCGCGACAACCCCGATGGCGACACGTTGATGGAGATCAAGATGATGGACATCATGGTGTCTTGCCGGTGACGATGGAGATCATGCTGGTGCTTTCAAGATGGAGATCAAAAGCACAAGTTCATGGCCATATCATGTCACTTATGATTTGCATGTGATGTTAATCCTTTTATGCACCTTGTTTTGCTTAGGACGACGGCAGCATTATAAGGTGATCCCTCACTTAATTTCAAGATAAATTGTGTTCTCCCCGAGTGTGCACCGTTGCGAAAGTTCGTCGTGTCGAGACACCTCGTGATGATCAGGTGTGATAGACTCTACATTCACATACAACGGGTGCAAGCCAGTGTTGCACATGCAGAACACTCGGGTTAAACTTGACGAGCCTAGCATGTACAGACATGGCCTCGGAACACAAGAGACTGAAAGGTCGAACATGAGTCATATAGTAGATATGATCAACATAACGATGTTCACCATTGAAACCACCTCAACTCACGTGATGATCGGACTTGAGTTGGTGAATTTGGATCATGTATCACTCGAATGACCGCAGGGATGTCAATTTGAGTGGGAGTTCTTAAGTAATATGATTAATTGAACTCATTATCATGAACATAGTCACTAGTGACTTTGCAAACTGTGTTGTAGATTACTAGCTCACGTTGTAGCTCCCTTGAGTTTTTAAATGTTCCTAGAGAAATAGAGTTGAAAGATGATGGTAGCAATATTGCGGACTGGGTCCGTGATCTGAGGATTGTCCTCATTGCTGGACAGAAGGCTTATGTCCTTAATGCACCGCTCGGTGTGCCAACCCCTCTAGCATCGTCTGTAGATGTTGTGAACATCTGACAGGCACGTTCTGATGACTACTTTATAATTTAGTGCGTCATGCATTACGGCTTGGAATTGAGGCTCCGAAACGTTTTGAACGTCACGGAACATATGAGATGTTCTAAGAGCTGAAATTAGGATCTCAGGCTCGTGCCCATGTTGTGAGATATGAGATCTCCAACAAGATTCTTTGCCTACAAGATGAAAGAGAATAGCTCAATCATTGAGCATGTGCTCAGATTGTCTCGGTGCTACAATCGCTTGAATCGAGTGGGAGTTGATCTTTCAAATAACATAGTGATTGATATAGTTCTCCAAGTCACTGTCACTAAAGCTACTAGAACTTGGTGATGAACTATAAAATGCCAGGGATAGAAATAATGATCCCTGAGCTATTCGCGATGTTTGACACCGCGAAGGTAGAAATCAAGAAGGAGCGTCAAGTGTTGATGGTTAGTCAAACCACTAGTTTAGAGAAGGGCAAGAGCAAGGAGGGAAACTTGATGGATAGCAAGTCAGTTGCTGCTCTAGTGAAGCAACCCAAAGTTGAACCCAAACCCGAGACTATGTGCTTCGATTATGAGGAGAGCGGTCGCTGAATCGGAACAACCCTAGACACTTGGTAGATAAGAAGGCTGGCAACGTCAACAGAAGTATATTTGATATACGTGTTATTGATGTGTACCTTGCTAGTACTCCTAGTAGCACCTGGGTATTGGATACCGGTTCGGTTGCTAAATGTTAGTAACCCGAAATAAAAGCTACGGAATAAATGGTGAAATAGCTAAGGGTGAGGTGACGATGTGTGTTGGAAATGTTTCCAAGGTTAATGTGATCAACATCGCACGCTCTCTCTACCTTTGGGATCAGTGACAAACCTAAATAAATGTTATTTGGTATTTTGCGTTGAGAATGAATGTGATTAGATCGTGTTTATTGCAACACGGTTATTCGTTAAGTTAGAGAATAATGGTTATTCTATTTACATGAATAATAGCTTCAATGGTCAAGCACCCAATGAGAATGGTTTGTTGAATCTTGATCGTAGTAATACACATGTTCATAACATTGATGCCAAAAGATACAACGTTAATAATAATAGTACCACATACTTGTGGCACTGCCGCTAAATGTCATATTGGTATAAAACTCATGAAGAAACTCCATGTTGATGGATCTTTGGACTCATTTGATTTCGAATCGGTTGAGACATGCGAACCATGCCTCTTGGTCAAGATGACTAAGGACCCTGTTTTCTGGTTTGATGGAGTGGGCAAGTGACTTATTGGAAATGATACATGTTGATGTATGCAATCCAATGAGTCTTTTAGCGTGCGGTGGATATCGTTATTTTCTTACCTTCACTAATGATTTGAGTAGATATAGTGTGTATTTACTTAATGAAACACAAGTCCGAATCGTTTGAAAGGTTCAAGCAAATTCAGAGTGAAGTTTAAGATCATCGTGACAAGAAGATGAAAATTTCTACGATATGATCGTCAAGATGAATATCTGAGTTGCGAGTTTGGCATACAAATTTAGACAATGTGAAAATTGTTTCACAACTCACGCCACGTGGAACACCATAGTGTGATGGTGTGTCCGAACGTCATAGTCATGCTCTATTGGATATGGTGCATACTATGATGTCTCTTATCGTTTTGCTACTATAGTTTTGGGGTTATAAGTTAGAGACAACTACATTCACTTTAAATAGGGCACCATCTAAATCCGTTGAGATGACACCATCTGAACTATGGTTTGATAGAAACCTAAGCTGTCATTTCTTATTATTTGGGGCCGCGACGCTTATGTGGAAAAAGTTTTTCACCTAATGAGCTCGAACCCAAAGCGGACAATTGTTTTTTCATAGAACACCCTAAGAACAGTTGGGTATACCTTCTATCTCAGATCCAAGTGCAAAGTGTTTGTTGCTAAAAAGGGTCCTTTCTCGAGAAAGAGTTTCTCTCGAAAGAATTGAGTGGGAGGAAGATAGAACTTGATGAGGTTATTGAACCTTAGTTTCAACCAGAGAGTAGCGCAGCACAGAAAAAAAATTCTATGGAACCTACGTCAGTTGAAGAGGAAGTAAATGATGATGATCATGAAGCTTCGGATCAAGTTACTATCAAACCTCGTAGGTCGACAAGGATGTGTACTACTCACGAGCGGTATGACAACCCTGTCTTGGAGGTCATGTTGTTGGACAATGATGAACCTACGAGCTATGGAGAAGCGATGATGGGCCCGGATTCCGACAAATGGTTAGAGGCCATGAAATCTGAGAAAGGATCCATGTATGAAAACCAAGTATAGACTTTGGTAGACTTGCTCGTTGGACGACAGGCCGTTGAGTACAAATGGATGTTTAAAATGAAGACACACGCTCATGGTAATTGTCACCATTTGTAAAGCTCGACTTGTTGCAAAGAAGTTTATGACAAGTTCAAGGAGTTGACTGCGTGTCATGCCCAAGATGTGGTCCTATCCTTATTTTGGCATGGGGACCTTGACGGGGATAGAAGCGCATCTCGATGCGTTTGCAAGAATGGATATCATTACAAGTACATGTACAGAAGAGATGAGTATAAGGATTTGGCTTACACTCGCCACAAGCTACATCATAGTCACATTAATACAATAACATCTCAAACATCATACATAAGAGCAGGGTCCGACTACGGACAAAATGAAACGATAAAATGACATTCACCCTTGCTATCCCAGGCTGCTGCCTGGAACCCATCCAAGATTGAAGAAGAAGAAGAAGAAGAACTCCAAGTCAAATCAAGCAACACGCTCACGGAAAATCATCGCATTACCTGTACCTGCAACTGTTGTTGTAGTAATCTGTGAGCCACAGGGACTCAGCAATCTCATTTCCAAGGGTATCAAGACTATTAAAGCTTAATAGGTGAGGTATGGTTAAGTGGTGAGGCTGCAGCAAGCGACTAAGCATTTATCTGAGTGGCTAACTTACGAGTACAGAAAGTAAAGTATGATGGTCTACGCATAACGGACATGAACTAGTAATGATCACTACCTGATCTTGAACACCTACTTACGTCAATCATAACCCCACCGTGTTCTCTTTCGGATAAGATCTCACGAAAAGAGTCAGTCACGGTTACGCACACAATTGGTGTATTTTATTAGAGTTTACTTCAAGTTTGCTATGACCGGGTGTTAAACAAAGTATCCAAGTTTGCCACATAACCGCGGGCACGGCTTCTTGAAAAGATTTAACCCTGCAGGGGTGCTCCAACTCATCCATCATAAATTAACCACATGCAGCGGGAATAACCTCAACCACGTATCTCGTGATCATCCTAGGCAATTCCAAAGGAAATTCGACACCTCGAGATAGCCCGAAGAAAATCAGAGTTCCTCACTCAAGACGTTCGAGAAAGGTAAAACAAATCCAGCAAGGCCTCCCGACGTGTCGACGAACCCGATAAGAGCTGCGTATCTCAGTCTCAGGACACGACGGATTGTCCAAACTTCCGGTAGGTCAAACACAGAGTTGCCCCTGGTGGCCACCGGCTGTTGACATTTTTGGACCAACACTCATGCGCAGCACTGGCCCGGGGGTTGATTAAATTGTCCACGGGGTCCGGAAAGCCCCTATGCAAGTTCATTAGTTATTAGGCAAATGTAGTACCAATGTTGGGCCTTGCTAGACAAGTTTTATCCCAAAACGAAAATCAAGGGGGTCCCCATAACAACCCCGAGCATGTTAGGAGCGCTCATTTATGAAACATAACACCAGTTCACAAGTAACTAGGGACGGCAAGATTGGAACAAAACACTGAGCAAAAGGCCAAGCCTTCCACCTTTACCAAGTATATATGTGCATTAATTAAATAACAGCAATATTGTGATATAACAAAAGAATGTCCATGTTGACACATGGAAGCAATTGCACCTGCAACTAGAAACGCTATAAGAAGGGCTAAGCAAGCAGTAACATAGCCAAACAAAGGTTTGCTGGGATGTGGAGGGGTTAGAGGCTTTTCATGGCAAAGTTGGGAGGTTTATCAAACAGTGGTAGGTAGCGTGACATAGTGATAGAAAACGAGACATCTAGCATGGCAATGATAGTAATGGTATCCAAGGAAATGAGTCATCTTGCCTGAGATCCCGCTCGGAAGAAGAACGAGTCCATGAAGAAGACGCCCAACGTACTCGAACGAATCCTCACACTCCGAACGCTTTCGGAACTCTATCGAGAAGAAGCAATCCGAAACAAAGAATCAACACAAGATACACCAAACATATGCAAAACACGATGCACGAACAAATATGATGCATGTCCGTTTAATTATGCAAGGCATGACAAATCACAACAAACAACTTCTACACATTAAAGTGAAGCTCAATATGCAGCGAGTTGCATATTGACGAAACTCCACGTTTGAATTATTTAGTTCACTCTTGTTAGGTACACGACAATATTAAATGTTGTTAAACATGGCAAGAGGTAAATCATAAGTAAACTATCTATCTAGGCATCTTAAATGAGGTCGGAAACAACTTATAGCATTTCCGAAATGACCCCATATGTTAATTTTGAAATTTGTCCAGATCTGAACTAAACATATTTTATATTTGTTAAACAACAGAATAAAGCATAACATGCAATTCTACATGTCATTCTAGTCGATTTACATATAAAGAACATCTCAAACGGAGCTACGGTCTAAAAGATATGAGCAACACAAGATGCACATGTCATGAATGCAAATGCATGGATAATATAATCACAAGCATTTCAAATCATGAATGCAACAAGTTATTATGAAACTACATCAGATTCTAAGAAAGTTTCATATATGACATGTCCAAAACGGAGCTACGGTTCAACCACAAACACCAAAACAAGTTATAGTCGAAATCTGCCCAAAACAGCAACTTAGCATTTTGCACACATGAAAACAACAAGTTACAAGATTCCAAAATGCACAAACTAAACATGGGGCAGTAGTATATAACACATACTTCATTTCATCTTCACATATCATAATCAAAACATGCATGGATCACATGGTAGGAAGCTCACAAGGTGGCTACTTGAAAACAGTTTCATACTTGGTGGAAATAGCAGTTTTTGATAGTGCAGTTTTATCGCGAAGGCATATTGACAGCATTGAAACTATAAACTACAGGTCATAGAATGGCATGAAACTTAAGAGCATACTAAAAGACAATATCAACTACAAATAACTCCATTACACCTATCACAAAAGAGTTCTAGATCACTGGCAAAACACATGGCAAGAGAGAAACAAAATATAACAGATTCCAGACATAGAAATATTTTGGACTCTCAAAATAACAGAATTTGATACCAAGTTGACAACAACAAAATAACACATAAACATGCATTCCTATGACAAACAAAATGTCCAAGGGCTAGGACACATATCAAAGGGCACATGTCAAGTTTAAAATTATTTCATATCATGCATGGATTAAATCCCACGAAAATGACAAAAGGGCTTCACGGCATAAGTGACATGCACACAAAATGCTCAAATGACAAAACTAAATGCACAACTAAATCACATGGATTTTTCTACCCCGAAAACATATATAATATGCATAGGTTCATGTGGAAAATTAATCACAATTAAATATGCAAGTATTAGGTCTAATCACCTTATAGCACTCCATTAATGCAAAATTAAATGCAACCAATATTCCAACATTTTTATCATGCATGAAAATGCGGTGCAAATGGGATGAACATTTTTAATATGGGATTTTGGATAATTCCCAATGCACGTTAATTAAATATGTCAATGCAAATTATGTCAAATATGCAAAATGGCAGAAAATGACATGTTAACAATTTTAATCATGGATGCAAATGGCATATTGTTAATCTACTCGCTTTTCTAATCATTTTACATATATAAATTATTTTATTACGATGCACAATTAAATATTTACTAACGTTTTAAAATCGCAACGGGCCTACACACGAAAAAAAAAGAAAACACAAAAGGGGGGGGCTGGGCTAACCCTGGCCACTTGGGCCGGTCGGCTGGGGCGGTAGGGGAGCAGCTGGGCCTTGGGGTGGCCAGCCCACGCGTAGCGCAGGCGAGGGTCAACGCGCTAGCGAGCGGGGCTTCGAGCTCCTCCCGACCGAAGCCATGGCGGCGGCGGCAAGCATCGGCGCGGGGCAGCGCTGGGGGAGGCCGGCGGAGGCAGGGACAGGCGGCGCCGGCCCGGATCCGACCATCCCCGGCAGCAGCTGCGGCGACCGGCGGCGGAGTTCACCAGGGCGGCCATGGCGACCTGTGGGAGGGAGAAGGAAGCAGGGGTAAGAGAGGAGGAGAAGGAGTAAAGGGAAGGAGGAGAGGGAATGAGGAGAGGGGCTGCGAGGAGAGGTCCGGCGCTCCAGCGGCGGCTGCTCCGGTGAGTTGGCGGCAACGGTGCCCACGGGAAGCTGCGGGAGGAGCGGGAGCTCGGGCAGCCATGGGTCGAGGGGCTGCCATGGGGGCTGCGGGAGAGCTCGGGATTGGGCCCAGATGGGCTTTCCCGGGCTTAGATCTGGGCTCGACGGGCCTGGCGGCTGGAGGAGAGAGAAGCTAGGGTTTGGCACGGGGAACGAGGGGGATTAGGGTTGGCTGCCCAATTAGGAAGGGGGAGGGGTCTATTTATAGGTTTCGGGGCTAGGGTTAGCTGACGTTGTCCGTTTTCGGACCATCGGGTGTCGATTCGACGGACCGAAAGAGGAAAGGGGCTACGGTGGCTGTGCACAGGGGCTAAGTGGGGAAGAGAGAGAGAATGGTGACCCGTGGCATGGAGGTTTTAAAACACCGACACATTGTTGGATGACATATTGTTGATCGGAAATTATGTAGAATTTCTGGAAAGCATAAACGGTTGTTTGAAAAGAGTTTTTCAAAGAAAGACCTGGATAAAGCTCCCTAATTGTTGAGCATCAAGATCTATATAGATAGATCAAGATGCTTGATAACACTTTCAATGAGTACATACCTTGACAAGATTTTGAAAGATTTCAAAATGGATCAGTCAGAGAAAGAGTTCTTGCCTGATTTGTGAGGTATGAAGTTGAGTGAGACTCAAAGCTCGACAACGACAGAAGAAAGAGAAAGGACGAATGTCGTCCCCTATGCCTTAGCCATAGGCTCTGTATAGTATGCCATGCTGTGTACCGCACCTGTGTGTGCCTTGCCATGAGTCCGTCAAGGGGTACAAGAGTGATCCAGAAGTGGATCACTGGACAACGGTCAATATTATCCTTAGTGACTAAAAGACTAATGAAATGTTTCTCGATTATGGAGGTGATAAAGGGTTCGTCGTAAAAAGTTACATCGAAGCAAGCTTTAACACTAATCCGGATGACTCTTAGTAGCAATCCGGATACGTATAGTGGAGCAGCCATTTGGAATAGTACCAAGTGGAGTGTGGTAGCAGTGTTTACAGTTTGACATAGAGATTTGCAAAGTACATATGGATCTGAATGTCGCAGACCCGTTGACTATAAGACCTCTCTCACATGCCAAGCATGATCGAGCCCCAGAACTCGTTGGGTGTTAAATTCATAACAATGCAAATCACATGGTGATGTGAACTAGATTATTGACTCTAGTGCAAGTGGGAGACTGTTGGAAATATGCCCTAGAGGCAATAATAAATTAGTTATTATCATATTTCCTTGTTCATGATAATCGTTTATTATCCATGCTATAATTGTATTGATCGGAGACATAGATGCATGTGTGGATACATAGACAAAATCATGTCCCTAGTATGCCTCTAATAGACAAGCTCGTTGATCAAAGATGGCTATGGTTTCCTAGTCATGGACATGAGATGTCATTTGGTAACGGGATCACATCATTAGGAGAATGATGCGATGGACAAGACCCAAACTACAAACGTAGCATATGATCGTGTCAGTTTATTGCTACTATTTTATGCATGTCAAGTATATGTTCCTATGACCATGAGATCATGCAACTCACTGACACCGGAGGAGTACCTTGTGTGTATCAAACGTCGCAACGTAACTGGGTGACTATAAAGGTACTCTACAGGTATCTCCAAGGGTGTCTGTTGGGTTGGCATGGATCAAGACTGGGATTTGTTACTCCGTGTGACGGAGAGGTATCTCAGCACCCACTCCGTAATACAACATCACAACAAGCCTTGCAAGCAATGTGACTAAGTGTTAGTCACGGGATCTTGTATTACGGAATGAGTAAAGAGACTTTCCGGTAACGAGGTTGAACTAGGTATGGAGATACCGACGATCGAATCTTGGGCAAGTAACATACAGAAGAACAAGGGGATAATCATACGGGATTAACTGAATCCTTGACATAGAGGTTCGACCGATAAAGATCTTCGTAGAATATGTAGGAACCAATATGGGCATCCAGGTCCCGCTATTGGTTATTTACCTTAGATGTGTCTCGGTCATGTCTACATAGTTCTCAAACCCGCAGGGTCTGCACACTTAAGGTTTGGTGACGTTTCGGTAGTATAGAGTTATGTATGATGGTGACCAAAGGTTGTTCGGAGCCCCAGATGAGATCTCGTACGTCACGAGGAGCTCCGGAATGGTCCGGAGGTAAAGATTGATATATAGGAAGTCCTATTTTGGTCGTCGGAAAAGTTTCGGGCTCATCAGTAGTGTACCGGGAGACCATCGGGAGGGGTATTTCGACCCAAGAGGCTACATGGGCTGTGGGAGAGTGAATACTAGCCCTTTGTGGGCTGGTGTAAGTCCCACACAAAGCCCATGCAGCCAGGGAGAAAAAGCCCAAAGAGAAAAGGTGGAAAAAGGCAAAAATAGGGTGAATCCTAGTCCTACTAGGATTGGAGGTGGATTCCACCGCTCCCACCTGGTTCGGCCGACTCCTAGGGCCAAGCCTCCTCCTCTCTTCCTCTTATATATACTGGAGGTTTTAGGGTTTTTGCACAGAATTTTTAGCCACGTGTTACCCGTTCCTCCAGTTCATAGTTTCTCCTCTAGATCGGATTTCTGCAGTGCTTAGGCAAAGCCCTGCCGGAATTGCTCCACCACCATCACCGCGGCATCGTCATGCTGCCGGTGAACTCGTCTACCTCTCTGCCCCCACTTGCTGGATCAAGAAGGCGGAGATCGTCATCGAGCTGTACATGTGTTGAACGCGGAGGTGCCGTTCGTTCGGTGCTAGATCGGAAGGACCGTGATCAAGATCGCGAGACGGATCGTGAGGAGTTCATGGGACGGATCATGATGTGTTCGTGGGACGGATTGTGATTGGATCGCGGGGCTGATCGTGATGAGATCACGGGATGCTCGACGATTTGAATCGCGAAGACGTTCGACTACACCAACCGCGTTTCTTAATGCTTCCCGCTTAGCGATCTACAAGGGTATGTAGATCCACTCTCCCTCTCGTAGATGCTCATCACCATGGATAGATATTGCGTGTGCGTAGGAAAATTTTTGTTTCCCATGCGACGTTCCCCAACAATGATATCTGGTGGCGGGAGGCCCCATGGCTTGATAGCCATTGGGGATGGACTGATACGTTGTCCTAGAACTCTCCCGGAGACCAAGAAGCGCCAGACGAGCTCCAATCGTGAGATAAGGCCTCGTCCACGGCCAATGGAGCTCGCCATCGCGACTAGGGCCCAGGAGCTTCTGGCAGAGGCAAACAGGCAGGTGGCGTAGAGGGAGAGGGACATGGAGGAGAGGACGGCTAGGCTATTGGAGGAGGAGAGGAACCGGAATGACACGTCTCACCAGGGCCTATACGAGGTCCTTGTGGTAAGTTTCTCCTGCATATTAGCCACATCATGCACATAATGTTCGTTTCATCACTAACTAATATGACTGACTCATGAAAACAAAATTTGCACACCGTGTGCCAGAACAATGGTCAGACCCCTCCGTCGATGCCCCATATTGCTATAGCACCCACTACGAGTTTCATTTGAATGGTCATTAGTTACTAGTATTCACATTTGAGTTGCATCATGCTAAGGAGACATTGCAAATGATCTTTGGTGCAGTGTGCCTCCCGACAAGCATCGACCGATCCTTCTGCGTCTGCCACAACCCCGACCGGTCCTTCTCCGTCTCACACTCGCGCAAACCAGACCGGTCCTTCACCTCCGTGATGATGGTAAGTTTTCCCAAGTGTTTTGCTTAACAAATGCATACTTAGCTTAAGAAATGACCTATTTAGCTCCAAAATGACCTATACTTAGCTTCTTTAGTTCATTTATGACATACTAAGCATACTTAGGTAAAAATGGCATGATAACCTTGGTTTAGCTCCAAAATGACATAAACTTAGCTTATTTTTCTCCAAAATGACAAAATAACCTTACCTACCTCCAAAATGACCGATTATAACTAGGATAGCTCTAAAATGACCTACACTTGCCATTTTGTCCTCCAAAAGTAAATATGATTAGTTATCTCAAAAATGGCATAACTACCTAGGTTAGCTCAAAAATGACCTATATTGAGCTTCTTCGGTTCATTTATGACATACTTAGCATACTTAGGTAAAAAATGGCATGATAACCTTGGTTTGGCTCCAAAATGACATAGACTTAGCTTATTTTCCTCGAAAATGACATAATAACCTTACGAAGCTCCAAAATGACCTATTTACCTAGCTTAGCTCTAAATGACCTACACTTAGCATTTTTACCAAGCTTAGCTAAAAAATGGCATTTTTACCTACCTTAGTTAGAAGACGAGATAAAGAAGAGGAGAAAGAGAAAGAGAAGAAAAATTCTTCCTCTTCTTCTTCTTCTTCTTCTTCTTCCTTTTTTTCTTCTTTTCTAGCTAGTCTTCTTCTTCTTATTCTAACTTTCTTCTTTCCCAATTTGCAGATTTGCTTTAGATGAGGAAGCTTGCGTTGATGGAGTCTATTCTTCTCCTTGTGCTTCCTTTTTGTTTTGATTGTGTACGATGAACTTTGTTGTTGGATATGTTGTTGTAAACTTGTTGGATATGTTGTTGGAAACTTGTTGGATATGTTGTTGGATATGTGTTGGTAACTTGTTGTTGGATATGTGTTGGTATGCTTATTGAAAGTATTTTCAAATGTGTATATGTATATATATATATGAAATTCTGTGAAATTGAATGAATTTAAGAAAAAAACAGGAAAAACAAGGGCTATACAAGTTCTTTGCCGTCAGCCAGCAGACGGCAAAGCTGCCACATGACAGCTACCTGTGCAACCCGGGGTGGCACTGGGCTGGCCTATGTGGTTTCTTTGCTATCTACTGGCAGACGGCAAAGAACTTTGTATCTTTGTCGTCAGCCAGCAGATGGCAAAGAAACCGTTGTTTTGCCGTCCGCTAGCAGACGACAAAGAACTTTGCATCTTTGTTGTCTGCCAGTAGATGGCAAAACATGTCGTTAACCCCTTAACGGACGTAAGCTGCCACGTGTGTCGTCCACGGTCTTTGCCGTCTGCTGGCAGACGACAAAGACCTAAGCATCTTTGTCGTCCGCTAGCAGACGGTAAAGCGCCCTTTACCTAAGCTTATTCAGCCGGGCGGTTGGCCGTCTGCTGGCAGATGGCAAAGCCTTTGCCATCCGCCATGCATGCCTTTGCCCTCCGCTATGGCGAACGACAAAGTTGCTGATTCCCGTAGTGTCAGCCCCGAGGGTGAACTACTCCCTCCTTGTCATGGAGACCATCGGGATGATGAAGATGGCCTCTGATGATGGTTTCCCCCTCTGGCAGGGTGCCGAAACGGGCTTCCGATTGGTTTTTCGTGCCTCTGGAGGCTTGCGGCGGCGGAACTCGCGATCTAGGTTTATTTTCAGAGGTTTGGGTATTTATAGGAGTATTTGGCGTTGGTCCCACATCCAGAAGGTTCTCGAGGCGGTCACAAGCCAGCTAGGCGGGGCCAGGGGGTGGTCGCGCCCTGGTGGCTTGTGACTCCCTCGGGACTCTTCTCCGGTATCTTTTCGCTCCAGTATTTTTTATATTTTCCAAAAATATTCTCCGTAAATTTTCAGCCCATTCCGAGAACTTTTATTTCCGCACAAAAACAACACCATGGTAGTTCTGCTGAAAACAGCGCCAGTCTGGGTTAGAATCATACCAAAATCATATAGAATTATTACAAACATGGCATGAATACTTCATAAATTATAGATACATTGGAGACGTATTAGGTATCGTATCACCATCACTTTTACCAGTACCATCGATCTTAGTTCGATCTTTAGTTTTTCATGATTTAGAGAAATAAAATTATGACCTAAGAACTAGTTTGTAAGGGTTTACATGTTCTTGAGTGTATGAACACGGAACAAGCGTGGATCAATGCTCACTAAAACACACTAGAAAGTCCTTGCCGAACAAGAATACACAATACAAACTTAAATACACCAACTTAAATACACCAGCTACTTGTGCGTGTGTTCCGGCAGTGCCCTTCCATTGCATTGTCCTGGTTTTCTGGGGCATCGCCTCAGTCCAGACAGGCCGTCCACTTGTGGCCTACACGCCGACGGATGTGTCACGACTGACAGGGCGACCCCATAGCCACCCTCGTGCGACGAGGGGTTGGACACGCAAGACAAAAGAATCGTTGATGGACTGGAGCTTGAGACCCTTGAAACTGGGACCAGGGTGGCTGGGTAGTAGGTGTGAGTAGGTGGCTATGGTCGAGTTGTACTTAACCCTCACGGCTGTATGTGAGAGGGCATGATTGATCTACCAACTGAAACAGATCGAGAAGTTGTTCTTCTCTATTCGGCCTCCTCCCTCCTCTCTTCCTCCCTGATTTCCCCTCCAACAATCCCTCCTCTCTCTACTCTAGCTCGGGACTGTTACAAGTGGTATCAGAGGTCAGTTCGACCTGGAGACAGCCTACCCGAAACCTCGTTACCAGACGAAGCAAGCGAGGCAGGTAGCGGGGATGGAGGCGCAGATCGCAGATCTGATCCGATCGGTCAACGAGGGGCGTGTGGCGAACGACGCCCGGTTGGAGGCAATCTAGACATCGCTCGAGCTCTAGCGACCCGCCGTCACCAACCTGCAATAGCAGCTCGACGAGCTACGCACCCAAATGGGACAAATCGCGCTTCACCCGGCGCTCGCGACTCCGGATTCCATAGCGGAGGACACGATGGGGTGGACAGCATCGCCTACTATGGCGGCCGACCTCGTGCACCACGGGCCCGATGGACACGGCAACGTCAACAACTCCGTGGGGCGGCTCATGGGGTGGTCACCACCCTACATCCGCCTCCGGTCAAGGGTGCGTTTCCTCCTCCACCTGACTTTTCCACATCTAAGGAGGCACCTATAATATTCAGGGGCAGATCCGCCTCCCGATCAGCTTCGACACGCACGACAACTACCACACTGAATTCCCCTGAATATTATAGGTACGTTTCCTCCTCGCGCACTAAATTCAGACCGTACCTGAGTTGCACTAAATGTATGGACATAGAACTAGCTCCAATTCATCAATGTAATGCAGGCATGTATTCCGTATATAGTCATACGTGCTTGTGAACTTGCATGACATCTTTTGTCCTATCCTCCCGTGGAAGCGGGGTCCTAATGGAAACTAAGGGATATTAAGGCCTCCTTTTAATAGAGAACCGGACCAAAGCATTAGCAATAAGTGAATACATGATCTCCTAAAACTATGGTAATCATTGAAAAGAATCCCAGTTATTGTCACCCTGGGGGATGCGGATCATAACTCGTAATAGGTGTCTACAACTTGCAAGATAGGATCAATAACACATATATATTCATGGAAACATAATAGGTTCAGATCTGAAATCATGGCACTCGGGCCCTAGTGACAAGCATTAAGCATAGCAAAGTCATAGCAACATCAATCTCAGAACATAGTGGATACTAGGGATCAAACCCTAACAAAACTAACTCGATCACATGATAAATCTCATCGAACCCATTATCGTCCAGCAAGCCTACGATGGGATTACTCATGAGCGGCGGAGAGCATCATGGAATTGGTGATCAAGGATGGTTGGTGATGACGATGACGTCGATTTCTCCTCTCCGAAGCCCAAAACGGACTCCAGATCTGGTCTCCCGAGGAAGAACAGGAGGTGGCGGCGGCTCCGTATCGTGAAATGCGATGAACTCTTCTCTCTAATTTTTTCTTCATGAATAGGGTTATTTGGAGCTGGAGAGGAGGTCGGAGGAGCCACGAGGGCCCCACAAGCCTGCTAGGCACGGCTAGGGGGTGGCCGCGCCTACTTGTGGCCTGCAGGTGGCCCCCCTCTGGATATCCGCTCGTTCTGGAAAAGTGTAGAGGTCGGCTGGATTTGGGGGCAAGGAGGAATGGGCGAAAAGGTAGAGGATAGAAGCGCATCTCGGGCGTGACAAGTTGGTATCAGAGCAATACCGACTTAGGATCCCCCTTGATTGATCATACTTGGCCGAGTCGAGTCTAGAAAAATATTTTGAGTCTAGTTAAATATCGGAGAGTAGGAATTATTTTTACTGTTGTTCCTTGCTCTGGTGAGCAATCATGACGTAAGAATTTTAATTCTGCCACTCTTCTCACTCAGAAAAAAATAGGATCACGCGGGTATTTTGGAACCTCTAAGATGTCCTTGTAACCGAATTCTATTCTTCATGCCTCCAAACACTTGTGTGAAGCTGATATGACCATGAAACCGTTGATTGTTGGTGCTACTGATGTTGGGCCACTTAAGGAGTCAAGCCATGAAAAAGTTGTGAAAAACAATGTGATGCATGAGGCTTGATTTCATGAGGGGCATGATGGTGGTATGCGTCAATTATGTGGACCGAAAACCAGTTTTGTAATGAATGGACCAAAGGAAAATTATGTGGCATGTTTATTGAATCCAAGAAAGATTGGCACGTCGGTGCATGGTCCAATACATGTGACGACATAGAGAGGTGTGCGATCAAGTTTAAGCAAAGAAGTCATACGAGGAAAGTCAGACACGCATGAGATAGCAAGAAATCAAGGTAGTTGCCAAAACGAAAGGAAAGGGAAATTGCATTGGCCGGATTACAAGAAAATACTGGAGATTAAGGAGGGGCCAACCCTAGCTTCGATAGAGCCCAATTTTCGTACACCTTTGTTTCAACTCATGAATTAGGATATGTAGAATCCTAATGAATATTGTATTTGTTAGGAGTCGCTAGTTTTGTTAGCTAGCTATAAATAACTAGCATGGTACGTGAGCCGTTTTCCTTTTCTAGTTTGGATTCTTTTATTACTAGATATGATTAGCACATGGCGTGAGAGACTAGGAGTCCCGGTTGAAGTGCGCCATATAAAAGCCAAGGCTTTATTCATGTATGAGGGAGATCAGTTTTCAGTTTTATTTGGACTTATGAAATATACAGAAAAATGTCCGAGTTATGGACAGCCATATTTTGTGTATTACTGGTGATTTTCCCATCGTGGAAATTACGAGCGATGGAGGGTTGATCATCACATCGACGCCTATGTGCAGATCCGAGGGGATCATTATCTTTGTTCGTGTATTGACCGTGCACGGGTAGAAAGTGTTATTGGAGTTTGTGAGCAGGAACAGGGGCACGATTTTTTGACCAAGCATCGCCATGAAAGGTCGATCCATCTACACGCACGAATTAACGTCTTGCTAGTTCGTGTCACATCAGAAGTCCCGGGGAGTAGAGCTCTAGGGGATTCTTGTCACATTCGCTATCATTTTAGTTTCGGAATACCAGAGGACGATAACATCTAAACGCTTGATACTTTGCTTGGTGGCAAATAATGCACTGACTTTTCCTAGTACTGGTGAAGATAGCTCAGATCATCTACTAGGTCTAGTGTCATTTTCTTCGAAGGTCAAAGGTGGACGAATTTGCAGAGTTTCTCGGTTATGTATTGAAGGTTGCGGGTGCGGTTTTGCAGTTGATTACATTGAGTAGGTTCCTAGACCCGCAACCTGATAGCATAACCAAGAAAATTTCGAAAGTTCTCAGGTGAGAATTCAAGTAGTTATCCAGGATTATCCTTCCATCAAATGCATAATGGGTTATGTATTTGTTTCTGGCTAAATTCGAGAGCCTCATCCTTTGTCTTGTTGGAGTATGGTAATTCGACTTGGTTCGATGTCAAGTGTGAATTTCATATCTTTCTTAAGTGGTTTTCTCATATTTTTATGGAGTGCTAATTCTTTTGATCAATCAATTGTCATGTCAAATTACTTTCCATTTGGAGTGCTTCTCGTCAAGTTAATTCAATCCTCTCCAATATTTGCAAGATCAATCATCATATTTTATTCTGTAGTTCGTTTCATCCATCCATTTGTTTCATCTGTCCCAAGTATTCCTTATTTTTCACCACCCTCCCACCCTTTTCCTTCAACGATTAAATTATCATCCAAGTGCCTTTCTTTTCATCTATGCTTCTGCTATCTTTTCTTCCATATTATATTCGGTGATTCATTGTGAAGACGCTCAAATGATATGAATTCATCATTCTTCGTTCTTGCTTTCTTCCCCGGTGGATTCAATTCAAGAGTTCGGTGTTCACCATATCCTTTTCATTTGTTAAATGCATTACCATGTTGGAAATTCTTATCCAAGCCTCCCTTGTTTATTCACCTCTCTATTCCATCCGGAGTGCTCAAGATACCTCAGGAGATTCGTGTTTCCATTCAAAATCCTCTTATGTTATCTCGAGGGTATCACCACATCAAGTTTTTAGTTTGTACAGGTGCAATCTCTCTTTCTAAGCAATCTTTTCAACGGTGGTTTCCTTCGAGTGGGCCCATAACCCATAGTTATTTTTTACAGGATCCTACCTCGCTTTTCTAATCTTTCCCGGAGATTTAGTTAAATCCTTTTCAAATGTGACGTAAGAATGAAAATCACCAGACTCCTGAATTTTAGGGTGGTGATCTTTGGAATTACCAAACTCTAATCAACATGGAAGAAACGTGAAGGCAAAAGGTTAGATATTTGGAAGAAACAGAGCGTCCACGTGATGAAGGGTTGCATCGTCAAAATTTGCTGCAGCGTCAGAATCTATAACATGTCAGCATTTCAGTGTTCCTTAACAGTTGTCCATAGAATCTACCTAATCATCACGTGGTAATTCAAAATCATGATCATCACGTGATAAATTCAGGAAATCACGAGATGCATGGATCTATATGATATCAATTTGAGAGAAGAATCTATATGAAGCACCTTTATAAAGCAAACTCCGGAGGAGGAAACGCACCTATAATTGGACGTTAAGGACCTATAAAAATCACCAGACTCCAAATGGCCTAAAACTTCACAAAGAATTTTATGGAATATTTAAGAATTATTGGGCCAAAAATATACCCAAGGGGGCCACCAGCTGGCCACAAGCCAACTGGGCGCGACAACCCCCCTAGCCATGCGTAGATGGCTTGGGGGGCTGCTGTTCTCCTGGCCCCCTCATCTCCTGTATGATGTGTTTTACCCTAGAAAAAATCATAAACAATCTCTCGGGACAAAGCGCCATGGTCTCGAGGCAGAAACCTGGGCAGAGGCCCTTTTGCACTCCAGCAGTCAGATTCTGGCGGGGAAATTCCTCTCCGGGAGGGGGAGACCGAAGCCATCGGCATCACCAACGCTTCCTCCTTCGTGGGAGGACCAATCTTCATCAAAATTTTCACCAGCACCATCTCATCTCCAACCCTAGTTTATCTCTTGTATTCAATATTTGTCCCAAAACCCAGATTGGTACCTGTGGGTTAATAGTTGTGTTGATTACATCTTGTAGATGATGATTGTTGGATTACTTGGTGGAAGATAATATGTTCAGATCCTTAATCATTATTATTATACATCTGATCTTGAACATGTTGATGAGGTGTGAGTAGTTAGTGTTGTTCCTGAGGACATGGGAGAAGTCTTGTTATAAGTAATCTTGTGAAGTTGGTATTCGTTTGATATTTTGATGATATGTATGTTGTTACTTATCTTAGTTGTGCCATGTGAACATCGACTACATGACACTTCACCATGTTATGGGACTAAGGTAAGTCATCGTGGAGTAACAAGTAGTTGATGGGTTGCTAGAGTGACAGAAGCTTAAACCCTAGTTTATGTGTTGCTTCATAAGGGGCTTATTTGGATCCACATGTCTCATGCTATGGTTAGATTTATCTTAATTCTTCTTTCATAGTTACGGATACTTGCAAGAGGGGGTAATAATAAGTAGGTTTCTAGTTCAAGTAAGAACAACACCTTAGCAGCGGTCCACCCACGTATCAAATTATCAAAGTAGCGAACGCGAAACAACTCAACATGATGAACATGACTAGACAAAAATTCTCGTGTGTTCTCAGGAGTGCTTGCTTAATATAAGAGTACTTTTCGACCTATCATTTTCTACAAAAAGGATTGGGATACCTTGCTGCACACTTGTTACTATTGTTACTTGTCACTTGTTACGAATTATCTTGCTACAAAACTATCTACTATTGTTACTTACATCACTTGTAGAGAATACCTTGCTGAAAACCGCTTGTCATTTCCTTCCGCTCCTCCTTGGATTCGACACTCTTACTTATCGGAAGAATGATGACAAAGTGCCGATGCAATGTGAATGATGCGATGATGAATGCGGCTACCAAAAGAAACACACGACAAAACTCGAAATAAATGGAAGGCGTCTCGGGAATCGGTTTTGGGTTATTACAACTCTCCCCCACTTACAAGAGATCTCGGCCAGAGATCTTAGAATGAGAAGAGTAAGAGAAAGATCAAGAGGTAAACTTAATTTACATCTTTGACAAATGAGTGAAACCATAGAACTTTGGAGGTTGCAACGAGAAATAACACAAGGGCATGAAAGAGTTGAAACCCCTATGGTTGAAACGAGATAGGAAGGAATGAGAAATAAAGAATTTGGCAGCACTCCGATTCAAACAGAAACAATCTTGATAATATGAAAGAACTTGAAAATAGGATACCACACTTCGGTTAAATGGATAAGCAAGGAAAGAACATGATCTTAATGAAACAAGATGATGGTTCGAAAATAACACCATCTCAAAAGATAAAGGAGAATCAATTGCACTTTGAAATGCAAGACAACAAATATTTGAGCTCCTTCAACAAGAATCTTGAAGAACACTTCGAGATGAATTAAACCATTAATGAACCACCATGAAGAACCTCTTGAAAGAACATTGGAAAAGAAGGGATGATCGAAAAAAATAAAGGTTGAAAAGAACAAGATTGAAGCCTTGCAAAGATTTAGATGGAGCTTTGCAACGAGATATTTGACAAAATTTGGAAATCCGGAAAACTAAAACATGAACAACTTAGCACCAATAATTCAATATCATGAATAACTTCGGAAGAAGGACTGGAATTACCTTGGCGAGACAAGAATAAAAATTATGTTATGTTTATCCTTCATCAAGTTAAATTGATGACAAGCAACGAAATTAGCACAATACTTATTCTTCTTGAAAGATTGAAGAGAGATACACGAGGTTGAAGAAGTCTTGAATGAAACACCAGTGAGAATTTGCAAACGAATGAGGATACTTGCGGGGAATTAGATACATGAGAACGAAGAGACCATGATCCACCGATATGAATTGAGAATGAATGATGAAAATATCGAACGAACGAAGAGACATCAATTTAGAAAAATTGGAAAATGAGCGATGAAAGCTGAGAACAAAGAAATCTTCTGAAATGATGGTCTTCGGAGGATCAAGAGACAAAAACAATTATGAAATGCTCCTGATGTGTGTGAAAAGAATTTCTCATGATCGATTTTTTCTAAAAGAATAGCATCAAGGTTGAAACACGAATCTTCAAGACAATGGAACACGATTTAAAAGAAACTCTCCTTCGGTCTTAAAAGATGAGAATCATGACGAGAAACACCACCAAGAAGACCCGAGATACTCCGAAATAATGAATAAGGAAAGGTTGAGCCAACGATGAAGATAATTTGAAAGCAATCTTCTAGAAGGAATATGAGTGATGAAATTCATTATTACGTCACATTTGAAAAGGATTTAACAAAATCTCCGGGAAAGATTGGAAAAGCGAGGTAGGATCTTGGAAAAAAACTATGGGTTAGGGGCCCACTTGAAGTAAACCACCGTTCAAAAGATTGCTTAGAAAGAGGGAGTGTCGGGAGGGTACCGGGGGACCATCGGGAGGTGTGTCTCGACCCAAGAGGCCACATGGGTTGTGGGAGGAGGTAAACCAGCCCCTGGTGGGCTGGCCGAAGCCTCCCCTAAGGGACCATGCATCTGGAATGGTTTGAGAGTTAAAAAACTGAAGGTGGAAAGAGTTTCCAAGTGGGAAGGAGGAGTCCTAATCCTACTAGGATTGGAGGGGGACTCCTCCTCTACTCCTTGCGCCAAGGACAAGGGCTGGCCCCTTGGGCGCCAAGCCTCCTTTTCATCCGCTCCTTCTGGGTCATGGGCGAAAACATAATGTATGCATGTATGGACACATAACTAGCTCCAATTCATCCATGTAATGTATGCATGTATTCCATATATAGTCATCCGTGCTTATGGAAAAGAACTTGCATGACATCTTTTGTCCTATCCTCCCGTGGCAGCGGGGTCCTAACGGAAACTAAGGGATATTAAGGCCTCCTTTTAATAGAGAACTGGACCAAAGCATTAGCACTTAGTGAATACATAAACTCCTCAAACTACGGTAATCACCAGAAATAATCCCAGTTATTGGCACCCTAGGGGATGCGGATCATAACTCGTAATAGGTGTCTACAACTTGCAAGATAGGATCAAGAACACATATATATTCATGAAAACATAATAGGTTCAGATCTGAAATCATGGCACTAGGGCCCCAGTGACAAGCATTAAGCATAGCAAAGTCATAGCAACATCAATCTCAGAACATAGTGGATACTAGGGATCAATCCCTAACAAAACTAACTCGATTACATGATAAATCCCATCCAACCCATCAGCGTCTAGCAAGCCTACGATGGGATTACTCACGAGTGGCAAAGAGCATCATGGAATTGGTGATCAAGGATGGTTGGTGATGACGACGACGTCGATTTCCCCTCTCCGAAGCCCAAAACGGACTCCAGATCTGGTCTCCCGAGGAAGAACAGGAGGTGGCGGCGGCTCCGTATCGTGAAACGCGATGAACTCTTCTCTCTGATTTTTTCTTCGCGGATAGGGTTATATGGAGCTGGAGAGAAGGTCGAAGGAGCCACGAGGGCCCCACAAGACTGCTAGGCATGGCTAGGGGGTGTCCACGCCTAGCAGGCTTGTGGCCTGCAGGTGGCCCCCCTCTGGATATCAAAGAATCCCCCCAAACATTCCTGCTCGTCCTCAAGTAGGTAAATGATAAAAGAAATAATTTATGAAGTGTGAATGCTAGCAAGTGCACAAGTTTGATCAATGATAGTTCCAAACACTTTCTCTAGCATCATTAAATATCATAAACATTAGCTCATCTCATAAAACTTCTCATGATGAAGTAACAAGCTATTCACCTGTTAAAGTATAGACCATAAAGTTTCTTGAAAACTAACAAACTATGCTTTCAGTCACCAAACAATTGCAGTTCGTCTTATTTTCAGGAAGGTTCTATGTAAGAGCTTTGATTTAGCAAATTACACATACTCAACTATTATATAGTGTTCCATGATTGCTAACACTCACAGCATATTTTTAGAGCAAATGGCATCCGTCGAACACAGAGAAAGATAGGGGCTTAAAGTTTTGCCTCCCAACTTATTTATCATATAGATAATTGTCAACAATAATAATTCGTCATGAAATATATTTGAATGGCCATATATTCCTAGATCATTCCCCAACACATGACGCTTGCCAAGAGAAAAAGGCGAAATATAGGAACTGGTGAAGATCACCATGACTCTTGCGTAAAGGTAAGTACTATATGTTGGAAATATGCCCTAGAGGCAATAATAAATTATTTATTATCATATTTCCTTTTCCATGATAATCGTTTATTATCCATGCTATATTTGTATTGATCGGAGACTTAGATGCATGTGTGGATACATAGACAAAACCATGTCCCTAGTATGCCTCCAATAGACTAGCTCGTTGATCAAAGATGGTTAAGGTTTCCTAGCCATAGACATGAGATGTCATTTGATAATTGGATCACATCATTAGGAGAATGGTGCGATGGACAAGACCCAAACTACAAACGTAACATATGATCGTGTCAGTTTATTGCTACTGTTTTCTACATGTCAAGTATATGTTCCTTTGACCATGCGATCATGCAACTCACGGACACCGGAGGAGTGCCTTGTGTGTATCAAACGTTGCAACGTAACTGGGTGACTATAAAGGTGCGTTACAGGTATCTTCGAAGGTGTTTGTTGGGTTGGCATGGATCAAGACTGGGATTTGTTACTCCGTGTGACGGAGAGGTATCTCAGGGCCCACTCTATACAACATCACAACAAGCCTTGCAAGCAATGTGACTAAGTGTTAGTCACGGGATCTTGTGTTACGGAATGAGTAAAGAGACTTGACGGTAACGAGGTTGAACTAGGTATGGAGATACCGACGATCGAATCTCGGGCAAGTAACATACCGAAGAACACAGGGAACATCATACGGGATTAACTGAATCCTTGACATAGAGGTTCGACCGATAAAGATCTTCGTAGAATATGTAGGAACCAATATGTGCATCCAGGTCCCGCTATTGGTTATTGACCGTAGAGGTGTCTCGGTCATGTCTACATAGTTCTCGAACCCGCAGGGTCTGCACACTTAAGGTTTGGTGACGTTTCGGTAGTATAGAATTATGCATCATGGTGACCGAAGGTTGTTCGGAGTCCCAGATGAGATCCCAGATGTCACGAGGAGCTCCGGAATGGTCCGGAGGTAAATATTGATATATAGGAAGTCCTGTTTTGGTCACCGGAAAAGTTTCGGGCTCATCGGTAGTGTACCGGGAGTGCCGGTAGTGTACCGGGGGACCATCGGGAGGGGTATTTCGACCCAAGAGGCTATATGGGCTGTGTGAGAGTAAATACCAGCCCTTTGTGGTCTGGTGGAAGTCCCACACAAGGCCCATGCGGCTGGGAAGAAAAGCCCAAAAGGAAAAAGGTGGAAAAAGGCAAAAAGAAGGCCAAATAAGGAAGGAGTCCTAATCCTACTAGGAGTGGAGGAGGAGGACTCCTCCCTCCTTGGTTTGGCCGACCCAAGGGCTGCCTCTTTGCCAGACAAGCCTCCTCCTCCTCTCCTCCTATATATACTAGAGGATTCTAGGGTTTTTGCACAAGATTTTCAGCCACGTGCCACCCGTTCCTCTAGTGCATAGCTTCTCCTCTAGATCAGTTTTCTGCAGTGCTTAGGCGAAGCCCTGCCGGAATAGTTCCACCACCATCACCGCAGCGCCATCACGCTGCCAGAGAACTCTTCTACCTCTCTGCTCCCTCTTGCTGGATCAAGAAGGCGGAGATTGTCATCGAGCTGTATGTGTGCTGAACGCGGAGGTGTCGTCCGTTCGGCGCTAGATCGGAAGGACCGTGATCAAGATCGCGAGATGGATCGTGATGAGTTCGTGGGGCGGATCGTGATGAGTTCGCGGGACGGATCGTGATGAGATCGTGGGGCGGATCGTGATGAAGTTCGCGGGACGGATCGTGATTGGATCGCGGGACGGATCGTGATGAGATCGCGGGACACTCGGCGATTTGGATCGCGAAGACGTTCGACTACACCAACCACGTTTCTTAACGCTTCCCGCTTAGCGATCTACAAGGGTACGTACATCCACTCTCCCTCTCATAGATGCTCATCACCATGGATAGATCTGCGTGTGCGTAGGAATTTTTTTGTTTCCCATGCAACGTTCCCCAACAGTGGTATCAGAGCTAGGTCTATGTGTAGATGAGATCTCGAGTAGAACACAAAGAGTTTGTGCACGTTGATGCTTAGATTGCTTCCTCCCTTGGTCGTGTTTTGGTTCAGCGGTATTGTGGGATGAAGTGGCCCGGACCAACATTACTCATACGCTTACGGGAGACCGGTTCCATCGACTGACGTGTAACTTCGTTGCACAAAGATGGTTGGTGGGTGTGTGTTTCTCCTACTTTAGTTGGATCGGATTCGACTAAGGTGGTCCTTGAGAAGGTTGAAATGCAACTTATGTATCACCGTTGTGGTTTCTGCGTAGGTGAGAATTGTTCTTGCTAGATACCCGTAGCAGCCACGTAAAATATGCAACAACAATTAGAGGACGTCTAACTTGTTTTTGCAGGGTACGGTGTGATGTGATATGGCCAATTACATGATGAGATATATGTGATGTATGAGATGATCATGTGTTGTATAGAATATCATGACTTGCATGTCGATGAGTACGACAACCGGAAGGAGCCATAGGGTTGTCTTTAATTATTGCATGATCTGCGTGTCAATCATTAAACGCTATGTAATGCTTTACTTTATCGCTAAACGGTAGCAAAAGTAGTAGAAGCATGTTGGGCGCGACAACCCCGATGGCGACACGTTGATGGAGATCATGGTGTCTTGCCGGTGATGATGGAGATCATGCCGGTGCTTTCAAGATGGAGATCAAAAGCACAAGTTCATGGCCATATCATGTCACTTATGATTTGCATGTGATGTTAATCCTTTTATGCACCTTGTTTTGCTTAGGACGACGATAGCATTATAAGGTGATCCCTCACTTAAATTTCAAGATGAATTGTGTTCTCCCCGAGTGTGCGCCGTTGCGAAAGTTCGTCGTGTTGAGACACCACGTGATGATCGGGTGTGATAGACTCTACATTCACATATAACGGGTGCAAGCCAGTGTTGCACATGCAGAACACGCGGGTTAAACTTGACGAGCCTAGCATGTACAGACATGGCCTCGGAACACAAGAGACCGAAAGGTCAAACATGAGTCATATAGTAGATATGATCAACATAATGATGTTCACCATTGAAACCACCTCAACTCACGTGATGATCGGACTTGAGTTGGTGAATTTGGATCATGTATCACTCGAATGACTGGAGGGATGTCAATTTGAGTGGGAGTTCTTAAGTAAAATGATTAATTGAACTCATTATCATGAACACAGTCAGCAGTGTCCTTGCAAACTGTGTTGTAGATTACTAGCTCACGTTGTAGCTCCCTTGAATTTTTATATGTTCCTAGAGAAATAGAGTTGAAAGATGATAGTAGCAATATTGCAGACTGGCTCCGTGATCTGAGGATTGTCCTCGTTGTTGCACAGAAGGCTTATGTCCTTAATGCACCGCTCGGTGCGCCAACCCCTCTAGCGTTGTTTGTAGATGTTGTGAACATCTGACAGGCACGTTTTGATAACTACTTGATAGTTTAGTGCATCATGCATTACAGCTTAGATTTGAGGCTCTGAAACGTTTTGAACGTCACAGCACATACGAGATGTTCTAAGATCTGAAATTAGGATCTCAGGCTCATGCCCGTGTTGCGAGATATGAGATCTCCAACAAGATTCTTTGCCTGTAATATGAAAGAGAATAGCTCAATCGTTGAGCATGTGCTCAGATTGTCTGGGTGCTACAATCGCTTGAATTGAGTGGGAGTTGATCTTGCAGATAAGATAGTGATTGATATAGTTCTCCAAGTCACTGTCACTAAGCTACTAGAACTTGGTGATGAACTATAAAATGCCAGGGATAGAAATAATGATCCCTGAGCTGTTCGCGATGTTTGACACCGCGAAGGTAGAAACAAGAAGGAGTGTCAAGTGTTGATGGTTAGTCAAACCACTAATTTCGAGAAGGGCAGGAGGAAGGAGGGAAAACTTCATGGATAGCAAGTCAGTTGCTGCCCCAGTGAAGCAACCCAAAGTTGAACCCAAACCCGAGACTAAGTGCTTTGATTATGAGGAGAGCGGTCGCTGAAGCAGAACAACCCTATATACTTGGTAGATAAGAAGGCTGGCAACGTCGACAGAAGTATATTTGATATACGTGTTATTTATGTGTACCTTGCTAGTACTCCTAGTAGCACCTGGGTATTGGATACCGGTTCGGTTGCTAAATGTTAGTAACTCGAAATAAAAGCTATGGAATAAACGGAGCACTAGCTAAGGGTGAGGTGACGATGTGTGTTGGAAATGTTTCCAAGGTTGATGTGATCAACATCGCACGCTCTCTCTACCTTTGGGATTAGTGATGAACCTAAATAAATGTTATTTGGTGTTTTGCGTTGAGCATGAACGTGATTAGATCGTGTTTATTGCAACACAGTTATTCATTTAAGTTGAAGAATAATGGTTATTCTGTTTACATGAATAATACCTTCAATGGTCATGCACCCAGTGAGAATGGTTTGTTGAATCTTGATCGTAGTAATACACATGTTCATAACATTGATGCCAAAAGATACAAAGTTAATAATGATAGTACCACATACTTTTGGCACTACCGCTAAATGTCATATTGGTATAAAGCGCATGAAGAAACTTCATACTGATGGATCTTTGGACTCATTCGATTTCGAATCGGTTGAGACATGCGAACCATGCCTCTTGGGCAAGATGACTAAGGACCCCATTTTTTGGTTTGATGGAGCGAGCAAGTGATTTATTGGAAATGATACATGTTGATGTATGCAATCCAATGAGTCTTGTAGCATGCGGTGGATAATAGTGTCTATTTACTTGATGAAACTCAAGTCTGAATCATTTGAAAAAGTTCAAGCAAATCTAGAGTGAAGTTTAAGATCATCGTGACAAGAAGATAAAATGTCCGCGATATGATTGTGGAGGTGAATATCTGAGTTACGAGTTTGGTATACAACTTAAGACAATGTGAAAGTTGTTTCACAACTCACGCCACCTGGAACACCATAGTGTGACGGTGTGTCCGAACGTCATAGTCGTGCTCTATTGGATATGGAGCGAATTATGATGTCTCTTATCCTTTTACCACTATCGTTTTGGGGTTATGCATTAGAGACAACTACATTAACTTTAGATAGGGCACCATCTAAATCCGTTGAGATGACACCGTGTGAATTATGGTTTGACAGAAACCTAAGCTGTCATTTCTTAACGTTTGGGGCTGCGACGCTTGTGTGGAAAAATGTTTTTACCTAATGAGCTCGAACCCAAAGCGGACAAATGCATCTTCATAGAATACCCTAAAGACAATTGGGTAAACCTTCTATCTCAGATCCGAGCATAAACTGTTTGTTGCTAAAACTGGGTCCTTTCTCGAGAAAGAGTTTCCCTCAAAAGAATTGAGTGGGAGGAAGATAGAACTTGATGAGGTTGTTGAACCTTTGTTCAACCAGAGAGTAGCGCAGCGCAGGAATTTGTTTCTGTGAAGCCTACGTTAGTTGAAGAGGAAGTTAATGATGAGGATCATGAAGCTTCGGATCAAGTTACTACCAAACCTCGTAGGTCGACAAGGATGTGTACTGCTCCTGAGCGGTACGACAACCCTGTCTTGGAGGTCATGTTGTTGGACAACGATGAACCTACGAGCTATGGAGAAGCGATGATGGGCCCGGAATCCAACAAATGGTTAGAGGCCATGAAATCCGAGAAAGGATCCATGTATGAAAACCAAGTATAGACTTTGGTGGACTTGCTTGTTGGACAGCAAGTCGTTGAGTACAAATGGATCTTTAAAATGAAGACAGACACTCATGGTGAATGCCACCATTTGTAAAGCTCGACTTGCTGCAAAGAAGTTTCCGGCAAGTTTAAGGAGTTGACTACGATGAGACTTTCTCACTCGTAGCAATGCTAAAGTCTGTTGGAATTATGTTAGCAGTTGCTGCATTTTTCAATTATGAAATCTGGCAGATGGATGTCAAAACATCGTTTCCTTATCGGTTTACTTGAGGAAAGGTTGTATGTGATACAACCAGAAGGTTTTGTCAGTCCTAAGGATGCTAAAAGGTGTGCATGCATCTCGGAGTTGGAATATACACTTTGATGAGGTGATCAAAGTTTTTGAGTCTATACAAAGTTTATGAGAAACTTGTATTTACAATAAAGTGAGTGGGAGCACTGTAGAGTTTCTGGTAAGCATATGTGGTTGACATATTGTTGATCGGAAATGATGTAGAATTTCTGGAAAGCATGAATGGTTGTTTGAAACGAGTTTTTCAAAGTAAGACCTGGATAAAGCTACCTAATTGTTGAGCATCAAGATCTATAGAGATAGATCAAGAATCTTGATGAGACTTTTCAATAACTACATACCTTGACAAAGTTTTTGAAAGAATTCAAAATGGATCAGTCAGAGAAAGAGTTCTCGCCTGATTTGTAAGGTGTGAAGTTGAGTAAGACTCAATGCCCAATGACTGCAGAAGATAGAGAAAAGATGAGTGTCATCCCCTATGCATCAGCCATAGGCTCTATCATGTATGCAATGTTGTGCACAAGACCCGATGTCAGCCTTGCCATAAGTATGGACGGAAGGTTTCAAAGTGATCTTGGAATGGAGCACTAGACGGCGGTCAAGATTATCCTTAGTAACTAAAGACTAAGGAGATGTTTCTCGATTATGAAGGTGATAAAGAGTTCGCTGTAAAGAGTTACGTCGATGCAAGCTTTAACACTAAACCGGATGACTCGTAGTAGCAATCTAGATATGTATAGTGGAGCAGCCATTTGGAATAGTACCAAGTGGAGTGTGGTAGCAGTGTTTACGGTTTGACATAGAAATTTGCAACGTACACACGGATCTGAAAGTTGCAGACCCGTTAACTATAAGACCTCTCTCACATGCAAAGCATGATCAAGCCCCAGAACTCATTGGGTGTTAGATTCATAACAATGCGAATCACATGGTGATGTGAACTAGATTATTGACTCTAGTGCAAGTGGGAGACTGTTGGAAATATGCCCTAGAGGCAATAATAAATTAGTTATTATCA
The DNA here is from genome assembly GCA_022496015.1 of Hordeum marinum. NCBI lineage: Eukaryota > Viridiplantae > Streptophyta > Magnoliopsida > Poales > Poaceae > Hordeum > Hordeum marinum. The sequence goes on along the minus strand of CM039674.1, from coordinate 367,758,268 downwards.
TATTTCCTTGTTCATGATAATTGTTTATTATCCATGCTATAATTGTATTGATCGGAGACTTAGATGCATGTGTGGATACATAGACAAAACCATGTCCCTAGTATGCCTCTAATAGACTAGCTCATTGATCAAAGATGGTTAAGGTTTCCTAGCCATGGACATGAGATGTCATTTGATAACGGGATCACATCATTAGGAGAATGGTGTGATGGACAAAACCCAAACTACAAACGTAGCATATGATCTTGTCAGTTTATTGCTATTGTTTTCTACATGTCAAGTATATGTTCCTTTGACCATGAGATCATGCAACTCACGGACACCGGAGGAGTGCCTTGTGTGTATCAAACATCGCAGCGTAACTGGGTGACTATAAAGGTGCATTACAGGTATCTCCGAAGGTGTCTATTGGGTTGGCATGGATCAAGACTGGGATTTGTTACTCTGTGTGACGGAGAGGTATCTTAGGGCCCACTCGGTAATACAACATCACAACAAGCCTTGCAAGCAATGTGACTAAGTGTTAGTCATGGGATCTTGTGTTATAGAACGAGTAAAGAGACTTGCCGGTAATGAGGTTGAACTAGGTATAGAGATACCGACGATCGAATCTCGGGCAAGTAACATACCGAAGAACAAAGGGAACATCATACGGGATTAACTGAATCCTTGACATAGAGGTTCGACCGATAAAGATCTTTGAAGAATATGTAGGAACCAATATGGGCATCTAGGTCCCGCTATTGGTTATTGACCGTAGAGGTGTCTCGGTCATGTCTACATAGTTCTCGAACCCGCAGGGTCTGCACACTTAAGGTTTGGTAACGTTTCGGTAGTATAGAGTTATGCATAGTGGTGACCGAAGGTTGTTCGGAGTCCCAGATGAGATCCCGGGCATGACAAGGATCTCCGGAATGGTCCGAAGGTAAAGATTGATATATAGGAAGTCCTGTTTTGGTCGCAGGAAAATTTTCGGGCTCATCGGTAGTGTACCGGGAGTGCCGGTAGTGTATCGGGGGACCATCGGGAGGGGTATTTCGACCCAAGAGGCTATATGGGCTGTGGGAGAGTAAATACCAGCCCTTTGTGGGCTGGTGGAAGTCTCACACAAGGCCCATGCGGTTGGGAAGAAAATCCCAAAAGGAAAAAGGTGGAAAAAGGCAAAAAAAAGGGCCAAATAAGGAAGGAGTCCTAATCCTACTAGGAGTGGAGGAGGAGGACTCCTCCCTCCTTGGTTTGGCTGACCCAAGGGCTGCCTCTTTGCCAGACAAGCCTCCTCCTCCTCTCCTCTTATATATACTAGAGGATTTTAGGGTTTTGGCACAAGATTTTCAGCCACGTGCCACCCGTTCCTCTAGTGCATAGCTTCTCCTCTAGATCGGTTTTCTACAGTGCTTAGGCAAAGCCCTGCCGGAATAGTTCCACCAGCATCACCGCAGCGCCATCACGCTGCCGGAGAACTCTTCTACCTCTCCGCTCCCTCTTGCTGGATCAAGAAGGCAGAGATCGTCATCGAGCTGTACGTGTGCTGAACGCGGAGGTGTTGTCCGTTCGGCGCTAGATCGGAAGGACCGTGATCAAGATCGCGAGACGGATCGTGATGAGTTCACAGGGCAGATCGTGATGAATTTGCAGAAGGATCGTGATGAGATCGTGGGACGGATCATGATGAAGTTCGTAGGACGGATCGTGATTGGACCGCGGGACGGATCGTGATGAGATCGCGGGACACTCGGTGATTTTGATCCCGAAGACGTTCGACTACACCAACCGCGTTTCTTAATGCTTCCCACTTAGCGATCTACAAGGGTACGTAGATCCACTCTCCCTCTCGTAGATGCTCATCGCCATGGATAGATCTGCGTGTGCGTAGGAATTTTTTGTTTCCCATGCAACGTTCCCCAACACTATAAAGTAAAAGATAGGCCCTCCGCAGAGGGAAGCATAGTTTGTCATGCGCTTTTTGTTTTTGGATGTGCAAACTCTTAATGCAAAGGAACGTCATGTTGTATTGCCCTTTGTGATAGCAACCTTTATTATGCAGTCCATCGCTTTTATTTCTTTACCATTACAAGTTCGTATAACGCTTATTTTCCCTTACAATAAAAGATCATACATATTTAGGAGCAATTTTTATTGCTTTTTGCACCGATGGCAACTCACTTGAAGGTTCTTATTCAATCCATAGGTAGGTATAGTGGACTCTCATGGCAAAACTGGTTTAAGGGTGTTTGGATGCATAAGTATTGTTTCTACTTGGTGCGGAAGTTTTGGCTAGTATGAGGTGGAAGCAAGCACCACATGTTGGAGGATCCATAACAATATAACTTCTATACAAATATACCCAAGAATAACTCATTACATTGTCTTCCTTGTCCAACTTCAACTAATTTGCTCAAGTTTGAAAATAATTAATGGGTATTCACAATCATGTCCAAGATAGTATATTTATATGTGAAATCTCTCTTCCTTCAATATTCTTTCATGAATTGTTCAAGTGACCAATGCGGTGTTTGCTAACTTTCAATAAATTTTACCACCTATACTTCTTATATGTGAAGTCAGTACTCCCCATGGGATAAGCATATAAAACATATATAATTTCAGATTTATGATATTCAATTCAGTCAACCATTTACTCATAGGATATAAGTGGAGCACGAGAGTAAATGACAAAACTACTCCAAAACATATAAGTGAAGATCAATGAGTAGTGAAACAATTAAGTAGCTATGTGAGGACTTTCTCTCTATCTATCAATAAATATTTTTAGATTTGAGTATTTTATTCAACAGCAAGCAAAATAAAAAATATCACTCCAAGAATAGCATGCATCATGTGAACGAAGTAAAATTTAGGCTCAACATAGGCTAACCGATAATTATTGATGAAGAGAGATGGGATGCGTAGCATCCCCAAGCTTAGATGCTTGAGAATTATTTAAGTATTTGCTTGGGTGGCTTTGGCATCCCCAAGCTTGAGCTTTTGTATCTGTTTCAATCCTCTCATATCATGGTTTCACCTATTCTCAAAAACTTCATCCACACAAAACTCGAAAAGAACTCGTGAGATAGGTTAGTACACATAATAATAAATCAACTCTTTATGTACTGACAAGAAAAGTTTCACAATAATTTTCAAACATTAGGTACTGTATATACTATCATTTCCACAATTTACATCTACCAATATAGGCTATGGAAACTATAGGATAAGTAGATAACAAAACCATGACAGCAATCTGTCCAAACAGAACAGTCTGTAGAAATTTATGAAAACAGTGTACTTATGTAACTCAAAAAATTATGAACATTTAGGAAATACTAAACAATTTATATTAAAACATTGTGTAAAAATTTCAGAAAGTTTCCACGTTTCAATAAAATATGACAATTCAAACACTACAGCAGAAGTTTCTGTTTTTACCCAGCACATATCAAAACATGCAATGCAAGCACCCTAAAGGCAATTCTTGAAACTATTTATTGAAAAACAAGATTATAAACAACACCTAACATAAAAAAACAAAATAAAATGAAGCTCCAAGCAAAACTCATATTATGTGACGACTACAAATATAGCTCCAAGTAAGATATACCGATAGTGTTGAAGACGAAAGAGGGGATGCCTTCCGGGGCATCCCCAAGCTTAGGCGCTTCAATATTCCTTGAATATTACCTTGGGGGTTACTTTGTAATCCCCAAGCTTAGGTTATTGTCACTCCTTATTCTCCTCATATTTGTGTCTCACCCAAAACTTGAAAACTTCAGTCACACAAAACTTAACGAAACTTCATGAGAAGGGTTTGTGTAATAAAGATAGATCATTCACTTAGGTACTGTCAAGACAAGATAAATAATTATTCCCACATGATAACTACTGTATTACATAATTCCCACAATTTATATTACTCAATATAAGCTATAGGAACACTTGAAACAAGCAAACTATGCATGCAAAACAGAATCTGTCAAAAACATATCAGTCTGTAAAGATCTGAATGATCACCAAACTTCCCTGACTCTAACAATTCTTAAACATTAGGAAAACTAAAGGAATTTTCATATAAATGTTATGTAAAAATTTCAGAACTTTTTGACGCTCCAGTAAAATCATATAATTCATATACTGGACGCGAAACTTTCTGTTTTTGCACAGAATCAAACAAGCAAGTATCCACACTATCCCAAAGGCTTTACTTGGCACTTTATTGAAATAAAAGACACAAAACATGATTACTACAGTAAATTACTCATGTGAACACATAAAAACAGAAGGTAAAAGTGTTGGGTTGTCTCCCAACAAACGCTTTTCTAATGCCTTTTAGCTAGGCATGATGATTTCAATGATGCTCGTATAGGAATAATAATTGAAACATGCAAAAGAGCATAATGAATCTCATGACATGCACATTTAAGTCTAAACCACTTCCTATGCATGGGGATTTTGTGAGCAAACAATTTATGGGAGCAAGAATCAACTAGCATAGGAAGGCAAAACAAGCATAACTTCAAAACTTTGAACAAATAGAGAGGAAACTTGATATTATTGCAATTCCTACAAGCATATGTTCCTCCCTCATAATAATTTCCAATAGCATCATGAAGGAATTCCACAATATAACTATCACATAAATCATTATCTTCATGATCCACAAGCATATAAATTTTGTCACTCTCCACATAAGCAATTTTCTTTTCATTCATAATAGTGGGAGCAAACTCAACAAAATAACTATCATGAGATACTTGATTGACATAACCACATTGAATATGAAAATCATGATGAGAAGTTTCATGGTTACTATCACTATTTATAGCATACATGTCATCACAATAATCATCATAGATAGGAGGCATGCCATCATCATAATAGTTTTGCTCATCAAAACTTGGGGACTAAAAATATCATATTCATCAAACATAACATCCCCAAGCTTGTGGCTTTGCATACCATTAGCATCATGAATATTTGAAGAATTCATACTAACAATATTGCAATCATGATCATCACTCAAATATTTAGTGCCAAACATTTTAATAACTTCTTCTTCTAACACTTGAGCACAATTTTACTTTCCATCATTTTCACGAAAGACAATAAAAAGATGAAGCATATGAGGCAACCTCAATTCCATTTTTTGTAGTTTTCTTTTATAAAACCAAACTAGTGAAAAACAAGAAACTAAAATATTTGATTGCAAGATCTAAAGATATACCTTCAAGCATTCACCTCCCCGGCAACGGCGCTAGAAAAGAGCTTGATGTCTACTACGCAACCTTCTTCTTGTAGACTCATGTTGGGCCTCCAAGCGTAGAGTTTTGTAGGACAGCGGCAATTTTCCCTCAAGTGGATTACCTAAGGTTTATCAATCCGTGGGAGGTGTAGGATTAATATGGTCTCGCTCAAACAACCTTGCAATCAAATACAAGAAATCTCTTGTGTCCCCAACACACCCAATACAATGGCAAATTGCATAGGTGCACTAGTTCGGCGAAGAGATGGTGATACAAGTGCAATATGGATGGTAGATATAGGTTTTTGTGATCTAAAAATATAAAAACAGCAAGGTAACTAATTATAAAAGTGAGCACAAACGGTATTGCAATGCTTAGAAACAAGGCCTAGGGTTCATACTTTCACTAGTGCAATTTCTCTCAACAATACTGACATAGTTGAATCATATGTAAATACCTCTCGTGCGATAAACAGTTCACTCCAAAGTCACAAATAGCGGAGAATTAACGAAGAAACTATTGTAAGGTACAAAACCACCTCAAAGTTATCTTTTCCGATCAATCTTATGATCTATCCCTATAAGTGTCACGAACGGTCCTAGAGTTTGTACTAAAATAACTCCTTAAGATACACATCAAGCAAAACCCTAATGTCGCCTAGATATTCCAAAGTTACCACAAGTACCCACGGGCTTGATTATACGATATGCATCACACAATTTTAGATTCATCATGTTCAATCCAACACAAAGAACTTCAAAGAGTGCCCCATAGTTTCTACCGGAGATTCAAGACGAAAACATGTGCCAACCCCTATGCATAGATTCCCAAGGTCACGGAACCCGCAAGTTGATCACCAAAACATACATCAAGTGGATCAATAGAACATCCCATTGTCACCACGGATATCCCATCGCAAGACATACATCAAGTGTTCTCATATCCTTAAAGACTCAATCTGATAAGAAAACTTCAAGGGAAAACTCAATTCATCACGAGAAGATAGAGAGGGGAAAACTCCATATGATTCATCTATATCAATAAAGCTCACGGTACATCAAGATCGTGCCATCTCAAGAACACAAGAGAGAGAGAGAGAGATCCAACACATAGCTACTGGTACATACCCTCAGCCCCGAGGGTGAACTACTCCCTCCTTGTCATGAAGACCGTCGGGATGATGAACATGGCCTCCGGTGATGGTTTCCCCCTGCGACAGGGTGCCGGAACGGGCTCCCGATTGGTTTTTCGTGCCTCTGGAGGCTTGCGACGGCGGAACTCCCGATCTAGGTTTCTTTTTGGAGGTTTGGGTATTTATAGGAGTATTTGGCATTGGTCCCATGTCTAGAAGGTTCCCGAGAAGGTCACAAGCCAGCTAGGCGCGACCAGGGGTGGTCGCGGCCTGGTGGCTTGTGACTCCCTCGGGACTCTTCTCCGGTATCTTTTTGCTTCGGTATTTTTTATATTTTCCAAAAATATTCTCCATAAATTTTCATCCCATTCCGAGAACTTTTATTTCTGCACAAAAACAACACCATGGTAGTTCTGCTGAAAACAGCGCCAGTCCAGTTTAGTTCTAATAAAATCATACCAAAATCATATAGAATTATTGCAAACATGGCATGAATACTTCATAAATTATAGATACGTTGGAGACGTATCAGGTATCGTATCACCATCACTTTTACCACTACCATCGATCTTAGTTCGATCTTTAGTTTTTCATGATTTAGAGAAATAAAATTTCAGATTTGCTTTGCTTAGAATATTGTTGTGAGTTCTATCTATCCTTGTAACCGAGTGTGGGAGTTATATAATAAAGATTAGTTGAGTTCGTGTGCCTTACTCTCATGCACCCATCATCATAGCATGGCAATAAAAGTAATAGAAAAGATTGTATGCTTATCTCATGAGGAGTAATAACTCCACATAGAAAAAGGTATAAGTGATAAAAGATGTTGAAAACTAACAAACGTAACATTAGTAATTGATATAATCTATGCAAAAGTATGATAGAGAATAGGATATTTACATATAAATATACTATCTTGTACACCTTTTATGGTTGTGAGCCACCATCAAATATTATATAATGATCAAGTCTCGATGTTGTACATGTAAGAAAACATAATGAGCATGATTGTTTACATTTGCATAGTAGTTATATTGTCCTAGATCCCTTAACATGTGATGCTTGCCTTAGATCTTTTGCTAGCCGAAAAACTTCCGCACTAAGTATAAATACTACTTGTGCATCCATACCCTTTAAGCCCATGTTCTTACCATGAGAGTCCACCATACCTACCCATGGATTGAATAAGATCCATCAAGTAAGTTTTCATCAGTGCACACGGCAATAAAAATCACCTATAAATATCAGAAGGGGGCAATATAAAGTGATGTTCCTTTGCATCAATAGATTGCACGTCTCGAACAAATACAAGTGCATGACAACCTCTGCTTCCCTCTGCGAAGGGCCTATCTTTTATATTCTTGCAAGAGCCAATAATATCCCCCTTGTTCCTACATATCAAGTCTTTTGTCGATAAGCATTATATGTTAAGGAAACAACCAAACAAATATATCTAGTTGAATGTAGGTGATCATGATCCATTATTGTTTATATTATCCTTGAGGCAAATGAGTTGGGTGTCAAAGATAATAAGGCCCCCATCTTCCTATGTGCCCGACAGAAACATTAGCTCCGAAAATATTCAATGTGTGTCAACAATCATAGAAGGCTACATGATAGCTGAGTATGTGAACTTGCTAAAAATGAAAGCTCTTACATAGACTCTTCTCTTGATTATGATAGTTATGATTATCTCAATGACTAATATCACTGCTTGGCGGTTTCCAATAAATTTTATGCTTCATACTACTTCATTTGTGAATAGATTGCTACTTTTTTATGAGAAGCTATATGATGAAAAACTTGCTGTTGTGTTAAAATTCATGATGCTTTCACGTCCGTATTTTTTTATCGACTTCTCTCTCTCAAATCATGTGGTCATTATTCTCGAGCTCGGCTTTCGCTTGAGGACAAGCGAGGTCTAAGCTTGGGGGAGTTGAAACGTCCATGTTGCATCATGATTTATTATTTATATTTATGTTATTCTTGTCGATTATTCCCTATTATCACACAATTCTTATGCCCTTTCTCTTTGAATATGCAAGGTACATCACAAAGAGGAAAATATCTAGAAACTAGAATTCTGGACCTGAAAACCAAGAAAAAGGCAGAAAAATCACCAAACTCCAAATGGCCTAAAACTTCATGAAGAATTTTATGTAATATTTAAGAATTATTGGGCCAAAAATATACCCAAGGGGGGCCACCAGCTGGCCACAAGCCAACTGGGCATGACCAAACCCCTAGCCGCGCGTAGATGACTTGGGGGGCCCTATTGGTCTCCTGACCCCCTCATCTCCTATATGATGTGTTTCATCCTATAAAAAATTACAAACAATCTCTCGGGACAAAGCGCCGCGGTCTCGAGGCGAAAACCTGGGCAGAGGCCCTTTTGCACTCCAGCAGTCAGATTCTGGCAGGGAAATTCCTCTCCGGGAGGGGGAGACCGAAGCCATCGCCATCACCGATGCTTCCTCCTTTGTGGGAGGACCAATATTCTTCAAAATATTCACCAGCACCATCTCATCTCCAATCCTAGTTCATCTCTTGTATTCAATATTTGTCCCAAAACCCAGATTGGTACCTGTGGGTTACTAGTTACGTTGATTACATCTTGTAGATGATGATTGTTGGATTACTTGGTGGAAGATTATGTTCACATCCTTAATCATCATTATTATACATCTGATCCGGAACATGTTTATGAGGTGTGAGTAGTTATTGTTGTTCCTGAGGACATGGGAGAAGTCTTGTTATAAGTAATCTTGTGAACTTGGTATTCGTTTGATATTTTGATGATATGTATGTTGTTACTTCTCTTAGTGGTGCCATGTGAACATCGACTACATGACACTTCACCATGTTATGGGAATAAGGTAAGTCATCGTGGAGTAACAAGTAGATTATGGGTTGCTAGAGTGACAGAAGCTTAAACCCTAGTTTATGTGTTGCTTCATAAGGGGCTGATTTGGATCCACATGTCTCATGCTATAGTTAGATTTATCTTAATTCTTCTTTCGTAGTTGTGGATGCTTGCAAGAGGGGGTAATCATAAGTAGGTTGCTAGTTCAAGTAAGAACAACACCTTAGCAGTGTTCCATCCATGTATCAAATTATTAAAGTAGCGAACGCGAATCAACTCAATATGATGAACATGACTAGACAAAAATTCCCATGTGTTCTCAGGAGCGCTTGCTTAATATAAGAGTACTTTCCGGCCTATCCTTTGCTACAAAAAGGATTGGGATACCTTGATGCACACTTGTTACTATTGTTACTTGTCACTTGTTACGAATTATCTTGCTACAAAACTATCTACTATTGTTACTTACATCACTTGCAGAGAATACCTTGCTGAAAACCGCTTGGCATTTCCTTCCGCTCCTCATTGGATTCGACACTCTTACTTATCGAAAGAATGACGACGAAGTGCTGATGCAATGCGAATGATGTGATGATGAATGCGGCTACCAAAAGAAACACATGGCAAAACTCGAAATAAATGGAAGGCATCTCGGGCATCGGTTTCGGGCTATTACAACTCTCCCCCATTTACAAGAGATCTCGTCCAAAGATCTTAGAATGAGAAGAGGAAGAGAAAGAGGAAGAGGTAAACTTAATTTACTACTTTGACAAATGAGTGAAACCATAGAACTTTGGAGGTTGCAACGATAAATAACATACAAGGGCATGAAAGAGTTGAAACCCATGTGGTTGAAACGAGATAGGCAAGGAATGAGAAAGAAAGAATTTGGCAGCACTCTGATTCAAAGAGAAACAATACTTGATAAGATGAAAGAACTTGAAAATAGGATACCACACTCCGGTTAAATGGATAAGCAAGGAAAGAACATGATCTTAATGAAACCAGATGATGGTTCGAAAATAACACCATCTCAAAAGATAAAGGAGAATCAATTGCACTTTGAAATGCAAGGCAACAAATATTTGAGCTCCTTCAATAAGAATCTTGAAGAACACTTCGATATTGAATTAAACCATTAATGAACCACCATGAAGAACCTCTTGAAAGAACTCTGGAAAAGAAGGGTTGATCAAAAAATTAAGGTTGAAAAGAACAAGATTGAAGCCTTGCAAAGATTTAGATGGAGCTTTGCGACGAGATACTTGATAAAACTTGGACATCCAGAAAAACAAAACATGAACAACTTAGCACCAATAATTCAATATCATGAATAACTCCGGAAGAAGGATTGGAATCATTTTGAGGAGACAAGAATAAAAATTATGTTATGTTTATCCTTCATCAAGTTAAATTGATGACAAGCAACGAAATTAGCACAATACTTATTCTTCTTGAAAGATTGAAGAGAGATACACGAGGTTGAAGAAGTCTTGAATGAAACACCGGTGAGAATTTGCAAACAAACGAGGATACTTGAGGGGAATTAGATACATAAGAACGAAGAGACCATGATCCACCGATATGAATTGAGAATGAACGATGAAAATATCGAACGAACGAAGAGACATCAATTTAGAAGAATTGGAAAACGAGCGATGAAAGCTGAGAACAAAGAAATCTTCTGAAATTATGGCCTTCGGAGGATCGAGAGACAAAAAAAATTATGAAATGCTCGTGATGTGTGTGAAAAGAATTTCTCATGATCGATTTTTTTTGAAATAATAGCATCAAGGTTGAAATACGAATCTTCAAGACAATGGACCAAGATTTAAAATAAACTCTTCTTCGGTCTTCAAAGATGAGGATCATGACGAGAAACACCACCAAGAAGAACCGAGATACTCCAAAATAATGAATAAGGAAAGGTTGACCAACGATGAAGATAATTTGAAAGTGATCTTCTAGAAGGAATATGACTGATGAAATTCATTCTTACGTCACATTTGAAAAGGATTTAACAAAATCTCCGGGAAAGATTAGAAAAGCGAGGTAGGATCCTCGAAAAAAAACTATGGGTTATGGGCCCACTCGAAGGAAAACACCATTGAAAGGATTGCTTAGAAAGAGAGGTTGCACGTGTACAAACTAAAAAGTTGATGTGGTGATACCCTCGAGATAACATAAGCGGATTTGAAATGGAAACACGAATCTCCTGAGGTATCTTCAACACTCCAGATGGAATAGAGAGGTGAATAAACAAGAGAGGCTTGGATAAGAATTTCCAACATGGTAATGCATTTAACAAATGAAAAGGATATGGTGAACACCGAACTCTTGAATTGAATCCACCGGGGAAGAAAGCAAGAACGAAGAATGATTAATTCATACCGTTTGAGCGTCTTCACAATGAATCATCGAATACAATACGGAAGAAAATATAGCGGAAGCATAGATGAAAAGAAAGGCACTTGGATGATAATTTAATCGTTGAAGGAAAAGGGCTAGAGGGTGGTGAAAAATAAGGAAAACTTGGGACTGATGAAATGAATGGATGGATGAAACAAACTACGGAATAAAATATGATGATTGATCTTGCAAATATTGGAGAGGATTGAATTAACTTGATGAGAAGCACTCCAAATGGAAAATAATTTGACATGACAATTGATTGATCAAAATAATTAGCACTCCATAAAAATATGAGAACACCGCTTAAGAAATATATGAAATTCACACTTGACATCGAAGCAAGTCGAATTACCATACTCCAACAAGACAAAGGATGAGGCTCTCAAATTTAGCCAGAAACAAATACATAACCCATTATGCATTTGTTGGAAGGAAAATCCGGGATAACTACTTGAATTCTCACCTGAGAACTTTTGAAAATTTCTTGGTCATGCTATCAGGTTGTGGGTCCAGGAACCTACTCAATGTAATCAACTACAAAACCGCACCCTCAACCCTCAATACATAACCAAGAAACTCCGCAAATTCGTCAACCTCCAACCTTCGAAAAACAATGACACTAGACCTGGTAGATGATCTGAGCTATCTTCACTAGTACTGGGAAAAGTCACTGCATTATTTGCCACCAAGCAAAGTATCGAAGCGTTTAGATGTTGGCGTCCTCTGGTATTCCGAAACTAAAACGATAGCGAGTGTGACAAGAACCCCCTGGAGCTCTACTCCCCGGGACTTCTGATGTGACACGAACTAGCAAGACGCTAATTCGTGCGTGTAGATGGATCGACCTTTCATGGCGATGCTTGATCAACAGTTCATGCCCCTGTTCCTCCTCGCAACCTCCAATAACACTCTCTACCCGTGCACGATCAATACATGAACAAAGATAATGATCCCCTCGGATCTGCACGTAGGCGTCGATGTGATGATCAACCCTCTGTTGCTTGTAATTTCCACGATGAGAAAATCATCGGTAATACACAAGATATGGTTGTCCATAACTCGGACGTTTTTCTATATATTTCATAACTCCAAATAAAACTGAAAACTGATCTCCCCCGTCCATGAATAAAGCCTTGGCTTTTATATGGCACACTTCAACCGGGGCTCTTAGTCTCTCATGCCATGTGCTAATCATATCTAGTAATAAAAGAATCCTAACTAGAAAAGGCTAGTTATTTATAGCTAGCTAACAAAACTAGCGACTCCTAACAAATACAATATTCATTAGGATTCTGCATATGATAATTCATGAGTTGAAACAGAGGTGTACGAAAATTGGGCTCTATCGAAGCTAGGGTTGGCCCCTCATTAATCTCCAATATTTTTCTTGTAATCCGGCCGATGCAATTTCCCTTTCCTTTTGTTTTGGCAACTACCTTGATTTCTTGCTATCTCACGTGTGTCTGAGTTTCCTCGTATCAGTTCTTTGCTTAAACTTGATCGTACACCTCTCTATGTCGTCGTGTGTATTGGACCATGCATCGACGTGCCAATCTTTCTTGAATTCAATAAATGTGCCACATAATTGTCTTTTGGTCCATTCATTACAAAACTAGTTTTCGGTCCACATAATTGATGCATACCACCATCATGCCCCTCATGAAATCAAGCCTCATGCATCACATTGTTTTTCACAACTTTTTCATGGCTTGACTCCTTAAGCGGCTCAACATCTGTAACATCAACAATCAACGGTTTCATGGTCGTATCAACTTCACACAAGTGTCGGGAGGCATGAAGAATAGAATTCGGTTACAACAACATCTTAGAGGTTCCAAAATACCCACGTGATCCTATTTTTTCGGAGATAGAAGAGTGGTAGAATTAAAATTCTTACGTCATGTTTGCTCACCAGAGCAAGTAACAAGAGTAAAAATAATTCCTACTCTCCGATATGTAGCTAGACTCAAAATATTTTTCTAGACTCGACTCGCCAAGTACGATCAATCAAGGGGGCTCCTAAGTCGGTATTGCTCTCATACCAACTTGTCACGCCCGATATGTGCTTCTATCCTCTACCTTTTCGCCCATTCCTCCTAGCCCCCAAATCCAGCCGACCCCTACACTTTTTCAGGGATCACTCATTTTCATAATACCCCGGACACCATATTGACCCACAACGCCGCCCAAGAAACCCTAGAATCGTCCCCAAATCGCCTTTAGGAGGAAAACTATTCCTCATTCATTTTAATCACATAAGTCTATGTAGCTTGTGTTTCAAGTTGGCAAAAATGTTTTGTTGAAAAACATAGAAGCATCTTTTCCTTCTACTTATAATACTCTGGCGCTATGTTGGGATGTCCGTTTTAGGTTGTCGAAATAGACAGTGGTACCCCGAGCCTACCATGGTTCAACTCATAGTGCTCGCATTATTCTTGGATTTATTTCAGGATTTCCAACGATGCACATTCAGTGGGATGAGACTTTCCCCTCAACGCGAGGCGCCTATGGTGATTTCATAAATCTCAAGATGATGTGCGAGCTCAGCATTTCGGAGGTGCTCATTGTTGGGGAACATCGCATGGGAAACAAAAAATTTCCTACGCACACGCAAATCTATCCATGGTGATGAGCATCTACGAGAGGGAGAGTGGATCTACGTACCCTTGTAGATCGCTAAGCTGGAAGCGTTAAGAAACGTGGTTGGTGTAGTCGAACATCTTCGCGATCCAAATCGCCGAGCGTCCCGCGATCTCATCACGATCCGTCCCGCGATCCAATCACGATCCGTCCCGTGAACTCATCACGATCCATCCCGCGATCTTGTCACGATCCGTCTCACGATCTTGATCACGATCTGTCCCGTGAACTCATCATGATCTGTTCCGCGATCTTATCACGAACTGTCTCGTGATCTCGATAACGGTCCTTCCGATCTAGCGCCGAACGGACGGCACCTCCACGGTCAGCACACGTGCAGCTTGCTGACGATCTCCGCCGTCTTGATCCAACAAGAGGAGGTGGAGAGGAGCGAGAGTTCGCCGGCAGCATGACGGCGCTCCGGTGATGGTGGTGGAGCAATTTTGGCAGGGCTTCACCTAAGCACTGCAGAAAACCGATCTAGAGGAGCACCGGTGGAACGGGTAGCACGTGGCCGTAAAAACTATGCAAAATCCCTCTATTCCACCAGTATATATAGGAGGGAGGGAGAGGAGGGTGCAGCCTTGGCCTCCGAGGCCTGCTGGCTCGGCCGAACCAAGTGGAGGAAGAGTCTTGTCCATACTTGACATGCAGAAAACAGTAGCAATAAACTAACACGATCATATGCTATGTTTGTAGTTTGGGTCTTGTCCATCACATCATTCTCCTAATGATGTGATCCCGTTATCAAATGACATCTCATGTCCATGGCTAGGAAACCTTAACCATCTTTTGATCAACGAGCTAGTCTACTAGAGGCATACTAGGGACATGGTTTTGTTTATGTATCCACACATGCATTTAAGTCTCCGATCAATACAATTATAGCGTGGATAATAAACGATTATCATGAACAAGTAAATATGATAATAACTAATTTAGTATTGCCTCTAGGGTATATTTCCAACGGTCTCCCACTTGCACTAGAGTCAATAATCTAGTTCACATCACCATGTGATTCGCATTGTTATGAATCTAACATCCAATGAGTTCTGGGGTTTGATCATGCTTTGCATGTGAGAGAGGTCTTATAGTCAACGGGTCTGTAACATTTAGATCCGTGTGCACTTTGCAAATCCCTATGTCAAACTGTAAACACCGCTACCACACTCCACTTGGTACTATTCCAAATGGCTGCTCCACTATACGTATCCAGATTGCTACTACGAGTCATCCAGATTAGTGTTAAAGCTTGTATCGACGTAACTCCTTACGATGAACTCTTTATCACCTCCATAATCGAGAAACATCTCCTCAGTCTCTTAGTTACTGACGGTAATCTTGACCGCTGTCCAGTGATCCACTCCTGGTTCACTCTTGTACCCCCTGACGGACTCATGGCAAGGCACACACAGGTGCGGTACACAGCATGGCATACTGTACAAATCCCATGACTAAGGCATAGGGGACGACGTTCGTCCTTTCTCTTTCTTCTGCCGTTGTCGAGCTTTGAGTCTCACTCAACTTCACACCTTACAAATCAGATGAGAACTATTTCTCTGGCTGATCCATTTTGAACTCTTTCAAAGTCTTGTCAAGGTATGCACTGATTGAAAGTCTCATCAAGCATCTTGATCTATCTCTATAGATTTTGATGCTCAACAATTAGGCAGCTTTATCCAGGTCTTTCTTTGAAAATCACTTTCCAAATAACCGTTTTATGCTTTCCAGAAATTCTACATTATTCCTGATCAACAATATGTCATCCACATATACTTATCATAAATTCTATAGTGCTCCCACTCACTTTATTGCAAATACAAGTTTCTCGTAAACTTTGTATAAACGTCAAAACTTTGATCACCTCATCAAAGCGTATATTCCAACTCCGAGATGCTTGCTTCAGTCCATGGAAGGATCACCGAAGCTTGCACACCTTTTAGCATCCTTAGGACTGACAAAACCTTTTGGTTGTATCACATACAACCTTTCCTCAAGTAAACCGTCAAGGAAACGATGTTTTGACATCCATCTGCCAGATTTCATAATTGAAAACACAGCAACTGCTAACATAATTCCAACAGACTTTAGCACCACTACGAGTGAGAAAGTCTCATCGTAGTCAACTCCTTGAACTTGTCACAAACATCTTTGCAACAAGTCGAGCTTTACAAATAGTGACATTCACCATCAGTGTCTGTCTTCATTTTAAAGATCCATTTGTACTCAACGACCTGTTGTCCAACGAGCAAGTCTACCAAAGTCTACACTTGGTTTTCATACATGGATCCTATCTCGGATTTCATGGCCTCCAACCATTTGTCAGAATCCGGGCCCATCATCGCTTCTCCATAGCTCGTAGGTTCATCGTTGTCCAACAACATGATCTCCAAGACAGAGTTGTCATACCACTTAGGAGCAGTACACATCCTTGTCGACCTACGAAGTTTGGTAGTAACTTGATCCTGAAGCTTCATGATCATCATCATTAACTTCCTCTTCGGTATGACATCGGTCGAACCTCTATGTCAAGGATTCAGTCAATCCCGTATAACGTTCCCTTTGTTCTTCGATATGTTACTTGCCCGAGATTCGATCATCGGTATCTCCATACCTAGTTCAATCTCATTACCGGCAAGTCTCTTTACTCGTTTCGTAATACAAGATCCCGCGACTAACACTTAGCCACATTGCTTGCAAGGCTTGTTGTGATGTTGTATTACCGAGTGGGCCCTGAGATACCTCTCCGTCACATGGAGTAACAAATCCCAGTCTCGATCCATGCCAACTCAACAGACACCATCGGAGATACCTGTAGAGCACCTTTATAGTCACCCAGTTACGTTGTGACGTTTGATACACACAAGGCACTCCTCCGATATCCATGAGTTGCATGATCTCATGGTCATAGGAACATATACTTGACATGTAGAAAACAGTAGCAATAAACTGACACGATCATATGCTATGTTTGTAGTTTGGGTCTTGTCCATCACATCATTCTCCTAATGATGTGATCCCGTTATCAAATGACATCTCATGTCCATGGCTAGGAAACCTTAACCATCTTTTGATCAACGAGCTAGTCTACTAGAGGCATACTAGGGACATGGTTTTGTCTATGTATCCACACATGCATTTAAGTCTCCGATCAATACAATTATAGCATGGATAATAAACGATTATCATGAACAAGTAAATATGATAATAACTAATTTATTATTGCCTCTAGGGTATATTTCCAACACTCATAGGGGTAGGATGTGCATGTATGCATTCATATGGGTGAGTGTATGCATGTTTATATCATTGCTTGCGTCTGTACGGTGTTCAAAAAAAGAATTAAATTTGGTATTAGAGTAGCCTGAATACAGACGTTTGGTGGTTTTACTCTTTCACGCACGTGCATTGCGACACTCAAATAGACATCATCATATCTACTCCCACTTATTGTTTAGGCAACATCATCATCATTAATTGGTCCTACATCGTGACCAGCCAGGGGACACATGTAAAGGAGGTATTGCGCCATGCATGCACCGCTCCACCATGTTCTCTCTTCCCCTGTATTTTTTCCTCACAAATGCAAGCGCCCGGGCCCACAATCTCCCATAATCTCTCTACCCCCTAATTTCAATGGGAGTGGGGGCGGTGTATCCCTCAATCGCTCTCCTAATTACTAGTTAAAAAGAAAATCCAACTTAATTAGCACTTATTTAATGGGGAAACACACCTGATCTGAAATTGAGCGGTGCGATGCACGCGCATTAGACCTCTTCCAATGCATGGATGCTTAGATGAGGTGCTAAGTGCATTAAAAGGCTTAACAACTAAACTTTCCAATGCATTGGTGCTTAGCTTTTGGTTGCTAAGCTCCCTTCAGTTAATTAGGTATAGACTCATATTTTTGTTTCCACCTAGGTACATGCGCTTACCATTGGTTCTTCCTAAGGTCATCATGCTACTATCTCTTTTCTCAATTAACATGTCATGTCATATTTTTTGCTTAGTTGGCAACCTTAACACATGTACAAGGTGAAACATTAGAAAATGTCTTAGACTAGTCACAATGGAGAGTAACTTACACTAGTAACATACATGCTATCCTACACTATGTTACTACCTCCATATGTGTAGTGTCATGCAAGGCTTCACTTATTAAGTTATAGACTCATTTTGTCTCGGTATGTGTGATGTTACTCAGAGCATGGTTAATAAGAAAGCCTATTGTTGGCTATATACCAACGCCATGTCACTTGAAGCTTTCACAATAGCATGCGTGTATAATAGATTGGATATTACTTAATGCTTGCATGTGGAAGGAGGGAAAAACACACACACTGGTTGGTGAAAAGGAGAGGAGCGCTGGCACACAAGGTTGCATGCGGGCTTTATTTCTTGTTTCCTGCGCTGCAGCCGACGCTAGCTGAAGCGCCCGCTCGGACGCTTGCTTATTTTCCCTTCCTTCTCTCCTTTTCGGCTATGAATTTGATGACATGGGCCTGCTTATATCCTGCTGACTGGGCACTACCGTACTTGCTCTCATAGAATGAGTAACTAGATAAGGGTGTATTTGGTTCCAGAACCAAGTGGAATGCCATGTAACTGTTCCATTCCCGGGGAACGGAATGATTCTGTCTTGGTGGTTGCTAAGAAGAGGATGAAGTAGGATGAAATAGTTCCTGAGGATAGAATGCCAAAATTTGATGTAGTAAAGCGTTGATGAGGCGTGCGGTGAGCACCGACGAGGAGAGCAAGCGGTGTTGAGGACAAGAGAGCGACGCCTCTTCCTGGCATTCTCCGCCTAGGAAGGCCGTGACTCGCGAGCGATGCCTCCACCTCGTGACGAATTGGAAGGTCACGAGTGAGTATAATATGCTCCCTTGGTGTTTTTAATAATTCATGACAAGATACACTGTCTCTTGGACTAATAGTTTTACCTACCTTATTTCAGATGAGGTCCGTAGAGAAGATTGACTGGGTTGTGAGGAGAATCCCCGGTGAAAGAAGAAGAGAAGAATAGCATTGGCCAAGCAACAAGCTTGAAGACTCTACATTTGGCTTTATGTGAGAAATCACAATTGAGTCCATACGAAAAGCCGATACTATTAAAAGGGGATGAGGTATTCATGATGATCTGGTTTCTCAAGTGCTTAGAGTTAGCCACCAAAAATACTCAACCAATCCCCCACAAAAATACTCCATCTCAAGCCTAAACATCAAAATCGGTGTCACCCACTCTTTCCATTCGACACTATTGATTATCATTCTAGACAGAGCCCAATCCAGACCCTAGCATCTCGGTGACACCAAGTCCCATTTTGGTTCCATCGAAATCAGTAACCAACTTTCTATTATGCCATTTTCTAAAATCAGAATTTCTGAGTTTTTGAAATCGGTCCCACCGAGACGAGGAACTAACCAGGACAAACAAAAATTGGACGGACCGAGATTCTTATATTTGTTTCACCAAAAAGCCCAAAGTTGCCATATTTTATCGAGTTTTCACATCGGTTTCACCGAGTTGGGCAATAATGTTGTAACAGTTGGAATTTTGGAGATGCGTATATATACCCCTCCACCTGCTTCTCACTCGTAGAGGAAGCACTTAGAATAGACCAACACATATCCCATCCATTTTCTAAGAGAAAGCCACCTACTCATGTGTTGAGATCAAGATCTACCACTCCAACCATATGAATCTTGATATTTAGCCTCCCCAAGTTCCTTTCCACACAATTAACCTCTTCTACCAAGCCAAATACATGAGATAGTGATTGAGTGTTGATGATACTATCGTTTGAATCATAAGAGCAAGGAGTTCATCATCCATACCACATCTATTACCTTTTAGAGAGTGGTGTCTCCTAGATTGGTTAGGTGTCGCTTGGAAGCCTCCGACTTCGTGTGGAGTTGAACCAAGAAGTTTGTACGGGCAAGAAGATCGCCTAATTCGTGAAGATCTACCCCGAGTGAGGCTGGTCCTTCGTCGACATAAGCCCCGATCGAATAGACAAGGTTGCTTCTCCGTGGACCCTTTGAGGGTGGAGCCCTCCTTGGACTCTCACGGTCGTTACCCTCCGTTGGTTGAAGTCTACATCAACGTGGACACATGATAGCACCACCTGTCGGAACCACGCCAAAAATCTCCGTGTCATCTTCGTGTTTGATCTTCCTATCTCTACTCCTCTACTTATAGGTGCTTGTCTTACTTTCCGTTGTTATATTTGTTGATATGCATGTGTAGAGTGTACTAGACTTGCTCGATATGCTAAACTCGCCAACCATTAAAATTGGGAAAATGTTAAGATTTTATTTTTGCCTAGTAGTCTATTCACCCCCCTTTGGACATCCCTTCTAGTGATCCCACAGCGAGCGAAACCTACGCGTCGCGTTCCTGAGGAATCCTTTGTCTGGGAAGGTCGCAAGTGACGGCTGTTGGGGAATGTTGCACGGGAAACAAAAAAATTCCTACGCACACGCAAGATCTATCCATGGTGATGAGCATCTACGAGAGGAAGAATGGATCTACATACCCTTATAGATCGCTAAGAGGGAAGCGTTAAGAAACGCGGTTGATGTAGTCGAACGTATTCGCGATCCAAATTGCCGAGCATCCCGCAATACAATCACGATCTGTCCCGATCTAGCACCAAACGGACGGCACCTCCGCGTTCAGCACACGTACAGTTCGATGATGATCTCCTCCTTCTTGATACAGCAAGAGGGAGCGGAGAGGTAGATGAGTTCTCCGGCAGCGCGACGGCACGACGGCGGTGATGGTGGAACTATTCCGGCAGGGCTTTGCCTAAGCACCTTCGAAACTAGGCTAGAGGAGAAAATGATCTAGATGAAGAAGAGGGCAACACGTGGCAATTAGGGTTAGGGATGCCCTCGAATCCTCTACTATATATAGGAGGGAGGGGAGGGAGGACGACGCCCCAAGGGCCGCCCCTTTGGTGCGGCCGAAGTGGGAGGTGGAGGAGTCCTACTCCAATCCCACTAGGGGTAGGATTCCTCCTCTCCACCTGGAAACCCTTTCCACCTTTGGGTTTTTCCTTCCCCAGCCGCATGGGCCTTAGTGGGGGCTTCGGCCAGCCCACCAGGGGTTTGTCTCCTCCCACAGCCCCTGAGGCCCTTCAGGGCGTGAGGCCCCTCCTAATGGTCCCCCGTACCCTCCTGGTACACCACCAGAGTGCGCGGAACTTTTTTGGTGACCAAAACGAGACTTCCTATATACCAATCTTTACCTCCGAACCATTTCGGAGCTCCTCGTGACGTCCGAGATCTCATCCGGGACTCCAAACAACCTTCAGTCACCACCATACATAACTCTATACTACAGAAACGTCACCGAACCTTAAGTGTGCAAACCCTGTGTGTTCGAGAACTATGTAGACATGACCGAGACACCTCTACGATCAATAACCAATAGCGGGACCTAGATGCCCATATTGGTTCCTACATATTCTACGAAGATCTTTATCGGTTGTACCCCTATGTCAAGGATTCAGTTAATCTCGTATGTTGTTCCCTTTGTTCTTCGATATGTTACTTGCCCGAGATCCAATTGTCGGTATCTCTATACCTAGTTCAATATCGTTACCGACAAGTCTCTTTACTCGTTCTGTAATACAAGATCCCATGGCTAACACTTTTAGTCACATTGCTTGCAAGGCTTGTTGTGATGATGTATTATCGAGTGGGCCCTGAGATACCTCTCCGTCACACGGAGTAACAAATCCCAGTCTTGATCCATGCTCACTCAACAGACACCCTCGGAGATACGTGTAGAGAATCTTTATAGTCACTCAGTTACGTTGCAACATGTGATACACACGACGTACTCCTCCGGTGCTAGTGAGATACATGATCTCATGGTCATAGTAACAGATACTTGACATGCAGAAAACTATAGCAATAAACTGTCATGATCATATGCTATGTTTATAGTTTGGGTCTTGTCCATCACATCATTCTCCCAATGATGTGATCCCATTATCAAATGACATCTTATGTCCATGGCTAGGAAACCTTGACCATCTTTGATCAACGATCCGGTCTACTAGAGGCATACTAGGGACAAAGTGTTGTCTATGTATCCACAGATGCAATGTGTTTCCAGCCAATACAATTATATCATGGATAATAAACGATTATCATGAACAAGGAAATATAATAATAACCATTTACTATTGCCTCTAGGGCATATTTCCAATAGTCCCCCACTTGCACTAGAGTCAATCATCTATCTCACATCACTATGTGATTTACATTGTAATGAATCTAACACCCATACAGTTCTGGTTTTGATCATGTTTAGCCCTTGGAAGACGTTTAGTCAATGGGTCTGCGACATTTAGATCCGTGTGCACTTTGCAAATATTTATGTCATCCTCCTTGATGTACTCACGGATGGAATTGAAGCGTCACTTTATGTGTCTGGTCCTCTTGTGAAACCTTGGTTCCTTAGCTAGAGCAATGACACCAGTGTTGTCACAGAACAAATCCATTGGATTTAGTGCACTGGGCACTACTCCAAGATTTGTCATGAAATCCTTCATCCAGACACCTTCCTTCACCGTCTCCGAGGCTGCGATGTACTCCGCTTCACATGTAGAATCGGCTACCACGCTCTGCTTGGAACTGCACCAGCTTACCGCTCCCCCGTTGAGAATAATATGTATCCGGTTAGCGACTTAGAGTCTTCTGGATCAGTGTCAAAGCTTGCATCTCTGTAACCCTTTACAACGAGCTCTTGATCACCTCCATAAACGAGAAACATTTCCTTAGTCCTTTTCAGGTACTTAAGGATATTCTTGACCATTGTCCACTGCTCCATTCCTAGATCACTTTGAAACCTTTTGGTCATACTTATGGCAAGGCTAACACCGGGTCTCGTGCAAAACATTGCATACATGATAGAGCCTATGGTTGAAGCATAGGGGATGACACTCATCTTTTCTCTATCTTCTGTAGTCACTCGACATTGAGTCTTACTAAACTTCACACCTTGTAACACAGGCAAGAACCCCTTCTTGGACTGATCCATTTTGAACTTCTTCAAAACTTTGTCAAGGTATGTGCTCTTTGAAAGTCCTATTAAGCGTCTCGATCTATCACTATAGATCTTAATGCCTAATATGAAAGCAGCTTCTCCTAGGTTCTTCATTGAAAAACTTTTGTTCAAATATTCCTTCACGCTTTCCAACATTTCTATATTGTTTCCAATCAGCAATATGTCATCCACATATAATATTAGAAATGCTATAGAGCTCCCACTCACTTTCTTGTAAATACAAGCTTCTCCGTAAACTTGTATAAACCCGAATGCTTCGATCACCTCATCAAAACGCAGATTCCAACTCCGAGATGCTTGCACTAGTCCATAAATGGATCGCTGGAGTTTGCAAACTTTGTTTGCATTCGCTAGATCGAAAAAACCTTCTGGTTGTATCATATACAACTCTTCCTTAAGGAAATCATTAAGGAGCGTTGTTTTGATATCCATCTGCCAAATTTCATAGTCAAAATATGCAGCTATTGCTAACATGATTTTGACGGACTTAAGCATCGCTACGGGTGAGAAGGTCTCATCGTAGTCAACTCCTTGAACTTGTGAAAAACCCTTTGCCACAACTCGAGCTTTATAGACGGTGACATTATCGTCCGCATCCGTCTTCCTCTTAAAGATCCATTTGTTCTGAATGGCCTTTCGCCCTTCAGGTAATACTTCCAAAGTACATACTTTGTTTTCATACATGGATCCCATCTCGGATTTCATGGCCTCTAACCATTTCTGAGAATCCGGCCCCATCATTGCTTCTCCATAGCTCGTAGGTTCATCGTTGTCTAACAACATGACCTCTAAGACAGGGTTGCCGTACCACTCAGGAGCAGCACGCGCCCTTGTCGACCTACGAGGTTCGATAGTAACTTGATATGAAGCTTCATGATCATCGTCATTAACTTCCTCTTCAACCGATGCATGCTCTACAACAACATCTTTCTGCGTTGTGCTACTCTCTGGTTGAAGCAAAGGTTCAATAACCTCATCAAGTTCTATTCTCCTCCCACTCAAATCTTTCGAGAGAAACGCTTTCTCAAGAAATGTTCTGTTCTTAGTGACAAACACTTTGCCTTCGAATCTGACATAGAAGGTATACCCAATTGTCTCTTTTGGGTATCCTATGAAGACGCATTTCTTTGTTGCGGGTCCCAACTTTTGAGGCTAAAGCTTTTTGACATAAGCATCACATCCCCAAACTTTAAGAAATGACAACTTTGACTTCTTGTCAAATCATAGTTTATACGACGTCGTCTCAACGGATTTCGATGGTGCCCTATCTCAAGTCAATAAAACTGTCTCTAATGCATAACCCCAAAACGATAGTGACAAATCGGCAAGAGACATCATAGAATGCACCATATCTAATAAGGTTCGATTACGAAATTTCAGACACACCATTACGTTGTGGTGTTCGAGGCGATTTCAATCGTGAAACAATTCCACACTGTCTTAAGTGACTGCCAAACTCATAACTCAGATATTCCCCTCCTCGATCAGATCGTAGGAATTTAATATTCTTGTTACGATGGTTCTCAACTTCACTCTGAAATTGCTTGAACTTTTCAAATGTTTTTGACCTGTGCTTCATTAAGTAAATATACCCATATCTACTTAGTCACCAGTGAAGGTGAGAAAATAACGATATCCACCGCGCGCCTCAATGCTCATCGGACCGCACACATCAGTATGTATGATTTCCAACAACTCACTTGCCCGTTCCATTGTTCCAGGGAACGGGGTTTTAGTCATCTTGCCCATGAGGAATGGTTCACATGTGTCAAGTGATTCAAAATCAAGTGACTCCAAAAGTCCATCAGCATGGAGCTTCTTCATGCGTTTTACACCAATATGACCTAAACGACAGTGCCACAAGAAAGTGGTGCTATCATTATCAACTCCACATCTTTTGGCATCAATGTTATGAACATGTATATCGTCACTATCGAGATTCAATAGGAATAAACCCCTCACATTGGGTGCATGACCATAGAAGATATTACTCATATAAATAGAACAACCAGTATTCTCTAATTTAAATGAGTAACCGTCTCGCAATAAACAAGATCCGGATATAATGTTCATGCTTAATGCATGCACCAAATAACAATTATTTAGGTTCATAACTAATCCCGATGGTAATCGAAGAGCGAGCATGCTGACGGGGATCACATCAACCTTGGAACCATTTTCCACACGCATCGTCACTTCATACTTAGCCAGCCTTCGTCTATTCCGTAGCTCCTGTTTTGAGTTGCAAATGTGAGCAACCAAACAGGTATCAAATACCCAGGCACTACAACGAGAGTTGGTAAGGTACACATCAATAACATGTATATCATTTGGTGTTGGCCGCCTTCTTGTCGGTCAGATACTTGGACAGTTCCGCTTCCAGTGACCAGTTCCCTTGCAATGAAAGCACTCAGTTTCTGGCTTGGGTCCAGTCTTGGGTTTCTTCATGGGAGAGGCAACTGCTTTGCCACTCTTCTTGGAGTTACCCTTCTTGACCTTGCCATTCTTCTTGAAACTAGTGGTTTTATTAACCATCAACACTTGATACTCTTTCTGGATTTCAGACTCTGCATTTTTCAGCATCGCAAACACCTCGGCGACTGACTTGTTCATCCCGTGCATGTTATAGTTCATCACAATGCTCTTGTAGCTAGGTGACAATGATTGAAGAACTCCGTTGATGATCGCCTCTGGCGGAAGGGCATCCCTAACTCAGCCAGACGGTTCGAATACCCAGAGATTCTAAGTATATGTTCACTGACAGACCCGTTCTCCTCCATCTTGCAAGCACAGAACTTATCAGAGGTCTTATAACTCTCGATCCAAGCATTCTTCTTAAAGATAAACTTCAACTCCTGGAACATCTCATATGCTCCATGACGTTCAAAAAATCTTTGAAGTCCCGGTTCTAAGCCATACAACATTGAACATTGAACTATTGAGTGATCTCCAAAACGTGTTTCCCAAGCGTTCTTAACATCTTCAGACGACACGGGAGCGGGTGGGTCACCAAGCGATGCATCAAGGACATAAGCCTTCTAGAAAGCCGTGAGGATAATCCTTAGATTACGGGCCCAGTCCACAAAGTTACTTCCATCATCTTTCAACTTGGCTTTCTCTAGGAATGCATTAACATTCAGGGGAACTACTGCACGAGCCATTGATCTACAACATAAATATGCAAAGGTTACTTAGACTATTGTTCAAGATGATGAGTTTAGTTAATCAAATTACTAAAGCTCCAACTCAAATTGACATCCCTCTGGTCATGTGAGTGATACATGATCCAAATTCACCAACTCAAGTCCGATCATCACATGGGTTGAGGTGGTTTCAATGGTGAACATCATCATGTTGATCATATCTACTATATGACTCATGTTTGACCTTTCATTCTCTTGTGTTCCGAGGCCATGTTTGAACATGCTAGGCTCGTCAAGTTTAACCCGAGTGTTCTGCACGTGCAACAGTGGCTTGCACCCGTTGTATGTGAACGCAGAGTCTATCACACCCGATCATCATGTGCTGCCTCGACACGCCGAACTTTCTCAATGGTGCACACTCGGGGAGAACGCAATTTATCTTGAAATTTTAGTGAGGGATCACCTTATAATGCTATTGTCGTCCTAAGCAAAAACAAGGTGCATAAAAGTATTAACATCACATACAAATCATAAGTGACATGATATGGCCATGAACATGTGCTTTTGATCTTCATCTCCAAATCACCGGCATGATCTCCGTCGTCACTGGCATGACACCATGATCTCCATCAATGTGTCGCCATCGGGGTTGCCACGATGACTGTTGCTTCCACGACTATTGCTAACTCATAGCGATAAAGTAAAGCAAAAATGACAAAAATAATTAAAGACAACCATATGGCTCCTGCCGTCTGTCGTACTCATCGACATGCAAGTCATGATATTCTATACAAAAGATGATCATCTCATACATCACATATATCTTACCATGTAATTGGCCATATCACATCACATCATACCCTGCAAAACAAGTTAGACGTCCTCTAATTGTCGTTGCATGTTTTACGTGGCTGCTACGCGTATCTATCAAGAACAATTCTCACCTACGCGAAAACCAGAACGGTGATACACAAATTGCGATTCAACCTTCTCAAGGACCGCCTTTGTCGAATCTGATCCAACTAGAGTAGGAGAGAAAAAAAACCACGAGCCATCTTTATGTAACAAGTCACATGTCAGTCGATGGAACCGACCTCTCGTAAGCGTACGAGTAAGGTTGGTCCGGGCCGCTTCATCCCACAACACCGCTGAATCGAAATACGACCAATGAAGGAAGCAATTTGAGCACCAACGCCCACAAACTCCTTTGTGTTCTACTCATGATCTCATCTACACATAGACCTAGCTCTGATACCACTGTTGGGGAACGTTGCATGGGAAACGAAAAATTTCCTACGCACATGCAAGATTTGTCCATGGTGATGAGCATTTACGAGAGGAAGAGTGGATCTACATACCCTTGTAGATTGCTAAGCAGGAAGCATTAAGAAATGCGATTGATGTAGTCGAACGTCTTTGCAATCCAAATCGCCTAGCGTCCCGCGATCCAATCATGACCCGTCCTGATCTAGCGCCGAATGGACGACACCTTCGCGTTCATCACATGTACAGGTTGATGACGATCTCCGCCTTGTTGATACAGCAAGAGGGAGCAAAGAGGTAGATGAGTTCTTCGGCAGCGCGACGATGCGACGACGGTGGTGGTGGAACTATTCCGGTAGTGCTTCGCCTAAGCACCTCCGAAACTAGACTAGAGGAGAAAAACGATCTAGATGAAGAAGAGGGCAACACGTGGCAATTAGGGTTAGGGCTGCCCTCAAATCCTCTAGTATATATAGGAGGGAGGGGAGGGAGGCCGGCGCCCCAAGGGCTGCCCCTTTGGTATGGCCGAAGTGGGAGGTGGAGGAGTCCTACTCCAATCCCACTAGGAGTAGGATTCCTCCTCTCCACTTGGAAACCCTTTCCACCTTTGGGTTTTTCCTTCCCTAACCGCATGGGCCTTAGTGGGGGCTTCAGCCAGCCCACCAAGGGCTGGTTTGTCTCCTCCCATAGCTCATGAGGCCCTTTGGGGCATGAGGCCCCTCCCGATGGTTCCCCGATACCCTCCCGGCACTCCCGGTACAATACCAAAGTGCCCGAAACTTTTCTGGTGACCAAAACGGGACTTCATATATATCAATCTTTACCTACGGACCATTTCGGAGCTCCTAGTGATGTTAGGGATCTCACCTGGGACTCCGAACAACCTTCGGTCACCACCATACATAACATTATACTACCGAAATGTCACCGAACCTTAAGTATGCAAACCCTGCGGGTTCGAGAACTATGTAGACATGACCGAGACACCTCTATGGTCAATAACCAATAGCGGAACCTGGATGCCCATATTGGTTCCTACATATTCTACGAAGATCTTATCGGTTGAACCTCTATGTCAATGATTCAGTTAATCCCGTATGTTGTTCCCTTTGTTCTTCGGTATGTTACTTGCCCGAGATTCGATCATCGGTATCTCTATACCTAGTTCAATCTCGTTACCGACAAGTCTCTTTACTCGTTCCGTAATACAAGATCCCATGGCTAACATTTTTAGTCACATTGCTTGCAAGGCTTGTTGTGATGTTGTATTAACGAGTGGGCCGTGAGATCCCTCTCCGTCACGCGGAGTAACAAATCCCAGTCTTGATCCATGCTCATTCAACAGACACCCTTGGAGATACCTGTAGAGCATCTTTATAGTCACCCAGTTACGTTGCGACGTTTGATACACACAAGCTACTCCTCCGATGCCAGTGAGTTGCATGATCTCATGGTCATAGGAACATATACTTAACATGCAGAAAACTATAGCAATAAACTGACACGATCATATGTTATGTTTATAGTTTGGGTCTTGTCCATCACGTCATTCTCCCAATGATGTGATCCCGTTATCAAATGACATCTTATGTCCATGGCTAGGAAACCTTGACCATCTTTGATCAACGAGCCAGTCTACTAGAGGCATACTAGGGACAAAGTGTTGTCTATGTATCCATACATGCAATGTGTTTCCAGTCAATACAATTATAACATGGATAATAAACGATTATCATTAACAAGGAAACATAATAATAACCATTTATTATTGCCTCTAGGGCATATTTCCAACAATGGCTGCATGCACGCGCTGGAAAGAAGGCTGGGGAAGAGGACATAGTTGCGGTGGTGGGGAAGGAGCTTTTCAGGGCGGCGGTGCGCGAGGATCTCGTCAGGGTGGTGGCGTGGAAGGATCTCGTTGAAGCGGTGGTGGGGAAGGAGCTCTTCGGAGCGATGATGCACGCCACTAACGGTCGCGGGCTGGACGGGAGCAGGCGGGCGGGGGATGATGTGAGGGAGATGCGAGAGAGACGAGCGGTTCCGTGTGGCCCGACCGATTTGGAGAGACCACACGAACGGTATAAACACGAAATATGCCATTCCCTAGAATCAGTTGGTTCCGGGTCCTTTGGCAGTCCAAACACAGGAATGGACCTGGGACCGACCCGACCCATGCCATTTCACTTCGTGACAACAACCGAACATACCCTAAATTATCCGATTTACCTTTTTCCTCATTAATTTATGGGCAGTATTGGGCGTCGGCGCGCCGACCGGAAGTTTGGGTCGGCCGCCTAGCAGTCGTACGATGCGGGCGTCCTTAAACCGCACGATTAAGTCATTCTAATCTCCTTCTTCCGAGCAGTCTTCTTCCTCTCTTCCCAATGCATGTTTCCTCATCGCCCCCCGCCGGAGAACCGTGCTCGCCATCCGGCCGCACTCCTCGGAGATCCTGCGCTCGCCGGCCGCCCGTGTCTGCGCTCGTCATGGATGCAGCTCCGCCGCCCACTCTCGTCGGAGATTCGCGCTTGCTATGGATGCAGCTCGGCCGACCACGGTCGCCATGGATGGATCCTGCCTTCGCCACCCGCGCACGCCATGGATGTAGCTTCGCCTCGCCGACGATTGATTCGTTCCAGCAAATATAATTTCCCATTGTAGCATTTTTCATTGCCGGGCGTGGCAAAACGGAGACACGGTTGCAACAAAAAAAGACGACGCCATCGTCGTTGGTTGTAGCTCACCGTTGCATCTAAAAATGAACGGATGTAATAAAAGCCGTTGCCGAACGTAGCAAAAACCTACGATGATTGTAGCAAAAATTAGCCGTCGTCGTCGCGGGTCACAGCTCAGCCATGATGGATGTAGCAAAACGTTATGCCGGTTGTAGCAAAACACGATGCTAGTTGTAGCAAAACTACGACGCCAATAGTGTGTTGTAGCAAAACGTGACATCGGTTGTAACAAAATTCTATGCCGGTTGTAGCAAAATATATGCCGGTTAAAGCATGTAGCAAAACCGTGACGCTGTTGGACTTGTCGGTCTGAAGGAGAGGCGATGTTGGGCGCCGTCGCACGCGAGCACTTCGCCGCCGGTAAAAGCTTTTTGAAGGTTGCGAGCAGCGTGAGGGAGACCATGAAGGAATGGCTGAAGGTAGAAGAAGATGAGAATTTGTCACGGGGACCCACCTTATACACGCATCTCTCGCGGTGATGGTTATTTCTAGTGCGTGAGCGTGGCTCACGGCGGAAAGTTTGGCCGGCGTGTCGATTCTAAAACGTTTACCTTAATTTACGGCCACATAGACAATTTTACCGAATTGAACTCGATGTTACTTTTGAAATTACTCCACTGTGACCGGTCTTATCATTGCCCGACGTTTGGATGTACTGTGAAACAGTACACTGAAACGGAAACGAATAAAAGCGGGCGTTTTCGCTCGCACGCGCCCGCCCATCGCGCGGACCTCCGATTTCGCCTGAATTGCCTTTCTCCCGCAAAACAAAACGTTTCGAGCTGTCTTTCCTCCCTCCCACCACGAGACAGGAGAAGGGTTCGAGAGAGGAGAGCGGCGCTTGGGCAGATCGACGGCGGCGCCCCGGCGGATCCACCACGGCGGCGTAGGTATGGTCGCCGCCTTCCGTCCCCTTCTTCCTCTGCCGCCGTCACTTCCCCTCCTCCGGCGCTACCCCTTCCCGTTCTCTCCGGCACTGCTCGCCGCGGCCAGATCGCATCTGATGCGAACGGCGACAGTCCCCTCCGGTGCCGGCCTTTCCTTTCCTTCCCAGCCGTGCGGTGTCCCAGTGCCGGTGCACATCTCCTCTCCCTCGGACCACCTCCCGAGCCGCCCATTCTTCTCTGGCTCCAGCCAGCCCTTCTTCCTCCACCCTTCTTCCCTAGCTCCAGCCAGCATGCTCTGTTTCTTCTTTTTCCCAGTCCATTTGTCAATGATTTGCTGACCACTGATGTATCCTCTTGTTGCAGGTTGGATTAGAAATGGAAGCCCTCTAGGCCAATCTGAGGTATGACTATGATGCAATGTTGTGAACTATGCTTGTGGTGGTCTGATGCATATCCTTATGTGTTATATGGTGGATTTGATGCATGCTTATGTGTGATTTGATGCACCCTAGTCATGCATTGCATGCTTATGTGTGATTTGATGCATCCTGGTCATGCAATTTTGTGAACCAATACGATTACAGTGGTCTGATGCATATCTTCATGTATTATATGTTGAATGATGCATGGTTATATTGAAACTAGCCCAAAGTTAACATGATATATGTGCATTGTAGCTGCATCATGTCACAAATGGATATGATTGCTTCCATTACCCAAGAGAACAAAAGAAGAAAAAGGAAAAGGATCATCTTGACAGCGATGTATGTTGAGTCAGTTTGTCTTGGTCTAGCTTATCTTAGTACACAGAGAGTACTGAAGAGTTTGGGATGCTTTATATGATGTCATCCAAACGCAGCGTATAAGTTTTTGTTGAGACTCTTCTGCTCAGGAAAAAAAAATCCATCCATCGAGATCCATCAGCGAGTGCACACACACTAGTATGAGTCAACACCAGACACTGTAAAGATAAACATTTTTCCTTTTCTTTTCAATGAGAAATGTTTTAGTAGTTTTCTGTCTATTCTCTTCTCTGAAATTTTATATCTATTAGTCTGTCTGAATGGAACATTGAGATCATTTATTCCTTATAATAAGATGAAATGAATGTGCATGCGCCTATGTAAAACATGCACTATTTAAATTGTCCCTTCCAAGCAATTATGTAAACGCAACACATGTGAGGAAGATAACTGAATAGGAAAAGCGCTAATCGACAAAAAAAGGGTATCAGTAACATCAGTATCAGAGAGCACAAGCTTGAATCACCCACCTGCCCGCAAAAAACTAAATCAAGTAAGCAGGCAACCCAAATGTTAGACACGAGTGATTCCCTCAAATAACAAAAATGGTGCTCACTGCTCAGTGTAAGCAGGGCTCAGGTAAGTTTGAGGTGATAGCCAAGACATACAAGTTCAGATAAAGACAGTAAGGAAATGTCTCACCGTCCGGGTTCCCCTCTCAAGGGAAGTCGTCTGCCGACATTCTTTGGAGCGGGCCACGGCTGACAGGTAGATCAGTGACGCTTTGGTGGGGGTCCAACTGAGATCAACATGGGGAAGGTGGCTGACTCGAGGAAATTTTATGAAATTACTGGACAAGGGACCGAATCAGGGGCCCGCATTACCCTACCATGATCCAGTGCAAGGTAAACGAAGGCCACATTTCACTAATCCACGCGCAAATCTCATAACAAATCAAGAAGGTGCTAGAACAGTACCAGCATTTTTCCTCCCTAGCCCCCCCCTCCACGCTAACAATAGCCCAAAATTGCGTCGAATAAAGCACTCACCGAGGCAAAGAAGCAGGAGCATGCAGATTAAAATACTCCCTGAAAAGACGAAGCACACAGATTAAAATTAACTATTCTTGCAGGATACGAGCACCCGAGAAGGAAAGAGGAGTGTGGCTACCCGACCCTGGCCTCCACACAGTGGCGGTGGCGAGGGAGATCTTTGAAACCTCCCCGGAAATCCGCTGCATTGCTTGAGACTTGCGGCTCTGCCGCCCCGCCTGCCGGATTCCTGTAGGTTCCAGCCATAAAGGCGACGCCTTTTTTGAAACTTGTCTATCTGCTTGTCATACCATTTAATGTAGGGCCTACCTGATGCCTTTCGATTTTCTTTTTTTGTCTCTAGCTGCCCACTTCGTAGGCGCAGATTTGGGCCGCGTTCGATCCGGATTGGCGCTCCTGCTCCTGCTTCTTTGCCTCGGTGAGTGGTTTATTCAACGCAATCTATGGCTATTGTTAGGGAGGGAGGGGGGGCTAGGGAGGGAAAATGTTGGTACTGTTCTAGCACCTTCTTGATTTGTTCTGAGATTTGCGCGTGGACTAGTGAAATGTGGCCTTTGTTTACCTTGCCCTGGATCATGCTAGGGTAATGCGGGCCCCTGATTCGGCCCCTTGTTCAGTAATTTCATAAAATTTCCTTGACTCAGCCACCTTCCCCCTCTTGATCTCAGCTTGACCCTCGTCGGAGCGTCACTGATCTGTCTGCCAGTCGTGGCCCGCTCCAGAAAATTTCCTTATTGTCTTTGTTTAAACTTGTCTGTCTTGGCTATCACCTGAAACTTACCTGAGCCCTGCTTACGCTGAGAGTGAGCACCATTTTTGTTATTTGAGGGAATCACTCGTGTCTAACATCTGGGTTGCCTGCTTACTTGATTTAGTTTTTTGCGGGCAAGTGGGTGATTCAAGTTTGTGCTCTCTGATACTGATACCCTTTTTTTTTGTCGATTAGCGCCTTTCCTATTCAGTTATCTTACATAATTGCTTGGAAGGGACATATTAAATAGTGCATGTTTTACATTGGCGCATGCACATTTCATTTCATCTTATTGTAAGGAATAAATGATCTCAATGTTCCATTCAGACAGACTAATAGACATAATTATTGTCGTGGTTTTAGTTCAAATTTGAACGGAGGGAGTAGAACAGAATATAAAGGCATTCTAGTCTTCTTTTTTGTTGATTTTAATGTGGAATATCTATGAACATTGTAGTAAAGGAAGTTAGAAAATGGCAATCAATGCTTCAATATCTGGTTTACTCTTAACTCCAGCTAATAGACGGGAAAATAATTTGGATCGGGCTTAATTTATCCAAGTCCTGCTATGTCTCCTAAAATCACCATCATTTTGGTTTGGGCTAGTTTATGTCTTTATTATAGATCTCATTTTTGTAAATTCTTGCTTGTAATAGTATCTGAATTGTTGAGTTTTGGATCCATTGAACCCATTGTTTTTTATCATTTGTCCAAGGTTCTGTGTTTAAAGGTCCCATCAGTCGAGAAACAGATAAATTATCTGCTGGTTTTCTTTAGGAAATGCAGTTATGACTTAAGAGGCAATAAAAGTACTCAGGGAATTGTTGGTGTGTGGCTCGCTGACTCATTCTGATATGCGATCTTGGTGATGTTGGGTCTTTAGAACCTATTTGTATTGAGCAAACCAGAAGGATTAATTGATAACCTTCTATCTATCATGTTATTTGACATGCTGGCTAGTTGGTACCTCACATTAGGAAGAAAATTTGATTCTACCTGTAAATTTCTCAGTTTGATTGTAGTGTTCGTTCGCTCTGTATCACCTTTTCTGTGATACAGATTCTCGGATGAGAATTCATAGAAACAGGAAACCTGCTTTTTCTATCCGTATTAGTATTTAATACACCATATTAACACACTAGCTGTAATGCTGTATGCATCTCTAGATTAGTAGATTTAATGACATACCATGTCAAAGTTTCCCTTTTCTGGAAATAGGAATTGCCATTCACATATTAACATTCAATCATCTGCGTAGTTTTATCTGTATGTTACTCCAGAAGTATTTTACTCCTTGACATTGGATTGCAATTTACCTCTCTTTACCAATTCATAGGTCTGTTTGTGCATATTATGTGCCAGGTATAAATCTAGTTTAATGCTATTAATTGTTTATTTTTACTTTGATTATGCTATTCTGATATCCAGACTTTGATATTATGGTTCTTGATCAGGTTGGTGCTTCTTTTTAGTCTGCCACTACGTCTCTGGTTCTTCAATTATGACAGCCATGGCTGAAGGTTGTGTTGGTCCTAGTGAGCTTCACTTGAAGAAAGAACTTACTGCCTTGCGAAAGGCACGGTTCCTGCGTGATCCTGAAACATGCTCATCCTGGAGGGGCCCATTGAGTTCTAGATCATGCATGACAAGTTCTAGCATTATAAATCACAATGAGATTGTCGGTAATTTGACACAAAAGTACAATGAGCCATCCGTCGGGCCTCTGAAAAGTGAAAAGAAAAGGAAAAATGTTTATCTGTACAATTGGAGGCATCACTCTAACAAATCCAGTGAAAGTGGGATAAATTTTGATCAGGACGACAGGAGCCTGGAAAGCCCATGCATTTCTAATGTTATGGACTCTAGGAGTGACACATGTCTGGAGGTTCCTGTTAGCATATACAGTGTCCAAGGCTCGAACTCAGGCACTCCTGTTAAAAGAACTATTAGGAGGGTGAGGAGGAGTTCATTCTCAAAGAAGGGAGCAATGAGAAATTCAACAGTTTCAAAGCTGCTAGATCTCCATGTTAACTCTGGTGAGCAGTCTGAGGATACTGAGACTTATAACTCAGAGAATCATGAGCTGCTTCAGAAGGTTGGCTACTTTTCTCGATCAACATCACCGTTGTTTGCCGCTTCTGGATGTCTCAGCTCATCAAATCCCTCTAAGCTGTTGAAAATGGCAAGAAGAGAAGGATCTTCCTTTTCTTGCACTCCAGTCTCCACTAGCTCTTATTACAGGTACAGAGGCAGGAATCCCAGCACCGTCGGTTCATGGGATGCAACAACTGCTGCTTCACTTGATGACGATGGCCTGAACCAACAAGCACCGTTGAGAAGTCAAAGGTGTGGTATTCCATATTGGTCAAAGGGGAATAAACAAAGAAGCTGTTCTCCTTCACTATCTGATACACTTAGACGAAAAGGAAGCAGCCTGTTGTGTGGAAGTCAGACGATGCACAGAAGGAAGAGATCATCTGGCTCCAACAAATGTGGATATCTTAAAAAATCTTCCCAAGGCGAGCCACTCTTGGGTGATAGTTGCCATTTTTCTTACTCGTCATTTGATTCAGCAAGCGAGGGAGTTTCAACCATATTTGGAGAACTAGATTTAGAAGCTTTGAGCCGGTTGGATGGCAGAAGGTGGTCAAGCTGTAAAAGCCAGGATGGGGTTGCTCTGCCTTCGAGTGGAGCCGATCATGCAGTTTCAGATCAGAGAAGCTTGAGCCAGAAGTACCGTCCAAGCTCATATCATGAAATTGTTGGTCAAAACTTTGTAGTACAATCACTTAGTAATGCCATCATAAGGGAGAGAATAGCCCCAGCATACCTGTTTCATGGGCCTCGTGGAACAGGAAAGACTTCTGCTGCGAGAATCTTTTCAGCAGCTTTAAGTTGCACTGCTAATGGAGAGAATAAGCCTTGTGGGGTTTGTATGGAGTGTAATGACTTTTTCTCCGGAAATGGAATTAATCTAATTGAAGTTGATGCTAGCAATAGAAAAGGTATAAACAGAATTAGGCACTTGATTGAAAATATACCAGCATCAGCAACTTCTTCACGGTACAAGGTGTTTGTTGTTGATGAATGCCATATGGTATCTTCTAAAGTCTGGTCAGCATTCATGAAATTTCTTGATGAACCATTACCTCACGTTGTATTTATATTCATAACCATAGACCCTGAAAACCTCCCTCGTGCTGTCATATCACGTTGTCAGAAATACATGTTTTCAAAGATCAAAGACATCGACATAGTCTGCCGGTTGAGGAAAATTGCTGTGAAGGAAACTCTTGATATTGAATTGGCAGCTTTAGATTTGATAGCACTAAATTCAGATGGATCGCTAAGAGATGCAGAAACAATGTTAGATCAGCTGAGTTTACTAGGGAAGAAGATTACACCGTCACTTGTAAATGATCTGGTGAGTTATTTTTAGGTCATCCACTAATTTTTTTGGAAGTGTCACCCGTTCTTTGTTATTAGTACTGTTTTGTTGTGGTTTTCTTTGAGACTTGTACATGTCTAAAACTCTAAATGGAGTCTTTTATGTAGGCATAAGTTATTGTGTTTAAGTTCCACTGACAGATCATGAATGCACTCGGATAATTACCATACAACATGTTGCCACATATATGTCCTGCACAAGTGTCTTGTTTGACTATGTTTTCTTTGCTCAAGGTTATGCTCTCTTCCCTACAGCTTTTGAGAGTGTTAGGTTTATGTTTTGTCTGGCATAAACACTTTTTTCGAATCATGCAAGAGAACTGCATGTGATTGTGATCATATATTAGAAGAAGAAAAGAAAAGGTCCAAATATAATATAAAAACAACCGATCAACCATAAAAAAACAAAATATTCGCTAGGACCTAAAAAAGAACGACCACTCTTGAAACATTTTCTTTCGAACGGTGCAAGGGAACTGCATGTGATCATATATTAGAAGAAGAAAAGAAAAAGGTCCAAATATAATATAACAACGACCGATTGACCATAAAAAAAACACAATATCCGCTAAGACCTAAAAAAGAACGACCACTCCTGAACAAAATTAAACAGTCCTAGGCTCCTAGCAGAAGCACGCCTAAGCCAGTAGCTAGCATTGGCTTTAATCTAACTAATGACATAGATCATATGAGAGAAAATGCACTCAACGACACGGATGTTTCTTTCCCACCAAATAGCCCAGACGACCAAGATGCAAAGCCTATCATGTTCCTTTCTTTTATCTCCCTGAAGAGTTTTTCTAGTAGCGATCCATGAAGATGTAATATATTGTCTGGCAAAAACACTGGCAAATCTTTCAATCAGACTGTTAATGAACTTACTTTTGACAAATATCAGACTATTTTTTTTACTTGACCATGTATGATGCTTTTCATGGAGCTGACTTTATTAAACAATATTTTAGCTCTTGCTTGTCCGAACAAAATTGCAAAGAAATTAGCATATAATAATGATCAGGATTACCTTCAGAGGTTGCACAAATTCTGAGATTTCACATATAATAACGGCAGATTCTCTGCAGCAAATCGAAATCCAGAATGATAACCTGAGCAACAAAATCACCTAGCAGCTAGCTGATTCAAAATTAACTGAATTTCTTGATCTGTTAAACAAGTCCAACATGAATATGTGCCAGAACCATGAGTTGGTCACGAGATCCTATGGGTTTCACCTCTAGCCTACCCCAACTTTTTTGGGACTAAAGGCTTTGTTGTTGTTGTTGTTGTTGTTGTTGTTGTTGTTGTTGTTGCACTTTTGCAATTTTTAATATGACTAATTTCCCTATTCAAATTAGTCACACAAAGTTTGAATTCATATTTTACAGGTTGGCGTTGTTTCAGAGGAGAATTTGCTTGATCTTCTAGAGATAGCAATGTCATCAGACACTGCTGAAACAGTCAAAAGGTCAAGAGAACTGATGGATTCTGGCGTTGATCCGATGGCATTAATGTCTCAATTAGCTGGGCTCATAATGGACATCATTGCTGGGACCTATAGATTAGCTGACCCTACGTGCGGTGAAGGAATTGGTGGTCGAAATAGTAAGTATTTCAACTGATGGGTGCAATTCTTTCAAGCCATATTTATTGAATATTATCATTTATGTTTCATTTGTTATGCAGCAAGAATCATTCAGTGTTGTATTGAGTAGATCAAATCACTCTGCTCTCTTATCTTTTTTTCTGGGAGTGTGCACTGCTCCTTTTGGAGTTTGAGGACCTTTATTTTGGAAAAAATGTCAATTTTCATCCATCGAACCTATCCAGTTTGATAGTTGAATGCGTGATTTTTCTGGTTTTAGAGAGAGAGGGAGGGAGGGAGGGAGTATGGTCTTTATCTCACTATCTTTTAGCCCAAAGGGGATTTTTTCCCTTGTTCTGAGAAACATCGCATCATATTGATGATCTTATGCCTCACAGGTGCTGGTTAATAATTTTCTTTGCCTTTGAAAGTGCACTGGTCTTTATTTTGCCTGGTGAAATTGCACTAGTCCTATTATGGACGAAAGTTAATGACATTCTCAAACAAAGTATACTGATACAGTGATACTTTTGTGTTATACCGCATGCATTAGTAGTCATGCTAAACTGATCTAGTGATGTTTTAAAGTTTTAACAGGCATACGGATCTATCAATTGAATTAAATTTGTGAAGTACTTAGTTTGTTGCTTATGAGATGACGAATTTCATTCTAGTAAACATATATTGATCTACCTGAATCATATTCGACAGATATCATGTTCTCTTATTTATATTCTAACATCCTTTTTTTCCCGCGCCTGACTTTCACCAGTATGACTTTAAAATGTGTAGTCCCTTATCATATGTTATTTAACATTAAGTATATGACAAGACTAGGTTCGAAAACAATAGACTAATAAGTGTCCCACTCAGTGAGCTGTATTTCTTCTGAATAACTTTGAGAAACGTAAAATTGATGTGGTTTTCCCATGAGGTACTACTACAGAAATAAATTGGTCATGTATTTTTTTTTGCAGAAAATTTGAGTATTTGAGTTGTGCGTGCCATTATTAGTTGCTGCTATCATACAACTATGAATCGAAGTGTTAAATTACTCGCGTGCAAATTACCTTGATGCTGAAAAACATATACGAATTTACATCAACCACTTGCTTACGAGGCTTACGTTGAAAAAATAAAGAAATGTATATGATATAGTGCACCACCTCCTATCATTATTTATTTTGTTGCTCTATCTAATGTTTTAAGCACACTTTTTGCTTCTGTAGTAACTGATGCTGAGTTAGAAAGATTACAACAAGCATTGAAGATTCTTTCTGATGCTGAAAAGCAGATAAGACTTTCCAGTGAGCGTTCAACATGGTTCACTGCAGCTCTGCTCCAGCTTGGTTCTGGGCATGATTCAGAAATAACCCATTCAAGAAGCAGCAGTAAACAAAGTGCTAAAGCAGCCAGTGAGACCATGTTGGAAGCAGTAAGAGAATCCTCTGCAAGCAGGAGTGTGTCTCATCCTCTATTTACTATTCGTGGTTCAAGGAAAACGTTGGACCACAGAACAGCCAGTGGGCACTCCAGTCCTCACGACCTTGCTTCATTATCTTCCCGGATGAGGCCCAGTGACAACATAATTTATGGAGAATGTAGATCTGTTGATAGAGTTCTACTGGATTCTGCTCAAGCAAGTAATTCTATTGAGCAAAAGCCTATAATTAATAGAAGCTCAGACCTTGTCCAAATTTGGCGAAAATGCATAGATAATTGTCACTCTAAGACGTTGCAGCAGCTACTCTCTGATCATGGGAAACTAACATCCATCAAAGAATTTGAAGGTATGTTTTTCTTTCTTGTGTTTGCATCATTATGCATTTTTGGGCTTCATCATACATGCTCTTTTTAGGGCTGGCCCAAATCAGTCCTACTGTTGTGGTCCTGCAACTTATCAGATTCGGCACATTTTTAATACTAAATTTGGACTAAACCTGTAATTTGAGCATTTCAAAGGATTTGGAAATTTAGGTTCAATAATGAACTTCCATGAATGTTTATGGATGAAAAGGGAGATTTCTTTTTCTTTCTTGTACGTGTTCGTAGTGCGTTACTAACGTAAAATAAAGCTGTTCACATACCCTACATTTGATGAACTTCCATTTCAGGCTATTTAGTTGCTTTCATATCATTTGAGGACAGCAAAATAATGTCTCGTGCACAAAGATTTGTGAGTAGCATCAGAAATTCGATGGAGACAGCACTGAGATGCAACGTGGAAGTCAGAGTCGGTTTAATGTCTGAATTTCTTGCTGGACGACTCAAGCTTGAGGTGGACCTGGAAGAAAGTGCTAAGCCCGATGTCTTGAGTTGCTC
Organism: Hordeum marinum; assembly: GCA_022496015.1. Taxonomy (NCBI): domain Eukaryota; kingdom Viridiplantae; phylum Streptophyta; class Magnoliopsida; order Poales; family Poaceae; genus Hordeum; species Hordeum marinum. The sequence goes on along the minus strand of CM039674.1, from coordinate 367,716,980 downwards.
ATCTAACAGTGACCGACTAAAGGGAATTCTGAACGCCCCAAGAAGCTTCGGTTATTCTGAAGAGATCGAAAAAACACTGGAGAAATACAGCAATACTTCAGCTGCTGGTGGAGGGGTGCAGCCAGACGTCACTGAAGGAAATGCAGGAATGCATAAGGCTAGAGGGCAAGGAGTCCCCACTGAACGGTCAAAAACAGTAACTGTTGAGGAGCAAAGGTTAGAGAGTGCATGGCTCCAAGCTGTTGAAAAGCACACACCCGGAGTGAGACCTGAGAAACATCAAGTTGTGCCACAAACAGGTGGTGGTCAGTACCACAAGAAGTCATCACTGGCCACTGTTGTGCCCTCAAGGAATATTGACAAGGATTTGAGTAATGGATTGAAAGCTTTAAAGATCAATGAAAGTCATGGTTCCCAGAAGGATCAGAATGTAGGAATGGAGAATGGATTTGTGATTTCACCAAGCCTCTTGCACAGCAATAACGAATTGGCAAATTGCGATAACGAGAGTGTGTAAGTAATAAACTAACTTATTTATGCGTTCTCTACATGAATCTGGCATTTCTCTTGTCTTTAGAACAGTAGGATTGTTACTAGAAAGAAGAAACAACTGCAATCAACCTTTATACTTACAAGACAATACAACTTTATAAAGGTTAGTTTGCAAATGAAGTTACTCATATCTCCAACAGCTGATGCAACTTAAGAAATTGACACTGAAGGCTGTAAAAGATATTCGAGCTCAACTCGTTATAGGCTCGTCTCGAGACCTAAACGAGTCGAATTCAAGCCTAGCTGCAGGCTTGCGTGCTTGCGCAAGCTCGAACTCAAGCCTAGCTGCAAGATCGCGTGCTTGCCAAGCTAGTAAAGCTCAGTAGATGAGAGCAGCGATTCAGTCAGGCTCATCTGCACCTGCGCTGAAGAAAAAATTCAATACAAATGCTAGAAAAATACAAAAATCCAAAGTTCTTTTTGCATGGTAAATATTTTTGTGTGTGAGGTGCACTCCAAATTTCAAATCATTTGGACATTTGAGTAGCTCTCAGCAAAAAAGACAAATTGCCTCAATTTATCTTTTTTGCTGAGAGCTACTCATATCTCCAAATGATCTGAAATTCGGAGCACACCTCACACACCGAATTACCATGCAATTTTTTTGGATTTTTTTTGGATTTCTTGTGATTTTATTCTTGACCGGGTGCAGATGAGCCTGTGCTCAGAAATGGATATTCGTCAGTAGATGGTGTACTCTGCAGGCCTGCTTAGTAATTGGTGTACTCTGCAGACTCGTCAGTAGATGGTGTCACTTTCCTTAAAAATATCATAGGATCTTGGCCTGCTCAGTAGTTCTAGCCAACCTGTTCTCCTATACCTAATAAAACATGTGGAAGCACATATGAAGTTTCTTCATGCGCCGTGGAAGTTCAGGCCCAAATGACCATGCACCTCATTCGACCTTTTCTACCTGTGCAGTAGCACAAGCATTCACGAGCCCATCTTTATTGCTCATGTGCTGTAGCATTCGGCCCCACGAGCATCTATTAAATGTAATTTTCTTGATGAGCCTAGTTCGAGCTCACTTATAAGCTCAAAGGGTAAATTGACCTTGGGCCAAGCTGGAATGTATTCACTCCAGCTTGGCTCGTTTACAGCCTTACACTGAAGCGTTCTGTTCTACCCCCAGTTTGGACAAAGTACCGTTTTGCTAAGTTAATTTTGGTAGTTCGCCTGCATCATCCAGAACTTAGCTTACATCTAGTAGATGCTCCTTTTTGATGCATATTGTTGGCATTTTGTTTGATTGACCTACATGTAATTTACAGGGTCTCCGAGTCCGGAGCACCAGGTTGTCATGGCCTTTTCCCCTGCTGGAAAACTGAAAAATCAAAAAGAGGAAAGGTAGGATCGTAATCCCTATGTGGACATTTCTTTTGGTCGTCTCACCTCACAACTTCATCCGATTTGGTGATTTCTCTTTGCGTTTCAGGCAAAACGGCAGACTCGTTTGAAGCCATCTTAATCTGGGAAGTTATAAATAACCACTGTTGTTGGAGCTGTGGAAAACGGTTGCGATTATCAAGAGAACGCAAGGAAACATGGCTGTGACCTCGCCTGATGCTCTCTGCTGATTCAAGATGGCTGCATTTTCGTCACAACGACTTGGTAGAACTCAAAGTAGCAGAACTGTCGACGGGAATGCAAATTTCAGAAACCTGAAGGGTAGTTGATTGTTTACGCCCTTCTTGTCAATGCACCCTTGTATTGTTTACATGACATTTTGATTTGCCTAGTGTTGCTCGCAGGCATAGGATAGTCGATTGAAGAAGCTCAGTCTAGGTTTCTAGTGCATTGTTTCTTGATGATAGTTGCTTTTATTTCAATGTATTTGACAGCATTTCAGTACACCCCCCTTTGGTTATTCTCGCAACCTTTTCTGTTAATAAGAAAGAATCAAAGCTTTACTCTAACAATTTGTGATCATGTACAAGGCAGTATGTGTATGTGCACAACTGATTCCCAGCTAAAATGAGGAAAAATAAAAACTAGTGGTCGCCGGCTACGGGTAAGGGTCTGTCTAGGAGGCGCCATCTGTTGCGGCCTCCTTTCATCTTCCGTTGAATATCTGCATCTCAGCGAATGGCCGCTGCCTCACCGCGACCCGGAACGAGGCGGCCTTGCCCTCTTGGTGCCGCCGAGGGTGGGGACTCCCTTGTGGAGGACGTACTCGTTGTTGATGATAGCCGACCTTGAGTGTCATGTTGCCTTGCGTGCAGTAGCCTAGTTTGTTTGTAGTCCAGGCCCCACGCCCCTGTGCTGCTGTCGTCGCACCCTCCAGCTCCTCAGCCGGCCGAGGCCTTGTAGAACCGCCTATGCAAGTCGCCCCCTCCTTCGGCTCCAGGCTTCGACAGCGCACGGGTCGTGATGCCGTGGTGGATCTCCAAGACTCCAACCGGCGGTCCAGGGCCGGCTGCGATATCTCGAGCCCTTCTCTCTTGACAACATCGAGGTACCTTTTTTTTTTGAGACAACAACATCGAGGTACCTAATCGGGTCGAAGGTGTCCACTGTTAGGATCCTTGTCCGCGTGGACCCACGGCCGACCAAGACGTGACGACAGCCACCAGGCCCATCGGATCGAATCAACCCAACCAGCGTTACCTGGGCCAGGAATGGGCCAACCCATTGGGTGTCAGTACTTAAGTGAGAAGGCATCAAGTGCAGAGGCATCCGGGCAGGATCAGGGATAGGCACAACGGCGGCTACCAGCTTTTTCTCTTTGTGTTCTTCCTGTTCTAGTGAAATTGTGTCCATCGTTGTATATTGATGTGTAATTGCTACTACTTTGGAGAGCTTGCTAGATCAATACATCTTTACTCTATCATCTAGTGTCAGAGACCAAGCCTTTCTCGTCCACTGTGTCGATCTGGCGCACCTCGTGGAGACCACATCCTTGAGCCAAGCACGCGCTCAACTCGTCGCCATGGATCTTACCGTTTAGGATTTCCTGAAGCGGTTGGATACTACCCTGAAGGAGCACACCGTGGCGATCCAGGCTTCCAATGCCAAGGTGGAAGATTTGGTGGCGTGGCGGCCCGATCTTGAGCGGTGCATCGTTGATCTGGGCGAATCTATCATCGCTCTGCAGCTCACGCGTCCTCAACCTACCACGGAGGGCGCGGCGCGCCAAGCACCAATGTTGAGCAAATTCCCGCCTCCAACGACCGGTGTGCAAACCGAACCCGGATCTGGCACGACAGATCACCCCCAAGGGCCCGATGGCCACGACCTCTTCAACATCTCACGGGGCCCACCAGTGTCGTCCTTCCAGAATCCGTCGCCGCCTCCGACAAATGGTCAGTGCGACACCCATCCATCACCGTCGGCTCTTTCTCCCTTCGCCCATGCCAGCCACTTGCTTACTGGTCTTGGCCAAGACTATCCTTTCATTTCTTTCCCCCAATTCGCAGGCGAAAACCCAAATCTACGGAAAACGTTGTGTGAGCAGTATTCCAACATGTTTGCACTTCTTCGTTCATTTTGGGTTCCCATGGCTGCGAGTTCTGGCTCGACATCCATTTGGCTACAATCCATTCGAAAACGTCTTTGTGAGAACGATTGGGAGTTGTTTATAGCGTTGTTGTGTACTCGATTTGGGCACGATCAACACAAGATGCTAATCCAACAGTTCTACACTGTCCGCCAGACTACTTCTGTAGCCAATTATATAGAAAAATTTGACTCAATCATTAATCATCTCAGTTCATACTGTGACATCATTCATCCTTATTATTTTTTTGACACGATTCGTTGAGGGTTTGCGGAAGGACATTCGGGCCGTGGTGCTCATCCAGCGGCCGCCCGATCAGGATACTACATGTGCCTTGGCCCTTCTTCAAGAGGAAGTTGTTGATGAGGTCTTTGGTACGTTACCACGACCACCTAAGGTGACACCAAGGGCGAGCACGCCGCTGCCACTTCCTACTCCACCAGCATGCATTGTGCCGACGACACCAACAGCAGATCGACATGGCATCGACGCGCCGTGAGCCGATTCAGCCAAGCTCAAGACGTTGCGGGACTACCAGCGTGCTCGGGGGCTTTGTTTCAAATGTGGTGAACGGTGGGGGCATGAGCATGTATGTCCCACATCGGTACAGCTCCACGTCGTCGGGGAATTTCTTGAGCTCTTCGACATAGACAACGATAGGATCTTCCTGAAACACCTACAACGTCTGAAACAGTTATGGCAATTTCGCGTCAAGCCATGTCGGGTGGAGTGGCAGCCCAATCACTCTAACTGCAAGCCTGGATGCAAGGACATGAGGTGCTTATGCTTGTGGATTCAGGCAATTGAGATGCCTGTCGTAGACCTCCAATGGCGTGTTATCATTTGGGGTTGACGGGTGAAAGGACGTGGATGTCGCCTAGAGGGGGGGAGGTGAATATGCGTTTTAAATAATTGCAGTTTAGGCTTGAACAAATCAGAATAAAACTAATGTTTAATATGTCAAACACAAAACCTAAAACAATTAGGCTCATCTATGTGTACCAACAACTTATGCTAAGCAAGATTAACAACTAAGTGATAGCAAGATATATAACATGAAACAATATGGCTATCACAAAGTAAAGTGCATAAGTAAAGGGCTCCGATAAGAGATAACTGAGGCACGTGAAGACGATGATGTATCGCAAAGTTCACATCCTTGTGGATGCTAATCACTGTTTGGAGCGGTGTGAAGGCATAATGCTCCCCAAGAAGCCACTAGGGCCACCGTAATCTCCTCACGCCCTTGCACAATGCAAGATGTCGTGATTCCACTAAGGGACCCTTGAGGGCGGTCATCAAACCCGTACAAACAAAGTTGGGGCAATCTCCACAAATTAATTGGAGGCTCCCAAGAACATTACGAAGCTTCACCACAATGAATTGTGGCTCAAAGGTAACATCAAATGCTCGAGGCAATCTCCATAACCTAATTGGAGACCCCGACGCTTACCCGAAGCTTTACACTACAATGATTAAACTCCAAGGCACCACCAACCGTCTAGGGCGCCAAAGCACCCAAGAGGAACAAGCTCTAGGGTACCAAGCACCAAGAATAATAAGCTTCTCAATTTTTCACTTCCACGTATCACCGTGGAGACTTCAAACCGATGCAACTAATGCAAAGGCAAGAACACATGAAGCGGTCAAGTCCCTCACACTCAAATCCCACCACAACAACAAAAGCTATGGAGGAATATGAGAGGAAGAACAAGGAGCTCATAAAGAACTCCAAGATCTAGATCCAAGGGGTTCCCCTCACACAGTGGAGAAAATGATTGGTGGAAATGTGGATCTAGATCTCCTCTCTCTTTTTCCTTAAGAACTAGCAAAAATCATTGGAGGGATCGAGAGTTAGCAAGCTCGAAGAAGGTCAACAATGGGGGAAGAACACGAGCTCAAAGGATAAGAACCATTAGGAAAGAAGACCCCCTTAAATAGGTCCCCACGAATCTACCCGTTATGTGTAGAAAAACATAGGAGCGGTACAACCGCTATGCACACCGGTACAACCGGTCAAAGACAACAAACCTACCTGTAGGAAAAGAAATAACCGGTACAACCGCCCGGGGCACCGGTAGTATCGGTTAACCGGAACAACCGGCCCACAACCACCCAAGAACCGCTCCACAACAGAAAATAGTCCGGTGGTAGAGCGGTACATGGCCGGTACAACCTTCACACCAATTCTGGAGCGGTACAAGCACTCCAAACACCGGTTGTACCGGTCGACCGGTACAACCTCTTTGTGTGAAACATGTAAGACTAAAACAACCATAACCTTCACATACGAGCTCCGAATTGAGCAAACTCAAGCTTGTTGGATAAAGGACAACAAGAGATATCCAACAATGAGTAGTTATATTAAGAACAAGCAATGGAGAATAAATGCCACTAGGATAAGGAATATAACCTTCCCAATAATTGTCCTAGAAAATCTCCAACATCGAAAACATCATAGAAGATGCATATGGACTCCGTTTTCGATGAACTCGAGCTAGTCATGAAGATGACCATAAGCTCTAAAACTCACAAAGAGAAACACCAAACAAGAACCAAGAAAGATGATGCAAGGATGAAATGGTTTGAGCTCTCAACAAATGATACGATCAAGCTACTCACTTGAGAGCGCCCCTTGATAGTACGACAATCGATCCTATAACCCGGTCTCCCAACTACCACCACGAGACCGGTAAAATAGAAAACCTATCAAGGGCAAACCTATAACTTGCACATTGTCCACTTGAGCTATATGATGACGATCTTGACTTCCTCAAGATGGACCACCTTTCTTGGTTGCGCTGGATCGATGAAGACTAGTTGATTGCTCCCTCATACTCCAGTATGGGTGAGCCACTCTTAGGCACACCATCACAAGTCCATTGTCACCACAATGGACGACAAGCTTAAACTATGATATCTCCATGATGCTTCACTTGAACTTGCACACTGCAACCTTGATGACGATCACCTCTTAATGTCATCCTCCATAGGTTGTATGGGATCTTCCTCTTGATGCAAGCCCATGGACACATACTTAACCCCACAAGGAACACTCACAAAGATCATGGGTTAGTACACAAAGCGTAATGGACAATACTTACCATACCATGAGATCACTTGATCCCACTTGGTACATCTTCTATGCTTTGTGTGTTGATCAACTTGAATCATTCTTTGTACATAGTCTTGATTAACAATGTATCTTATCTTCTTTCTTCATAAAGATGATGTCTTGAAGGTAAACATGAATGTTCACACAATCTTTTTCTTCAAGACAGACTTGCAATAAGCTCAATTCTCTCATGACCAATCTTTGGATAAATCCTTGAATACCATCTTGGTCACCATATAAACTCCTTGAAACCAACAGATGGACTTCAAGAAGTGCCTATGGACAAATCCTTCAAATATAACTCAAGGCAACCATTAGACCATAGGGATTGTCATCAATTACCAAAACCACACATGAAGAAATATGCTCTAACAATGAGGTTGTAGTCGATCACTACAAGGTCCCACATCTTGTTTGAGGTAAACGTAAGATGATCTTGTATAACAACCTTTCAAAGAGAAAATATTGCCTTCTCATCAAGCACACGAGGAATACCAAAAAGCTTATACTTATGTTTCTCGATTTTAGTTTTTGATTAAATCCATTGGAACCCGTTGTTTACACCCAACAGAGGTTCGGTAGGAGCAGTGGTAAAAGCATTTGCGGTAGCGGGTATTCCTCGTAGAGGTATGCCACTTGGGACAAATCGGGATCCTTGCTTTCACTCGATGATCAACGTCGACATCTGGATCAAGTTTTTGTTTAGCTAACGCATTAGCCAAATCTGTGGAGGTAAATATCTTCCCATCGTGATCCGATGGTAAGATACCTTGTGTCCGAGGATCGGCAACCACCAAAAGTTTTGGGACCCCTCGCTCTAGGGCGATTAAGCAGAGCACAATGCTCTAATACCAATTGGAAGGATCGAGATTAATCTAGAGGGAGTGAATAGGTACAGTTACAAAATTTAATAACTACTTAGCAATTTTAGGAAATTATATGAAGTATGGAAGTGAGGCCTACAATTGCAAAGGTGATTCTAGTGCAAATAATATAATCAAACAACAGGTATTAACAAGGTAAGCAAGGGAAGTGCATGGATGAATCCTGGGTACATATGAACCCACTTCAAAAACACATTTTTAAGTTCTAAAAGTTCTAAAAAATGTTTCGCGAGGCCAAAATATAGTCGTTTTGTGAAAAATGAATGTTAAGTAATGGACATCGGTGTATCGCCGGACATCTGGTGACTGGAAGTTGAGCACAAGCTAATAATTAATTGTGGGCAGAATATACTGGGGTTTGGGCATCCGATGGAGTAGCAGACATTCGATGGAACATCAAGCGGCGCGTATCGAAAGTCTGATCCAGATGACATGCCTTCTGTTGGATGAGGACCAGAGATCCGGCCCGAATGGCTTTGCTTCTGTTGAGTCTTGATTGGATTTTTCGGTGGAACCTAAGCATCCGGTGTATAGGTGATGCACCGACATCCACTGGTAACCGAACATCCGATGGCATCAGGAATGGTGCATTGCGATATGGTAGCCCTACATATGATTTTTCTTGGAGTATTGAGCTAGGGCCTTTTGGCAAGTGTATGGGTGATGCATTTGCATTGTATAGGAGTGCAATTTAGGCAAATGATGTGAATGTGGAAAAAGCAAAGAATTGTGGACTTGAGCTTATCTTTTGCGAACACCATCGATCCCCGATCCCTATACTCAAGAACAAACCGGAAAGGTTGCCCCTATATTTCTTTGTTTCTCCGTTCTTGAGCCATATTCATTTTAACGAGGTCCATTATCCACACCCAATGATTTCTCAGGAACTAAAACATGTGATACACTTAGAAAACATGATTAGTCTCCTATAAATATTGTCATCAATATCAAAACATACTTAAGAGCAAGATTTCACTTTTAGATGGGAACGTCTCCTCGCACTGAACGGATATCGTCAAAAAGTCTAAAATAAATTCAGAAAAATGCAAGCATGAGTGTCGAAGTCTAGGACTTGAACCATAGTGGACAGGTTCCACCACAAGAAGTGGCGTAGGAGCCACGCCTTGGGCCAACACCTTGTGCTATAGTAGCTACAGTACTTAAACTGCTAAAATTACCAAAGGATATCAGCCGCACGCCCCAGGCAATGGCCCCCCTTGCCTGGGGCCTGTCTACGCCACTAACCACAAGGCCTATACACTAATGGTAAAAGTTGTGCGTCAAAGACCGGGCAAAGTCAAGTGTGCCTCACATGTTGGGAATGATTGAGTAAAGAAGTTTTCCATCAAGCAAAAAGAGCTTATTTTCAAGATTGTGAGGCTTAGATTAACCTTTTTTCGACTTCATGTCTCCCTCAAGTCTTTTTTTTAGATGTCTCCTTCATGTCTTGATTAAACCTTCATTGGTGGGATTGTTCGACCTCTAGCACTTATACCACAAATCTTATTGGTGTGTACAACTCTAACATGACAAAATCTTTGATATATGTGAGCATATGGTATATTGCTACTTTTCATAGTAGTTGAGTAAACTTTTGGTGGTTGGCATTTTTTTTTGTATTCTAACATGGGGGAGGGTTAGTGTTAATATCTAGTGCCTCATGTGTTGATACTGTTGTTGCGGTTCATACCACATCGCAACAATAATCCACATCATATTGTTGCTTGGCGAGGATACGACACTTGGCTCCACCAACAATCCATACTATGTGGCGACATGCAACATAGAGTTGTTATATCTCAACCTTCAATTTTTTTCCCTTCTAAAACTCGCAAGTTGGATAAATATATGTCCATATCAAAAGCAATCATGCATGCATTCTTAAGAAAATTAAAAAAATGCATGAACAAAAGATGAATCAACATGTACACATTCAACCGACATGCACACAACACATGTCCCCGAGTCCCATATGTGTGTTATCCCCTCTTCCGATGCGTTGGGCGCTCCATGCCCTCCTAGAACGCATGAATCTCCTATCGTGTTATCTCTATATGATCTGTATGTTGGATCCAACACCATCAATCAGTTCCCCTCAGCCACCTTCTCTTCCATAAGCCGATTCTCTTCAAGTTGAACTCTATGCACTTCCAACCCCTTCATCTGGCAAGATCTTTCAAAATAACAAGGGAATGGGATACATGAGTCACGCCTAAGTCCATGTCGTAGGGAGCGCTATAGTGAAAGAAGGGAGATGAGGATGCAGAGAGAGAGAGAGAGAGAGAGAGAGAGAGAGGGAGGTGTCGCTCGCATCAAGCCATTTGGAGGGGCCTTCAATTTTTCTTAGGGCAATCAAGCGTGAGTTCTAGACCGGCTTTTTTGACCAAAACCATCCTACAAGCCTTTTTCTAGAAAACATCATCTCTTCCACCATACAGACATTATTATAGCAATCGGTCCGATACGACGGTTAAATGATTAGTTGCAAGCAAACGTACAATCCATACCGACAGAAAAAGTGGGCATCCCCGAGTGAATGTAAACATGAGAACATATTTCAAAACTCGCATAGAGATTTACTTGGCTACCATGCGATTATGGTACACTGGAGTATTACTTGTAGGCAGGAAGAGGATAGCAATAAGCTAACATAGTTTCATTCCAAAAGATGGCAACTAGCAAAAATACTGACCGAACATAATGAATTTTTTATTCCAAAGAACGATGGTGAAATCAAACCACATGTTTTCGACTGAAAAAAAAGGCAATCGGCACATTCACAACTCTAAACTCTCCAACTCCCTATGCACACAAAGTTTCTTCCCGGTGGCTTTTGCCGTGGCTGTAGAAACCTCCATGTTTCTACGATGCCTAACTGGCTGACTGCCTGCCTATCTACTAATGTATCATGTATCTCGGACTCACAACATAGAGAAAATTGGGTAAAGCTAGTACCAGGCCTACCTAGCATGCACGGACCTCGGTAAACCGGCTTGGGGCTGGTTCACAGCTGCTGGTAACTTTCAATGATCCAAAGAGGCACGATAGTCTCCTCATAATGGGCTTGCGACTGGCTACTACTTCAAATGATACAACATCCTTCCCAGTATCAACGTATGCATCATAGCCCTCCAGATCTGCTTCTGTTATGAACACTGCATCGACACATCCAGTTGGACTGCTTGGCCTCGGTACCATAACTTGACAAAGAGGTAAACCGCTGTCATCGTAATCAAATTCCATAGTGCAGTCCTCGATATCTCTGTCAGGGATGGAGGCTTTGGTGCCTTCTAGATAATAGTTTAGGTTCGTACTCCGTACTGGAAGACGTCCAGTGGTGAGAGTGCTAAATACGATAACAGCCTGCAAAATCACGTCATTGGCAAAAGGAGCTTAGCAGATGCACGATTAACTAACGATAGCATTCACTTGTATCAAACACAAAGACAACAGTCCTTATACCTGCCACTGTGATGGTGCCAAAAGCACTCGGGGCCTAATGGATCGTACATGATCCAACGCTGCTTCAGGAGTCATGTTCCTATATTTGATCTGAAGAAAAGGAAGATAAGAAGCTGTCGTCAGCAACTGAATGGGACTTATCACGTTAGTTTGAAATGTATGTAGTTTATCTTACCAAATAGCACAAAACAATAGTGGTGCTTCGTCCTCTTCCAGCTTTACAGTGAACATAAGTAGTACCACCGTGTGAAGCATTACCTGAAAAACAGGTAACTATGCATTAACTTCTACCCATTTGAGACCTATTTAAATTTTGAAATAGTATCTGATCTTTATTTCTTTCACATTTAAACCAAATTCAATGGACTTTTGTTATTGCTAATGCCAAGGCATAAGTACACTTAATTACTAAATTGTGATCAGACCATCCTTGGTCAATCATGCAGCTGTCAAGGAAGCTTGAAGATACTACATAGTTACATCTTACATGCAATTCAGACAGGGATTGCTGTTTGAAAACGTTCTGCAGACAGCTCATCATTGAGTTCAGAATTCAGCATTGAGGATAAAATAATTCAATGGACTTTTGTTATTGCTAATGCCAAGGCATAAGTGTACTTAATTACTAAATTGTGATCAGAGCATCCTTGGTCAATCGTGCAGCTGTCAAGGAAGCTTGAAGATACTACATAGTTACATCTTACATGCAATTCAGACAGGGATTGCTGTTTGAAAACGTTCTGCAGACAGCTCATCATTGAGTTCAGAATTCAGCATTGAGGATAAAATAAGAGAACCGAAAGACAGAACAAGCTCTAGTAACAAAAACAATGACAACAACAGCAGCAGCAGCATTAAAAAAGAACCGTTCAATGAGCAAATTTTCTAGTACTAGACCTTTTTTTGGACATATTATCAAAGAACTGCACATTTAAAAATAGTCTAAAGAACCACCCATTTCTGTTTAAGTGCACAGTAAGCGATTCTTTGGAATTTCAAAAACAACAACATGTATTTCCATCCGTCAGCCACATCATCATGAAATGGCATAGATGCAAGTTTTTCATGTTCATGGACACTTGTGCTTGTGACTGATGGGTAGGGGCAAACCTGTCAGTTCCATTGCAATCATATAGAGGTGTAGTTTTCTGAAATCATGATACACAAAAAGTGTGTTTTGTGAAATTACTTGTTAAGTGTAGTCCCTTGATAGTTTACCAGTAAAGTGTACTGTTGAGAAATGTGGCTTCTGCGCATAAACCATGCGCTCAAGAAAGAGCAGAACATGTAGCCATTCTTTCGTAGTGTACTATCCTTGTCTACATAAATTCCAACTTCTATAACAGGGTCTCAGTTTCTTTGTCATAGGCATTTATATTGCCCATTCCACTTACTGTCATGCATGATGTCATCCACAGCGACAGCGAACAAATCCTTCATCCTGCTGTTGGGAAGGGGGTTTGATTAAAAGATAGTTTTGCAACCTATATATTGTTATACCTACTCCATCAGATACTGACGACCTAACAGACAATGTACACAATACTTGGTTCATTATAAAGTTGACCGCAAGCTATCATCTAATCCCTCCGTCCCACAATATAAGAGCGTTTTTCAAGCTATGAGGGAGTACATTCCTTGCATCCAAAATCTAAATCAATTTCTTATTGCGGGACAAAAACACTCCATAACACCAGGAGAACTGATATGTAGTTCTAATGATTTATCACTTGCGTCTAAGAAATGGCATGAACTTACGGTGGATAAAATCGATGGCTTGACAAATATCTTCGAGGGATGGTGCAAACAGGTAGTCTCTTGTTGCAATCACAAGGTGATCAATCCCATGGGCCTGGAAAAAGAAGGTGTGTTACTCGTCAGTACATATTTGTTTCGCTAATTGAAAAAAACACAGTAGACTGATGGGGCATCCCTGCAAATCAACCATAATATGGATAGAATTGCACTTATTAATTCAAATTCAAAATGCAAATAAAATCACACAACAATGAAATCAAGTAATGCAAAATTTACCTGGTACAAGGACATTGGCACCAGAGTCTCATAAGGCTCATTCAATGTTACAACTCCCTGAACTCCAAGTTGCTTCAAACGTGGAACATCACTTGGGAAAGGAACAGCTCCTAGCAGAATACACTGCACATGGAGGTTGGACAAATTAGTCCATGGATCTTTATAGCAGAGACAAGTCACAAAATACACATCAAACTACTAAAATGCGCAAAGCAAAAAATCACAACAACTAAGAACAGCAATCAAGGCATGCTATCTAGGGATGCATGCGTCCTTTCAGCACCGAATAAACAGAAGGCTTCTGTGGTCCTAACATGTAAACACGTTCACCCGCCAGTGCCAAATGGAAGACCACAAGACAGTCACACAGAAGAACACGCTATGGTAACATAGATACTGAAGAAAAAGTGCTCAAATTTCTTGCACTCGAAAATGGAGCCTGAAATGATCAGACACAAACAACAATCACTGCTCACAGGGGCATACCTTTCCCAGCAGGCGAACATCGGTTACAAGAAATACAGCTATACGAACAAAAAATAAGGAAAATCGGTAACTCTGCACAAAACTAACAACAGAGCGTCACTGCGCCAGAGGCAACCGTGGAACCAGTCAAGCAGGTGTAACCCTGATATAAAGCCCCCCAGTATAGATGGCACCGGAAAATCCCGGATGAAAAAACTGATGCTCAAAATCACAACCTTCGCCAGTTTACAAAAGCCACCTATCATCCAATCTGATGAACGCCAGGTGAACCAATTTATTCCAACATGAACCAGTCAATACTACTCCATAGGCATACACTATGGACTTATAATCCCCAAAAAGGGACTAATCACGAAATCCGCTTATTAAAGGCAGCAGCGAAAGGAAGGGCCGCCACATACCTGGTCGACGCGGTCCCACCACCGGAACTCCGCCTCGAATTGGTTGCGCAGGACGTTGTACAGGAGCGTCGGGTAGAAGAGCACCCTGGCGCCGGCGCCGACGAGCGCGCGCTTGGCTCTCAGCCGCACGACCTCTCCGCCGCCGCCGGCCCAGGCCTCCTCCTGCTCCTCCCCCTCCACCGGCCTCCCGTCGCCGTCCCCCAGCTCGCGAATCCTCATGCGCCTCCCCTCCCCTCCCGAAAATCCTCGAGGCCCCCAACCCTACGCGCACGCCGAGGCGCCTCCGGGCTCCAGTGCGCGGCTAACCCTCCCGGAACCAGCAGATCCGCGGGGGTCTGGACTCCGGAGGGGGGGGAGGTCCGTGGATCGAGAGGCGTGGCGGCTCGGGCTCTGCTCCTCGTGGTGGTGGGGTGGGCTGAGGAGGAGACGCGAGAAATGGGAAGAGTGTGGGTTGTGGGGGCAAAACCTCAGGGGCGAAAACAGGTGGCGAGTATGCTGAATCGGATCCTGGCGAGGGGGAGCGCGCTGGTGCCTGATGGTCCGGGTTTTGGGTGGGTTGTTTGTTGGTTGGTGGGATTTATTGGTGGAGAAAACGTGGGTGCGTTCATCCCCGCAGGTCCTTGCACCCTCGAGTAATTGCGCTTTTTCACCAGAAACAAGCCTGAGCGGGAAGGGAGCTGGACGCTCGGGTCACCCTCGCGGGTGGGCGGGGCGTAACTCTAGCCGCCGCCGCCTGTTCCCTTCCCCGCCTCCTCCTCCCCTTGCCTCCACCGGAGGGGACCGTCAGGCGAAGCTTGGCTGGCGTCGGCGTCGGCGGGGTTCCTATTTCCTCCTCTTCTGGTGGGCAGGGAGCGGCGCGCTCGCGCGGGAGCGGCGCTTCGTGCGGCCGGGCTTCGAAGGCGACGGCGCGATGGTGTTGCGATGGCTGCATGACGGAGCTGGTGGGGCGAGCTTGTGCGACGCCATGGCGGGGCTGGCTGGGCCGGGCCCGTCAGATCTGGCGACGGGCGGCACGGGCTGCGGCGGCGCAGGCGGGGCTCGTCGGCCTCCGGTGAGGTGGGCGTGGCGGTTGTGGAGGTGCGCACGGGCAATTCCGGCGGTGCGGGCTGCGTGCGGCGTGGGTGGCGGCTAGGGGGCGGCTTCGGTCCCCGGGGGCTGCGGTGTGTCATCCCGTCGGGGGCGTGCGGCGGCGATAAGGTTAGGCCAGTGGTGGTCCGGTTGCCTGGCGGAGGTGGCCGACGGTGCTCGTGGTGGTGGTGCCTCCACTTGACGGCGGGGCGGGGCTGGTGGTTTGTGGGTGGTCGGCTGCACGCCCCCGACCCAGATCTGGGCGCTGAGGGCCCCATCTGGGTCTTAGCAGGCCGGTTCCAACGCTACCTCGCTGCCTTCTGTGTAGGGAAGAGGAGGAGCGGCTTGGTTAGGGGGCAGCGCGAAGGCAGGAGCTTTACATGCATTTGAAGTCCCGACCGGGCCTGGTCTGCTCCTGCCATTGCGTCCGGTCGGTTACCGTCGTTGACGGTGGAGGATGGGTCGTCCCGCATGCCGACGGTGTTGCTGCCCCTAGTCTCGGATCTTCTTCTTCGTTGGGCAGGCCCTACTTCGCTGTGCTGTGGTGAGACGACGTGGGAAGCTTTTAGTCCGTCTTGACGCAGGGAGGTTGACGGGTTGGTGGCGGACTCCGGAGAGCCAGAGGTGAAGGTTGGGATCGGGAGAAATCCCGGTTGGCTTGGCCGACACCGACGCGGTGGCACCTGAGGGTGCCGCCGGACCTTCCTGGGGGGCGTCGGGGCTACCCCTCCGTTCTCCTCGTCGAGTACCGAGGGAAACCCTTTGCAGCAGCGTTGTCATCGTCGCGTTCCTTCTTGGAGGTGTTGATGGGTACCGGCGCTTCGAAGTTTAGGAGCTTAGTGGGAGGTCTTTGGTGGGCGCAGCGGTCGCGGGGCTTCTTCGTTTTTGTTGATCCGCCGTTAGCGACATTTGTTTCTTTTTTGCTTCTTTGTCATTTTTTTGGGCGTGCCTGTGCTGTTTCCGCCTCAGCACCTATCATTGGTTGTATCGGATGGTTGCTTTGTAATACAAAGCAGGAGAAAACTCTTTCTCATTAAAACAAGCCTGAGCGAGCTCCTTTTCATGCTTGGTAGTAGGTGCAACAAATCTTGAAAGCTTTCTTCATGACTCCATGTATGACGTGCATACACTCTAAAAAGACATGAATCTTATAAAAACATGTTGGCATCGCCCATGTTGCTAATTCATTGCCACCGAGCGATTAGATGCATGATGTAGTGTGAAGCGAAAGTTTAGAAGATGTTAACTTACGAAAGGAGCCATTATCTTATTAAACAAGAAATGATGCTCTACAAACTGTGCAGACGGTTGGACATACCAAGCAAGCAATCTTCTTTCAACGTACTCTTGGTTTGAATGTCGCTAGCAAGCTTTTGTGATTTTATTAATCGAGTGACAGCTTCTTTTGCAAGGATAATGGAGTGATGATAACTCGCCATAGGGTCATTGGGGGAACACCGGTCAAGAATAACACATTCACGTAAACGTATAAAATTTCACACATCGGCGAGGAACAAGGCAAACGGTTGTTGGTGACAAAGACATGCATTTGACCCACACAAATCCCCCATCAACTGAGCTATATAAGCGTTCAAACGGATGTAAAGTTGGCATCACAGAACGGATCATGACATTGCCTCACAGCTTACACAAGGCGCTCAGGAAGACTATACTAACCTAACCCGACTATAAAAGAGGTGGCTCAAAGTATATAAGAAAATAAAGACCAGTCACACGAAGACAATTACGGAGAAACAGAGGGCGCGGACGAGAAAAAGCCTAATCGCGCACCAATAATCGCAGGCGTAGTAATACAACCGGTGAACCGCCCGGTAACCATCCGAAACGGCCGGATTCTCCTCGGAGCCCAGCCGCGCGATTTCCCGCGTCCGGGAGCGAGAAAACGGCCGAGGTTTTGGAGGCCCGTGGAACGAGTGGACGGACCGCGGCGAGCTGGCGTCGTCAGTGGTGGGGGCGTCACGCCTCACGCGACCCGTACGCGTGCGCTGCCCCCTCGTCACGCCGGCCGGCCGTCCGCCCGTTTTCTGCTTTGCTGTGGGCTCCACGTGGGCGGTGCCCGTTGGACACATCCTACTGTTGGGTGATGCTGTGCGTGGGCCCATGGCGTCTCAGGTCCTTGCGTTGCGAGCGATCATGGTATGTGTGGCCCCTGTGACTGGTGGGTCCGGTGCGCTATTTGAGTCGGGTGACCGGTGGTCGGCAACTTATTTTCCTTTTTCTTTCGAGAAGAAGAACATACTACTGTAGTCGACTAGCTGGATCCGATCTACCCAAATCTTTTTTCCTCGGCTAGACCACTGCGGGCGGATTCGCATAAGCACAATGGGCCGACTGTATGCAGGTCCGAAATAGCCTGCTCATCACTCTCAAGCCTACGGCCCACGACCCGACAGGGCTCACTCAACCGCCGCACGCTCGTCGTCGTACACGAACACAAAGCAGCACTCAGCTCCTCGGCGGCCCTCCCCTCTTCTCCCTCCGGGTCGCCACCCCCCGCCCTCCAAGCTCCCGGGCCGCGGCAGCCATGTACGGCACCGCCGGCAGCCACCTCCGCGCTCTCAGGGTACCCTCTTCCCCCCCTGTGCCCGCCCCGCAGAGCTTGTGGAGTTGCTGCCGATTCATATGCCGTTGGTTATATGTTTAATTGGTCTAGCTTCCGTCATTTACAAACGAGCGCTAGAGTGTATGTGTACGCATGGTGTTTGCTGCAGGCGCTGTGCTCGTTAACCGTCGATTAGGGAAGAAGGGATGCTGATAGTAGAAGTCAGGTGATTTCTGACAGACACCGGGCTAGAGGTGATGTAAATGCAGGTTTATTTGATCCACGCTCCAATTAGAACCACGATCTGCAGGATGTGATTTTTGGTATTGGAGCTACTACTACTTATGTTGGGCTAGGCTGTGTTACAACTCAGTGAAAATACAGAAGGTGATACAGGTTTTTTTTTTTTTGCGGGTAAAAGTGATACAGCTTCGATATTATGAATCTGTGACACATAAACACAAAATTTGATCTCTGGCTCATTGATATCATGAATCTTTGATACTGTATAAAATACTTAAAATGTAGTTGGCGATATGGCATCATATGCATTTTAGCTATTTACTTTGTCATTATTAGCCTTAAGCCTAAATTGAGTCCAGCAGATAGGCACAATCCGTACCTCCATCTGTCTGACATATACAGCATGTGCCTAACAAACTCACAATACCAAGTGCCATAAGTTGCACACACTCATCAATGTGCGTGGACACTGTCAAGCAATTGTCATTCAGAGGTACCATCATCAGAGCCACTGATAAGAACCACCCTAGTTTGTTGTTTCCTGTGATTATATGTTATTGGACAAATAATTTCCATGTCACCTCATTTCGTATCCCGTTCAACATTACAAGCTTGTTCACGTCTTTCCCTCTAACTAGTGCAAGCATCACCTCCTTTGTAACATGTCCAGTATAAGAACACACGAGTAGCTTTGTTATCATTTTTAAGATCTAAACCTGTATGAACGTCATATTCATGTGTCCATTACTTCTGGTATACTTCCTCACATGCCACATTGTAAGATTAGATCATACCTAGAGCTTCGACAATATATTCTAGTTGAAACTCAGGAAGTGGTATATGTTACTAGTCACACTTTGTTGCTTTAAATTTACATATGGTGGGTTTTGGTGGCAATTTGGTCCTATTGGTCCTGTTTTTCGTTGTTGCCTGCCTTCAAGTTATGTATTTTGCACACAAGCTGGTTTCATGTTCAAGCTTTTCAGTTTTCAACCTTTACTTTTAGAGTTTTAGTGATGTTACCTGATGTTCTCGCCGCCGCACAATTTGTTTCCTTTTTGTGCTTGCAGCAACATGGTTCTAGTAGGTTTGCTAGTACAAGTGTTGTGAAGCAGTCTTCTGGTGGTTTATTTGGTTGGCTTCTTGATGGCAAGCCAACTGTTTCCAACTCTTGATGTCCCTCTCCCAGGCGTCACCGTTCCTCCACCACTACCAGACTTTGTAGAGCCAGCCAAGGCAAAAGTTACCACTCTCTCGAATGGCCTCGAAATTGCTTCAGGAACATCAACGATATCACTATGTGCCTGCAGATGTTTCAGTGTGTTCCTCTTTTTTAATATCTACATGGGAGTAATTTAAAGGGACTTAACTGCAGAGTCCAGCAGCAACAGTGGGATTGTATATTGATTGCGGTTCTATGTATGAAACAGCTGGTTCATCTGGAGCATCACATCTACTGGAGAGAATGTCATTCAAGAGCACCACAAACAGGAGTCATTTGCGGCTGGTACGTGAGGTAGAGTCCATTGGAGGGAGTGTCTCTACGTTAGCTACTCGTGAACAAATGTGCTATACCTATGATGCATTCAGGGCCTATGTACCTGATATGGTTGAAGTGCTTATTGACAGTGTGAGAAACCCAGCATTTCTTGATTGGGAGGTTAAAGAGCAGGTATTCCTTCTTTTAAAGGTAAGCACTCCAGGTTTACCCTTTATTGTATTAATTACTTGTTGTCTTACAGCTGGAGGAGATCAAAGCTGAAATAGCTGAATTTTCTGCTTATCCTCAAGGTTTGCTTTTAGAGGCTCTCCATTCTGCTGGCTATAGGGGGGCACTGGCAAAGCCCTTGATGGCACCAAAGCCTTCCATACATAAATTGGACAGTAGCATTCTTAAGGAATTCATTGCTGTAAGATTCATTAATCTGTCATCTACTCATTTATGCTGTTATTAAGTGAGAAAGATTTTGTTTTGACATCTGTACACACTGAGGCATTTAGGAAAACTACACAGCTTCCAGGATGGTCCTAGCGGCATCAGGAGTTGAGCATGATGTGCTAGTTTCAATTGCTGAGCCACTTCTTTCTGATCTTCCTGCTGTGAAGCGTCCAGAAGAGCCAAAATCAGTTTATGTGGGAGGAGACTATCGTTGTCAAGCAAACTGTCAAGTGAGTTCTTGCTGTTTTTCTGTTTGGTCATGGTGATGTATCTATGATTTGCTTCTATAGTTCTTACTTGTTCTCTCCCATGGACAGAACACACATGTTGCTCTTGCTTTTGAAGTGCCACGTGGATGGTATGAAGAGAAAACAGCTATTACTGTAACTGTCCTTCAGGTATTGGTGGACGTTGGCAAATATTTAAGTGACCTGTTGTTTACGGACAAAATTCGAGACTACAGCAGTTTCTTTTCTTCGAGGTTTTGTGCGGTTTACTGATTATCATGTTTGCATATTAAAAGAGAACCATGTGTCCAATTTCCACTGCCCACTTAATAAGTTGTTTTTTCTGCAGATGCTCATGGGGGGAGGTGGTTCATTCTGTATTGGCGGTCTTGGGAAGGGCTTATATTCTTGATTATGTATGTCATCCCTTTCAATTCTACATCCCTGCCAATGATTCAAAATTAAATTACTCTAATTACTTTTTTTACTTTAACATGACTCTTATATACAGCTCTTCGGATATTAAGCCACTACCATCAGATGGAATCATTCTCCGCTTTCAATCGTATCTACAACCATTCTGGTCTTTTTGGAATTCTTGCAACAACAGTAAGCATCTTCCCAGACATAAATTACCCTTAATATTTTATCTATGAAATTCAAGACATGAATAAAACTTTGTAATGTCTTGTATCTCCCAGAAATAGTTATTTTGCGTGCATTGCTAAGTGGTATGTTTTATCCTTTCTGATTACTGGGTTTAATGGCATACGATAATTAGCCTTACACGAAACTACGTAACATGGAAACAGCACAAGGCAAAGAAACTTGTTGCTCCTACCTAGAGAGAAAATGTGTAGCCAAACCACTAAAGGCCTCTCCAGCCAACATAGAGGCTAAAGTAGCTTGAGTAGGGGAAGAGTGGAAACTTTTGATGCCTTCAGTTGCAATAAGCAAATAAAAAAAGCTAACTGTCTGGTACTTTTCTGGGGGCTATCCAGTTAGAATTGGGCTATAATCTCTGCATACCAAAGAGGCATGTAACCTACCCTAATTTCAGCCATTTGGTGTGTCTGTTTATCTTACCTCCCGTCCATCCTATCATTATTTTGTCCAACATTTTGTATCGTTGTTTTCACTGTCTACTTCTCCCTAGAAGACAAACAACTCAAATAATGTGTAAAGGTTGAGTAAAGAATTGCCCAGACTCCAGCTGGTGTCCTTTCTTTATTTTCCTTTTGTGGTTTACTTATTCTCATAGTGCAGTCAAGTGGACAATTTTTTGCTTGACCTGGTTTCACATGGACAGATCCAATGATTGGATCGAAAATCAACAAGCAAGATTTCATATTGGAGCAGAAAACACTGTAGATGCGCGATGTTCAGCATCCTGTAACCGCACCCTGTAGCACGGGCAATGTTCATGTACTGTAGCATGGGTACTTTTGTGTTGATCTGGCCCATTGATTCTCAATCGGATGGCTGAAAGAGGAGGGCATGCTATGATACGGTTCATCGGTGACATGCCCATGGCATGTCACTGGATCTCAGTCTGTTTCACACTTATGCACAGATTCACCATTCTACTATTTTGATTTCATGTCATATAATTGTATCGATCTAACATGCTTTTGTGTTCTGTGATCGCAGAGCCCAGATTTTGCCTCGAAGACTGTGGATTTGGCAGCAGGGGAACTTCCTGAAGTCGCCACTCCTGGAAATGCTTTGCATCTTATTTGACATCTGATGTGTAACGAATCATCTGTAGAAGAAAATTGACCATTCATTAATCTTCCCACTTGGCTGTGTTTCTACTTAGTTACACAAGGACAGCTTGATCGAGCTAAAGAGGCAGCAAAGTGTAAAGTTTTGATAGACTTGGAATCAAGAGTATGCATTCCTAAGCCCTAATTGAATCCTTTAGACAAACTTTTAACCCACACCCCACTCTGTCCCTAAATAGGCATTCCACATGGTCTCAAATACATTCATTTGACCATTACCTTTTCTAATTATATGTTAATGGAACTTATATAAAATGGCATGTTATGGAAATTCTATTGATGATCTGCTAATTTCAGTTTCACGTGACAAATCTTAAAAGTTGTATGTATATTAGCGATAAAAGTCTAAACTTTGACTGTTCTTATTCTAAAATATTGTCTATTTAAGAATGGAAGAAGCATTATATACTTGATACTTGGTATTATTCATTCCAGGCTGCAGCATGTGAAGACATTGGGAGGCAGGTTATGACTTATGGTGAAAGTATGGCCAGACAAGCATTTATAACTTACTATTAAAGTCAACTCCCCAGTGTTCATGATTTTTCACATGCACTAGCTATGCATTCAATCATTTGTCATATGGGAAATCATATACTCCCTCCGTCCCAAAATTCTTGTCTTAGATTTATGTAGATATGAATGTATCTAGCCACATTTTAGTATTTAGATACATCCATCTCTAGACAAAGCTAAGACAAGAATTTTGGGACGGAGGGAGTAGACTCTATTGACCAAACTAGGCAGTTATTACTGTCTGAATTGAACACTGTTTATGTTATGTTACCTTCTCTTCTGTTTGAACTTTTAACAGTATTTGTCAACATTTACATCTGTGCTTGTGTAAACATTGCAGTGCCCTTTTGAGGGGAAACTATTTTCCAAATTTATATGTTTTTTCTGAAGAATCAACATGCTTACTAGTTTTGGAACTCAAATAGATATTCTTAATCTGTTCCATAAATATTGAGGAAGTTTCATAGTTCATGTTATAGTTTTTCTGTATATAGTCCTGATGGTGGATCGATTAGGTAACGTTCTGTGCTAAAATGGAACTAAGAAGTCATGTAGTGCAGAATTGGGTTAGGGCATGTCCAACTTGGATCCTCAAATCTGCCCAAAGTGTCTGGACTGGACGGTCCGGACACTTTTAGCCATCCAACACTAATTACCAAATGTCCACGGACTTGTCTGGATGTCCGAAATTCCTCAAACCATCCTCAAACTGGGGGTGGTTCTAGGGGATTCCGGAAGTACGCGGACACCGCCAACTCGGCCTCGGACCCCACCACAAACCCACTTTTCCCTCTCCCTCCCTTCTCTCTCCTCTCTTCATTTGACAAGTGGCGGACGTTTTATGGGTATAGTTGGATGGCCTCCGCCCAGTCGGCTGTCAGTGATGTCCGATAGGTGATCCGCGTTGGAGTTGCCCTTAGGCCCATGTACAGAAAATAGCTACAATAACCATGACTAGCGAGAAAGGTCCAGTCTCGATCTGGGTGAAATGGCTCGGCAAACCAAGTTTAAGGTGGCTGTAGGGGCTTTGCTTCTTTTTCAGAGCCATGACAGGTTGCAGTTATTCTTTTCCAGAGGATGCTTTGCTTCAGATAAGCCTAGTTGGGGGCATTTTTGGAAATTTTCATGTTATTTCCTTTGTATCTATCTTGTGGAGCTGTCCAGTAGTTTATGCCCAAGCTGAATGAACTTCACATCACCATATAAAAATCATGATATCAGAGTCCTCCAGTTATGATCCGTAATCTAGCTAGAAAATGACCTTCTACTGCATTGTAGCTGGCAACTGCATTTTTTGTGCAAGCGATTGATCATTTTTCCTTTTGTTGCGAAATAAACACGTTGACCATATTGTAGCTATTACATGCAGTATTTATATACTCCCTCTCTTCCAAAATATAGTGCTTACTAGATTTTTTTCGAAATCAAACTTTGTCAACTTTGACCAAGTTTATCAAAAAATTATGAACATCTAGAATACTAAGTCAATATCGGTAGATTCACGATGAAATATATTTAAATATGGTATATATTTCGTGTTATAGATATAGATACTTTTCTATATAAACTTGGTCAAAGTTTGCGAAGCTTGACTTTTGCGCTAACCAATGTGCATTATATATATATATTTGAAACAAAGGCAAAAAATTTGCCTTATATATTAATTAAGAAGAGGAGAGTTTGCATATATTACAACATCCTTAAACCGGAAAATCAACTACTCTCGCGGCATGATTGACCCCATTTTTTTTTGCTCCAGCAGCCACCCAAAGTGTCGCATCCATCTTTAGATTATGCAGGAGAACCAGAGGCGGTGCACTCTTTTGTCAGAAGACGCAAGCATTTCGCTCATTCCAGATTGTCCAAGAGGCAAGCATGACAAGGGAGGCCATTGCTTTCCTATTAGGCACCGACGTATCCGATAGCCCAATCCACCACTCCTCAGTGGACCGAAAGAGATGCCAAGAAGAGATGTCCATGTGATCTAGCTGCAGCCAAGCCTTGATCATACCCCAAATTCTAATCGTGAATCGACACTTGAAGAGGAGGTGGTCGGCGGATTCCTGAACTTGCTTGTATAGAGGACAAAGTCCATAGTTTGGCCACCCCCGCTTTGCCAACCTATCCGCGGTCCAAGTCCTGTTTTGTATGGCTAGCCATGCAAAAAAATTAACTTTGGGCGGCGACCAACCCTTCCAAACCGTATCGAACATAGGAGAACGAACCAAGCTGAGGAACTGGGCCTTGTAGGCGGAGGCCGCTGAGTAGAGTCCACTGATTGTGTGCTTCCAAGTGATGTCGTCATCAACGCCCTCTTGAAGCCGGAAGTCACGAATGGTAGTCCAAAGTTCAACAAGTTCCCGGAGGTGTGCAAAAGTGAAGTTGCTTGAGGTGTTGATTTTAGTGATCCATGCGTTATCCTTCAAGGCTTCACGGACCTTCCAGTTTTTTCCTACTAGAAGACTGAAAGAGCAACAGGGCGATGTCCTTTGGTTTCCGCTCATGCACCCAAGGAGCATCCTAGAAAGGCGTGCGCACACCATTGCCAATAGTAATGATCGTGGAGGCATAGAAGAAGTCTTGATCAACCTTGTCACACGGATTGCCCGTCCCAACCCAACGCTTATTTGGTTCTTTCCACTCAAACCAAAGCGACTGTAATCGCAATGCCCATGCAAATTTGTCCGTGTTTAGCACACCAAGCCCTCCATATTCCATCGGGCGACAAACCATCTCCCAATTGACTTTGCACTTGGCTCCCGTAGTTGTGCCTGCACCCTCCCAAAGGAAGGCTCTCTCGAGCTTGTTAAGGTTTTTTAACGTGCCAGCAGGGACAACAAGGGGTGTAATGAAGAATGTTGCTTGGGAGGAAAGCCCAGACTTGAAAAGATTTGCACGCCCAATAGTGGTGATGTTTTGCCCGTCCCAGGTGCTTTATCTTCGAGAAATTGGAAATCCACCGTTTTTAGCTTCCACACCGAGAGAGGGAGACCCAAGTATTTCATGGGAAAAGAAGCTCGGGCAGCCGGGAGGCTTTGAAGGTTTTGAGACAGGTTGATGCCCACACACCGGATAGGGACCACCGAGCTCTTGAGGAAGTTAGTGTCCAGCCTCGTGACCTTCCCGAATAGGTGCAGAATCTTGGAGAGGTTGTCAATATCTCTCTTGATAGGCTTCATGAAGACAACTGCATCGTCCACGTAGAGAGAAGTGCGGAGGACAGCCCCACAACCGCGAATTTTGTGGAACAACCCCTCCGTTGTTGCCACTTCAAGGATTCTCTACAGTGGGTCGATGGCGAGGACGAATAGCAGGGGGGACAAGGGCTCCCCCTAGCGCAGCCCACAACCATGCGTAATGGGGCTGCCCGCAACCCCATTTAGGAGGATCCGAGAAGTCGAGTTACATAGGAGGGCTGCAATCCAGTCACGAAAAGTGCTTGGGAAGCCCCTTCGCTGCAAGAGGTTCAGCAGGTAGTCCCATCTGACAGAGTCAAAAGCTTTACGAATGTCCAGCTTAAAGAGGAGTGATGGTGTATTACATCTATGGAACTTCCGTGCCAAATTCCTGACGTACATAAAGTTATCATGGATACTCCTTGTCTTGATGAAGGCACTTTGAGCATGGGAGACCAAGGTGTGCATGTGCCCAGCATGTGCATTATATTGTGGGACAGAGGGAGTATACAGATAAATATCACTGTTGTACTATGCTGTCACGCCTAAGATGCGCGCCTATCCATTTTAAGACACGAGGGCCTCGCAAGGGATAGAGGCGCATCTTGTCATTCGCAAGTATAGTAACATTGCAACATACATTACAGAAGAGATAAGTATACAAGTTGGCTTACACTCGCCACATGCTAAATTACAATCCACACAGAGTTCAAATCATCAAGATGAAGACAGGGTTCGACTACAGACGAAATCAAACGATAAAACAGATGCAAATGATACTATCTCGCTATCCCAAAGATCACGACCATGGTCCTCTACTCATCCGGGTAAGTCACGTACATCCTGCCTCTTTTCTCATCATATTTCCACTGGAGCTGGATAAGATCATCCTGCACATACTCATCTGTACCTGTACTTGGAGGGTTGTAGTAATCTGTGAGCCACAAGGACTCAACAATCAAGCGTCCGGGTACCAAGACTATTCAAGCTTAAAGGTTGGGATGGGGTATGTGTTTAGTTTGAAGCAACACTAAGCATATATGGTGGCTAACTTACGGAACATGAAAATAAATATGAGTGGCCTACGATGAACGATCGAATCTAGTATGATCTTTAGGAGATCCTGAACACATACTTACGTCAATCATAACCCCACCGTGTTCTCTCTCGGATCATGTTCACGAGCAGAGACGATCACGGTTACTCACACAGTTGGTGTATTTTAATTAGAGTTTACTTCAAGTTTACCATAACCGGGTGTTGAACAAATATTCAAGTTACCACATAACCGCGGGCATGGCTTTTTGAAAAGATTTAACCCTGCAAGGATGCTCCAACTTGACGGGGCCCTTACCCCGGGGTAGGCCAAGGCAATGGGGTCCTCCCCACTCCGCTTCGAAGAAAAACCAAACGACCGGCTGGATGAGGCCGGCTGGGGACATTCCACACGAGCCCTCTCCGGCTGGCGCTTCGTCCGGACGGCCTAGCGACCGGGCGGGCTCCTGCCCGGCTGGCCAAGCAGCCGACCGTCCACGAGCTGGGCAGCCCATTGACTTGGGGACGGACACGCCCTGTCCCGTCCCTCTGACCGCAGGTACAGCGGCGCAATGTGACTGGCGGGGCGTGCAACCCTGTGGCCACAGTGGTCGCCGATGCGCCGTCCCGCATGGCTACAGTCCATCCGTCCGGCCCGCTGACCTTAGTGAATGCGACCGGACGGGGAACAGTTTCAGCACGCCCCCGCCACTCGAGTACCTGCCCCGGCGTGGCTACAGTGCCGCCGGTCGTACCGACGACCTCGGCCGGCTGGCGCTAGGCGACGCCTCCCCGGGCGGCCCGTGCCGGAGCAGGTGGAGGAGGGCCAATCGCGGCGCCCGACGGCGGGTCCTAGCAGCGAGGGGACCGCTCGGCCGGCGGGCCCCGCCCGCGACGAGACGATACAAGCCGCGGGATCCCCTGGCCCGGCGGAGAGGCTGCTAGCCGGGTCCCTCCACCCTCGTACCTAAATCATATTGTAAGAGCCGGGGGTGGCCTATAAAACCCCCCGAGCCCCCCATGCAATGGGGACGGACCCCCGATCGAGAACACACACATAGAGAGCCCCCATACTCTTCCTAGTGGTAGAGGGAGACGAGCCGGCTGCTCTTTTCTTCCTCCTCCGAACATAGCTCCAGGAGCACCTCTGTATACTTATCCATCCATCCAACGAATCCAAGCAGGACTAAGGGCATTACCTCCCACGGAGGGCCCCGAACCTGGGTACGTCGCGTGTCTCCACCTTCTCGTACCCAATCCCGCACCCGGAGCCCATCGGTGTCCAATGGCCCCAACACCACCGATAAGCCACCCCATGGCATCTGCCGTGAGAAAACGACGACAGTTGGCGCCCACCGTGGGCCATCCGCGGCACCGTTCGGGTTCATGCTCCGGGCAAGACCTCTCACCATTCCCTGCCGCCACCGCTCGGCCCGACAAAACCGTGGGAGGCTCGTGGGGCTTGCTGCGGCACGCCCTGCGGGCGAATCCGACGGCCTAGCGGCCGACATCGACGCGCTCACCGAGCGCTTCGGCAGGCTCAGCCTTGCCGAGGCTCCGGCCGCGGGTGAGTACCCCGCGGGGGTACTCGTTTGCGCCGGCCCGCCCACGGCCGTGGGAGTACTCGCTGCGGCCCGCCCCAACGGGTCCTGCCACTGCGAGGGGGTGATGACCATCACCTCCTCCACCGCCTCTGAACGGGCGGGGGTAACGGCCACCGCCGCTGCCGCCCACGTCGGCACGTCCGACCCGATCGGTGCGGCCCTCCGGGGCTTGAGCACCCCGATTGCCCCGACGGCAAACCCCGATACTGCCACGGCCGACCTCGAGGCGGCTCGTCGCATCCTCTTCGAGGACGCCATCGCCCTCGCTGCCACGTGCCGCCGCATGGAAGCAGCATAGCAGGAATACGCCTCCGCTTACGGCCTTACCCCGGCTGGTGCCGAGCCCAGCCGGCGTGGGGCCGTGCGCGACCGCGACCGCGTGGTCGCCGAGATCCTCGGCGGCA
Organism: Hordeum marinum; assembly: GCA_022496015.1. Classification (NCBI taxonomy): domain Eukaryota; kingdom Viridiplantae; phylum Streptophyta; class Magnoliopsida; order Poales; family Poaceae; genus Hordeum; species Hordeum marinum. The sequence goes on along the minus strand of CM039674.1, from coordinate 367,687,991 downwards.
AAATGCCCGTCTACGACACCCCCGCAGCTAACCTGCGGGCCCTAAAGGTGGCCTACGAGGAGCTAGACACCTTGGAGGGCGAAGAGCGTGCCGCCCACGAGCGCCACATCAAGGAGCTTATTGATGCTGATGACACACATCAGCATCAGCTCGCGGCAGGCGGCACCGCCGCCGAAGGCCCCCGGCCCGAGCGCGAGGGCACGAGAACTGCCGGCCGCCAGCCGGCGCAACACTCCTGTTCCCCACGCGTCTCCGGTCGTCGGATCGGGACACATGACCCCCGGCCCTCTCAGCCGCCGGGGAGTGAGCAACCGACTGTAAGCAACCGGCGCACCGGCGAGCTGCCTCGTAGCGGCCGCTACCGCGAAGCGCCGACATCCGGCAGCCGGCGCAGCCGGGGCCACACCCCACCCCCGCAACGCGGGTCACGGCAATCGACGCCGCCCATCATCCGCCCCGAGCTTTCATCCCGGCTCGGGCCGCGGGTCCCCCATAGCAAGGACGACGCTCGCAACCGCATCGACCAACTCACGCAATCCGCCCTCCTTGAGGAGAAGGGCTCGATCGTCCTGGCTTGCTTCGGCCCCCGGATCCACACCGAGCCATTCCCGAAGGGCTTCACACTCCCTAGGGACACCCCGAAGTATAATGGGGCTGCCAAGCCAGAAGACTGGCTGATCGATTACACCACCGCAGTGGGCATCGCGAGGGGAAACAAACGCATGGCCGTCCGCTACGCCCCCCTCATGCTCATCGGCTCGGCCCGCACCTTGCTCAATAGCCTGGCGGCCGGCAGCATCAACACGTGGACGAACTTCGAGGAGGCCTTCGTCCGCAACTTCACCGGCACCTACAAGCGGCCGGGCCGGCCCCGTGAACTCGCTATGTCCGTTTAGGGGCCGGACGAATCCCTTCGCGACTACCTCACCCAATGGATCGAGCTCCGCAACTCATGCGAGGGAGTGCACGAGGTGTAGGCCGTGCAATACTTCATTGAGGGTTGCTGGGACGACACCCCTCTCAAGCACAAGCTTCTATGCTCCGAGCCGGCCACGCTGGCCGAACTCATGACCAAGGCGGACAAATATGCCACGGCCGATTCGGCCATCCGGGTCAAGACGGCCCCGCCGGCCAAGGCGACAACGACGCCGGCCGCGGCCCGGCCGGCTGCCGACAACTGGCAGCCGCATAGCAACAAGCGCAAGAACGACCAGCCAGATTCCCGCTACGGGAGCCGGCAGGTCAACACTGTCAAGGATCAGGAGCCGGCTGCCCAGCCTTCCAGCCAGCGCCAGTGTGCCGGCAAGGCTGCCTGGTAGTCGAAGCTCACCTTCGAGCAGATGCTCGATCTCCCATGCAAGAATCACTCGGGGGCCAAACCCTCCACGCACACGCTCCGGCAGTGCGGCTTCTCACAGTGATTGGCCCGGGGAGACGGCCTTCTGGCCCCTCCGCGCCGCCAGCCCGTGTGCCGACCCTGGCCCAAGCTGCCGCCCCGAGGGGAAGAAAATATGGCGGGGGACAAATTTCTTGTGATTGTAAGCAAATCCGGCAACGGCCCCGAACGACGGTCGCCTGGTCGACCAGTACCCGAACCAAGACGGTTGCTACGTCGTCTTCACTAGTGAAGAGACGGGCAAGCATGCGGAGCGCCGGCTCCGCCGTGAAGTGAACACCACCATGCCGACGACTCCCCGGTTCATGCACTGGTCGAAGAGGCTGGTCACGTGGAGCCAGGCCGACCATCCCGCAATGATGCCGCATCCTGGCAGCTATGCCTTAGTCCTCGACCCCACCATCGCCACCAGGGATCGAGCCCGCCGCTTTACACGGGTGCTGATAGACGGTGGCAGTAGCATCAATATCCTCTACCTCGACACAATGCACAAGCTGGGACTGAAGATAGAAGACCTACAGGCGAGCCGGACGGTTTTCCACGGCATCGTGCCTGGGAAGTCTTGCTCCCCTGTAGGCAAGATCACGCTCGACGTCCTCTTCGGCGGACCTGGCCACTTCCACCGCGAGCCGGTACTGTTCGAGGTCGTGGACCTCGCGAGCCTCTACCACGCGCTGCTGGGTCGGCCGGCTCTAGTCAGTTTCATGGCGGTCCCACACTACGCCTGCCTCAAGCTCAAGATGCTGGGTCCCAAGGGAATCATTACGTCAAGGGCGACTACAAGATGTCACTCGAATGCGCTCGAGACGGTAGCCGGCTGGCAGAGGCCCTGGAGATCGCCGAGGAGAAGCGGCAGCTCGACCGACTCGTGGCCCTCGCCGCTAGCCAGCCGGCCGTGCCAGCTCCCCCCTCGCAATCCACCGGCGAGGCCTCCTTCGAGCCATCCAGGGACACCAAGCAAATCCCGCTCGACCCGGCTAACCCGACTCAGTGCATCACGATCGGCTCCCGCCTCGACAGCAAATAGGAAGGCGAGCTCGTCGACTTCCTCCGTGAGAATCGGGACATCTTTGCATGGTCCCCCAAGGACATGCCGGGTGTTCCGAGGAAGTTCGCCGAGCACAAACTACACGTCCGGCTAGACGTCAAGCCGGTCAAGCAACCCTTGTGCCGCTTCTCCGAGGAGAAGCGGCGTACTATAGGAGAAGAGATCGCCCGGCTGCTCGCGGCCGGGTTCATCATGGAAGTTTTTCACCCAGACTGGTTGGCCAACCCAGTCCTGGTGTTTAAGAAAAACAAGACCTGGCGCATGTGCATCGACTACACCAACCTGAACAATGCATGTCCCAAGGACCCATTCGCCCTGCCACGGATCGATCAAGTTATCGACTCCATGGCCGGCTGTGACTTGCCGTCCTTCTTGGATGCCTATTCCGGCTACCACCAAATCAAGCTAGACCCGAAGGACCACCTCAAGACCTCCTTCATCATGCCCTTTGGGGCGTACTGCTACATCACCATGTCCTTCGGCCTGAAGAACGCAAGCGCCACTTTCCAACGGTGCATGCAGACGTGCCTCCTGCCCAAGATAGGCAGGAACGTCCATGTCTGTGTCGACGACATCGGCGTCAAAACCAAGAAGCACTTCAGCCTCCTCGACGACCTCCGGGAGACCTTCGCGAACTTGCGCGAATACAAGGTCAAGCTCAACCCGGAGAAATGCGTCTTCGGCGTCCCCGCCGGTCAACTCTTGGGTTTCTTCGTGTCCGCCTACGACATCGAGGCTAACCCCGAGAAGATCCGCGTGATCGAGCGCATGCCAAAGCCGACCCGGCTCCGCGACGTCCAGAAGTTCACTGGCTGCCTTGCCTCGCTCAGCCGGTTCATCAGCCGGCTGGGGGAGAAGGCTCTTCCCCTCTACGGGCTCCTTCGCAAGATGGATCTCATCGAGCCGGGTCAAACCAAGAAGCCGGGCACCTTCGACTGGCCCGACAAGGCGGACGAGGCCTTCCGCAGCCTCAAAAGGGCTCTCACCCGCGCTCCAATCTTGGCGGCGCCGGCTGAGAAGGAACCACTGCTCGCGTACATCGCCGTGACGACCCGGGTCATCAGCGTCATGCTGGTGGTCGAACGGCCGGAGGCGGGCAAGGCCCTGCCGGTTCAGCGTCCCGTCTACTACCTCAGCGAGGTCCTCTCCGCGTCCAAGCAGAACTACCCCACTACCAGAAGATGTGTTACGACATAGACTTTGCTGCCAAGAAGGTCAAGCAATACTTCCAAGAGCACACCATCACCGTGGTGAGCACGGCCCCGCTCGGCGAGATCATGAGCGGCCGGGACTCCACCGGACGGATTGCCAAGTGGGTGATCACCCTCGCCGATCACGAGATCCGATACGAGCCGAGAACCGCTGTCAAGTCGCAAGCATTGGCGGATTTCCTTGTCGACTGGGCGGAGACAGAGTTCATCCAGCCTCCCTCGGACTCCACGCATTGGCGAATGCACTTCGATGGCTCGAAGATGAGGACCGGCCTGGGTGCCGGCATAGTCCTCTCCTCCCCAAAAGGTGATCAGCTCAAGTACGCCCTCCAGATCCACTTTGCCGCCTCCAACAACGTGGCGGAGTACGAGGCCATCGTTCATGGCCTCCGGCTTGCCAAGGAGATCGGCATCAGGCTCATCCTCTGTTTTGGCGACTCTGACCTCGTGGTGCAACAAGTTTCCGACGAGTGGGACGCCAGGGATGCCAACATAGCGAGCTACCGTTTCCTTGTGCAGCAACTCACCGGCTCCTTCGAGGGTTGCGAGTTCCACCATATCCCCCGAGCTGATAACAAGGCGGCGGACGCGTTGGCAAAAATCGGCTCCACCCGATAGGCCATCCCAGCTAGCGTCTCCCTCGAGCGGCTGCTCAAGCCGTCGGTCAGGCCCTCCCTAGGGTCGGAGTCAATCTTCATGCCGGCAAGCACCGCCGGCCCATTAACGGCGCCGACCGCCTCCCCAGCAACTCTGTCGTCGGCTCTCGAACCGTCGGTTGCCCAGCCGGCCCCGGTCGAACCGGTGGCGCCCGGGGTGGACGGACCCGACGTCGCGGCCGCCATGATGGTCATCGACCCGCCGGCTCCAAGGGCCGATGAGCCGGGCCCGGGGGCTGACCAATCAGCCTCGGGGGCTCCCGAGCAGGCCCCGGGGGCTGGCGAGCCGGTCCCGGGGACTGGCCAACCAACCTCGGGAGCTCTCCAGCCGGCTGCCGTCACAGCTCCCTCATGGGCCCAGTCCATCTTGGCGTTCCTTTTATGGGGCGAGCTGCCCCCGGATGAGGCTCTGGCTAGGCAGATCCAGTGCCGGGCCTCGGCTTACAGAATCGTCAATAGCGAGCTCGTCCATCGCAGCACCACCGACGTTTTCCAGCGGTGTGTAGAGCCGGGAAAAGGCCAAGAGATCCTCCTCGACATCCACCAGGGCGAATGCGGTCACCACGCCGCCTCCCGGGCCTTGGTGGCCAAGGCTTTCCGCCACGACTTCTATTGGCCCACGGCTCTCGAGGCGGCCAAGAAATTGGTCGACGAGTGCGAGGGCTGCCAATGCTTCAGCACTCAAAGCCACGTGCCGGCAACAGCCCTCCAAACCATCCCCCTCTCGTGGCCCTTTGCCGTTTGGGGGCTGGACATGGTGGGTCCCTTCAAAACCACCCGAGGCGGCATGACGCACTTGCTGGTGGCCATGGACAAATTCACCAAGTGGATCGAAGCGCGGACCATCAAGAAGCTGGACGGCCCCACAGCCGTCCGCTTCATCAATGATATTACGATACGCTACGGTGTCCCCCACAACATCATCACCGACAACGGAACCAACTTCGCCAAAGGCGTGCTCGCGCGTTTCTGCTCCAAGCAAGGGATCCGGCTCGACCTGGCCTCCGTCGCTCATCCGCAATCAAACGGCCAGGTCGAGAGGGCAAATGGCCTCATCCTATCCGGCATCAAGCCCCAGCTCGTGACCCCACTGGTTAGGTCTGCCGGCTGCTAGATCGACGAGCTGCCGTCCGTCCTTTGGAGTCTCAGGACCACCCCTAACCGTTCGACCGGCTACCCCCCATTCTTTCTCGTGTATGGATCCGAGGCGATCATCCCCACCGACATTGAATTCGACTCGCCTCGGGTCGCCCTATACACGGAGAAGGACGCCAAGGAAGCGAGAGAAGACTATGTCGACCTGCTCGAGGAGGCTCGCGAACTAGACTTGAGCCAGACGGCAATCTACCAGCAGAAGCTCCGACATTACCACAGCAAGAGGATCCGGCCGCTCTCATTCCGTGAGGGGGACCTGGTCCTCAGACGGATCCAACGAACCGCCGGTCAGCACAAGCTGTCCTCCCCATGGGAGGGCCCGTTCATCGTCAGCAAGGTGCTACACAACAACACGTACTATCTAATAGACGCCCAGAAGCCACAGAAGCACAAGAGAGACGCCTCCGGCGAAGAAACGGAGCGTCCGTGGAACGCGGCACTACTGCGCCCATTTTACTGCTAAGGAAAAACCAACGTATGTATGTATCCCCGTCCTTTTGGGCCTATGAATGAAATGGGCATCCCAAGCCGGCTCTTGGGGCGCGCCCCGTTTCGTTTATCTCAAAGCTTTCCACGCTCACCGGCTCCCCGGTCCGGCTCCCGGGCCCGGGGGCTAGCCGTCTGGGCCTAGAGGCGTCTCTCCGTAGAAAAGACTAAGTAAATGTGAGCCGGCCAAGCCTCCCCACCCTTACCAGCTACAGACCGGCACCCGGCTATCCGGCTGACGGGGCCTCGGGGCGGCAAGGCTCGGCTCGCACCAAAGGTCGAAACGGGATGGGACCTTTTCTAGGCCTAGCCGGACCCTCGCCGTGTCTCTAGCCGCTTCACTTACCCTGAAAAAATGTCCCAGAGGTGCTCGCGGCCTTCGGGTCGGCCGCCTTGCCCTTCGCGATGGCCTCCTCGGTCTCTGCTGTCTCGCCGCTCAAGTCGGTGCTCTCGTCGGCAACTTCGGCGTCGTCCGGGCCCTGGGGGATGCCGAAGGAGTCCTCGGGCAGCGGCTCGCCGTCTTCTCCAAGGGGCGGCAGGAACTCGTCCGCGTCGACGTACGACGCGAGCTCGTTCACCCGCAAGACAAGGGCTGGCTCGCGAGCCTCCCGCTCCGCGGCTGGCACGTCCCGCATCGTCGCTAGCCGGGCGAGGTCCACCCCCCGGTACCACGAAGTGACGAACCGAAGCGCCATCTGCGCTCCGGCTCGGGCGGCCGAGGCTTTCCAGGCCTCGAGGCGGGAGACGGCGTGCTCAAGCCACAGCGCCACGCGATGCGTCGGAGCTCCACCGCGACCCGGCCATAGCGCGGCGATGACCTCCTTGTTGGCGGTCTTGAGCCGCTCCATGCTTCGCTCGAGATGGGTCATCCGCATCTCGACGGCGAGCCCGATCTCGTCCACATCCCATGGGGCGTGCTCATCAATAGAGTGGCCGTACCCCCGAAGGTGCTCCCGATGCTCCTCAACAGCCCGCGTGGCGCGGTGATGGGTCTCCGGGAACCGCACTAAGGGGAAGAAGGGAAGAAGAAAAGAAAAACCAGATGAAGCGTAAAGAGGCGGCAAGCAGAAGGCAACCAATTGGAAAAAGAAAGAAACAAGCGCTTACCTTCGGTCGCATCATCCACACTGATGGCGAAGTTGAGCGCCGCCGCCCACTCGCCCGCCCGAGCCGCTTCCGAGGCGGCAAGAGAGCTCTTGGCCTCCTCGAGCGACTTCTCGAGGCGGGTCACCTTGCCTTGAAGGCGGCAGTCCTCAAGGCGGCGTCAGCCGCCTCCTTGACGGCCGCCTCCCGGGCCACCGCCTCCTTCGTCGCCTCGGCCTTGAGCCGATCGCGGGCCGCCTCACCGTCAACTAGCAGCGCGGCCAGCCGACCTGTCACCTGCGCGGCCGCCTGGACATCCCACGCCAGCCGGTCCCGCTCGGCGGCGAGCCCGGTATTTTCCTCCCGAAGGGCGGCCAGCTCGCCTGCGTAACAAGGATAGCGTTAGTAAAACAGGCGTGAAGCCGCCGACCCCCGGGGGCTACACGCCTCCACCCGCAAAACGCAACTCACCTTGCACACGGGCCAACTCCTCCTCTAGATGGTAGAAGCCGCGCTTGCCGTGGTCGTGGATGGCGACCGCCTCCGCGAAGAGCCTTTGCCTAAGGGAGGCCCCCTCCTGTTGCAAAAGGTGGAGAACGTCAAAAAACACGCTCAAAGGAGATCCGGCCCGGCTGCCCGTCAGCCGGTCAGCCGGCTCGCATCTCGGGGGCTACACCCAGTGGGTGCGCTTGCGTGCCCCCACTAAGAATACTAAGGACGGAAGGGGAAGCTTACCCTAGCACGTCGAAGGGCGGTGTCCGCTGCCTCCGCGAACCGGGCCAGCTCCTGCCAGCACCGGTCCAGGACACTCCCTAGATCCCCAAGGGAGGGGACCGGGCCGCCTAGCGGAGGCGCTGGTAGGGCTGGCACGTTTGCCAGCGCCTCCCAGTCTCGGCTGACCTCCTGCATCGACCATAGGATTCGCCGAGCGCGGCCGCCGCTAGCGCCCGGGCTCGCCGCGGCTCCAACCGCTGGGGGCAGGTTGATAATGGCGAGGGACCGGGAGTCGCCTCCTGCCACCCCCCCGCCAGGCGCTGTCGCCGCCTCACCTGTCGGCCCCTCCGGCGTGTCGATCGCGCCGGAGGGCCGCTCCACCTCTGCAACGACCGCCTCCGGCGTCGCCTCCGGAGCCGGCGGGATCACCTCCTCCCGGGCCGGCTCGGGAGCTGTCGGGGGCACCTCCTGCACTTCGTGCCGAGCCGCCTCAAGGGCCGGCCCCATCACCGTCTCCCGTGCGGGCGAGGGCGACGGCAGATCCATGGCCGCGTCTCGCGGCTCGCTGGAGGGGGTCTTGACAGGCGGGCGGACTCCGCCGCTGAGTCCGAGGCCCGCGGCGGCTCGGTCGCCCCCCTGCGTCACCGGCCGCTCGAAGTCCCGGAGCATGCGGCCCCTACCCGCGTTCTGGACCGGGAGGCTCGTAGCTCCACGAGCCTCCTCTTCTCCTCCCTTAGGGTGGCCGCGTGCTCGCGGGCCAGCCGGCTGGCGGCGTTCGCATGCTTGTCAGGCCCCCTCCTCTTGGAGCTCGATGGGGTCACTACGACATCCGAGCCCCAGTCATCGACCGGCTCGAAAGACGAAAACAGGAAAAATAAAACAAGGGAAGAAGCATAGAGGACTCATGCGACGACGAGGGGCAGGGCCCGCTTGGCGCGAGGCGGCGGCTTCTGTGCGGCCACCTTGACCTGCTTCGGGTCGGGCGGTGGAGCTGCTGACCCCTCGTGGGCCGGCCTTTTTTCCCTGGCGACCGGCTCGGTGGCCGGGCCTCGAGGTGGGCGCTCCTTGCTCCTCCGGTCTGGGCACGCTGCAGGAGGAGGTCCATCGAGGATCATCAGCTCATCATCATCATCGTCGTCGTCGTCCGTCCAATTGCGGATGGAGGGACCAAGAGGGAACTCACCCGCTCCGCCGGGTCCCCCGGCCGCTCCGGACCCTCCGGCCGCTCTGGACCCTCTGGCTCTGTTGGAAGCGCCGCCTCGCGGCCCCGCCGACTCGTCGGCCTCCCTGAAGGAGTCCACACCCTCTTCAGCGGGACCCCCCGTCAGGAAGTCCCAGGAGTCGGAGTCCGCCCGCTCTGCCTCGAAGATTTGCGGATGCGGGCCATCTGGGGTATTCTGTCGCACCAGACACTACGGTCAGCACCCTGTCATAAGTTCTCCCACCGGTTGCCGGCTAGGGATACTAAGCAAAAGGCAAACCTCAGCAAGAAGACATACCAGGGGGGCCGGTTGATGCGGTCATACGGCTCCATGCCGAACGACCATGAGGCGGGCTTCAGCTTGAACGTCGTGAGAGCGTTCACCCGCTTCGCCACCTGAGCCGATGTCAGCTCCACGGTGGACTGCCGGCAGGGGTCATGCCGGCCCGATGTGTCGCAAATCCAGTGCGGCCTCATCTGCAGAGGCGACACCCGACACGATATGAAGGCCGCCACCAGATCGGAGGCGACCAGCCCCTCGGAGCTCTTCAGCTCCCCGAGCCGGCCCAGCTCCTCCAGAGCGACGCCACGTGGGGCCGACGCCGGCCAGTTCTGCTGGGACGACTGGTGGTCCTCGAACGACGAGAACCCAATGTAGTCCATCGCCGGGTCGACGTTCCACATGTAGAAGAACGTGTGGTGCCACCCCTTGATGGAGTCGATCAGAGAAAGGGGAGGGAAACGGGCAACGCCGCGGCAGCACACTATGGTGCCCCCGCATGCGTTGTTGATCAACGACTTGAGATAAAAAGCGCGTTGAAGAGGCCAAGAAAAGGAAGAACTCCCAGATACCCCTCGCACAATGTCACGAAGGCAGAGAGATATAAGATGGCATTGGGACCGAGATTGTGGGGTTGAAGATCAAGGGTCTCAAGGAAGAGGCGGAAGAAGTTGCTCACCGGGAGCGTGAAGCCCCGGGAGAAGTGCCAGAGGAACACTACCCGTTCCCCTGGCTGCAGCATCGACACCAGCTCGTGGCCTGGCGCACGGGCGGCCACCCGCTCGAGCGGTGGTAGCATCCGCGCCTTGCGTAGCTCCCCGATATCGGCATCGGTGATGAAGGATCCTCCCCAGCTGCCGCCGCGATCGTCGGCCATCTCGGTGATGGGGCGGCGTGCGGGCGCGTGCGCGGGCTTGAGCGCGACAGCACGAGGAAAGGCAAGGTCGAGGAGCAAGGGGCAATGACGAGAAGGACTACAAGGGGGCGAGTGGGGCGCGGGTACCTCCGCCCCTGCCCTTCCCTCCCCTTTTATAGGGGAGGACACGACCGGGAACGTGGGATCGTCCCCACGTTCCTCGGAAATCCCGAGCGAGTGGGTCGCCACCGGCCGTAACGGCCGTATCGGGGCACAAAGGATCCGGCCCCGGCCCCGAGGCCTACCGGGCTACGCCTGGGCCTTACTGGACTAGCCCTGGGCAACGTCCCGTCTCCCCGCGTGCGCGGGGCCCAGCACATCATTACGCACCGCGTGGCCAGTCGCGTGCCGGTGCGTGCCCTGGAGCAACGCACCAGAACCCGAGGTGTCGGGTCCTGTAGCTGACCTGGCTGCCCCTTCGCCTTCGGGCCGGAGGCGGGCTAGGCTGGGGGGAAGCTGCCGGCGTCCCACCGTCTGGCGGACGTGGGCCCCCGCCGGCTTCGAGGGCTACCGACGGGGCCCTTACACCGGGGTAGGCCAAGGCAACGGGGTCCTCCCCACTCCGCTTCAAAGAAAAACCAAACGACCGGCTGGACGAGGCCGGCTGGGGACATTCCACACGAGCCCTCTCCGGCTGGCGCTTCGTCCGGCCGGCCTAGCGACCGGGCAGGCTCCCGCCCGGCTGGCCAAGCAGCCGACCGTCCATGAGCCGGGCAGCCCATTGACTTGGGGACGGATACGCCCTGTCACGTCCCTCTGACCGTAGGTACAACGACGCAATGTGACTGGCGGGGCGCGCGACCCTGTGGCCACAGTGGTCATCGACACGCCGTCCCGCATGGCTACAGTCCATCCGTCCGGCCCGCTGACCTCAATGAGCGCGACCGGATGGGGAACAGTTCCAACACGCCCCCTCCACTCAAGTACCTGCCCCGGCGTGGCTATAGTGCCACCGGCCGTACCGACGACCTCGGCCGGCTGGCGCTAGGCGACGCCTCCCCGGGCGGCCCGTGCCGAAGTAGGTGGGGGAGGGCCTATCGCGGCGCCCGACGGCGGGTCCCAGCAGTGAGGGGACCGCTCGGCCGGCGGGCCCCACCCGCGACGAGACAATACAAGCCGCGGGACCCCCTGGCCCGACGGAGAGGCTGCTAGCCGGGTCCCTCCACCCTTGTACCTAAATCATATTGTAATAGCCGGGGGGTTGGCCTATAAAACCCCCCGAGCCCCTCATGCAACGGGGACGGACCCCTGATCAAGAACACACACATAGAGAGCCCCCATACTCTTCCCAGTGGTAGAGGGAGATGAGCCGACTGCTCTTTTCTTCCTTCTCCGAACACAGCTCCAGGAGCACCTCTGTATACTTATCCATCCATCCAACGGATCCAAGAAGGACTAAGGGCATTACCTCCCACGGAGGGCCCCGAACCTGGGTACGTCGCGTGTCTCCACCTTCTCGTACCCAATCCCGCACCCGGAGCCCATCGGTGTCCAATGGCCCCAACACCACCGATAAGCCACCCCATGGCATCTGCCGTGAGAAAACGATGACACAACTAGTCCATCACAAATAACCACAGTCCCCGGGAATAGCCTCGACCACAGACCTTGTGGTCATCATAGGTAATTCCAAAGGAATTCCAACACCTCGAGAAAAACCCGAAGAAAGTCAGACTCCACACACAAGACACTCGATAAAGGTAAAACAAATCTAGCAAGACCGCCCGACGTGTCGACGAACCCGATAAGAGTCGCGTATCTCGTTCTCAGGACACGACAGATAAGCTACTGTACGGTGGCCTAATAGAAATCTCCCAAGTTGCCCTGGGTTGGCCCCGCACAATGCTCTAGTTTAGACCAACACTCATGAGGAGCACTGGCCTGGGGGTTGATTAATTATCCACGGGTTTGCAAGGCCCTATGCAAATTTTATTAAGTTGTTAAGCAACTGTAGTACCAATGTTGGGTCTTGCCAGACAAGTTTTAATCTCAACCGAATAAACAAGGGGGTCCCCATAACAACCTCGAGCGTGTTAGGAGCGCAAAATATGGAAAACATAACACCGGTTACAAGAACTATGGCGGTAACAGCGGAACAAAACACCTAGCATAAGGCCAAGCCTTCCACCAATACCAAGATATATATGTGCATTAAATTAAATAACACATAATATTGTGATATCCAAATCCATGTTATCACATGGAACAACCTGCACTTGCAACTAAGAACGCTATAAGAGGGGCTGAGCAGCGGTAACTTAGCTAATCAAAGGTTTGCTAGGATGTGGAGGGTTAGAGGCTTTCATGGCATTTAGGAGGCAGATATTCAAGTGGTAGGTAGTGCAATTGTAACTATAAGAGAGAGAAACTAGCAAGCAAAAATAGTATTGGGATACGGGTACGATCATCTTGCCTGTTGGTTCTTAAGTGGAACAAGTAGTGGGATCCTCGTAGTAGTACTCTCCTGGGTCCTCGTACTCAGTTTCAACACTCACGTCTACTCAAGAGAAACAACAACAATAAACATCCAACCAAGGTGCAATGCACAAACAAGATGATGCATGATCCATTTAGAAGAATTTAACATGGCAATCCAAAACTAGTCATGTTTCACATGCAAAGTTTGTTTATTAATGATTCTGGACAGAACCTCATGTTAAGTTATTTAAACATGCATGAACATGGCAAATATGTATGCAGCATGCAAAATCGATAGAAATGCATATAAATAAAGCAAGAAACGGAGTTACGGTTCTCACGATACGCTCACGACAAGGTACGAAGGCAAAAACACAAGACAACAAGCCATGGGCTACTTCTTGGCATTTCAAGGTAGCCACTGGTTAGGCAATGAAAAACCAACCACCATAGACTCAAAGATCAATCAATTCCATGGAGTATAGCTCCCACAAGTCACAAAACAATAAAACAAACAATTTGCCACAAAACAGCAACATAGTAACTTACACAGCCCACATCTTGAGCTACAGGAACCCTACAGCCACAAACAAGATATTTACATAAACTACAAACAAATTAATCAACTTATCCAACTACACAATCTGCATAGGAGGCCCACATCAATAAGCATGAAGCTATCAAGTTGACAAGATGAAACAGTTTTCTGGGACTTAGTGAAAATAACAGTTTTCTGGAATCTGAGTTGATAAAGTAGCAAGTTGACAGCAGTAGTTAAATATGTTAGAGACCACCTCTTGCCATGAAAATTAACAGGATGGTAGTAGACAACATCTACTCGAAAACACTAGCACTGAGTATGCTCAAATTCACAACACATCACAAGATACCAACCACTCTACATGGCATAAAAATAACAGCAGATTCTCAGACTTAGTAGTTTTTAGCATGCTGAAACAGAAACATTAAGTTGGCTACTTAACAGCATGGTTCCCACTTATATGGGTGATTCTCAAGTTAAAAAAAATACCATGGCATAATAGATATAAAAGACTAGCACTTCCATGTTGGCACATGCCCCAAAGCAAGCAAGGATTAAATCATGCAAAAATGACAAAATAGCATCACAACTAAAATGACAGTTTTATAAACTTGCTCAAAAGTGAAATCTGAAAGCATCAATGGATTCATTGGCTCTTTCTACCCCAAAAACATGTGTTATACTCATATGTACACGTGAAACAACAAGGCACCAACAAGATAGCAAAACAACCACCTATTCTCATAAGTGATACATAGCTCCAATGGAACATGGGCATAAATGATCATAACCAGATTTGTAACTTAGTTAGAGATTAAAATGAGCTAACAAATTACTAACAAGAATATATACAACAAGGGTATATCAAGGGGGAAACCCACTAGTCCCCACACCCACACATACACTCTACACACACAAAGTACAAGCAAGCACACACACATGCCCTATATATGCCCAAGGCATATGAGCACCAACACTCATGAGCATAACACCCAAGAAGGGGGTGCTCACCCACACATACACTCACATGCCTATATATGCATAAGCATATGGCACGCACACTCTCACTCTCACAAGTGCACTAGGCACATATACTCACACACACACTAGCTCATGTGTGTGGGTGGTCATCCACACACATATGCATACTGTTGGAAATATGCCCTAGAGGCAATAATAAATTGGTTATTATCATATTTCCTCGTTCATGATAATCATTTATTATCCATGCTATAATTGTGTTGATCGGAAACTCAGATACATGTGTGGATACATAGACAACACCATGTCCCTAGTATGCCTCTAATAGACTAGCTCATTGATCAAAGATGGCTATGGTTTCCTAGTCATGGACATGAGATGTCATTTGGTAGCGGGATCACATCATTAGGAGAATGATGTGATGGACAAGACCCAAACTACAAATGTAGCATATGATCGTGTCAGTTTATTGCTACTGTTTTATGCATGTCAAGTATATGTTCCTATGACCATGAGATCATCCAATTCACGGACACCGGAGTAGTTCCTTGTGCGTATCAAATGTTGCAACGTAACTGGGTGACTATAAAGGTGCTCTACAGGTATCTCCGAGGGTGTCTGTTGGGTTGGCATGGATCAAGACTGGGATTTGTTACTCCGTGTGACGGAGAGGTATCTCAGGGCCACTCGGTAATACAACATCACAATAAGCCTTGCAAGCAATGTAACTAAGTGTTAGTCACGAGATATTGTATTATGGAACGAGTAAAGAGACTTGCCGGTAACGAGGTTGAACTAGGTATGTAGATACTGACGATCAAATCTCGGGCAAGTAACATACCGAAGAACAAAGGGAACATCATACGGGATTAACTGAATCCTTGACATAGAGGTTCGACCGATAAAGATCTTCGTAGAATATGTAGGAACCAATATGGGCATCCAGGTCCCGCTATTGGTTATTGACCGTAGAGGTGTCTCGGTCATGTCTACATAGTTCTCGAACCCGTAGGGTCTGCACACTTAAGGTTTGGTGGCGTTTAGTAGTATAGAGTTATGTATGGTGGTGACCGATGGTTGTTCGGAGTCCCGGGTGAGATCCTGGATGTCACAAGGAGCTCCGGAATGGTCTGGAGGTAAAGATTGATATATAGGAAGTCCTATTTTGGTCGCCGGAAAAGTTTTGGGCTCATCGGTAGTGTACCGAGAGTGCCGGTAGTGTACCGGGGGACCATCGGGAGAGGTATTTCGACCCAAGAGGCTACATGGGATGTGAGAGGAGGTAAACCAGCCCCTGGTGGGCTGGCCGAAGCCTCCTCTAAGGGCCCATGCGGCTGGAGTGGTTTGAGAAGGAAAAAAATCCAAAGGTGGAGAGGTGAAAAGAGTTTCCAAGTGGAAAGGAGGAATCCTACTCCTAATAGGATTGGAGTAGGAATCCTCCACCTCCAATTTCGACCAAACCTTGAGGGTTTGAGGCTGCCTCCTCCCCTCCCTTTCTCCTATATATACTAGAGGATTTAGAGGAAAAAGCTAACCCTAATAGCCACGTGCTACCTCTCCTCTAGATCGGTTTTCAGCGGTGCTTAGGCGAAGCCCTGCTGGAATAGCTCCACCACCATCGCCGCAACGCTGTCGCGTTGCCGGAGAACTCATCTGCCTATCCTCTCCCTCTTGCTGGATCAAGAAGGCGGAGATCATCATCGAGCTGTACGTGTGTTGAACGCGGAGGTGCCGTCCGTTTGGCGCTAGATCGGAAGGACCGTGATCAAGATCGCGAGACGGATCGTGATGAGATCGCGGGACGGATCGTGATGAGTTCGCGGGACGGATCATGATTGGATCGCAGGACGGATCGTGATGTGATCGCGGGATGCTCGGCGATTTGGATCGCGAAGACGTTCGACTACACCAACCACGTTTCTTAACGCTTCCCTCTTAGCGATCTACAAGGGTATGTAGATCCACTCTCCCTCTCGTAGATTCTCATCACCATGGATAGATCTTGCGTGTGCGTAGGAAATTTTTTGTTTCCCATGCAACGTTCCCCAACAGTGGCATCATGAGCTAGGTCTATGTGTAGATGAGATCTTGAGTAGAACACAAAGAGTTTGTGGGCATTGATGCTTAGATTGCTTCCTCCCTTGGTCGTGATTTGGTTCAGCGGTATTGTGGGATGAAGCGGCCCGAACCAACCTTACTCATATGCTTATGAGAGACCGGTTCCATCGATTGACATGTAATCTCGTTGCACAAAGATGGCTGGCGGGTGTTTGTTTCTCCTACTTTAGTTGGATCGGATTCGACAAAGGCGGTCCTTGAGAAGGTTGAAAAGCAACTTATGTATCACCATTGTGGTTTTTTGCGTAGGTGAGAATTGTGTTGGAAATATGCCCTAGAGGCAATAATAAATTGGTCATTATCATATTTCCTTGTTCATGATAATCGTTTATTATCCATGCTATAATTGTATTGATCGGAGACTTAGATGCATGTGTGGATACATAGACAAAACCATGTCTCTAGTATGCCTCTAGTAGACTAGCTCGTTGATCAAAGATGGTTAAGGTTTCCTAGCCATAGACATGATATGTCATTTGATAACGGGACCACATCATTAGGAGAATGATGTGATGGACAAGACCCAAACTACAAATGTAGCATATGATCATGTCAGTTTATTGCTACTATTTTCTGCATGTCAAGTATATGTTCCTATGACCATGAGATCATGCAACTCACTGACACCGGAGGAGTACCTTGTGTGTATCAAACGTTGCAACGTAACTGGGTGACTATAAAGGTGCTCTACACGTATCTCCGAGGGTGTCTGTTGGGTTGGCATGGATCAAGACTGGGATTTGTTACTCCGTGTGACGGAGAGGTATCCCAGGGCCCACTCGGTAATAAAACATCACAATAAAGCCTTGCAAGCAAATTTACTAAGTGTTAGTCATGGGATCTTGTATTATGAAACGAGTAAAGAGACTTGCCAGTAACGAGATTGAACTAGGTATGGAGATACCGACGATCGAATCTCGGGCAAGTAACATATCGAAGAACAAAGGGAACATCATACGGGATTAACTGAATCCTTGACATAGAGGTTCGACCGATAAAGATCTTCGTAGAATATGTAGGAACCAATATGGGCATCCAGGTCCCGCTATTGGTTATTGACCGTAGAGGTGTCTCGGTCATGTCTACATAGTTCTCGAATCCACAGGGTCTGCACACTTAAGGTTTGGTGACGTTTCGGTAGTATAGAGTTATGTATGGTGGTGACCGAAGGTTGTTTGGAGTCTCGGATGAGATCCCGAACGTCACGAGGAGCTACGGAATGGTCCGGAGGTAAAGACTGATATATAGGAAGTCCTATTTTGGTCGCCGGAAAAGTTCCGGGCTCATCAGTAGTGTACCGGGAGTGCCGGTAGTGTACCGGGAGACCATCGGGAGAGGTATTTTGACCCAAGAGGCTACATGGGATGTGGGAGGAGGTAAACCAGCCCCTGGTGGGCTGGCCGAAGCCTCCTCTAAGGGCCCATGCGGCTGGAGTGGTTTGAGAAGGAAAAAATCCAAAGGTGGAGAGGTGGGAAGAGTTTCCAAGTGGAAAGGAGGAATCCTATTCCTAATAGGATTGGAGTAGGACTCCTCCACCTCCAATTTCGGCCAGGTTTGAGGCTGCCTCCTCCCCTCCCTCCCTCCTATATATACTAGAGGATTTAGAGGAAAAAGCTAACCCTAATAGCCACGTGCTACCTCTCCTCTAGATTGCAGTTTCTCCTCTAGATCGGTTTTCTGAAGTGCTTAGGCGAAGCCCTGCCGGAATTGTTCCACCACCATCGCCGCGGTGCCGTCACGCTGCAGGGGAACTCTTCTACCTCTCCGCTCCCTATTGCTGGATCAAGAAGGCGGAGATCGTCATCGAGCTGTATGTGTGCTAAACGCGGAGGTGTCGTCCGTTCGGCGCTAGATCGGAAGGACCGTGATCAAGATCGCGAGACGGATCGTGATGAGTTCGCGGGACGGATCATGATGAGTTCGTGGGATGGATTGTGATTGGATCGCGAGACAGATCATGATGATATCGTGGGAAGCTCGGCGATTTGGATCGCGAAGATGTTCGACTACACCAACCGCGTTTCTTAACGCTTCCCGCTTAGCGATCTACAAGGGTATGTATATCCATTCTCCCTCTCGTAGATGCTCATCACCATGGATAGATCTTGCGTGTGCGTAGGAAATTTTTTGTTTCCCATGCAACGTTCCCGTACAGTGGCATCATGAGCTAGGTCTATGTGTAGATGAGATCTCGAGTAGAACACAAAGAGTTTGTGGACGTTGATGCTTAGATTGTTTCCTCCCTTGGTCGTGTTTTGGTTCAGCGGTATTGTGAGATGAAGCGGCCCGGACCAACATTACTCGTACGCTTATGAGAGACCGGTTCCCTCAACCGCAACTTGTTGCATAGATGGCTTGCGGGTGCCAATTTCTCTCACTTTAGTTGGAACGGATTCGACAAAGGCGGTCCTTGAGAAGGTTGAAAAGAAACTAGTGTATCACCGTTGTGGTTTTTGCGTAGATGAGAATTGTTCTTGCTAGATACCCATAGCAGCCACGTAAAACATTCAACAACAATTAGAGGACGTCAAACTTGTTTTTGCAGGGTATGTTGTGATGTGATATGGCGAATTACATGATGTGATATATGTGATGTATGAGATGATCATGTGATGTATAGATTATCACGACTTGCATGTCGATGAGTACGGCAACCGGCAGGAGCCAAAGGGTTGTCTTTAATTATTGTATGACCTGCGTGTCAATCATTAAGTGCTATGTAATGCTTTATTTTATCGCTAAACGGTAGCAATAGTAGTAGAAGCATGGTGGGCGCGACAACCCCGATGGCGACACGTTGATGGAGATCATGGTGTCATGCCGGTGACGATGGAGATCATGCCGGTGCTTTCAAGATGGAGATCAAAAGCACAAGTTCATGGCCATATCATGTCACTTATAATTTGCATGTGATGTTAATCCTTTTATGCAGCTTGTTTTGCTTAGGACGACGGTAGCATTATAAGGTGATCCCTCACTTAATTTCAAGATAAATTGTGTTCTCCCCGAGTGTGCACCGTTGCAAAAGTTCATCGTGTTGAGACACCACGTGATGATCGGGCGTGATAAACTCTACGTTCACGTACAACGGGTGCAAGCCAGTGTTGCACGTGCAGAACACTCGGGGTTAAACTTGACGAGCCTAGCACAGACATGGCCTCGGAACACAAGAGACCAAAAGGTCGAACATGAGTCATATAGTAGATATGATCAACATGATGATGTTCACCATTGAAACCACCTCAACTCACGTGATGATCGGACTTGAGTTGGTGAATTCGGATCATGTATCACTCGAATGACCGGAGGGATTTCAATTTGAGTGGGAGTTCTTCAGTAATGTGATTAATTGAACTCATTATCATGAACATAGTCAGTAGTGTATTTGCAAATTAGGTTGTAGATTACTTGCTCGTGCTGTAGCTCCCTTGATTTTTTTATATGTTCCTAGAGAAATAGAGTTGAAAGATGATGGTAGCAATATTGCGGACTGGGTCCGTGAGCTGAGGAATGTTCTCATTGCTGCACAGAAGACTTATGTCCTTAATGCACCGCTCGGTGCGCCAACCCCTCTAGCGTCATCTGTAGATGTTGTGAACATCTGACAGACACGTTCTGATGACTACTTGATAGTTTAGTGCGTCATGCATTACGGATTAGAACTAAGGCTCCGAAACATTTTGAACGTCACGGAACATATGAGATGTTCTAAGAGCTGAAATTAGGATCTCAGGCTCATGCCCGTGTTGCGAGATATGAGATATCCAACAAGATTCTTTGCCTGCAAGATGAAAGAGAATAGCTCAATCGTTGAGCATGTGCTCAGATTGTCTGGGTGCTACAATCGCTTGAATCGAGTGGGAGTTGATCTTCCAGATAAGATAGTGATTGATATAGTTCTCCACGTCACTGTCACTAAGCTACCAGAACTTGGTGATGAACTATAAACGCCAGGGATAGAAATAATGATCCCTGAGCTGTTCGCGATGTTTGACACCGTGAAGGTAGAAATCAAGAAGGAGCATCAAGTGTTGATGGTTAGTAAAACCACTAGTTCGAGAAGGGCAAGGGCAAGGAGGGAAACTTCATGGATAGCAAGTCAGTTGCTGCTCCAGTGAAGCAACCCAAAGTTGAACCCAAACCCGAGACTAAGTGCGTTGATTATGAGGAGAGCGGTAGTTGAAGTGGAACAACCCTAGATACTTGGTAGATAAGAAGGTTGGCAACGCCAACAAAAGTATATTTGATATACGTGTTAATGATGTGTACCTTGCGAGTACTCCTAGTAGCACCTGGGTATTGGATACCGGTTCGGTAGCTAAATGTTAGTAACTCGAAATAAAAGCTACGGAATAAACGAAGAACTAGCTAAGGGTGAGGTGATGATGTGTGTTGGAAATGTTTCCAAGGTTGATGTGATCAACATCGCACGCTCTCTCTACCTTCGGGATTAGTGACGAACCTAAATAAATGTTATTTGGTGTTTTGCGTTGAGCATGAACGTGATTAGATCGTGTTTATTGCAACACGGTTATTCATTTAAGTTAGAGAATAATGGTTATTCTGTTTACATGAATAATACCTTCAATGGTCATGCACCTAGTGAGAATGGTTTGTTGAATCTTGATCGTAGTAATACACATGTTCATAACATTGATGCCAAAAGATACAAAGTTAATAATGATAGTACCACATACTTGTGGCATTGCCGCTGAATGTCATGTTGGTATAAAGTGCATGAAGAAACTCCATGCTGATGGATCTTTGGAATCATTCGATTTTGAATCGGTTGAGACATGCGAACCATGCGTCTTGGGCAAGATGACTAAGGACCCCATTTTATGGTTTGATGGAGCGGGCAAGTGATTTATTGGAAATGATACATGTTGATGTATGCAATCCAATGAGTCTTGTAGCGTGCGGTGGATATCGTTATTTTCTTACCTTCACTGATGATTTGAGTAGATATAGTGTACATTTACTTAATGAAACACAAGTCTAAATCGTTTGAAAAGTTCAAGCAAATTAAGAGTGAAGTTTAAGATCATCGTGAAAAGAGTATAAAAATGTCTGCGATATGATCATGGAGGTGAATACCGGAGTTACGAGTTTGGTATACAACTTTAGACAGTGTGAAAGTTGTTTCACAGCTCACGCCACCTGGAACACCATAGTGTGATGGTGTGTCCGAACGTCATAGTCATGCTCTATTGGATATGGTGTGTGCTATGATGTCTCTTATCGTTTTGCTACTATAGTTTTGGGGTTATGCATTAGAGACAACTACATTCACTTTAGATAGGGCACCATCTAAAGCTGTTGAGATGACACCGTGTGAATTATGGTTTGATAGAAACTTAAGCTGTCATTTCTTAATGTTTGGGGCTGCGACGCTTGTGTGGAAAATGTTTTCACCTGATGAGCTCGAACCAAAAGTGGACAAATGCATCTTCATAGAATACCCTAAGAACAGTTGGGTAAACCTTCTATCTCAGATATAAGCATAAAGTGTTTGTTGCTAAAACTGGTCCTTTCTCGAGAAAGAGTTTCTCTCGAAAGAACTGAGTGAGAGGAAGATATAACTTGATGAGGTTGTTGAACCTTTGTTTAACCAGAGAGTAGCGCAGCGCAGGAATTTGTTTCTGTGAAGCCTACGTTAGTTGAAGAGGAAGTTAATGATGATGATCATGAAGCTTCGGATCAATTTACTATCGAACCTCGTAGGTCGACAAGGATGTGTACTGCTCCTGAGCGGTACGACAACCCTGTCTTGGAGGTCATGTTGTTGTTCAACGATGAACCTACGAGCTGTGGAGAAGCGATGATGGGCCCGGATTCCGAATAATGTTTAGAGGCCATGAAATCCGAGAAAGGATCCATGTATGAAAACCAAGTATAGACTTTGGTAGACTTGCTCGTTGGACGGCAGGTCGTTGAGTACAAATGGACCTTTAAGATGAAGACATGCGCTGATGGTGAATGTCACCATTTATAAAGCTCGACTTGTCACAAAGAAGTTTCTGCCAAGTTCAAAGAGTTGACTGTGATGAGACTTTCTCACTCTTAGCGATGCTAAAGTCTGTTGGAATTATGTTAGCAGTTGCTGCATTTTTAAGTTATGAAATCTAGCAGATGGATGCCAAAACATCGTTTCCTTCCTTAAGGAAAGGTTGTATGAGATATAACCAGAAGGTTTTGTCAGTCCTACGGATGATAAAAGGTGTGCAAGCTTCAGTGATCCTTCTATGAACTGAAGCAAGCATCTCGGAGTTGGAATATATACTTTGATGAGGTGATCAAAGTTTTTGAGTCTATACAAAGTTTATGAGAAACTTGTATTTACAATAAAGTGAGTGGGAGCACAATATAGTTTCTGGTAAGCATATGTGGTTGACATATTGTTGATCGGAAATGATGTACAATTTCTGGAAAGCATAAACGGTTCTTTGAAAAGAGTTTTCAAAGGAAGATCTTGATAAAGCTACCTAATTGTTGATCATCAAGATCTATAGAGATAGATCAAGATGCTTGACGAGACTTTCAATGAGTACATATCTTGACAAGATTTTGAAAGAGTTCAAAATGGATCAGTCAGAGAGAAGTGTTCTCGCCTGATTTGTAAGGTGTGAAGTTGAGTGAGACTCAAAGCTCGACAACGGAAGAAGAAAGGGAAAGGACGAACATCGTATCCAACGCCTTAACCATAGGCTCTGTATAGTATGCCATGCTGTGTACCGCACCTGTGTGTGCCTTGCAATGAGTCCGTCAAGGGGTACAAGAGTGATCCAGGAGTGGATCACTGGACAACGGTCAATATTATCCTTAGTGACTAAAGGACTAAGGAAATGTTTCTCGATTATGGAGTTGATAAAGGGTTCGTCGTAAAGGGTTACGTCGATACAAGATTTAACACTAATTCGGATGACTGTTAGTAGCAATCCGGATACGTATAGTGGAGCAGCCATTTGGAATAGTACCAAGTGGAGTGTGGTAGCAGTGTTTACAGTTTGACATAAAGATTTGCAAAGTACACACGGACTTGAATGTCACAGACCCATTGACTAATAGACCTCTCTCACATGCAAAGCATGATCGAGCCCCAGAACTCATTGGGTGTTAGATTCATAGCAATGCGGATCACATGGTGATGTGAACTAGATTATTGACTCTAGTGCAAGTGGGAGATTGTTGGAAATATGCCCTAGAGGCAATAATAAATTGGTTATTATCATATTTCTTTGTTCATGATAATCGTTTATTATCCATGCTATAATTGTGTTGATCGGAAACCCAGATACATGTGTGGATACATAGACAACACCATGTCCCTAGTATGCCTCTAATAGACTAGCTCGTTGATCAAAGATGGCTGTGGTTTCCTAGTCATGGACATGAGATGTCATTTGGTAGCGGGATCACATCATTAGGAGAATGATGTGATGGACAAGACCCAAACTACAAACGTAGCATATGACCGTGTCAGTTTATTGCTACTGTTTTATGCATGTCAAGTATATGTTCCTATGACCATGAGATCATGCAACTCACGGACACCGGAGGAGTTCCTTGTGTCTATCAAACGTTGCAACGTAACTGGGTGACTATAAAGGTGCTCTACAAGTATCTCCGAGGGTGTCTGTTGGGTTGGCATGGATCAAGACTAGGATTTGTTACTCCGTGTGACTGAGAGGTATCTCAGGGCCCACTCGGTAATACAACATCACAATAAGCCTTGCAAGCAATGTGACTAAGTGTTAGTCACATGATCTTGTATTACGGAACGAGTAAAGAGACTTTCCGATAACGAGGTTGAACTAGGTATGGAGATACCGATGATTGAATCTCGGGCAAGTGACATACCGAATAACAAAGGGAACATCATACGGGATTAACTGAATCCTTGACATAGAGGTTCGACCGATAAAGATCTTCGCAGAATATGTAGGAACCAATGTGGACATCCAGGTCCCGCTATTGGTTATTGACCGTAGAGGTGTCTCGGTCATGTCTACATAGTTCTCGAACCCGCAGGGTCTGCACACTTAAGGTTTGGTGACGTTTCGGTAGTATAGAGTTATGTATGGTGGTGACCGAAGGTTTTTTGGAGTCTCGGATGAGATCCCGAACGTCACGAGGAACTCCGGAATGGTCCGGAGGTAAAGATTGATATATAGGAAGTCCTATTTTGGTCGCCAAAAAAGTTTCGGGCTCATCAGTAGTGTACCGGGAGTGCCGGTAGTGTACCGGGAGACCATCGGGAGAGGTATTTCGACCCAAGAGGCTACATGGAATGTGGGAGGAGGTAAACTAGCCCCTGGTGGGCTGGCCGAAGCCTCCTTTAAGGGCCCATGCGGCTGGAGTGGTTTGAGAAGGAAAAAAATCCAAAGGTGGAGAGGTGGGAAGAGTTTCCAAGTGGAAAGGAGGAATCCTATTCCTAATAGGATTGGAGTAGGACTCCTCCACCTCCAATTTCGGCCAGGTTTGAGGCTGCCTCCTCCCCTCCCTTTCTCCTATATATACTAGAGGATTTAGAGGAAAAAGCTAACCTTAATAGCCACGTGCTACCTCTCCTCTAGATTGCAGTTTCTCCTCTAGATCGGTTTTTAGCGGTGCTTAGGCGAAGCCCTGCTGAAATAGCTCCACCACCATCGTCACAACGTCGTCGCGCTGCCGGAGAACTCATCTACCTCTCCGCTCCCTCTTGCTGGATCAAGAAGGCAGAGATCGTCATCGAGCTGTACATGTGCTGAACGCGGAGGTGCCGTCCGTTCGACGCTAGATCGGAAGAACCGTGATCAAGATCGCGAGACGGATCATGATGATATCGCGGGACGTATCGTGATGAGTTCGCGGGACGGATCATGATTGGATTGCGGGACGGATCGTGATGAGATCGTGGGATGCTCGGTGATTTGGATCGCGAAGACGTTCGACTACACCAACCGCGTTTCTTAACGCTTCCCGCTTAGCGATCTACAAGGGTATGTAGATGCACTCTCCCTCTCATAGATGCTCATCAGCATGGATAGATCTTGCGTGTGCATAGGAATTTTTTTGTTTCCCATGCAATGTTCCCCAACACATACATATATGCACAATGCATATATGCACATGTATATGTGTATGGTAACACACACACACACTCCCACAAACAAACATGCATATAAACTCTCACAACACAAGGTCATGCATATGTGCACACTCACATGCACATACACATACACAGACATACAAATACACCTATGTGCATACACATATGCACATGCACACACTAACAAACACACTTACACACATGCATATGTATGCACCACACCATGTGGCACATACACACACAAGCACATACATACATACATATACATCCATATGGATGCAAAGCACACAGACACATACACTCCAATATAACAGAAAAGGAAAACCAAATTTGCTGGTTTTTTACATCTACACACACATATATATTGCAAAGGAAGAAAACAAAAGAAACAAAAAAAGGAAAAACAGAAAAAATGGGGAGGGGTTCGGATTCGAACCCGTAACCTCCTGGTTGCCTCCCCACACACCACACCACTGGGCTACGAGCACAGCTGGTAACAGAGGAGGGGCACCTACCCTTTAATACACACATACATACAAAAGCCTGACGAAACTGAATCCGAATGAGCAGCTGCGGCGATAGGCAACGGCAGCGAGCGGCTTTGGCGATCTACAACACTAGCACGCGATAGGAAGGATGCAGGGCTCCCGGGCACTATGGGGTACCCATCCCTCTGCTCATCCTGCGATGAGGGGGCGGAGGCGAGCTCAAACACGAGCTTTTCTGACCGACGGCGACACGAGCATGACGACGACACACTATCTACAAAGGAAGGACGCTGCACGTAACCGCGAGCACGGCTTTCCGAAAGATTTAACCCTGCAGGGGTGCTCCAACTAATCCATTACCAAATTAACCACACTCCGTGGGAATGCCTCGATCGCGGATCTCGCGATCATCATAGGTAATTTCAAAGGAATTCCAACACCTCGAGTAAACCCGAAGAAAGTTAGACTCCACACGCAAGACACTCGATAAAGGTAAAACAAATCTAGCAAGACCACCCGACGTGTCGGCGAACCCGATAAGAGCCGCGTATCTCGTTCTCAGGACACGACAGATAAGCACAGCGTATGGTGGCCTGATAGAAATCTCTCGAGTTGCCCCGGGTTGGCCCCGCACACGGCTCTAGTTTGGACCAACACTCATGAGGAGCACTGGCCCGGGGGTTGATTAATTATCCACGGGTTTGCAAGACCCTATGCAATTTTATTAAGTGTTAAGCAAATGTAATACCAAATCTGGGTCTTGCCAGACAAGTTTTAATCTCAATCGAGTAAACAAGGGGGTCCCCATAACAACCCCGAGCATGTTAGGAGCGCAAAGTATGGAAAACATAACACCGGTAACAAGGAACTACTGGCGGTAATAGCAGAACAAATCACTTAGCAAAAGTCCAAGCCTTCCACCAATACCAAGAAATATATGTGCATTAAATTAAATAATAGAATTTATTGTGATATCCAAATCCATGTTATCAAATGGAACAACCTGCACCTGCAACTAAGAATGCTACAAGAGGGGCTGAGCAGCGGTAACTTAGCCAATCAAAGGCTTGCTAGGATGTGGAGGTTAGAGGCTGTCATGGCAACATGGGGGCTGATATCAAGTGGTAGGTAGCTCAATTGTAACGATAATAGAGAGAAACTAGCAAGCAAAAATAGTATTGGGATCCGGATACGATCATCTTGCCTGTTGGTTCTTCAGTGAAACAAGTAGTGGGATCCTCGTAGTGGTACTCTCCTGGTTCCTCATACTCAGTATCAACGCTCGTGTATACCCAAGAGAAATAGAAACAATAAACATCCAACCAAGGTGCAATGCACAATCAAAATGATGCATGATCATTTAAGAAGAATTTCTAACATGGCAATCCGTAACTAGTCATGTTTCACGTGCAAAGTTGTTTATTAATGAATCTGGACAGAACCTCATGTTAAGTTATTTAGACATGCATGAACATGGAAAATATGGATGCAGCATGCAAAATCGATAGAAATGCATATAAAGATCGCAAGAAACGGAGTTACGGTTCTCACGATACGCTCACGACAAGGTACGGAGGCAATATCACAAGATCCCCAAGCCATGGGCTGATTCTTGGCATTCCAAGGCAGCCATTGGACAGGTGATGAAAAATCAATCACAATAGACTCAAGAATCAGTCAATTCCATGGAGCATAGCTCCCACAATCCACAAAACAATAAAACACTAAATCTGCCTCTAAACAGCAACATAGCAACTTCTACAGCTCATATCTGGAGCTACAGGAAGGCTACAGCCACAAACAAGACATGGACAGAATCCAATCAACATACACATCAATTCATCCGATTACACCACCAGTAGAGGAGCCACACATCAATAAGCAAGAAGCAAACAAGTTGGCATGATGAAACAGTTCTCTGGGACTTAGTGAAAATTCCAGTTTTCTGGAATCTGAGATTATAAAGTAGCAAGTTGACAGTACTGGTTAAATATGCTAGAGAGCTTCTATTGGCATGAAAATTAATAGTATGGTAGAAGTCAATATCTACTACAAATAACTATCACTGAGAATGCTCAAATTCACAACACATTACAAGATACCATCCACTCTACATGGCAAAACAGTAACAACAGATTCTCAGACTTAGCAGTTTTTAGCCTGATGAAACAGAAACATCAAGTATGCAACTTAACAGCATGGTTCCCACTTATATGGGTGATTAACATGTAAAAAAAATACCATGGCATAATAGATACAAAACAATAGCACTTCCTAGTTGACACAACTCCCAAAGAAAGCATGGATTAAATCAAGCAAAAACGACAAAAGGGCATCACAGCAGAAAAATGCAGTTTTGTCAAGTTGCCCCAAAGTCAAATCTGACTTCATAGATGCATTCATGGGTTGATTCTACCCCAAATTCATTACTCATACCCCTATACTTGCATGGGGAAATAGGGAGAAACCCTAGGTCGAAATTGACCTTCTAAGGGCTAGGGTGACTTATGCCACTTATGTAACTTAATGAAAATGCCCCAAAATGGCTTGTGCTCTATAGATACATGTTGGAATTGTATAATTGGCATATTAGGGACATGATATCATGGCATACCATCATTTGCAAGGAGGAAACTATCTAGAAGAGAAGCTATGCTTGTAATGCACATAAAAGAGAAGATCTACACTTGGAGCTACTCAACACATGTGTGTGTATGTATAACATACGCACACCTCTCATTAACCCTACACCTCTCACACACAAGCATACCACATTCAAGCATGGGTGTATATAGGCACACATGCACTTTCATACATGTATGCCCACATACACATACACACCTACACACTCACTCACATACATGCACTAGCACACATGCATGTGTAGGTACCACCTAAGTGGCACACACACACATAAACATACATACATCTCCCATGTGGATGTATGCATCACCATGTGACACATACACACACAACCACACTCACATACACTCACATGTGTGTGTAAGCACTAAGCACACACACACCTCTCATATGTATGCATACATGTGTATATGTACCATTTGGTACATACACACACCACCATACACATGTGCATATGCACTCACTCACATGACAAAGAAAACACACATATGTTGGAAATGCACACACACATACAAATGCCCACACATGTATATGTGCATACACACATATGCACTACACCCCCTATACACACACAACACAGAATAAAGGAAAACACACACACACACACACTCACATGTGTGCACACACACATATGTAACAAGAGAGAAATAAAACAAAGAAAGAAAAAGGAAAACACAAAATAAGAAAGGGAGGGTTCGGGGGTCGAACCCCTGACCTCCACGTCACCGAACGAGCTGGCCACCACTGCGCTACGACACCGTTTCTCAACAGAAGGGGGGGGGCTCGGCGTTCTAATACACACACTCACACTACCTAACTAACGAAACTGAATCCTACACACACAACAGGCAACAGCGGCAGGGCGACGGCAATCCTCGACGATGACTGGCCTCAACGGCGGCGCGGAGCACTGGCCACTACTGCGGCTCCTACGGGGGTTCCATTCCCGCCCCTGGAAGGGGTCTGCGAGGGGAAGCGGAGGCCCAGGCTTCAAGATTGCCCGGCCATGGTGACGCACGAGCAGAGCGATGGGACGGCAGCGACCACGAGAGCAACGGCAACTACGTGAAGCAAGAAGGAAGGGGAGGCGCGGATGCTCACAGAGGGGACGCGAGAACTCGCCGGAGTCGAGGAAGGGGAAGAAGTCGCGCGAAGGGGAAGAAGAAACCGCGCCGGGTCAGAGCGCAACGCCGGGAAGAAGACGACGACAGGGAAGACGCTCTAGCGATGCTGTCGCGCCCCTAGCACCTGGGACGGGGCGCGAGCACCTTACCGCGGCCCTTGGACATGGTGGCGACGACCTGCGGCACCGGAGACGCGCCGGAGACGACGCCGCGACGAAGCTCTCTCTGACGACACGCTCAGCTCACTTCTCCTTGCTCTGAAGATGCTCACCTGGAGGGGGAAGGAAGAGGGGAGAGGGAGATGGCGGCGCGCGAGAGGAAGGAGGGGAAAGCCACGGAGCCACGCCTTAAAAGGGGGAGGCGCCTCGACGTCTGTGAGGGTTTCTCACGACGCCGGAGTGCTCTCTCTCTCTGACGCCACTTTACTGATGGAGGACTACCTGCTGGGCCAAGCGAGGGGGGCTCGCCTAGGCCGGGAAGGCCCAATGCCCACCAGCTCTCTCACTCACAAATAAAAATAGAAGAAAACCCGGTTTTGTTTATTTTTTTAAAACCAGCCACAAACAAAAACTCCTCAGGGCTATTTAAAAGGTTTTTGGCCAAAACAAAATATTATAGAGAAAGAAATAAAGAGCCCTTATTTAATAAAATATTAAGTTGATTTAAAGAGCAAGTATTTTATTTAATATATAAAAGGCAGCTCCTGTTTTTAATGGAATTCAAAACCCCAAACACCTCCAAATGACAAAACACCATACTCATAAATCATAAGAATATTAGGGCCACCTTTGGAACATTTTTAAATATTTAAAACAACAAGTTAATTCAGCTATGAATAGTAACAAGGAATAAAGGCATTATGGAGAGGTTTTGTTGATGTAAAGAAAAGAGAGGGGAAGAAGGAGAAGAAAGAGGTTGCACACCTGACTCCAACCACACTCAACACCAACCCAACACAAAACCACACCACAACCAATCACAACATCCAAAGGCACATGAAAGCAAGCATGCAAAAAGAATGCTATGATGGATGATATGATGCATGAATGCAAAACAACACATGGAACAAGGTGCAACACATACATAGCTCATGACACAAGGTTCATAGATTGGGGTTACATGCCAAATAAGGTAGGGACATCACTTGGGATGTCACAACTCTCCCACACTACAAGAGGATCTCGACCCGAGATCTAGGAACGAAAGAAGTCTGGAAATTCAGAACGGAGAAGGTCCTCGCATTCCCAAGTAGCTTCTTTGTCAGAATGATGAGACCACTTCACCTTGAGGAACTTGATAGACTTGTTGCGAGTCTTACGCTTAGTTTCTTCAAGAATAGCAACTGGATGCTCACGATAAGAGAGATCTTCTTGGAGATCGATGTCTTGGAGGTCAATGGTCCGCTCAGGAGTCTTGAAACATTTCCGGAGCTGAGAAACATGAAAGACATCGTGCACATTTGCGAAATTTAGAGGAAGCTCTAGTTGATATGCAAGACCACCTCTCTTGCCTACCACTTTGAAAGGACCAACAAAACAAAGAGCTAGCTTCCCTTTAATTCCAAACCGTTGAGTGCCTTTCATGGGAGAGACTCTGAGATAGACTAGATCACCCACTTGGAAAGAAACATCCCGATGTTTGTTATCATAATAATTCTTCTGTCGGGACTGAGCTGCGTTGAGGTTCTCACGAATGACATGACACATTTCTTCTGCCTCAATGATCACGTCATTGCCCAATATCTGACTCTCACCGGTTTCATACTAGTTAAGCGGGGTACGACACTTTCTGCCGTAGAGAATCTCGAAAGGGGCCTTACCTGAGCTAGCTTGAAAGCTATTGTTGTATGAGAATTAAGCATATGGAAGGCAGTCTTCCCACTTCATGCCGAATGAAATCACATAGGCTCTGAGCATATCTTCAAGGAGCTGATTGACTCTCTCAACTTGACCACTTGTCTGCGGATGGAACACCGTGCTGAAACGGATCTTAGTACCCATAGCAGTCTGGAAGGACTCCCAAAACTTGGAAGTAAAGAGACTTCCACGGTCAGAAGAGATGAGTTGAGGAATACCATGCAAAGACACTATCCTTGACGTATACAACTCTGCAAGCTGAGCTGTCGAGATAGATTCTTTGACTGGCAGGAAATGAGCAACTTTTGACAGCTTGTCGATAACCACAAAGATGTCATCGTTGCCTCTCTTGGACTTGGGAAACCCAGTGACGAAATCCATCTCAACATGATCGAATTTCCACTCTGGGATAGGCAAAGGCTGAAAAAGACCTGCTGGACGTTGATGCTCCGCCTTCACTCTGTGACAAACATCACACTCGTTCACGAACTGAGCAATTTCACGTTTCATGCGAGTCCACCAGATGGTTTGCTTGAGATCCTGATACATCTTGGAATTGCCTGGATGAATGGATAGTAGAGAATTATGTGCTTCGTCCATGATAACCTTTTTGAGATCACCTTTAGGAACCACAAGACGGTCCTCAAAGAACAAGGTATCTTTGTCATCGACACGAAAGCACTTATACTTCGGAATGCTCTTGGCCACACCTTTCTTCACTTTCTTCACCATAGCGTCAAGAAGCTGCGCTTGGCGAACCTGATCTTCCAGAGTCGTAGAGACTTGAAGATTTGCAAGAAATCCTTGCGGAATCATCTAAAGGTTGAGCTTGTGGAAGGCTTCACAAAGCCTGGGTTGAAGAGGCTTCAAGATGAGACTATTGCAGCACGCCTTACGGCTGAGCGCGTCTACAATGACATTTGCTTTCCCAGGAGTATACTCAATTCTTGGGTTGAAGTCTTCAAGCATTTCCACCCAACGAGATTGCCGAAGATTGATATTGGGTTGAGTGAAAATGTACTTCAGGCTCTTGTGATCGGTGTACACCTCAACTGGTCTACCCAACAACAAATGCCTCCAAGTCATTAGAGCATGCGCAACTGCCGCCAACTCAAGATCATGAGTGGGGTAGTTCTTCTCGGCAGGCTTCAACTGACGCGAGGTATAAGCAACAATCTTCTTGTCTTGCATGAGAACACCACCAAGACCTTGGAGAGAAGCATCACAAAAAACTTGGAAAGGCTTGGACTACTCAGGAGGAACAAGAACTGGAGCTGAATTCAGTCTGTGCTTGAGTGTATTGAACGCCACATCACACTCAGGAGACCAAACATACTTGATGCTCTTCTGGAGGAGATTGGACAGAGGCTTAGCAATTTGAGAGAATTTCTCCACGAATCTTCTACAATAACTAGCAAGCGCGAGGAAGCTCCGAAGCTACTTCACATTCTGAGGAGGTTCCCACTTCAAGATTGCCTCAACTTTCTCATGGTGCACTTTAATTCCCTCGGCAGAGATGACATGCCCAAGGTACACCACTTCATTGAGCCAGAACTCACACTTGGAAAACTTGGCATACAACCGATGCTCTCTTAACTTGTCAAGCACCAGGCGGAGATGCTCTGCATGATCTTCTGTCTCCGAGAACACAAGGATATCATCCATATAGACCAAGACGAACTCATTCTTGAAAGGAGAGAAAATGAAATTCATCATTCTTGAGAAGGTTGGAGGAGCATTAGCAAGACCAAACGACATGACGGTGTACTCATAAGAGCCAAAACTCGTCCTGAAAGTGGTCTTGGGAATGTCCTCTTCGCGAATGCGAATCTGATGATAACCCATGTGAAGATCAAGCTTCGAGAAAACCTTGGCACCTTTCAGTTGTTCAAACAACTCATTGATGTTGGGAAGTGGGTACTTGTTTCTGATTGTCTTCTTGTTCAATGGACGGTAATCAACACAAAGACGATCCGTGCCATCTTTCTTCTTGACAAACAAATCACCACAACCCCATGGAGAAGAACTTGGTCTGATCAGACCCAGACGTTCTTGCTCATCTAGCTACTTCTTCAACTCTTTCAGCTCTTCGGAGCCAAGTTTATACGGGCGCTTGCAGACCGGTTCAGTTCTAGGCTCGAGATCAATCATGAACTCAACTGGCTGGTGCGGAGGCATTCCTGGCAATTCTTCTGGAAATACATCTTCATACTCACAAACCATCGGAATTTGAGAAATCACCGAGATTTCACCCTTCTCATTAAGAGCAAATAGACGGATTGTGTCATCGCGAGCTGCGAAAATAATCACGTCTTCTGAAGGATGAGTCAGCTTGACTTCTTTTGCTTTGCAATCAATATGAGCCTTATTCATAGCCAAGAAGTCCATGCCCAGAATGAGATCAATATCTGAATTCCCGAGAACAATTGGGGAAGCTAAAAAAGAATAATTCCCCATCTTGATAGAAACATCTGGCACCATGCAATTGGAATTCATTAACTTCCCAGGGGACACCACTGACACAGGTCTAAGGAGATCTTGACAAGCAAACTCATGCATTGCAAAGAATGAAAGGGACATGAAACAATGCGATGCACCAGTATCAAAGAAAGCTTTTGCTAGAATAGAATTAACTGAGAGATTACCCATGATCACTTGAGAAGAATCCTCTGCCTCTGCTGCATTCACCATATTCACTCTTGCGGACTTGGGATTATGCTTCACCATAGCATTGCCTGGAGGCTTGACAGGAGGAGGAGGCGGAAGACCCCGCTGGTTGCACTTGTTTGCATAGTGGCCCTTCTGACCACACTTGTGACAAGTCACCTCAGAAAGCGGACGAACATTGCCTGGAGGAGGAACAAGAACAGCCTTGGACGCCTGGGATCTCTGCTGGAATCCTGGGTTGGGTGGGTGGGAAGAACCACGACCACCGAACTACTTCTGCTGCTGAGGAGGACAAAACGGAGGAGGATTGGGCGCCCAATACTTCTGCTGCTTGGGAACCATCTGAGAGCCGGAAGAAGAATATGAATCCCTTGAATGCTTCTTAGAGTTCTCCAACTTGAGCTGAGCTGCTTCAATCTTCGAAGCCATGTTATAGAACTAATCAAACTTGATGAGGCTCTTGAAGAACTAGGTCTGGCAGAAGCTCATCCTTGAGACCACCTCTGAACTGATAGATCATAGCTTTATCATCTGGAACATCTTGCTTGGCATAACGGGCTAGATTCTGGAACTCGACGTTGTACTGATAGGCAGACGTGCTTCCCTGCTTCAGGTGCCTGAACTTCTCACGCATCCCCTCGACAAAGCTTGTCAGAATGTAATGAGCCCAGAAGTCACGATGGAAATCGTCCCAAGTAACAACACGATCGCCCCTGGAATCCTTGTACTACTGCCACCAATCAGCTGCTTGACCCTGTAGCTGAACGATGAAAACCCGACGAAGTCCTCTGGCCTGACATTGTTGCACTCAAAATGCTTACTCATATCACGAAGCCAATCATCAGCATCTAGAGGCTGCTCACAACAGGTGAAAGTCTTGGGCTGGTTGGCAAGGAACTGATTGAGTGTCGCAAATTGAAGCTAATTCTGAAAATTTCCTTGAAAACCTTGCTGAGTCTGCTCCCTTTCTTGCAACAGTCTGAGCAACATCTGAATGTTCGCATTGGTTGCGGCCATCACAGCTTGCCAAGATTCAGGAGGAGGAGGCGGTGGCGGGGGTGGCGGTGGAACATCAGTCTGCTCCTCACCACGACCCAGATTGCTGCGAGTTGGTGGAGCCATCCTAAAGATGGACAAAATGCATCAGCACCTCATTGATAAGATGAATCATAAGCTGAATCAAATGCTTGAAAGAAATTGAACAATAAACATCATAGCCTTCCTACTGAAAGATTAGTAAGAATGCTTCTTCGGTTATGATAACATCATCGGAAAATAGAAGCCACTTGCAATAACACAAAAGTATTGAGCTAAGCGCTCGGAACAAATGTACATGCCCAATACATCTGGAGAAGATGATCCTAGATGACTACAAGATTTCCCACCTATGAACTTCCGAAAACTTTCTTGTTTATGCGATTCGGGTTGCGGAATCAAGAACCTGCCCTAGGCAATCAGCTGCAACTGCATCTGCAACCTTCCACACCATAATTCAAGAAATTCCGCAAACTCGTCTAATCTCGAATTCTCGAACTCACAACGATACTAAACCATGGTGGTACCCCGGACGCCTCCCCAGTACTGGGTGACTCTGACCTTATCTCACCACGATAAGTATTGAAGTAATTCCGAACATTCTCCGTCCTGAGATATCAAGGAAGCTGAATGATAACGATGTGCCAACATTCCCTGGAGCTCGACTCCCCGAAAGAAATCAAGTCAGACAGGAGGCACCAAGACAGAACCTTGTCACATCGGCATCATATAGACTCCAAAATACCCGCGTGATCCTAAAAAAATTTTGAGCGAGAAGAGGAGTAGAATCAAAATTCCTAAGTCAGAAACCTCATCAGAGCATAGAAGAGGAGTAAAAAGAATCCTACTCTCCGATATAACTAGACTCAAAATAGTTTTCACTAGACACGACTCGGCCAAGTTCGAACAAGTAAAGGCTCCTATGGTCGTATGGCTCTGAATACCAACTTGTCACGCCCAGAATGCGTGCCTATCCATTTTAAGACACGAGGGGCTCGCAAGGGATAGAGGCGCATTTTGCCGTTAGCAAGTATAGTAACATTGCATCATACATTACAGAAGAGATGAATATACAAGTTGGCTTACACTCGCCACATACTAAATTACAATTCCACTCAGAGTTCAATCATCAAGATGAAGACAGGGTCCGACTACGGACGAAACCAAACGATAAAACAGATGCAAATGATACTATCTCGCTGCCCCAAAGATCACGACCAGGTCCTCTAGTCATCCGGATACGTCACGTACATCCTGCCTCTTTCCTCGTCATACTCCCACTGGAGCTGGGTAAGATCATCCTGCACGTACTCATCTGAACCTGTACCTGGATTGTTGTAGTAAACTGTGAGCCACAGAGGACTCAACTATCATGTGCCCGGGTACCGAGACTATTCAAGCTTAAAGATTGGGGAGGGGTAGTGTTTAGTTTGTAGCAGCACTAAGCATGTATGGTGGCTATCTTACGCAACATGAAATAAATATGAGTGGCCTACGAAGAACGATCGAATCTAGTATAATCTCTATGAGATCCTGAACACTTACTTACGTCAATCATAACCCCACCGTGTTCTCTCTCGGATCATGTTCACGAGCAGAGACGATCACGGTTACTTACATAGTTGGTGTATTTTAATTAGAGTTTATTTCAATTTTACTATAACTGGGTGTTAAACAAATATCCAAGTTGCCACATAACCACGGGCATGACTTTCCGAAAGATTTAACCCTGCAGGGGTGCTCCAACTAATCCATTACCAAATTAACCTCACTCCATGGGAATGCCTCGACCGCGGATCTCGCGATCATCATAGGTAATTTCAAAGGAATTCCAACACCTCGAGTAAACCCGAAGAAAGTTAGACTCCACACGCAAGACACTCGATAAAGGTAAAACAAATCCAGCAAGACCACCCGACGTGTCGACGAACCCGATAAGAGCCGCGTATCTCGTTCTCAGGACACGATGAACAACCACAACGTACGGTGGCCTGATAGAAATCTCTCGAGTTGCCCCGGGTGGCCCCGTACACGGCTCTAGTTTGGACCAACACTCATGAGGAGCACTGGCCCGGGGGTTGATTAATTATCCACGGGTTTGCAAGACCCTATGCAATTTTATTAAGTGTTAAGCAAATGTAATACCAAAGTTGGGTCTTACCAGACAAGTTTTAATGTCAACCGAGTAAACAAGGGGGTCCCCATAACAACCCCGAGCATGTTAGGAGCGCAAAGTATGGAAAACATAACTCCGATAACAAGGAACTACCGACGGTAATAGCGGAACAAATCACTTAGCAAAAGGCCAAGCCTTCCACCAATACCAAGATATATATATGTGCATTAAATTAAATAACATAATTTATTGTGATATCCAAATCCATGTTATCACATGGAACAACCTACAACTGCAACTAAGAACGCTATAAGAGGGGCTGAGCAGCGGTAACTTAGCCAATCGAAGGCTTGCTAGGATGTGGAGGTTAGAGGCTGTCATGGCAACACGGGGGCTGATATCAAGTGGTAGGTAGCACAATTGTAATGATAAGAGAGAGAAACTATCAAGCCAAAATAATATTGGGATCCGGGTACGATCATCTTGCCTGTTGGTTCTTCAGTGAAACAAGTAGCGGGATCCTCGTAGTGGTACTCTCCTGGTTCCTCATACCCAGTATCAACGCTCACGTCTACCCAAGAGAAACAGAAACAATAAACATCCAACCAAGGTGCAATGAACAATCAAAATGATGCATGATCATTTAAGAAGAATTTCTAACATGGCAATCCGTAGCTAGTCATGTTTCACGTGCAAAGTTGTTTATTAATGAATCTGGACATAACCTCATGTTAAGTTATTTAGACATGCATGAACATGGAAAATATGGATGCAGCATGCAAAATCGATAGAAATGCATATAAAGATCGCAAGAAACGGAGTTACGGTTCTCACGATACGCTCACGACAAGGTACGGAGGCAATATCACAAGATCCCCAAGCCATGGGCTGATTCTTGGCATTCCAAGGCAGCCATTGGACAGGTGATGAAAAATCAATCACAATAGACTCAAGAATCAGTCAATTCCATGGAGCATAGCTCCCACAATCCACAAAACAATAAAACACTAAATCTGCCTCTAAACAGCAACATAGCAACTTCTACAGCTCACATCTGGAGCTACAGGAAGGCTACAGCCACAAACAAGACATGGACAGAATCCAATCAACATACACATCAATTCATCCGATTACACCACCAGTAGAGGAGCCACACATCAATAAGCAAGAAGCAAACAAGTTGGCATGATGA
Source organism: Hordeum marinum (assembly GCA_022496015.1). NCBI lineage: Eukaryota > Viridiplantae > Streptophyta > Magnoliopsida > Poales > Poaceae > Hordeum > Hordeum marinum. The sequence continues at coordinate 367,649,575 of CM039674.1, read as the reverse complement.
AACAGTTCTCTGGGACTTAGTGAAAATTCCAGTTTTCTGGAATCTGAGATTATAAAGTAGCAAGTTGACAGTACTGGTTAAATATGCTAGAGAGCTTCTATTGGCATGAAAATTAATAGTATGGTAGAAGGAAATATCTACTACAAATAACTATCACTGAGAATGCTCAAATTCACAACACATTACAAGATACCATCCACTCTACATGGCAAAACAGTAACAACAGATTCTCAGACTTAGCATTTTTAGCCTGATGAAACAGAAACATCAAGTATGCAACTTAACAGCATGGTTCCCACTTATATGGGTGATTAACATGTAAAAAAAATACCATGGCATAATAGATACAAAACAATAGCACTTCCTAGTTGACACAACTCCCAAAGAAAGCATGGATTAAATCAAGCAAAAACGACAAAAAGGCATCACAGCATAAAAATGCAGTTTTGTCAAGTTGCCCCAAAGTCAAATCTGACTTCATAGATGCATTCATGGGTTGATTCTACCCCAAATGCATTACTCATACCCCTATACTTGCATGGGGAAATAGGGAGAAACCCTAGGTCGAAATTGACCTTCTAAGGGCTAGGGTGACTTATGCCACTTATGTAACTTAATGAAAATGCCCCAAAATGGCTTGTGCTCTATAGATACATGTTGGAATTGTATAATTGGCATATTAGGGACATGATATCATGGCATACCATCATTTGCAAGGAGGAAACTATCTAGAAGAGAAGCTATGCTTGTAATGCACATAAAAGAGAAGATCTACACTTGGAGCTACTCAACACATGTGTGTATGTATAACATACGCACACCTCTCATTAACCCTACACCTCTCACACACAAGCATACCACATTCAAGCATGGGTGTATATAGGCACACATGCACTTTCATACATGTATGCCCACATACACATACACACCTACACACTCACTCACATACATGCACTAGCACACATGCATGTGTAGGTACCACCTAAGTGGCACACACACACATAAACATACATACATCTCCCATGTGGATGTATGCATCACCATGTGACACATACACACACAACCACACTCACATACACTCACATGTGTGTGTAAGCACTAAGCACACACACACCTCTCATATGTATGCATACATGTGTATATGTACCATTTGGTACATACACACACCACCATACACATGTGCATATGCACTCACTCACATGACAAAGAAAACACACATATGTTGGAAATGCACACACACATACAAATGCCCACACATGCATATGTGCATACACACATATGCACTACACCCCCTATACACACACAACACAGAATAAAGGAAAACACACACACACACACTCACATGTGCACACACACACACATATGTAACAAGAGAGAAAGAAAACTTAGAAAGAAAAAGGAAAACATAAAAAAAGAAAGGGAGGGTTCGGGGGTCGAACCCCTGACCTCCTGGTCACCGAACGAGTCGGCCACCACTGCGCTACGGCGTCGTTTCTCAACAGAAGGGGGGGAGTCGGCATTCTAATACACACACTCACACTACCTAACCGACGAAACTGAATCCTACACACACACAACAGGCAACAGCTGCAGCGACAACGGCGATCCCCGGCGATGACTGGCCTCAATGGCGGCACGAAGCACTGGCGACTACTGCGGCTCCTACGGGGGTTCCATTCCCGCCCCTAGAAGGGGTCTGCGAGGGGAAGCGGAGGCCCAGGCTTCAAGATTGCCTGACCATGGCGATGCATGAGCAGAGCGATGGGAAGGCAGCGACCACGAGAGCAACGGCAACTACGCGAAGCAAGAAGGAAGGGGAGGCGCGGATGCTCACACAGGGGACGCGAGAACTCGCCAGAGTCGAGGAAGGGGAAGAAGTCGCGCGCAGGGGAAGAAGAAACCGCGCCGGGAAGAAGACGGCGACGGGGAAGACACTCCAGCGACGCTGTCGTGCCCCTAGCACCTGGGACGGGGTGCGGGCACCTTACCGCAGCCCTTGGACATGGCGGCGACGACCTGCGGCACCAGAGGCGCGCTGGAGACGCCGCCGCGACGAAGCTCTCTCTAACGACGCGCTCAGCTCACTTCTCCTTGCTCTGAAGATGTTCACCTGGAGGGGGAAGGAAGAGGGGAGAGGGCGATGGTGGCGCGCGAGAGGAAGGAGGGGAAAGCCATGGAGCCGCGCCTTAAAAGGGGGAGGCGCCTCGACGTCCGTGAGGGTTTCTCACGGCGCCGGAGTGCGCGCTCTCTCTCTGACGCCACTTTACTGATGGAGGAGGAGGGATGGAGCAGGTAGCCGTCGGCTACCTGCTGGGCCGAGTGAGGGGGGCTCGCCTGGGCCGGGAAGGCCCAATGCCCACCAGCTCTCTCACTCACAAATAAAAATAGAAGAAAACCCGGTTTTGTTTATTTTTTTAAAACCAGCCACAAACAAAAACTCCTCAGGGCTATTTAAAAGGTTTTTGGCCAAAACAAAATATTATAGAGAAAGAAATAAAGAGTCCCTATTTAATAAAATATTAAGTTGATTTAAAGAGCAAGTATTTTATTTAATATATAAAAGGCAGCTCCTATTTTTAATGGAATTCAAAACCCCAAACACCTTCAAATGACAAAACACCATACTCATAAATCATAAGAATATTAGGGCCACCTTTGGAACATTTTTAAACATTTAAAACAACAAGTTAATTCAGCTATGAATAGTAACAAGGAATAAAGGCATTATGGAGAGGTTTTGTTGATGTAAAGAAAAGAGAGGGGAAGAAGGAGAAGAAAGAGGTTGCACACCGGACTCCAACCACACTCAACACCAACCCAACACAAAACCACACCACAACCAATCACAACATCCAAAGACACATGAAAGCAAGCATGCAAAATGAATGCTATGATGGATGATATGATGCATGAATGCAAAACAACACATGGAACAAGGTGCAACACATACATAGCTCATGACACAAGGTTCATACATTGAGGTTACATGCCAAATAAGGTAGGGACATCACTTGGGATGTCACAGTTTTCTCTTTTAAAAACAACACAACACAAGGAAAAATCCCAGAGATAAAATAAAGGAGTTTTTGGGCAAACAAAAATACCTTTGTAAAGAAAATAATATGCTCCATTTAATAAAAATATTAAGTTGATTTTTAGAACAAGTAATTTTAAATATTTAAAATAGGCAGCCCCTCTGTTGTTTAAAACTCACAAACATACAAACTTCAAACATCAAAACAACCATTTTCAAAATTCATAAAACATATAGGGCTACCTCTTGAACATTTTAAAATATTTGAAATAGCAACTTAATTCTGATTATTAAATAACAGGGGAATTAACGCATTATGATGGGGTTTTTGTTGAAAAGAAAAGAGAGGGGAAGAAAGAGGAGATTGCACACATGAGCTCCATCCACCTCAAACCACATCACAACACTCACACACATAGTCACTTCACAACATGGCATAACATGATGGATGCATGATGCATGATGCATGAACAAGACATGGATGACAAGTTGCAAACATTCATTAAACTCATGACACAAGGTTCATACAATAGGTTACATGCCAAATAAGGTAGGGACAACACTTGGTCTGTCACATATGCTAATCTCATGTGACTATTGCAGGACAAGCTTTGTCCACATCTTTTTGTTACCTAGCCAACACTTGATAACTATCATATGGCTATAAAGTGCCACTTCAACTTTTTCCTTGATTCTCTACCTCAGTGATCCAGCTTTCATGACATTGCAGGGAACCCATCGAGAAATTCTCGAACGATCTCGAAGCAATTACTCTGAATGACATTTCTTCAACTGCCAAGAACGTTATTTCTACACCCCTTACGATGGCATCGTGGGGTGATGGTATGTTCTTACTAAGTGCATCGTTCTTCTTTACATTTTTTTGCCCTCAAGTAGATTGTGCAATATTGTTCCGTTCGTGGTCTTCTGGTTTACCAAGAATGTTTGTTTTGCAGTTACTAATGTCCCAACCTACGAGTCTGTTAGCAGGAAGTTTCATTCAAAGTGAGGGACAACCCATTATGTACAGAATTGATGGATCTGCCGCAGGATTGAACTCCTTTTTTTCCCTAGCCATCTTGTTTGTTTACATTGTGCCGTAGCTCAGCTGTTACGACTAGATTTATAAAGCATAAGAAATACATATCATTTTGACTCTTTTTTTCTTTGATGCAATGTGGATTAGGCTTTCTTTTCGAGTCAGATGCCTACAGTGTGATGTGTTTGGTTAGAGGGAGATGCTAGGGTGGTTATGGGTATTTCCATTCAGCTGGTTAGGGATACCCATTTTTCCTATTTGGTTGGTGGTTGATGTTAGCCCTTGTTTTGTTTGGTTTGAAGGATGAGTTGAAGATATCATTTTTCCATACTTTGTTATTAAGACGAGGAAGTAGATATAAGAGCATCTATAACCGCAACTTGCTAAATTAATCTCCTAAACGCCTGCGGATGCGTTCGATTAGTGACCGGACGTGTCCGCTTTGACCCCTCATTTTTCGGTTTGTACATCCACACCTCTCAAAATATTCTTTTTATTTTCGGTCATTTCAACAAACACGTACTGTGCGACATTAGTACTGTGCAACATTAGTAGAGCACGCAGGTGGCAGACATGGCTAGCCCGGCCACGGACACCCATGCCCCGCACGCGTCGGCGAGCACGACGGCAGCGCCCGCGCCCCGCGTGCGCCCAGGCCAGCCCGTGGACGTGCTCGGCGAGCACGGCGGCCACGCCCGCCGTCAGCCTGCCCCCGCGCCCGCCACACCGTGCTCGCCCTTGTCGGCAGCGCGCCCCCGTGCCCGCCACGTCATGGCCCTGTCGCCAGCCTGCCACGTCACGGCCCCGCACTCGCCTTGCTGCCAGCCCGCCCCTACGATGGCCAGCTCAAATGCGCCCCTGCGCCCGCCACGTTGTGGCCCCAAGCGCGCCTCGCCGTTGACACACCCCGTCGCCTATCCCCGCGCGCCCCTTCCCCCTTCCCCCGCGCCCGCCTAGTCGCATGCCCCATCCATGTGTGCCGCCGCGCCCATGCTCCGGCCCTGTCGCGCCCCGTGCATGCCCCGCCGCGAGCCCCGGCCACGTTGCACCCCACATGGCGGCCAGCTCTTTCGGTGCAGACCGAGAGAGAGAGAGAGCAGGAAGGAGGCTTTTGTGGCATGTGGGGTCACGTGGAGGTGACCGGTCAGCCTCATATCATCCTCGTATTTGTGACGGGTTTGAGGGGTGCTGGTCAGTCCGGGCGTATAGTGATGAAATAAGCTGTCTGGTTGGGTCATTTTTTTAATCGGGCACTGACCGGACAAACTTTTCGGGCGTATAGGGGGTTCGGTTGCAGATGCTCTACTCCCTAAATTCCTGTCAGTATGCAGCTACTGTCATTGGGCGTGAAGCACGAGGGGCAATCGACTCAGAGGAAGGGAACGACCGAGCCAAAAGCGGGAGGTTCAAACGATGAGTGATTAAGGCTGTGGGCCGGTTTAGGCTGACCATAGTGAGGATAACTTAGGTGGTATCATGCACTTGGAAATAACAAACATGCTGATGTGGCAGAGAATTAAAGAAGAGAGAGAGGGTTAGAGTAACATAGGTAGATACCGTATCATGTTAAATGCTGGACGAGAACTTTTGGAACCTGGGTGTATATACACCCTATACATAAAAAAATATTAGCAATTCAACAAAAAGTCAAAAAATTCTGAAAATATTTTTGAAATAAACTTGACCTTCCATTGTACTTGTAAGAAAAACTTCACACAAATAAATCTATACTTTGACTTCTTTTAAAAAAGACAAAAATTCGGTCAAAATAGTGTGAATAGTGATCTATAATAGCAAATAAATTTTATCTTTTTTGCCTAGAAGTCAATGTTGACTTTTTTTTCATGAAAATTTATATACTGGTGCAAAACAAACTCAAGTTTAATCTAAAAATACTTCGGAACTATTTTGACTTTTTAATTAGGGGATTGCTACACGTTCGCCGGCTGATCTTTTTAAAAGATCGGCCGGCTCGTGGGTCGTAGATTTGGCGCATCGGCATCCTCCATCATTGCAACATACCTATTGTTGTGGAAAATTTCTGCAACTTGGGTTCTGTTATAGATTTTTTTTCACAACAAAGGCTTTGTTACAGAATTATTTTTTTGTCGTGATACTTTTAGAAATGTTTTTTACAACTGAGATTTTGATTCAGATTTTTTTTTGCGACGGAGGTTTTGTTGCAAAATTTCTTTTCTCGCCTTGGTCTTTTTGCAACATACCTCATGTTACAGAAAAAACTTACAACACAGGTGATGTTGCAGAAGTTGTCAAAAATATTTTCAGGAGCCCTCGACATTTTACGTGGTAGACATGTAGCAAGGCTCCAATGCAATTACGTGAAAGGCTATAATTCAGGACGTACAAGTACTCATCTGAACTAGCATGGCCAGAAATCGCTGTGAAGCGATCCGACGGTGCAACGCCCGGCGGACGCGCAAGTTACGATCAGCCGGCTGATGAATAACGTTTCCTTTTTAATTAATTGTCAAAAAATAATCTCCATATAGGGTGCATATACAACCAGGAACCAAAGTGTATTTTCCGTTAAATGCTATGCTACTTTGTGTCATGCATGATACTACTCTGTCATACTGTACTATGCATTATGAAAATAAGATCGTACATTAGTATCATATGTATGATATTAGTATATGATACTTACCATTATAAATAGCCTTATACGCAGAGTGACTTGGGTCTTGGCCCTTGTAACCAATTGGGTTGTACATGGCTAGTTATAAGCTCAGGGGTGACGTTGAGTGAACGATACGATGTGATTTGAATTGACTCATTCTATCCATCGCTTCTCCCTTTTCCAGCTGCCGTTTTATGTCTTCTTTCTCCTCTCCGCAATTCCCCATTCAGATCGCGTTTCCCGACGATGATCGAGCCCAAAATTTGGTGGATACTCCGACCACCGAGAAGGGTGTGACAATCTGGTATCTGAGCTACTGATCCGTGGCTTGCTTCCGCATCCTCGAGAGCGTACCCGGCAAATTCCGAGGCGACGTGTTCCGATCACCCTAGGGTTCGATCGAAGTAATTCCTGACCTGAGGTGGGTTGCTCCAGAGGGAAGCACCACGGCAAAGTTCAAACCGAGCGCTCAGACGCGCCACATCACCGGAGAGATGGAAGCGTTTCAGGAGCGCATGCTTCAGGAGTTCGTGGCGATGCGGGAGGCGCAGAGCAAACTGGCGGTGGCAACCGAGATTTGCGACCGGCTAGAGGCGCTGGATGCGAAGCTGGAGGAACAAGCCTTGCGCCTGGACCAAGTTCAAGTGAAGGTGAACCTCTCCCGCGACACTCTTGGTAAGGTCCAGCACGAGCAGACGCAGGCGGGCAAGCAGAGCACCTCAACTCCGGTCGGCGCACGACACGCTTCACACGCGCCACCCAGTTCGTCGGAGGGATTGATGGGAGCGGCGCCTGGATTTGCGGCACGCGGTCCTCATTGTCACAATCAAGGGTATGTCTCAAATCCGTATCCTAGTGGTGAACAAGGTGCACATATTCAGTGCGAGGAGGCAACGGGGAAGAGAAATTGGATGCCCAAGATGGATTTTCCGAAATTTAATGGTACAGGAGCACGGGTTTGGTTAGATCAGTGTGAGACATTCTTCGTGCTCTACAACATTCCAGAAAATTTCTGTGTCACATTTCCTTCTCTGAATCTGATAGGAAACGCAGCTCATTGGTTTCAGTCTTACAGACAATCTGGAATATGGCCAACATGGCACCAATTTTGTGAAATTGCTCTTGTAGAGTTTGATGTCAATTTACATAGAGAATTGTTACAATCTCTGATGAGGCTGAAACAAGTGGGAACAGTGGAAGAGTATAAGAGCAAATTCTACCAGTTAGTGTACAATATCACGTTGTATGAACCGTCCTCAGTGATACTTTGTTAGTCACTAGGTTTATTATGGGTCTGAAAGAAGAGTTGAGAGCAGCAGTGGAAATGCAGCTACCAACAACAGTCCAGAAAGCTGCTTTGTATGCCACAGTTCAGGAGAGATTGCTCGGATCTGCAAAAGGGGCAAGGACAGTTAATCCCAAGGTACCACAGCAAATCTGATAGCAGGACTTCTTTTGCTCCAGGAGAATTGTTTTCTTTAAGAGTACGCAATCGCGTACCTTAGCTTTATAGAAGGCAGAAGTATTTACAGGGAGTTACAACACAAGTCATGTACCCGACATGCCATCGATGTCTTAAGACTACTCCACTCCCAAGCTAAACTCTACTACTCACAGAACACGCTAGCTCCAGTACATCCCAATAACACCCAAGAGCGAAGAGTGTCAAACACCACCGAGTGAACTGTGGTATAGTGCATTGGGTGGTGCGGCCAAAGACGATACCGTTGCGGTTCTTCCATAGTTGCCAGCAGATCAACAGAACCAAGGAGTCGAAACCTTTACGTTGTTTTGACACCACCCGAACCCGCCGCTCCGTCCACCATTCTACCAAGCAGTCCTCCACTGACGGAATCATGGTGAGGTCGATTCCGTCCTGTGCAAAGCAGTTGTGCCATGCCTGACGTGCAAAAACACATTGTGGTAGAATGTGATCGACCGTGTCCTCATCCTGCAAACAAATGTAGCATGGTGATCTCTAATCCTGGAGGCCATGCCTAAACCGGCGATCCGCGGTCCATAGTCGATACTGGGTGGCCACCCACAGGAACAACTTGCAATAAAGAGATGCCCAATACTTCCAAATGGCCTGTGCCGGAGCAAACCGGATGCTGCCTGTTAGATGTGTATAGTCCCTTTTCGGTTTATCTCCATTGTATAAGGGGTCTCTTGCACTTTACCACACATATATATGTATTGGCCTTTGGCCCTTCTGTGAATGTAGTTGTTGTTTATCCAACATGGTATCAGATGTTAGGTTCCCCTCTCTTCCGCACGCTACAACTCCGTGCTAGCTCCTCCCCCAATCCGTCCCCTTGCCGTCCGGCTGTCGCTGCTCTTGGCCCGGTCGCCGCCGCCTCCTGACCGGCCGGTCGCCCCCGCCCCTAGCTCCGCCCAGCCCTCCTCGCCGTGGATCCGGCCGCCCCGGCCCGCCCACTGCCAGGCTCGGCCCGGCCGCCGCCGCCTCCTGCCATCCGGCCGCCGCCACCCTAGCTCCGCCTGGCCTGCCTCCGGCCACCCCCGTCGCGGATCTGGCCGCCGCGACCCGTCCACTGCCAGGCTTGGCCCGGCCATCACCGCCTCCTGCCGCCCAGCTACCGTCGTCCCTAGCTCCGCCTGGCCTTCCTCGCCTCGGATTCGGCCGCCCTCATCATGGATCCGGCCGTCCCGGCCCTCCCACTGTCAGGCTCGGCCGGCCCTCGCTCGGCAGCTCGTCCTGAGCGCTTTTGCTCTCGCTCGGCCTGGCTCAGGCTCGAGCTGCCGTGTAGTTGACCTCGATCCAAAAAAAAGAAAAAAAAGAAAAGCGAGCTCGTCATGTCTTCGTCGGGCTATGTGTTTGTTCCTCGATGCTCAGTGATCTTCGATGGCACCAACTATGCTAAGTTTGTCGGTTTCATGCGCATCCACATGCGCGGTTTCTTCTGTGGGGCGTTCTCTCTGGCGAGGTTCCCTGTCCGCCTTGCCCTATTGCTCCTGTGGCTCCTACCCCGCCGGTGCCGCCTATTCTTGCTGCTGATGCTTCTCAGGCTGATCGGGATACATCCAAGGCCCTTGACGATGCTGCGGTTGATGCTTATGATTAGCAGGTATCCGCCTACTCAGATGCTCTTTCTGTTTACCGAGATGATGTAGGACCGGAAGTATGTCTAGAGGGGGGGGTTGATTAGACTACTTGACCAAATAAAAGTTTTGCCTACAACAAGTTTTAGGGTTGACAGTTTTTAGCATTTCATGACAAGTCAAGTACACCCTACACATGCAAGTCTAAGAGTATATAGCAGCAGAAAGTAACAACAAGCATGTATAGAAGGGATAGGGTAGGAAGATCAAACGCAATTGTAGACACGATGATTTCTCTCATGGTTCCGATAGGTGGCGCTATCGTACATCCACGTTTATGGAGTCTTCAACCCACGAAGGGTAACGGTCGCGAGAGTCCACGAAGGGCTCCACCCAAAAGGGTCCACGAAGTAGAAACCTTAACTATTCCATAACGGCTTCCGTCCACGAAGGACTAGCCTCACTATGGGTAGATCTTTACGAAGTAGGCGATCTCCTTGCCCTTACAAACTTCTTGGTTCATTCCACAACACGAAGTAGGAGGCTCCCAAGCGACACCTAACCAATCTAGGAGGCACCACCCTCCAAAAGGTAATAGGCTCGGTAATGACGATGAACTCCTTGCTCTTGTGCTTCAAGATGATAGACTCCTCAACACCCAATCACTCTCTCACAGATTTGGCATGGTGGAAGAGATGGGATTAGTGGAAAGCTACTTGGGGAGGCTAGACATCAAGATCCATATGATTGGAGTGGAAGATCTTGACCTCAACACAAGGGTAGGTGGTTCTCTCTCAGAAAATCTGATAGGATAGGTATGGAATAGTTCTAAGTGCTTCTCTCTTGAGTAGGTGGTGGTGAAGGGGTATATATAGGCATCCCCAAAAATCCAACCGTTACACATAAAATGACCAACTCGGTGACACCGATGTGTTAATCTCGGTGGTACCAAAGTGACCAAAAGGTGGCAACTTTTGAATCTCGGTGAGACCAATATAGGAAACTCGGTTGCACCGATAAGGTGACCAACGGTCAGATTTCCAATCTCGGTGACGCCGATCCAACATTCTCGGTGGGACCGAAAATGTGAATTTGCGTAACAGAAAGTTGGCAACCTAAACTCGGTGGCACCGTTATGGAATCGGTTGCACCGAAGTGGCTAGGGTTTGGCATAGTCTGTCTAGGTTCTGGAATAGGTGGCACCGGTATGGGAAAGTTGGTTGCACCGATTTTGAGTGTTGGGTATAGAACAGACTTTGGTGGGAGAGTTTGTGGATGTTTTTGGCCACTATCACTTGTGCACGTTTGAGCATATTGTTCACCAACAAAACCTTAACCTCTTTTAATAGTATTGGCTTTCCCATGGACTTAAAGTTATTTCTCACAAATATAAAATGCAGAGTCCTCTTGCTTGAAGCTTGGCCAACCTATTTCCTTGCATCTTGGGGTATGTCCACAATCTCCTTTTGCCAATCCTATCATTGAACATTTCCTGAAATATACTTGGTGGAAACATTAGTTCAGTGACTTATATGTTGTTATTAATTACCAAAACCACCAAGGGAGCAAATGTGGTTTCAATCTCCCCCTTTTTGGTAATTGATGATAACATATAGATCAAAGCTTCGACATATGATAAAATCAATGAATATAATCGTCGCTTTGAGAGGTATGTGATAAGCAAGAGCTCCCCCTAAATTTGTGCATTATTTTGAATTTGCATTTGAATGCAAATGCACAATCGATTAGGTATGTGGGGCACTTCTTCCATGTCACATACAACTTGGTGGTGTGCGAGAATAATTAGAATGAATAACAACGCACAACACAATCAAGCAAAGGTGAATGATCATCACATGAGCATATAAGATGATAGGAAATAGTTGCATCTCATCACATAACAACGTATAATCACGCAAAAACACAAAAGTATCTCATGTCAAACCAAAAGAACCAAATGTTTTGAAAAGCAATAAACACCAAAACGCTCTCTCGCTCGAAGCCTAAAGATCTATATACACTTCTCCCCCTTTGGCAACAAGTTACCAAAAAGTTCAAAGGCATACATCTAAACATTCTTGGGCATATCTCCTCCGGTTGTTGATGAAGGAGTCGAGATGACAGCGTCGCGAAGATCCCTGCAGATGTCGTGGATGGAGTTGGAGTGACGGCTGGAGGAACTAGAGTAGATGGAGCAGGAGCTGTGTTGACAGTAGCAGGAGCTGATGAAGAGGGCCTCAAGTCTTGTGCAGGCACTGTGGCTGATCTGGCCTGAGTGGTGAACTGAGTGCTCGGCCTTAGAGGTGATTCATCCTCATCATCCTCATCATCATCTGAAGTAGAAGAGACCCGAGGGATGTGTACGAGTCAACTTCATGCTGAAGCTCTGTGACTGTCTTAGTCAGCATGTCCACCTTATCAGTAAGGGTCTTGATTCTGGTCTCAAAGATCCTGACAAGGTTGTTCTGGTTGTACAGAATCCCCTTAATGTCCTTCTGCATGCCCTGAACTGTGCTATCAACAGATCCATTTGCTCATTCCTAGATCTAGGGACTTGAGCACTAGTGTCTCTAACTGCCTCTACCTTTGCCTGAGCTGCAACTGAAGTGGGATGATCAACATCCATCACCACATCATTGTCCTCGAGATCTGGCTGTAGGGGCAAATGTGGATGATCTAGAGCAAAGATGTGCTTCTCCAATTTTGAGTTGATGAGCATCTGGATGTAGGGTGCATAACAGCATGAGCGCTTATGGTCAGCAGCAACCCTCTTGATTGTCTCAACAATCAAATCCGTGACTCTGATCCTGGTGTGACTGTCAAGGTTGTAAGAGCACATTTCTCCATGTGTGGTTTTGGTAATTGATGACACCCCTATGGACTAATGGTTGCCTTGAGTTATATTCGAAGGATTTGTCCATAGGCACTTCTTGAAGTCCATCTGTTGGGTTTCAAGGAGTTTATATGATGAGCAAGGTGGTATTCAAGGTTTATCCTAAGTTTGGTCATGTGAGAGTTGAGCTTATTGCAATCATGTCTTGAAGAAGAAGACAGTGTGAGCATTCATGATTACCTTCAAGACATCATCTTTATGAAGAGACAAGATAAGATACAAGGTTGATCAAGACTAAGTCAAAGAGTGAATCAAGTGATCAACGCACAAAGCGTACAAGATGTACCGAGAGGGATCAAGTGATCCCATGGTATGGTAAGCATTGTCCATTACGCTTTGTGTACTAACCCATTTCCTTGTGAGAGTTCCTTGTGGGGTTAGGCATATTTCCATGGGATTGCATCAAGAGGAAGATCCCATACAACCCATGGAAGATGACATCAAGTGGTGATCATTATCAAGGTTGCGGTGTGCAAGTTCAAGTGAAGCATCACAGAGAGATCAGACTTGAAGCTTGCCGTCCATTGTGGTGACAATGGACTTGTGAAGATGTGCCGCATAGTAGCTCACCCATAGTGGAGTATGGGGGAGCAATCATCTAGTCTTCATCAAGCCAACGCAATCAAGAAAGGTGGTCCATCTTGAGGAAGTCAGGATCGTCATCATCTAGATCAAGTGGACTATGCGCAAGGCTAAGGTTTGACCTTGATAGGGTTTTCTATTTTACTGGTCTCATAGTGGTAGTTGGGAGACTGGGTTATAGGGTAGGTAACCGTGCTATCAAGGGGGCTCTCAAGTGAGTAGCTTGATCGTATCGTTCGTTGAGAGCTCAGACCATTGCATTCTTGGCATCATCATCTTTCTTGGTTCTTTGTTGGTTTTTCTCTTTGAGGTTTCTTGAGCTTATGGCCAACTTCATGACTAGCTCAAGTTCATCGAAAACGGAGTCCATATGCATATTCTATGATGTTTTCGATGTTGGAGTTATTGCTGATTCTTCATTGTAAGAGGTTTCTCATCTCTTCTCCTTTGGCATTCTTTTACTGTCTCTTCTTAAGAGCTCTTGTCAGCCTGAATCCAACAAGCTTGAGTTTGCTCAATTCGAAGCTCGCTTGCAGAAGTTGTGACAATTTTGGTGGTGTTGTTCTGATGTTTGCGGTAGTACCGCTCCTCCGAGCGGTAGTACCGCTCCCCCGAGCGGTAGTACCGCAAGTGGCACGGAAGTAATTTTTTACTTCCGCCCCGAGGGCGGTAGTACCGCATGTTTCACGGATGTAATTTTTTTACATCCGCCCTGCTGCGGTAGTACCGTGATTCCTGCACGGTACTACCGTGCGGACTTTTTTCGCACAGTTTCCTATGCGGAGGTTGACACGGAAGTAATTTTTTACTTCCGTGCGCCTCCAGTACCTGCCTCTGCCGAGCCGTGCGGTAGTACCGCACGGGCTCGCGGTAGTACCGCTAGCGCCGTAGTGCTATTTGGCCAGAGCCAGGTACTTCCGCACAAGCGGTAGTACCGCATTGCCCTGCGGTAGTACCGTAAGCCATCACGGTAGTACCGTGGGTTCTGCGGTACTACCGTAATGTGCGGGGCTGGCAAGTGGGTAACGGTTGGATTTTTCCCCACCTATAAAAGGGGGTCTTCTTCCCCATTGAACCTAATCCTTTGAGCTCGTTTTTGCCCCCCATTGTTGACCTTCTTTGAGCTTGCTATCTCTCAATCCCTCCAATGATTCTTGCTCCTTTTTGAGGGAAAAGAGAGAGGAGATCTAGATCCACATTTCCACCAATCACTTTCTCCTCTGAGTGAGGGGAACCCCTTGGATCTAGATCTTGGAGTTCTTCATGTTCTTCTTCGTTCTTCCTCTCATTTCCTCCCTAGCATTAGTTGCTTTGGTGGGATTTGGGAGAGAAGGACCTGGGTACTCCGTGTTCCCTTGCCATTGCATTTGGTGCATAGGTTTGAGTTCTCCACGGTGATACGTGGAAGTGAGAAGTTGAGAATCTATTACTCTTGGGTGTTTGTGCACCCTAGAGCTTGTTCCTCTTGGGTGTTTTGGCGCCCTAGACGGTTGGTGGTGCCTTAGAGCTCAATCATTGTGGTGCAAAGCTCCGGGCAAGCTTCGGGGTCTCCAATTAGGTTGTGGAGATTGCCCCGAGCATTTGAGGTCACCTCGGAGCCACAATCCATTGTGGTGAAGCTTCGTGGTGTCGTTGGGAGCCTCCAATTCAGTTGTGGAGATTGCCCTAACCTTGTTTGTACGGGTTTGGTGACCACCCTCAAGGGTCCCTTAGTGGAATCACGACATCTTGCATTGTGCGAGGGCGTGAGGAGATTACGGTGGCCCTAGTGGCTTCTTGGGGAGCATTGTGCCTCCACACCGCTCCGAACGGAGATTAGCATCCGCAAGGGTGTGAACTTCGTGATACATCGTCGTCTCCGCGTGCCTCGGTTATCTCTTACCTGAGCCCCTTTACTTATGCACTTTACTTTGTGATAGCCATATTGTTTCTTGTTATATATCTTGCTATCACCTAGTTGTATATCTTGCTTAGCATAAGTTGTTGGTGCACATAGGTGATCTTAGTTGTTTTAGGTTTTGTGCTTGACTAATTAAACGATAGTTTTATTCCGCATTTGTTCAAGCCTAAACCGTAATTATTTTAAAGCGCCTATTCACCCCCCCTCTAGGCGACATCCACGTCCTTTCAAAGGTGAATCAACATATTTATGGAGTGGCCTCAGATCATCTTGTCATCTCCGAACTTGGGCATCAGGGTATGCCTCAGAATGGTGTTGATAGTGCGGAGGCCAGCCTGAAGAAAGTAGATTGATCCTAGCTTGTGAGACTCACATTGGCGGCAGGGATCTCCTTGTACATATTAGCCATAGCATTGTGGCTAGCCTTGGATTCTGAGTAGATATCCAAGTCACCATCCTGTGCTTTAGGAACTCCTAAGATAGCAGCCCATTCTTCAACAGTTGATTCATACATTGCACCTTCAGTCATCCATACAATTCTACCATCTCTGTAGAAGTGTGCAATGGAGTAGAATTGCATGATCATCTCATCATTCCAAGCTATAAATTCCCAACAAACTCATCCAAGCCTATGCAATGGAAATTGTCTTGGACACTTGGAAAGCAGTCCTCATTCTCCTTGATGAATTTCCAATCAACATACCGCATATCACTCACAACTGGACTCTTGTCAAAGAGCACAGTCTCATAGAAATCCTGTTGCTCCTTGGTATAAAATATGTAGTCCACAATTGTCTTCTTCCTCTAGGCATAAGGGTCTATAGCTCTCCAGGCTCTCAATCCTGGATCCTTCCTCTTCTTCATATCCTCAGCTAGTGGGTAGCTGGTATTGTGCACTGGAAGATGTGGTCTGAGCTTCATCAAGGTTATCAAATCATCATCAGCTTCAGCTCTGGAGGCAGTCCCTTTGTTCTTCTCAGAAGATGGAATCTGCCTAGTTGTCCTCTTAGGCTTCTCAGCAGTAGCCTTCTTGGATGTGCCAGTCTTTGGCATAGCATCAGACATCAGTTCCTTTGCCTTCTTCTTGGGAGGAGCCTTTGTAGCTGGCTCATCCTCCTCTTCCTCAGCAGCAGCACTAGTTGCTTCCTCTGGATCCTCATACATGGAGGTAGGCCTGCCAGCCACATGAATAATCCTTTTCCTGGACTTTTTCTCTCCTGCCTTCTTAGGCATAGCTTTCCTGGGGACCTCAACTGACATAGTTGCTCTGGAAGACTCATGAGCCTTGAAGGTTGAAGCAGGTGCATATATCTTGCTGACAACCCTCCTGGAGGAAGTGGCTCCAGTAGCAGACTTCCTAGCATCTTTCTCTTGCTTCTTAGCAAGAATCTCTTCTGGAACGAAGTCTGAATCTTCTTCATCTGAGTTCAGCTTCTTCCTGGTTCTGGTGGCAGCCTTGGGAAACCCATGAGAGCTGGGGGTGCCAGGATCTGAGAAAGAACTGGCTTATTGGTTTGTTCCAGAACTCATATCAGCTCCCTGCTCTGGCAAATTCTGACTGTCTTCTAAGCCTGACATACTGTCCCTGTAAATAGAGTACAGACGAGCAAAAGAAGATGAGTCATCACAAAATGAGGCTGGTTTTTAAAATTTGAGCAATGAATTTTCATAAGTTTTGCAATCTGTCAAATAGATATCGGTGCAGCCGAAAAGAAATTTTCGGTGGGGCTGAGACAAACTAACTCCTTAACAGGAACTTGACAGCCTTTTCGGTAGGACCGAAAAGAGCTACTCGGTTCCACTGAGTCAGTTCTCAACCACACTGAAAAGCATATCGGTGAGACCGATATTTTCGTTTCGGTTCCACCGAGATTTACCGGGCGGACGGCAAAACCCTAGAAAATCAATCTAACTCGAAACTTTGGAGTTTTAGGTGGATGGATATGTGAGAAAAGGGTGCATAGATGATTAACAAGTGTCTAATGCACAAGAATCGGATGGGGAGCGCACTAGAGATCGAATCCGTACCCTAGCTTGGCGCGGATCCTCTACGGCGGCGATGAGGGAGCAGATTTCGTCGACGGCGGCGATTCCTAGCGGCGGAGGAGCTCGGGAAGACAAGGGCGACGACCAGGGGTCTCGAGGCGGCAGTGTAACAGCCCGGGACCGACGCTCTAGAAGATTCCAGAAGATTCCCCTTTCTTTCCGTTTTCATCCGTGATTCGTTTGGTTGTTGCATTCATCATCGCATCATTCACATCATCTGCATAGCATCGTCACTCGTTTTCAAAACTTGCATCCGTTCGTAGTTGCCGGTTCTCTCCGTTCTCGTCGCTGACCATTTGGAGACCAACCACACATGCACGCGCCCACGACATCGTTTTAAAATGTTTTAAAAGGCGCGCTAAAAATATTCTTGGATTGGGTCGAAACTTGGCATGCGGTCTTGTTATAGTGTAGGTAGACCGCCTGTCGAATTGCGTCACATTCCGAGTTCGTTTGATACCCCGTCGACCAACCGTAGCAGTGCGGTCATCGGTTATTTGTCGGACGTTTTCTCGATGTTTTAAAATTCATGTCACGGCCGCAAACCTCCCTCTCATCTCCACCTAGCCCATCTACACAACCACCGTAGCCACCCTCCGCTTCTGGGTCGTTCGATCGAGATCGAACGGTTCGAAAATGGTCAGAAACCGTCAACCCTAGCCCCCTAATCTATAGATAGACCCCCACCTGCCTAATTTAGACCCTAAACCCTAATTCCCCTTGATTCCCGTGCAACCTCCCTTAGTCGCCGTCAGCCTCCCCCCTCCAGCTGCCAGGCCCGACAAGAGCCCTGGTCGGGCCCGCCCGAGCCCATCTAGGCCTGAGGCGCCGCCGCCTCCTAGCGATGGAGCGGGAGCTCCCAAGGCCGCAACTCCTCTCGAGCGCTCCCGCAGCCCCACCGTGACCTGCGCCGCCTTGCCGGACCCCACGCCGCCGGCGACCGCCGGAATGCTGACTCGCCGCCCCTCTCCTTCTTTCCTTCTCCTTCCCCCGGCCTCACCTCGCCTCTCTTCTGTAGGGACCCGAGCGTCGCCGGTCGCCTTGGCCTCGCCGCCGCCCGGAGATGTCGCCTGCCAGATCCGCAACCCCCTCGCTGGATCCGCCTCCCCGCGGTCCGTTCCCGCTTTGCGTCCCCGCCTCCTCGTGGCACCTCCTAGGCCGACAGCCGCTTTGCGTCCCCGCCTCCTCGTGGCGCCTCCTAGGCAGGCAGCCGCCGCCGCCATGGCCCCTGCTCCTGGAGAGCACGGGAGGACGACGCCGCTCGTTGCCGCTCGCGTTGACCCGCGGGTGGGCCAAGGCCCAGCTCGCCCTAGCCGGCCCACTCCCTGTCAGCTGTTCCACGGAATGGGCTTGGCCCATGGTGAGCCACCCCCCACGCGTTTTTTTCGTGTGTAGGCCCAATTGCATATTTTAAAATATTAATAATTAATCAACCGTATGTCGAAATAAAATGTTTTATATATGTAAATGCTTAGAAAAATGTGTAGGTTAATTATATGCCAATTTCATCCATGCTTAAATATTTAACATGCACTTTGTGTTATTTTGCATAATTGCCATATTTCGCATTTGCACATATATGTTTAATCGTACATCGAAATTAAGAAAAAAATCATTCATTAAAATGTTCATGTTATTGGCTTTGCATTTTCATGCATGACACACCTGTTCATTCTATTAATTGCATTTAACTTACATTTATAATTGCTAACGAGGTTATTCCATTAACTCACAAAATTAAATATCACATATTTTCGTACTTGAATCTATACATATTATATATGATTTTGGGGTAAAAAAATCCATAGAATTTATCTGTGCATTTAGTTTTACCATTTGAGTAAGTTGTGTGCATGTCATTTTGCTGTGATACCTTTTGTTATTTTTGTGTGATTTAATACATGCATGATATGAAATAATTTTGAACATGAGATATGCTCTTTGATATGTGTCCTAGCCCCTAGACATTTTGCTTGCCATAGAAATGCATGTTTAGGTGTTATTTTCTTGTTGTCTACATGCTATAAAAAATGTGCTGTTTTGAGATGCTAAAATATTTCTAAGGCTGGAGTCTGTAATATTTTGTTGCTGTCTTGCCATGTGTTTTGCTAGTGATCTAGAACCCTTTTATGGTTGGTGTAATGGAGTTATTTGTAGTAGATGATGTCCTTTAGTATGATGTTAAGTTTCATGCCATAATATGACATGTAGCATATAGTTTTACTGCTGTCAATATGTCTTCGTGATAAAAACTGCACTGTCAAAACCTGCTATTTTTACCAAGTCTGAAACTGTTTTCAAGTAGCCATCTTGTGAGCTTCCTACCATGTGATCCATGCATGTTTTGTATATGATATATGAAGATGAAATGAAGTGTGTGTTATATGCTACTGCCCCATGCTTAGTTTGTGCGTTTAAGAATATTATAGCTTGTTGTTTTCATGAGTGCAAAATGCTAAGTTGCTGTTTTGGGACGATTTCAAGTAAAACTTGTTGTGGTGTTTGTGGTTGAACCGTATCTCCGTTTTGGACATGCCATATATGAAACTTGCTTAGAATCTCATGTAGTTTCATAATAACTTGCTGCACTCATGATTTGAAATGTTTGTGATGGTATTTTCCATGCATTGCATTCATGACATGTGCATCTTGTATTGCTCATATCTTTTAGACCGTAGCTCCGTTAGAGATGTTCTATATATGTAAATCGAATAGAATGATGTGTAGAATTGCATGGTATGATTTATTATGTTGTTTAACAAATATAAAATGTGATTAGTTCAGATCTGGACCAATTTCGAAATTAACATATGGGGTCATTTCGGAGGTGCTATAAGTTGTTTCCGGCCTCATTTAAGATGCATAGATGGTGTAGTTTACTTATGCTTCACCTCTTGCCATGCCTAACAACATTTAACATTGATGAGTACCTAAACGGGATTGAACTAAATATTTGAATATGGAGTTTCATCAATATGCAACTCGTTGCATATTGAACTTCACTTAATGTATAGTATTTGATTGTTGTGATTTGACATGCCTTGCATAGTTAATCGGACATGCATCATATTTTTGCACATCGTGTCATGCATATGTTGTGGTGTATCTTGTGTTGATTGTTTGTTTTGGATTGCTTCTTCTTGATAGAGTTCCGAAAGCGTTCGGAGTGTGAAGATCCGTTCGACTACGTTGGATCGTCTTCTTCATGGACTCGTTCTTCCTCCAAGCGGGATCTCAGGCAAGATGACACATTTCCTTGGATACCATTACTATCATTGTCATGATAGATGTCTCGTTTTTATTGCGATGTCTCGCTACCTACCCCTTGTTTCTCAAGCCTCCCAACATTGCCATGAAAAGCCTCTAACCCCTCCACATCCCAGCAAACCTTTGTTTGGCTATGTTACCGCTTGCTCAGCCCTTCTATAGCATTTCTAGCTGCAGGTGCAATTGCTTCCATGTGTCGACATGGACATTATTTTGTTATATCACAATATTGCTGCTATTTAATTTAATGCACTTATATAATTGGTAAAGGTGGAAGGCTTGGCCTTTTGCTTGGTGTTTTATTCCACTCTTGCCGCCCCTAGTTACTTGTGAACTGGTGTTATGTTCCATAATTGAGCGTTCCTAACATGCTCGGGGTTGCTATGGGGACCCCCTTGATTTTCGTTTTGGGATAAAACTTATCTGGCAAGGCCCAACATTGGTACTACATTTGCCTAATAATTAATAAAATTGCATAGGGACCCGCTGGCACCCACGGATAATTTAATCAACCCCTGGGCCAGTGCTCCTCATGAGTGTTGGTCCAACCAAGAGCAGCTTATAACGCTACCTGGGGCAACTCGATGTTTGGCGTGGTAACCATCACTCATTCGTCGTGCCCTGAGAACGAGATACGCGGCTCCTATTGGGATTGTCGACACGCCGGGCGGCCTTGCTGGATTTGTTTTACCTTTCTCGAACGTCTTGAGTGAGGAATTCCGATTATTCTTCGGGCTATCTCGAGGTGTCGGATTTCCTTTGGAATTGCCTAGGAAGATCACGAGATCCGTGGTTGAGGTTATTCCCGCTGCGTGTGGTTAATTTGTGATGGATGAGTTGGAGCATCCCTGCAGGGTTAAATCTTTTCGAGAAGCCGCGCCCGCGGTTATGTGGCAAACTTTGATATTTTTTTTAACACCCGGTCATAGAAAACTTGAAGTAAACTCTAATAAAATACACCAACTGTGTGCGTAACCGTGACTATCTCTTCTCGTGAGTTCTTATCTGAAAGAAAACACGGTGGGGTTATGTTTGACGTAAGTAGGTGTTCAGGATCAGTTAGTGATCATTAGTAGTTCACATCTGTTATGCATAGACCACCATACTTTACTTTCTGTACTTGTAAGTTAGCCACTCAAACAAATGTTTAGTCGCTTGCTACAGCCTCACCACTTAACCATACCTCACCCATTAAGCTTTAATAGTCTTGATACCCTTGGAAATGAAATTGCTGAGTCCGAGTGGCTCACAGATTACTACACCAACAGTTGTAGGTATAGGTAATACGATGATTTGACGTGAGCACGATGTTTGTTTGATTTGGAGTTCTTCTTCTTCTTCATCTGTCTAGGATGGGTTCCAGGCGGCAGCCTAGGATAGCAAGGATGGATGTCATTTATCGTTTGATTTCGTCCGTAGTCGGACCCTGCTCTTATGTATGATGTTTGAGTATGTTGTTGTATTGATGTGACTCTGATGTAGCTTGTGGCGAGTGTAAGACAATTCCATATACACATCTCTTCTGTACATGTACTTGTAATGATATCCATTCTTGCAACACGACGAGATGCACTTCTATCCCTGTCGAGGCCCTCATGCCAAAATAAGGATAGGACCGCATCTTGGGCGTGACAAGTTGGTATCAGAGCCTGTACCGACCTAGGAGCCCCCTTGATTGATCGAACTTGGCCGAGTCGAGTCTAGTGAAAAATTATTTTGAGTCTAGTTATATCGGAGAGTAGGTTTCTTTTTACTCCTCTTCTATGCTCTGGTGAGGTATTTGACTTAGGAATTTTTATTCTACTCCTCTTATCGCTTAAATTTTATTTTTTAGGATCACGCGGGTATTTTGCAAACTATATGATGCCGATGTGATGGAGTTCTGTCTTGGTGCCTCCTGTCTGACTTGATTTCTTCCGGGGAGTTGAGCTCGGAGGGATTCTTGGCACATTGTTATCATTCAGTTTTCTTAGTATCTCAGGCGGAGGATGTTTGAAATTGCTTCAATACTTATCATGGTGAGATAAGGTCGGAGTCACCCAGTACTGGGGAGGCGTCAGGGGTACCACCATGGTTTAGTATCGTTGTGAGTTCGAGGATTCGAGTTAGATGAATTTGCGAAAGCCTCTGGTTATGTGTTGAAGGATGGATACAGTTGGGGTGTAGGTTTGCTAGTTGTGTGAGATATTTCCTCCTTGTATCCCCCACACCGGATTGCATAACCAGAAAGTTTTCGGAAGTTCTTAGGTGGGAATTCAAGTAGTTACCTAGGATTATCTTTCCAACAAGTGCATAGTGGGTATGTATTTGTTCTGGCTTGTTTCGTAAGCCTCATCCTTTGTTTTGTTTTGAATATGGTAATTCAAGTTGTTTCGATGTCAAGTGGTGATTTCATATATTGCTAAGTAGTGTTCTCATAATTATGTGGGAATACTAACTCTTTTGCCCAATGAAGTTATCATATCAATTCTTTTTCTACCAGTGTGCTTCTCTACAAGATAATTCTATCATCTCCAATATTTGCAATATCAATCCTCATATTTCGTTCCGGAGTTGTCTCATATGTTCCAAGTTTTCTTTGTTTTTCCCACCCTCCTGCCCTTTTTCTTCAATGATTAAACCCTCGTCCAAGTACCTTTTCTATTGATGTGATGCTTCATCTATCATTTCGTTGTCTGGTATCCGGTAATTTCTTGTGGAGATTGTCAAGAGTCTCATTTCAAGATCTATCCTAATATTCCTTGTTCTCGTTGTCATTCTTCTCTAGTGATTCTTTATGAAGATGCTCAGTGCTCAAGTTATCATTTATTAGTATTCATCTTTGTTTTCTTTTCCGGTGGATTCAATTCAAGCTTCGGTGCTCATCATATCCTTTCTCACTCGTTTAATGCATTCCCATGTTGCAAATTCTTATCCAAGCCTCTCTTGTTTATTCATCTCTCTCTGTTCTATCCGAAGTATTGAAGATATCTCAGAAGACATTCATTTTCATTCTTGTCCTCTTAAATTATTTCAAGGGTCTCATATCATCAAGTTCTTTATTTGTACCGGTGCAATCTCTCTTTTAATCAATTGTCTCAACGGTGGTTTCTTTTGAGTGGGCCCATAACCCACATGTGTTTTCCCCAGGATCTTACCTGACCCTTCTAATCCTTTTCGGACATGTCCTCAAGTTTTTTTAAAATATGGCGTAACAATGAGTTTCATCAGTCGTATTCCATCTCCAAGATCGCTTCTAAATTATTTTCATTGTTGGCTCAACCTTTTCTTTATTCATTGTTCCGGAGTGTCTCAGTAATTCGTGGTGGTGTTTCTCGTCATCATCCTCGGTGTTGAAGACCGAAGGAGTGGTTCTCTTAAATCTTTGCTCATTCTCTTGAAGATTCATGGTCTCAGCTTTGTGTTGTCATCTCAAATTCTTTTGATCATGAGTTATTTCTCCCATATCTATTCGGTGCTTTCATAATTGTTTTCAGTTCTCGATCCTCCGAAGGCCATCATTTCAGAAGATTTCTTCGTTCTCAGCTTTCAGCTTTCGTTCTCAAATTCTTCTCAATTGTTGTCTCTTCGTTCGTCTCTCAATTATTCCAGTGCCTTGTTCAAGTTTTCCATTAGGTGGATTGTGATCTCTTCGTTTCCATGTATATTTGTTCAATCGTTGTATCCTCATTCGTTTGTAAATTTTTACCGGTGTTCTCATTCAAGACTTCTTCAAGTGTGTGATCTATCTCTCTCTCTTCAATTCTTTTCAAGAAGAATAAGTGGTGTGGGAAATCCGTTGTTTGTCATCAACTCAGCTTGATGAAGGATAAGCATAACATAATTCTTATTCTTGTTCCTTGAGGTGATTTCAATCCTTCTTCTGGAGTGGTTCATGCTATCAAATTCTTGATTCTAAGTGGTTCTTCTTTCTTTTCTGGAGTTTCAAGTTTTCTCAAATATCTCTTTCGAAGCTTCATCTAATTCATAGCTAGGCCTCAATCTTGTTCTTTTTGCATCCTTCAATTCTTTCTATCATCCTTTCGTTTCAGAGTTCTTCCGGAGGTTCTTCATGGTGGTTCATCAAGATTTCTTTCATTTTCAAGTGTTCTTCAAGATTCTTGTTTGAGGTGCTCAAGTGTTCTTTATCTTGGATGTCCAAGTTCAATTCCTTCTCCATTTTCTTTTGAGATGGTGTTATTAAATTCTTGATTATGAGGAGTCTCGAAGGTAAATTGTCAAGAATAAGATAAGTAAACCCATCTTGTATTCTCGGAGTTATCTTGGGTTGGATTTCACCTAAAGCATTTCCTAAGGTTTGTTGCTATCAGGGTCTTATAAATGAGCCAGGTTTTCTCCTCCTCTTCTTAGCAAAAGAAGTTTTGCATATCTTGTTGTCTCAAGCAATCAATTGTTCCTGTTGTGGCAGGTTGTGACCTCATAATTTTGAGATGTTTCCCACAAGCCCATAACAAGCTATTCTTTCGTTGTTGATTTTTTTCAACAACTCCGTTCAATCTCTTCTTCCTAAAGATGCTTCTCAAGTTCAATGGTGGTAGAAGTTGTTTTCTTATTCTCCGTTCTGTTCTCTCCAAAGATCTAGCTTCTATTCTTTTGTTCTAGAGGCATAGTGGTGTTTCTCTTGTCAACTCTCATTTAGTTTGATCAGATCATGTTCTTTCTTGCTTATTCATTTAACCGGAGTGTTGTCAAATCTTTTCATGTTCCTTCCATCTTATGAAAGTTTGATTCTATTCCAACCAAAGTTTGGTGTGTCTCTTTCAATTTCTTTCCATCATATCTAATTTTTCCTCTCTATCCTACCGAAGTGCTGCCGAAATTTCTTGTGAATTCTTGCTTGTTCCTCATGTCACTCTTCTTCCATTGAAACTTTCAGTGATCATTGGTATCACTCGTTTGTCAAAGAAGCAACTAAGTTTTACCTCTTGCTCTTTCTCTTCCCCTTTTCAGTCTAGATCTCGGGACGAGATCCTCGTGTAGTGGAGGAGAGTTGTAACAGCCTGGGACCGACGCTCCAGAAGATTCCAGAAGATTCCCCTTTCTTTCCGTTTTCGTCTGTGATTCGTTTGGTTGTTGCATTCATCATCGCATCATTCGCATCATCTGCATAGCATCGTCACTCGTTTTCTAAACTTGCATCCGTTCGTAGTTGCCGGTTCTCTCCATTCTTGTTGCTGACCATTTTGAGACCAACCACACATGCACGCGCCCGCGACATCATTTTAAAATGTTTTAAAAGGTGCGCTAAAAATATTCTTGGATTGGGTCGAAACTTGGCGTGCGGTCTTGTTATAGTGTAGGTAGACCGCCTGTCGAATTGCGTCGCATTCCGAGTTCGTTTGATACCCCGTCGACCAACCATAGGAGTGCGATCATTGGTTATTCGTCGGACATTTTCTCGGTGTTTTAAAATTCATGTCACGGGCCGCAAACCTCCCTCTCATCTCCACCTAGCCCATCTACACAGCCACCGTAGCCCCCCCTCCGCTTCCAGGCCGTCCGATCGAGATCGAACGGATAGAAACCATCAACCCTAGCCCCCTAATCTATAAATAGACCCCCCACCTCTCTAATTTAGACCCTAAACCCTAATTCCCCTCGATTCCCATGCAACCTCCCTCCAGTCGCCGCCAGCCTCCTCCCTCCAGCCGCCAGGCCTGACAGGAGCCCGGTCGGGCCCGCCCAAGCCCATCTAGGCCCGAGGCGACGCCGCCTCCCAGCGATGGAGCGGGAGCTCCCATGGCCGCAGCTCCTCCCGAGTGCTCCCGCAGCCCCATCCTGGCCCGCGCCGCCCTACCGGACCCCGCGCCGCCGGCGACCGCCGGACTGCTGACTCGCCGCCCCTCTCCTCCTTTCCTTCTCCTTCCTCCGGCCTCACCTCGCCTCTCTTCTGCAGGGACCCGAGCGCCGCCGGTCGCCTTGGCCTCGCCGCCGCCCGGAGCTGCCGCCGGCCAGATACGCAGCCCCCTCACCGGATCCGCCTCCCCGTGGTCCATTCCCGCCGCCGCCTTGCGTCCCTGCCTCCTCGTGGCGCCTCCCAGGCCGGCAGCCGCCGCCATGGCCCCTGCTCCTAGAGAGCACGAGAGGACGATGCCGCTCGTTGCCGTTCGCGTTGACCCGCGGGTGGGCCAAGGCCCAGCTCGCCCTAGCCGGCCCACTCCCTGCCAGTTGTTCCACAGAATGGGCTTGGCCCATGGTGAGCCAGCCCCCCCCCCCCCGCGTTTTATTATTATTTTCGTGTGTAGGCCCAATTGCATATTTTAAAATGTTAATAATTAATCAACCGTACATCAGAATAAAATGTTTTATATATGTAAATGCTTAGAAAAACGTGTAGATTAATTATATGCCAATTTCATCCATGCTTAAATATTTAACATGCACTTTGTGTTATTTTGCATAATTGTCATATTTCGCATTTGCACATATATGTTTAATCGTGCATCGGAATTAAGAAAAAAATCTTTCATTCAAATGTTCATGTTATCAGCTTTGCATTTTCATGCATGACACGTCTGTTCATTGTATTAATTGCATTTAACTTACATTTATAATTGCTAACGGGGTTATTCCATTAACTCGCATAATTAAATATGACATATTTTCCTACTTGAACCTATACATATTATATATGATTTTGGGGTAGAAAAATCCATAGAATTTATCTCTGCATTTAGTTTTACCATTTGAGTAAGTTTTGTGCATGTCATTTTGCTGTGATGCCTTTTGTTATTTTCGTGTGATCTAATACATGCATAATATGAAATAATTTTAAACATGAGATATGCCCTTTGATATGTGTCCTAGCCCCTGGACATTTTGCTTGCCATAGAAATGCATGTTTAGGTGTTGTTTTCTTGTTGTCTATATGCTATAAAAATTGTGCTGTTTTGAGATGCTAAAATATTTCTAAGGCTGGAGTCTGTAATATTTTGTTGCTGCCTTGCCATGTGTTTTGCTAGTGATCTAGAACCCTTTTGTGGTTTGTGTAATGGAGTTATTTGTAGTAGGTGATGTCCTTTAGTATGCTGTTAAGTTTCATGCCATAATATGACCTGTAGCATATAGTTTTACTGTTGTCAATATGCCTTCCTGATAAAAACTGCACTGTGAAAACCTGCTATTTTCACTAAGTCTGAAACTGTTTTCAAGTAGCCATCTTGTGAGCTTCCTACCATGTGATCCATACATGTTTTGTATATGATATATGAAGATGAAATGAAGTGTGTGTTATATGCTACTGCCCCATGCTTAGTTTGTGCGTTTAAGAATATTATAGCTTGTTGTTTTCATGAGTGCAAAATGCTAAGTTGCTGTTTTGGGCAGATTTCAAGTAAAACTTGATGTGGTGTTTGTGGTTGAACCGTAGCTCCGTTTTGGACATGCCATATATGAAACTTACTTTGAATCTCATGTAGTTTCATAATAAATTGTTGCATTCATGATTTGAAATGTTTGTGATGGTATTTTCCATGCATTGCATTCATGACATTTGCATCTTGTGTTGCTCATATCTTTTAGACCGTAGCTCCGTTTGAGATGTTCTATATATATAAATCGACTAGAATGATGTATAGAATTGCATGGTATGATTTATTCTGTTGTTTAACAAATAAAAAATATGATTGTTCAGATCTGGACCAATTTCGAAATTAACATATGGGGTCATTTCAGAGGTGCTATAAGTTGTTTCCGGCCTCATTTAAGATGCCTAGATAGTGTAGTTTACTTATGCTTCACCTCTTGCCATGCCTAACAACTTTTAACATTGATGAGTACCTAAACGGGCTTGAACTAAATATTTGAATATGGAGTTTCATCAATATGCAACTCGTTGCATATTAAACTTCACTTAATGTGTAGTATTTGATTGTTGTGATTTGACATGCCTTGCATAGTTAACCGGACATGCATCATATTTGTTTGCACATCATGTCATGCGTATGTTGTGGTGTATATTATGTTGATTGTTTGTTTTAGATTGCTTCTTCTCGATAGAGTTTCGAAAGCGTTTGGAGTGTGAGGATTCGTTCGACTACGTTGGCTCGTCTTCTTCATGGACTCGTTCTTCTTCCAAGCGGGATCTCAGGCAAGATGACACATTTCCCTAGATACCATTACTATCATTGCCATGCTAGATGTCTTGTTTTTATCGCTATGTCTCGCTACCTACCCCTGGTTTGTCAAGCCTCCCAACATTGCCATGAAAAGCCTCTAACCCCTCCACATCCCAGCAAACCTTTGTTTGGCTATGTTACCGCTTGCTCAGCCCTTCTATAGCGTTTCTAGCTGCAGGTGCAATTGCTTCCATGTGTCGACATGGACATTATTTTGTTATATCACAATATTGCTGCTATTTAATTTAATGCACTTATATACTTGGTAAAGGTGGAAGGCTTGGCCTTTTGCTTGGTGTTTTGTTCCACTCTTGCCGCCCCTAGTTACTTGTGAACCGGTGTTATGTTCCATAATTTAGCGCTTCTAAAATGTTCGGGGTTGCTATGGGGACCCCCTTGAATTTCGTTTTGGGATAAAACTTATCTAGCAAGGCCCAACATTGGTACTACATTTGCCTAATAATTAATAAAATTGCATAGGGACCCGCCGACACCCGCGGATAATTTAATCAACCCCCGGTCCAGTGCTCCTCATGAGTGTTGGTCCAACCCAAAGAAGCTTATTAACGCTACCTGGGGCAACTCGATGTTTGGCGTGGTAACCATCACTCATTCGTCGTGTCCTGAGAACGAGATATGCGGCTCCTATCGGGATCATCGACACATCGGGCGGCCTTGTTGGATTTGTTTTACCTTTCTCGAACGTCTTGAGTGAGGAATTCTGATTTTTCTTCGAGCTATCTCGAGGTGTCGGATTTCCTTTGGAATTGCCTAGGAAGATCACGAGATCCGTGGTTGAGGTTATTCCCGCTGCATGTGGTTAATTTGTGATGGATGAGTTGGAGCACCCCTGCAGGGTTAAATCTTTTGGAGAAGCCACGCCTGCAGTTATGTGGCAAACTTGGATATTTTGTTTAACACCCGGTCATACCAACTTGAAGTAAACTCTAATAAAATACACCAACTGTGTGCATAATCGTGACTGTCTCTTCTCGTGAGTTCTTATCCAAAAGAGAACACGTGGGGTTATGTTTGACGTAAGTAGGTGTTCAGGATCAGTTAGTGATCATTACTAGTTCACGTCCGTTATGCGTAGACCACCATACTTTACTTTCTATACTCGTAAGTTAGCCACTCAAACAAATGATTAGTCGCTTGCTGCAGCCTCACCACTTAACCATACCTCACCCATTAAGCTTTAATAGTCTTGATACCCTTGGAAATGAGATTGCTGAGTCCCTGTGGCTCACAGATTACTACACCAACAGTTGTAGGTACAGGTAATGCGATGATTTGATGTGAGCGCGATGTTTGTTTGATTTGGAGTTCTTCTTCTTCTTCATCAGTCTAGGATGGGTTCCAGGCGGCAGCCTGGGATAGCAAGGATGGATGTCATATATCATTTGATTTCGTCCGTAGTCGGACCCTGCTCTTATATATGATGTTTGAGTATGTTGTTGTATTGATGTGACTCTGATGTAGCTTGTGGCGAGTGTAAGCCAATTCCATATACTCATCTTTTCTGTACATGTACTTCTAATGATATCCATTCTTGCAACACGACGAGATGCGCTTCTATCCCTGTCGAGGCCCTCGTGCCAAAATAAGGATAGGATCGCATCTTGGGCGTGACAGGCAGCTTAGGGTTCTGAGGCGCGACGTTTGAAGATAGAAATTTCAAAGCTTCGGGGTCCACAGCATATATACCCTTCACTGTCGGTGATACCGATTTTATGTTTTTGGTGTCACCGAGTTCCACAATTGTCAGCTGACAGGGAAACTCGGTGTAACCTAGAATATGAAATCGGTAGTACCGAGATTGAAAACCAGATCAACCCTAGGCATTCGGTGAGACCGAGATTGTTGGGTTGGTTCCACTAGGATGCACTTGGGAGGTTTTAATGTTCAGTCCTTGTCGATATGGAACTTCGGGTGCTCCACACAGAGAGGGATCGAAAAGCACTTGTTCAAATTTTGTGACGCAGCATGAATGGAATATGAGGTGAGAAAGCATAGATATCTAGAGAGTGGTCCTAGGCATTATTGTCCATCCAATTGTCAAAAGATAAATCAAAAGCAAGATAGCAACAATTGGATGTCCTCAAATGAGAAAATAAATGCAGACCAACATGCTCACACAATAAGATGTCAAAAGAAATCATGACAAACATGCACAAACACACTAGCATTTAGCCAGCACTTGGGCGATGACGAAGTCATCTATATATGATTATTTGACTTAGGAGCCAAGTAAGGGTACTTGATCATAGGTCATACTCATCGTTTAAGCACAAGTGGGGTTACCACTTTTACATAAAGTATTTAATGTTGTCACATACTAAGAGATTCTTTGAGTCAAGTCTTAGAGTAAAGCTCCCCCTTAATGTGACATCCCCCCATAAGAGGGATAAACTAACCTTGGGTTTTGTCGATGAAGACTTCATGTTGGTGAGGTAGTTGTGGATGCTCAATGTTGATGAAGATCACCAAGAGTTGGGAGCATCCTTGTTGTTTCTTTACTCCTCTCATCTACATGGGTTAGTCCCAACACACAAGAGACAAATACAAGGATATCTATGGACATGGAGTGCAAAGCATATGTTATGATGTCCATTGATTAGTTGATTACCTTGCCCCTTGCTTACCTTTGAGGGAATGTGTGACTCCTTGAACTTTTGCATTGAATTGATGTTGAGTGCAAAAAGTCCTTGCCAATAATGAATGTGAGTGAATTTCATTGGCGGAGTCACCCTCAAGAACTTACTAGTTCTTCTTCTTAGGAACCCACATCAAGTTGATGGGGATCCTTGGTGTTGAAGTAGCCTTTGTAGTAGTTGAGCTTGAAGTAGCCTTGAGAACCCACTCCGCCAAAGCTAGGGGTTCATCTTCAAATGAGTCAATGTCCTATTGAAGCTTGTTTTTGCCCTTGAGCTTGTGGTCTTGTGGTGGAAGGTCATCTTGAGTGTTTGTCCCCTTGGGAAGAGTATTTTCATACTTCTCCTTTTGAGGAACAAACTTGAGCTTAGGATATTGACCTTATTCCCACTCAACTCCATTAGCGTTGAAGTAGCCAACACCACGATTCTTCCGGTATCCTTCGTGCTTGCGTACAATTTCCTTAAATTGCTTACATACGACAAGACTCTTGTCAATACCTTTTTCTATAATTCCTTTCAATAAAGCATTTTCTTGCTCAAGTGTAACTTGGCTAAGAGAATCATCATTAGTGGAATCAATAGAACTACTAGAAGCAACATCATTGGGTTTAGCATTTATATTGTTGCTACTAGATGAAGAACCTTTCTTGCCTTTGTTACTAGATTGCTTAGTTTTAACTTGAGGCATGAAAGTAGACAAGAGTAGTCGTTTGGCTAGATAAGATGAGGTCTTTTTTCGGAGATCGTCATTGATAGCTTTGAGAAACCCATGCTCTTGCTCCAAGTTGAGCTTCTCAAAGTGTAGCTTCTCATGAGTTCTCACAAGCTCTCTATGATCTTCGAGAGTAGATTCATGAGCTAACTTAAGAGTGTTTAGTTCTTTAGTTAGTTGTTCTATTTTGATCTTATCATCATCAAATGACTCATCTTGACTAGCATGAGAATTATTAAGTTCATTTTGATCAATATCACTAGTTTTATTACAAAGCAAGTCATCATCACAAAGTAAATCATCTTCATCACTATCAAAATAAAGATACTCGGGGTGTGATACCTTGGGGCCTTTAGCCATGAAGCAACTTCCACTCCCTTCGTTTGGTGAATCAAATAGATCATAGGAGTTGGGAGTCACTAGAGCAATTCCGGCAACACCATCATCTTGACTATAGTCAGAGTCGGAGTGATAGCTTCTCTCGGAGTTGTTGTCGAAGTCGAAGCCGGAAACCCATTCACCAACATGAGCTTGATGTTTTCTTCTTGTGTACCTCTTGGTGTACTTGTCCTTCTTCTCCGAATCTCTACTTCTCATTGAGTGTCTTCGTTCATAATGATCATCTCTACTCCTTCTCTCTCTTTGTGGTGATTCATTCCTTGAGCCTCGTCTTTGAGGCGACTCTTCTCTTCTTTTGTAGGGAGCCGTGCACTCATTTGAGTAGTGTCCGGGCTTCCCACAATTGTAGCAATTGCGGTCACGACTTGACGAACTCTTTTCTTCATATCTTGAGTTGGAGTTTCTTTCTTTGCCTCTATTCTTGTAGAACTTGTTGAATTTCTTGACCATGAGGCTTATCTCTTCATTGGTGACAAGGTTGTTGCTTGAAGTTGCGGGAGCATCACTTGTGGCTTTGTATGCACCGCTAGACTTGTGATGAAGTTCTTCCTTATCTTTGAGTGTCATCTCATGAGCAACAATCCTTCCAATGACTTCCGTAGGCTTGAGATCTTTGTAGTTTGGCATCATTTGGATCAATGTGCACATGGTGTCATATCTCTCATCCAAAGCTCTAAGTATCTTCTTGATGATGAATTTGTCGGTCATTTCTTCGCTTCCTAAGCCGACAATCTCATTTGTGATGAGATCTAGCCTAGAGTACATCTCTGCAACTCCTTCACCATCCTTCATCTTGAACTTGTCAAGCTGGCCTTGAAGAACATCTAACTTGGATTCTCTCACGGACTCGGTTCCTTCATGCATATCAACCAAAGTATCCCAAATATCTTTTGCATTCTCAAGACGACTGATTTTGTTGAATTCTTAGGGGCATAAGCAGTTGAAGAGAATGTCGCATGCTTGAGCATTGATTTGCAATATCTTCAACTCATCCGCGGTCGCTTCACGATTCGGTTCCCGTCTATCCGCAAAGAACTCACCTTGCAAGCCAACACGAACAATATCCCAAACGGCAGGGTTATGACCAAGAATATGCATTTTCATTTTGTGCTTCCAACTAGCAAAATTAGTGCCATCAAATTACGGACCTCTACGGTGATAACTTCCCTCACTAGACGCCATACTCTCCTAGGTTGTGAGACCTAAGCAATGGATACCAAAGCTCTGATACCACTTGTAGGACCGGGAGTATGTCTAGAGGGGGGTGATTAGACTACTTGATGAAATAAAAGTTTTGCCTACACCAAGTTTTAGGGTTGATAGTTTTTAGCATTTCATGGCAAGTCAAGTACACCCTACACATGCAAGTCTAAGAGTATATAGCAGCAGAAAGTAACAACAAGCATGTATAGAAGGGACAGGGTAGGAAGATCAAACGCAATTATAGACACGATAATTTTTCTCATGGTTCCGATAGGTGGCGCTATCGTACATCCACGTTTATGGAGTCTTCAACCCACGGAGGGTAACGGTCGTGAGAGTCCACGAAGGGCTCCACCCAAAAGGGGCCACGAAGTAGCAACCTTGACTATTCCATAACGGCTTCCGTCCACAAAGGACTAGCCTCACTATGGGTAGATCTTCACGAAGTAGGCGATCTCCTTGCCCTTACAAACTTCTTGGTTCACTCCACAACACGAAGTAGGAGGCTCCCAAGCGACACCTAACCAATCTAGGAGGCACCACCCTCCAAAAGGTAATAGGCTCGGTAATGACGATGAACTCCTTGCTCTTGTGCTTCAAGATGATAGACTCCTCAGCACCCAATCACTCTCTCACAGATTTGGCATGGTGGAAGAGATGGGATTGGTGGAAAGCTACTTGGGGAGGCTAGAAATCAAGATCCATATGATTGGAGTGGAAGATCTTGACCTCAACACAAGGGTAGGTGGTTCTCTCTCAGAAAATCTGATAGGATAGGTATGGAATAGTTCTGAGTGCTTCTCTCTCGAGTAGGTGGTGGTGAAGGGGTATATATAGGCATCCCCAAAAATCCAACCGTTACACACAAAATGACCAACTCGATGACACCGATGTGTTAATATCGGTGGTACCGAAGTGACCAAAAGGTGGCAACTTTTGAATCTCGGTGAGACCAATATAGGAAACTCGGTTGCACCGATAAGGTGACCAATGGTCAGATTTCCAATCTCGGTGACGCTGATCCAACATTCTCGGTGGGACCGAAAATGTGAATTTGCGTAACAGAAAGTTGGCAACCTAAACTCGATGGCAACGGTATGAAATCGGTTGCACCAAAGTGGCTAGGGTTTGGCATAGTCTGTCTAGGTTCTGGAATCGGTGGCACCTATATGGGAAAGTTGGTTGCACCGATTTTGAGTGCTGGGTATAGAATAGACTTCGGTGGGAGAGTTTGTGGATGTTTTCGGCGACTATCACTTGTGCACGTTTGAGCATATTGTCACCAACAAAACCTTACCCCCTTTTAATAGTATTGGCTTTCCTATGGACTCAAAGTGATTTCTCACAAATATAAAATGTAGAGTCCTCTTGCTTGAAGCTTGGCCAAGCTATTTCCTTGCATCTTGGGGTATGTCCACAATCTCCTTTTGCCAATCCTATCATTGAACATTTCCTGAAATATACTTGGTGGAAACATTAGTTCAATGACTTATATGTTGTTATTAATTACCAAAACCACCAAGGGAGCAAATGTGCTTTCAGATGATCTGTCTGCTTACACTTAGTGGTGCAACAATGATGCTCGAGCTGCTGGTGTTCTCACTGCGAGTGCCTTACCTCAGTTTGCGTCTGAGTTCATGGGTCTCGGTCCTATTGCTGCGATGTGGTCCTATCTTTGTCAGCGATATCAGCTATCTGGTGATGCTCTCTACTTATCTGTGGTGCGTCAGGAGCACACTCTTTAGCAGGGTGACTCTTCTGTTGATGAGTTCTACTCACAAAGCTTTGCCATCCGGCGCCAGCTTGACTCTCTCAGGACAGTTGTTTGTGGTACTTGCCGTTGTTGCCAGACCGTGCGGTCAGACTTGGAGTTTCATCGTCTCCATGAGTTCTTATCTCGCCTTGGTCTAGAGTTTGAGCCTCGACGTGCTCACCTGCTTGCTCGTGGTCATGCTCCTCTTTCGGAGGTGCTTGCAGAGCTTCGTGCTGAGGAGACACGCCTCCGTTCTACTGGTCTGCTTGTGGTTCCAACTGTTCTTGCTGCCCAAGCTCTTGTGTCGTCTACTCGCCTCACCACTCCACCGCTCCTGCCCACACCTCCAGGGGGTGGGTCACCCTCCCTCTTCAGGAGAGGGTTGGCCACGCTCACACACCTTTTGTGGCTACTACAACAAGCCAGGTCACCTAGAGTCTGATTGCCATGAGAAGCAGAAAGACCTCAAGCGCTCTTCTTCTAGTGGGACTCATGCGTCTTCCTCGACTCCGTCGCTCACTGACCAGGATATTGTGCGGCTTAAGCGCATGTTGGCTTCCTCTAGTTCTTCCTCGACCGGTTCTATTGCCGCTGTGACTACCACAACCATGCCGCCCCTGCCGGAGCCTACTCAGTCAGCTACATCTTCGTGGGTTCTGGATTCTGGAGCTTCTTTTCATATGTCTTTTGATTCTTCTGCTTTATCTTCTCTTCGACCTCTTGATTTTCCTCTTAATGTTCTCACTGCCGATGGCACACCTCTTCCTGTTGCTAGCCATGGCATCCTTTCCACTCTGTCTTTTTCGGTTCCTAGTGTTTCTCATGTTCCTTGTCTTACCATGAATCTCTTTTCCGCTGGCCAACTTACTGATTCTGGTTGTCGTGTCATTCTTGATACCGACTCTTGTTCTGTTCAGGATCGTCGCACTCAGGCTCTGGTTGGCGCTGGCCCTCGGTGCTATGAGTCTGAGGGCCTTTGGGAGGTTGACTGGCTTCGTGATCCTTCCGCTGCTACCACATACGCCAGATCGCATGCTCTTGCTGCCTCCTCTTCCGCGTCCTTCCAGCAGTGGCATCATCGACTTGGTCACATCTGTGGCTCTCGCTTGTCCTCCTTAGTACACCAAGGCATCTTAGGGTCTATCTCTGGTGATGTTTCGTTGCATTGTGATGGTTGTAGGCTTGGCAAACAGACTCAGTTACCTTATCCTACCAATGAGTCTGTATCTCAGCGTCCTTTTGACTTAGTTCATTCTCATGTATGGGATCCTGCTCCTTTTGACTCAAAAAGGGGTCATCGCTACTATGTTTTGTTTATTGATGATTTCTCTCGCTACACTTGGCTTTATTGTATGAAATATCACAGCAAGGTTCTCCCCATATACAAGCGTTTTGCTGCCATGGTTCGCACTCAATTTTCCACGCCTGTCTGTATCTTCCATGCTGACTCAGCTGGGGAGTATATCTCTCACATGTTGCGTGGTTTTCTTGCGGAGCAAGGTAATCTTGCCCAATTCTCTTGCCCTGGTGCCCATGCTCAGAATGGCGTTGCAGAACGCAAACATCGCCATTTGCTTGAGATGGCTCGGGCGATGATGATCACCGCCTCTCTTCCACCCCATTTTTTGGCTGAGGCCGTTTCCGCATCCACCCACCTCATCAACATTCAACCATCGGCTGCCTTGAAGGGTGGTATTCCTATGAAGCGTCTCTCTGGTCGCTCTCCTCACTACTCCGCTCTTCGTATGTTTGGATGCATGTGCTATGTTCTTCTTGCCCCGTGAGAACGAACCAAGTTGACTACTCAGTTAGTTGAGTGTGTTTTCCTTGGCTACAGCGATGAGCACAAGGGCTATCGCTATTTGGATCTTGTTGGTCGCCGACTGCGCATTTCGCGTGATGTGACTTTTGATGAATCTCGTTCTTACTATCCGCGTCCCTCCTCCTCGAGCTTTTCCATGGAAGATGTTTCCTTCCTTATCCTTCCCGACACATCTCCCTCTGTGCCTCCTATTCTTCCCTCTCCCCCGATGAGTCTCCCTACACCACCGGTACCACCATCCCCTCCCTCCCCCTCCCCTCCCTTGTCATCTCCCTCCCCACCCTCCTCCCTAGTTTTTTTACCTCACTCCCCTTTTCCTCTCCACTACACTCGTCGTCCTCGTGTTGTGGATGATCCTACTGATGTGCCCAATACTTATGGTGCACCTCCTCTCATGCCTACACCGGTCCATAACCTCCGTGTTAGGCCTTGTTCCCCACCTGATTGCTATTCTCCTGACCGGTATGGTGTTTCTGCCATTGCTAAGCCCACCACCTATCGGGCTTCCATGACTCGGCCTGAATGGCAGCTAGCGATGGCCGAGGAGCTTGCGGCGCTTGAGCGCAATGGCACGTGGGATCTGGTTTCCCCTCCTTCTAGTGTTCGTCCCATCACGTGCAAGTGGGTCTATAAGATTAAGACTCGCTCCGATGGTTCTCTTGAGCGTTACAAAGCTCGTCTCGTGGCTCGTTGCTTTCAGCACGAACAGGGGCGTGATTATGACGAGACTTTCGCTCATGTGGCCCACATGACCACTGTCCGCACTCTCCTTGCTATGTGTTCTGTTCATCATTGGCTTGTGTCTCAGCTTGACGTTCAGAACGCATTTCTCAATGGTGAGTTGCGTGAGGAGGTCTATATGCAGCCCCCTCCGGGGTACTCTATTCCTGATGGTATGGTCTGCCACCTTCAGCGCTCCCTTTATGGCCTTAAACAAGCCCCTTGCGCATGGTTCTCGCGGTTCGCCTATGTGGTGACTGCCACTGGCTTCTTGCCTAGTGATCATGATCCAGCATTGTTTGTCCACACCTCTCCTCGTGGTCAGACTCTTCTCCTTCTATATGTGGATGACATGATCATCACTGGTGACGATTCTGAGTATATTGACTTTGTTAAGACACGCCTCCGGGAACAATTCCTGATGTATGATCTTGGTCCTCTTTGCTACTTTCTTGGGATCGAGATTTCTTTGACCTCTGAAGGCTTCTTCATCTCTCAAGAAAAGTATATTCAGGATCTTCTCTCGCGGTCCGCTCTTAGTGATGATCGCACCGTTGTGACTCCTATGGAGCTCAACGTTCAGCTTCATGCTACTGATGGTGATCCTCTGGATGATCCCACATGGTATCTCCACCTCGTTGGGAGCCTTGTCTATCTCGCTGTTACTCATCCTGATATATCCTATCCTATTCACATTCTCAGTTAGTTCGTTTCAGCTCCCACCTCTGTTCACTATGGTCACCCCCTACATGTTCTATGCTACCTTCGTGGCATGATTTCACACCATCTTTTCTTTCCCTGCTCCAGCTCTCTCCAGCTCTAGGCCTACTCTGATGCTACGTGGGCTAGTGATCCTACTGATCGCCACTCGTTGTCTGCTTACTGTGTCTTTCTTGGAGGCTCTCTCATTGCCTGGAAGACGAAGAAATAGACAGTTGTTTCTCGCTCAAGTACGGATGCTGAGTTGCGAGCGGTGGCTATGTTGATGGCTGAGGTGATCTTGTTATGATGGTTACTCGAGGACTTTGGTGTTTCTGTTGCTGCACCGACTCCCCTCCTGTTAGATAGTACAGGTGCTATCAGCATTGCGCGTGACGCGGTCAAGCATGAGCTCACCAAGCACATCGGCGTGGATGCCTCCTTTTTCCGTGCAGCTGTGCAAGATCAAGTTCTTGCTCTTCATTACGTGCCTTCTGAGTCACAGTTGGCGTACTTCTTCACGAAGGCACGGACTCGAGCGCAGCACAGATTCTTTCTCTCCAAACTCAGTGTGGTTGATCCACCATGAGTTTGAGGGGGGTGTTAGATGTGTATAGTCCCTTTTCAGTTTATCCCCATTGTATAAGGGGTCTCTTGCACTTTACCACACATGTATATGTATTGGCCTTTGGCCCTCCTGTGAATGTAGTTGCTGTTTATCCAACACTGCCCTCCCATAGCATGGCATAGGTGGAGGTCGAGGTGTAGGAACCAAGATTGTTCCACTTCCATCTAGGGGCGTCTGAAAGTGTAGGGTCAAGTTGAATTGTGATCATAATCTCCCAGAGTTGAACCATCTGCACCATCCCCTCGTCCGACAGGTCACCTATAATGTCATTTGCCCAACGATACAAAAAGAGTGCATCTGATACCCTCCTTTTGTTAGCCACCTGCGTGCGCACCTTCGATCTTACAATTGGCGCAATCTTCATTACTGTCGAGCCATTAAGCCATCTGTCCTTCCAAAACAAGATTTGCTGACCATCACCCACATTCCAGTGCTAAAAATAGATTGCACTTTATCATTCATTGCCATCAAGAGCCCCTGCCATAGCCTTGAGCTGTTTGTGCGTTGAAGCCATACCATCGCAGTCTGAGGGCTAAACCTTGCTTGTTGAGATCCAGGATTCTGAGCCCTCCAAGGCTTTTCGGCCGACAAACTCTTTGCCAAGAAACCAGACATTTACCACCGTGGATGTGGTCTGACCCAGCCCAGAAGAAAGCTTGACAGCTCTTGTCCACACAATTAAGCACCCACTTGGGTGCATCCGCAATCATGAGATGATGGGTGGGCCATGCCCGAACCACGTGGTTGACCAAAGTCAATCTTCCTGGTCTAGTAATTAACCCTCTTTGCCATCCCGAAAGAAAGTTGAGCACTTGGTCGACCATTGGCTGCCATTGCGCTCTAGTAAGTTGCTTGATCGACAGTTGTAATCCCAGGTACTTGCATGGGAAGCTTTCCAGCCTCCAAGGCAAGGCCTGGGCAACCCCGAGCTTGTCCAAATCGCTCACACGAATCATGATTGCCATGGAATTTGTGTAGTTGACATGAAGTCCCGAGGCAGCTCCAAAAATCTGCAGGGCCTCCCTGACAAACTACAGATCGTTGTTCGTGGGTCTGATGAAAAGTATAACATCATCCCCATATATAGATAGCCGTTGTAGCGGTGTGCATCTTGGCAGCGCACTGTTAGCCCCCATCTGTTGTGCCTTTATCATCAGCACCGTGAGAGTCTCCATAGCAATGACGAACAACATGGGGGACAGAGAATCTCCCTGGCGCAGCCCTTTCGCGTGCATAATTTTCTT
The DNA here is from genome assembly GCA_022496015.1 of Hordeum marinum. Taxonomy (NCBI): domain Eukaryota; kingdom Viridiplantae; phylum Streptophyta; class Magnoliopsida; order Poales; family Poaceae; genus Hordeum; species Hordeum marinum. The sequence goes on along the minus strand of CM039674.1, from coordinate 367,609,162 downwards.
TCCTTGGTGACCATTGACTATGATGCGTGAGCTAGCAGTGGTGAGAAGTATCACCAGTCTCGAGCACCAAAGCTCCGAGAACCCCTTGGCTCGAAGTACCTCAAACAAGAAGGACCAGGAGATAGAATCGAAAGCCCGCGAGATGTCCAACTTGATCATGACCCCTTTGGCTTTCCTCTTATGTAGGTTGCGAGCTACCTGACGGACTAGCATGAAGTTGTCATGTATACTTCTTCCTCTGATATAAGCCGTCTGGTTCAAATTCACCAGTTTTCCCATGCGTAGACACAACCTTGAGGCCATTAGCTTCGAACTGATTTTGGGGATGCTATGTTGCAAGCTGATTCCAGGAGAATTGTGGAAAGCAAAACAGTTGAATCAGTACCGGAGGGCAAATGGGTTATGTTATAGATGTGGAGAAAAAGTTCTTTCCAGGGCATGCGTGTACCAATTCCAGTGGGCCTGCAACTCAACTTAAAGTGGATGAAGGATTTGATGCTCATAAAAATTATTTCAGATGTTGTCCTAAATGCCTTGCTTGAGGACCAACAAGATGAATGTGTTACCATATCAGTTCAAGCATTGTAGGGTGCTGCTCATCCAAAAACTATTCATTTCAGGTCTCTCATAGGAAATCAAGTGGTTATCATATTACTTGATTCTGGTAGCACTCACACTTTTGTAGATCAAGCACTGTTGGATAGAATCAAATTACCTACAAAAACTTTGTCTGAACCTTTGTCAGTTAAGGTAGCAAATGGCGACCAGCTACAGTGCACTGAGATGGTACCGAATGTGACTTGGTGGTTGCAAGGACATCATTTTACTAGTCCTATGAAAGTGCTTCAGCTGGGAGGTTATGGCATCATTTTGGGCATGGACTGGTTGGAATAGCGGGGAGTCATGCAGTGCCATTGGGCTGACAAGTGGATTCGGTTTGAGCATAATGAGCACATGGTTAAGTTGCAAGGGGTATTACCACCTACTTCTGCTCAGTTACAAGAGATGTCTGCAGATCAACTATTGAAATGGGACAAGGGAAATGACATTTGGGCTATAGATCTCATACAACCAGTGATGAACAAAGGGAATAAACAAAGCATCCCTGTGCAAATTCAAGAAGTATTGGACCAGTATACTAATGTATTCAGTGGGCCCAAAACTTTACCACCTACAAGGGCTTTTGATCATGCTATCAATTTGATTCCTGGAGTTGTACCAGTAAACAGTCGACCATACACGTATTCTCGTCTTCAAAAAGATGAGATTGAGAGACAAGTGGATAAAATGTTAAAAGCTGGTCTAATTACACCTAGTCTCGATCCTTTTGCTTCTCCAGTTCTATTGATAAAGAAAAAAGATGGATCATGGAGATTTTGTGTAGACTACAGTAAGCTGAATGCTCTCACAATAAAAAGTAGATTTCCCTTACCAGTAGTGGATGAATTACTTGATGAATTAGTTGGTACTCAGTCGTTTTCCAAGTTAGATTTGAGAGCAGTGTATCACCAAATTAGAATGCTACCAGAGGATGAGTGCAAAACCGCTTTCAAGACTCACCATGGACAATTTCAGTTCAGAATTGTTCCTTTTGGGTTAGCAACTGCTCCTGGTACATTTCATTGTGTCATGAATTATTTGTTTCATGGCAGAAAATGTGTTTTGGTCTTTATGGATGACATTCTGGTGTTTAGCAAAACCTTAGAAGACCACATTACACATCTGAAAGAAGTGTTATCTGTCCTAAGAGAAAATAAGTTTTATGTGAAGGAAAGCAAGTGTCCGTTCGCCCAACAGTCCTTGAAATATTTGGGTCACATTATTTCAGTGGATGGAGTTGCAACTGATCCCACTAAAACCTCTTCTATGTTAGAATGGCCAGTTCCCACCAATGTCACTGAACTCAGAGGTTTTTTGGGATTGACAGGGTACCATAGAAAGTTTGTGCAAAACTATGGTATATTTGCCAAACCCTTGACACTTCTCCTTAATAAAAAAGCTTTTCAGTGGTCTCTTGAAGCCCAAGCTGCTTTTATTCAACTCAAACAAGCAATGGCCTCTACACCTGTACTAGCACTCCCTGATTTTGACAAACCCTTTTGTGTGCAAACAGATACTTGTGATTCTAGTGTAGGAGTTGTACTTACACAGTCAGGTCACCTGGTGGCTTTTTACAGCAAGGCTTTGGGGGTTATGAATCAAAAATTGTCTATATATGAAAATGAATTTTTATCCATAATGATGGCTATCAACGGATGGAGGACTTATTTGTCTAGAGGGCCTTTTGTCATTCGCACAGATCACCAAAGTTTCTGTCATCTAGGAGATCAAGCGCTCACTTCTAAACTTCAAAGGAAAGCTATGACCAACTTGTGGGTCTACAGTTTACTATACAGTATAAGAAAGGAGTAGATAATACTTTAGTTGATGCTCTATTAAGAGTGGACCATTTATTTCCTGTGCAAGCTATATCAACTTCTCAGACAGTGTGGGTCCAGGAAGTTCTTAACACTTATACAATTGATCCGCTAGCATAGGAAATGTTAGAGAAATTGGCGGTTGATGCTAATGCCTGTCCTAGTTATACATTGCAAAATGGTCTGATAAAGCACAATGAGAAAATTTGGATTGGAGCAAATGTTGGTTTGCAAACAAGACTCATTCAAGCCTTTCATTCTTCACCAGTGGGTGGTCATTCAGGAGTGTAACCTACTTATTTCAGAGTGAAGCAATTGTTTAGTTGGGCAGGTATGAAAACAGATGTGGAAAACTTTGTCAAGCAATGTGTTGTATGCCAACAGGCACAGCATGAACAGTGCAAATATCCTAGTTTATTGCAACCCCTTCCAATACCTGATTGTCCTTGGCAGTCCATTAGCATGTATTTTATTGAAGGGCTTACTAAATCTGAAGGATATAGTTCTATCTTAGTGTTGGTTGACAAATTTTCCAAAGTGAGTCACTTTGTGCCATTAAAACGTCCTTTCACCACTGTTGGAGTAGCAAAAGCCTTCTTGAACAATGTGGTCAGACTACATGGTCTTCCCTTATCTATAGTTTCTCATAGAGACAAGGTGTTCACAAGTGCTTTTTGGAAAAAAAAACTTTTTCGAGTCTGGGGCACTGAACTCCAAATGAGCACTTCATACCATCCCCAGACTGATGGTCAGACTAAACGTGTCAATCGGTGTCTTGAGATGTACCTGAGATGTGGTGTGCATGATTGTCCTGCTAAGTGGAAGAGTTGGCTACCTCAAGCTGAAATTTGGGTACTCCCTACAAAGCTCTCTATGGGCATACACCAAACATTGGTCAACTTCCTAGATCTCATAGTTCCATGAATTCTGAAGTTCGGTCATGGTTATCTTCTCAATCAGAACATATTGTCCGGCTTAAGGAACATTTGCACCGAGCTCAGACGAAGTATAAACACTATGCAGACAGGCACATGTCTCACAAGGAATTTTCTGTTGGAGAGCAAGTGTATCCACGGTTATAGCCTTATGCATAGTCATTAGTGGTCAACCGTCCTTGTCCAAAACTGGCTCTCAAATATTTTGGGACTTTCAAGGTGTCGGGCAAACTAGGTCTTGCAGCATACAAGTTAGAACTTCCACAAGGCAGACAACTTCATCCGGTGTTCCATGTTTCCCAACTGAAGGCACATGTTCCGGATCACACCCCCGTTTTCAATGTGCTGCCGAAACCGCTAGATCTTTCCTTGCCAGGAGTATTTCCTGAAGCTATTCTCGACATACGTCTGGTTAAAAAAGGGAATGCAACATATTTACATGTTCTCATCAAATGGTCTACGATGTCTGACGATACAACTACTTGGGAGGATTATGAAGTGCTCAAGAGGCGTTTCCTGTCGGCACCAACCTGAGGACTAGCTGGTTCTCCAGGCGAGGGTATTGTCCGTATGTAGCTACTGTTATTAGGCGTGAATCACGAGGGACGATCAGCTCAGAGGAAGGGAATGGCCGAGTAAAAGGCGGGAGGTTTAAACAATGATTGATAAAGCCCGTGGGCCGGTTTATACACAGAGTGACTTGGGCCTTGGGCCTTGTAACCAATCGGTCGTATTGGGCTAGTTATAAGCTCACGGGTGGTGTCCAGTGAACGATACGATGTAATTTGAATTGACTCATTCTATCCATCGCTTCTCCCTTCTCCAGCTACCGTATTCTGTCCCCATTCAGATCGCGTTTCACCCACGTCGATTGAGCCCCAAGTTCGGTGGATCCTTCGACCACCAGGAAGGGTGTGACAATTCCCTGTTGCCCACTCCCCTTTAGTTGCTGCAGGAAAAATAAAAGATCTGCGCACACACACAACACACCACGTACACCACACAACTCTCACACACACCATGCACATAGTATGCACACATCTGCATATACAACATGTACACTATACATACACTCGCGTACATAGCATATAACATCGGCCAGCTGCGTATCCGCTCTACAACATCGGTCTCCTGGCATACACCATGTACGACGGTCGTCGCGTATCAATCTATAGTTGGATGGTTAAAGGAACAGTGATATCCTTAGTCCATCAGGGTTCAAGTTCTGATGCTTATATTATTTCTAAATTTATTTCACGATTTTTGACGATGCACATTTAGTGGGAGGAGACATTTCCGTGGACGATGAGGTGCCTACGGTGATTTTGTAATTCTCAAAATAATATGTCGGTTCAGTCTCTCAAAGGTACTCATATGGATAAGATATGTGTGTATACGTTAATAAAGTGAGTGTATGCGCGTATATATAAACGCTTGTATCTATACTATGTTAAAAAATGTACAACGGCCACTCGCGTACACCGTATAGCACGCCCTATGCTGTCCATGAATGCATCACGCTAACACATGGTACATGGACACACCCACGCCCACACAGTTCACTCACACCATGTACACAGAGGATGTGTTTGGTTACCTGCATTGTCTTTTTGCCTATTTGCATACTTGTCCTAGTTGGGCCTGGCTGAGCAAATGCAAGCCGAAAACCAACATCTACACTTAGTTTGGTTGCCTTCATGTCCTCTCCCTTCATCGTAATGATGCCTCTACGCAACGTGTTTGGTTGCTCGCATTGTATGTGCTCACACGGGTGCACGTTGTTTGGTTACATACGAGCATAGAGTTGTGCTCACCTTGTACCCTGCTTGGTGAGCTTACCAATACTACTAGACGTTACACACGATCACACCGAGCACACCAATGCCATAGTACTGTATGACGATGAACTAGACTAATATGATGAAGTTCTTCAACCCTAACGGTCGACCCACCTTCTTTCCAACCTCTACCTTGTTGCATGAATGCTCTTGCACATACTTGGAGTAAGCATCTTATGTCGCCTGCCTAGTCTTCGACCCTTCTTTGTGGTTGCTGTCGTTGTACCCTAAAACTTGTTTATTGCAAGCTTCCCATGAAATGTAAACCTCTGAAACCCTACCTTCGAACACCACATACCACTCGCCCTGGCATTGCAAATGAGCAATAAGTTCAAGCAACAAACATTGGAACACACAAACAACAAGCAATGAAGAACTCTAGGAGCAAGCAATGGAGCAGAAGAGCATTGGTAAGCATGCATGATCATAACAAGTTCAACCTAGCACTACTTTGGTGTCATTCTACCACCACATACAAAAGAGGGTGTCATCCTACCACCGCAAGTTCGTGATCACCGCGAGGGGTTAGTATATACCACATCACCAAAATATACAGACCATAAGATTGTTTTCAAGCCCTAACTACACAAAATATATGTCATCATCGCCATCCTTGTCGCCATCGCCGTCGAGGATCATGCACGCCATCGCCACTAGCAGAAGCAGCACTAGTAGTAGTGCTTGCCCAGCTAGGTCCTTAGCGAGAGCACCCTGTGGGTTGTCCCCATGGCAACAAACCCAACACCCTGGGCTTTGCTGTCCAGCAGGTGGCTTCGAGCCACCATGAGAGCCTCTGGGCTGAAGTCAATCTGCTCCATGAAGATGCCGTAGAGCTCAGGGTGGACGTCCGTGCTCTTGCTCTCTCTGATGGTGGTGGCCACCTCCTTCACTACCTCAGTCGTGCTGCTGAAGATGCTCAGCTCCTCCTCCATAAAGTCTGCCCGCTTCCTCTTCCTATCAAGCACAGGGACGTTCTCGCCATCCTTCTCAGGAGCATCAACATTGATGGTGTCTGAATCCTAGGTGTGTGGATACTCCGACATCGACGAGCCCAGCAGCTGACTAAAGCCCATGACATGCTTGCTGATTGCTAGCCCGAAGGAGAAAATCTGCTGCATCTGGTGGTAGTTCTAGATAGGGGTGTTGAGGAACTATGAGTCCTTGGGGTGAGCCTAAGAAGAAACAGGGCAGAGAGGTTAGTTAGTATGGCAATGGTTCATAGGCTTGAACTACTTGTTTGTTACAATGGCATGGTTTGTGAGCTAACTATGACGTGGCCTTGGTAGTGCTCTGCCTCCAGAAGGATTGAGCGGGTGTCCTCATCCCATGAAGCACCGTTGAGGTCTCTGAGCTTGGACATGATGATCCACCTTGCTCTCCACTTCCTTAGGTGGTTGTACACCTGGGTCAAGGTGACTTCCTGTCCACGGAAGTCGAACACCTGCTTTGCAACAAGGTTCAAGTTCACCTCCTTCAAGTCCTTGCCAGTCCTCACCCCACTAGCTATGATCTTGCACATCTTGTTAAGCACAAAAGTGGAGAGGAACGACTGCTATTTCATGCTATTCCCCCTGCCATCCTTCTTCTCCTTTGTTGCTGCCTTTTGAGCAGCATCATGAGCAATAACATTGGGCTTAGCCAGCACAAAATGGAGGAACCGTAGGTGGCACCTTGAAAAACTCTAAATCAAGAGGCATCTGTTCTATAGGAGGCCGGGAGTCCTCGGCGTAGGACGGCGGGAACTGGCTCTCGGACAGCACGAGGGTCTGAGTAAACTCTTGCGTGATCATGTCCTACAAACGTAAGTGTCATCAACACCACAAGGCACTACACATGGATAGTATGAACTAGCAGTACAACATGGACAGCTCGAACTAGCAGTACATCATGGACAAATCGAACTAGCAGTAACACATGCAGAAGCATACCACAGCTAAAGCATACCACAACATAACAGAGCACTAATCATGGAGAACAAAGCACTAATCATGGACACATGGATGATCTCGTTCAACACTAGCACACTAGAAGCATACCACCGATTCATCCATGACCACTAACTACCAACACTTGCCCACATGGAAACAACCCCTAGCATGCTCCAAATCCATTACAACTAGCTACTACAACATCACATTCAAACAGATCGGACGACCTAACCTTAGCACATGAACAAATCTAGCTAGAACTATAAGAGAGGAGGTGAAGATTGAACTTACAACCGCCATCAGAACGACCGCAGAGGAGGAGGAGTCGACCCGCCGACGTAGTCAACCAGTCGCCGAAGTAGATGTGCCACTTACCTCATCGTCGAAGTGGATCCGCGCCGAAGGGAAAGCTCGAGAGGGGGGAAATGTTGGTGGGAGTTTTGCCACGGCGATGACCCTCGATATATAGGGCGACCTAATCGGCGGGCGGTGACTCGAATTCATCCCGCCGCTTTTTTGGAGATGCGCCATCGCTCCCGCCATCTCCCTCCCCTACGCGGCACGGCGTTCCCCTCCCCTACATCGCTCGAGCCTGGTTCGCTAGAAACGACAGATTTGGCTATTCCTAGCGGGCCTGGCTGACGGGTGTTTTTGAGGTTCATGCTATGTGGGCCAAACAGTAAACACATGCATCCAAACAGCCCATTTTCATCCTGCGCAGGCCTGGCTCGACCTAATGTAGGTTACCAAACGCGTCCAGAGGCACGCACGCCCATGTATGGCTTTTTGAATAGTTCTGCGGGAGAAAATGATTCGCGTGTGACATTCGCACGCGGACAGATGGACATGTCCGTGGCATTTCCGCGTATGTGCTGAGCCAAATTTTAGAGGTATATTTTAAGTATACGGCTATCTATATCCTATCTCATCCTAACTCACCTATAAGACAAACAAATGCTATTCATTTAAAAATATGGATATCCTTGTCCCCTCGATGGCTATCTCGTGAACCAAGCGTGGATCATATTCATGCTAAAAGAGAATTATCCGACGATTGTGAACCTTGACAAGGTCCTCGCTGTTGGGAAACGTTGCATGGGAAATGTTGCATGGGAAACAAAAAAATTCCTACGTTCACGCAAGACCTATCCATGGTGATGAGCATCTACGAGAGGAAGAGTGGATCTACATACCCTTGTAGATCGCTAAGCGGGAAGCGTTAAGAAATGCGATTGGTGTAGTCGAACGTCTTCGCGATCCAAATCACCGAGCGTCCTGCGATCCAATCACGATCCGTCCCTATCAAGCACCGAACGGACGGCACCTCCGCGTTCAACACACATACAGCTTGTGATGAGGACATCCCTACTAATGTTACACCCACCCCGACTGCTATACATACAGGACCAATTACTAGAGCTCGCGCACGTCAATTGAATTACCAGGTACTTTCGTTTCTTGGAAATCCTTCTAATATTCATGAACATATGATGCTGCCTAAATTAGATACTTTTGTTTTACTTATGAATGAAGGACCTATCATGGATAAGAAGGATGACCATTGGAGCGGGATCAAGCATGGAGGAGAAGGTGCGCGCGCGGGGAAGAACATTGGAGCTTCCAGTGATGATTTTCGCACATTGAAGCCACCATAATGGGAGTGGGAAGCTTTGGACGAAATATGCATGATGCCACTTTATAAAATTCGTCCATAGGCTAATATAGGTGCTGCGCCACCTTAATTTTGGGCCAGGCCCATGTAATTTCGAAATACCATATTATAGGCTGTTTTTAGAGTCCGTATGTATGGGGAAACTGACTTAGGGTCGGTTTCGGACCCCTCCTCCAAGGGGCCACGAAATTCCCTTCTATTCCCCCATATATACAGCCCTTAGGGCTTCGTTGTAGGTTTGGGTTTTGTTTAGATTACAAGTTCGCCATCGCAGCAACTTCGCGTTCTTCGTTTGTGTTCCGCGACCAGACAAAGGCGTCACAGAACCCCACTTCATCAATAAAGCTTTCCTCTTATATTCGCAATATCCAGATTGCAATCTTAGTTTCTTGCTTGTTCTTCGTTTGCATGCAGGAAATAGACCCTCGTGGTCAGGTTGATCGTGCTCCGGCGTGGTCAATAACCTCTCAGAGTTGGTTTAGCGATTGCTAAGGCGCGACGTCTCACACGTTCGTAGTCGGATCGTCAAAGTCTACTCCACCAAAAACTATAGCCACCATCTCATCGAAAGACAGGGACAACTTCGCCTATATCAAGTGGTATCAGATTTCCAGATTGCTCGGTGAGATTTTACCAGTTTTCGTAGTTTAGATCGCATCTGTTCTTCATACCTTTAGTCCACGAAAAAGCCAAAAAAAAAATTAGGGTTAGATCATCATATCCGAACCAATCTGAGCCTTTGCATAGTCTTTTCAGTATTTTGCTTTGTTGAATTGGCGGTTACATCGTTGTGTCGAGTTGCTGGTCTTAGTGTCTAGTCCTTTAGAGTTTCGAGTTCTTTTCACAGGTTGTCACGCCGCCACCGCATCATCTTCATAGTTGCCATATACCACCACCATCATCGCCGCTGCCATATCTCATCATCCATCATCACTCTCCATTGGTGTCCATATATACCACCACAAATCCTCCACCAATCCAAGTCCAGTTCATTTTAGGTTTAGTTTCGAGATCCTTTTGATTTCGGATCCGTGTTTTGCTACCTGCGCAGGTGTCGGAAAAAAAAAAAAAAAAAAGAGTCTGGCACGCTTTGCAGAGCACGTTTTGGCCCAAAAAAAATTTCGGCTGAAAATATTTTTTTCCCTATCTTGATTTTAGGTTCCCCGGAGCGTTTTGAGACACTTGCTATCATAGTGATTTTTGTCGAAATTTTTGGGTCGTCGCAGCCCCCGGATTGCTCCAGAAAAAAAAAAATAGTCCAAAAGAAAAATTCGTGCCCATCTTGCTTATACGACGTGGCAAGAGTTTTGAGACACTCGCCATTGTAGTGAGTTTTTGAAAAAAAAAAAAAAGAGGCGCCGAAAAAAAAAAAAAAAACGAAAAAAAAATTCGATTGTGTTTTTCCCTTGCTTAGGTGTATCGTCGTGTTTTTGTTGGTGTTTTAGGCTCGCGTCTCTAGCACGGTCTAGCCTAGGACCAACACAGTACCGTCGTTGAGCGTTTATTCAACCTTGCATCTCTGAATTGATTATTGCTGACCCTTTTTGCTACCATATTATAAGCCATCCCAGCTCCACATACTTCTACGCCGTGTGCTTGACACCACCTGGCAATCGCTCTATCCAAGCTTTGAGAGTTTTGGCTACAACGGTTGCCGATCACCGCCTGCTACTGGGTAAGAACTGGTAAGAAATTGAGATTCGCTTAAAGGATTTGTGCCACACCACCACCACCACCACGTCCCAGCAGTCTGTAGGTTTCATATTGTGTGTTTCCTATTTCTACTAACCATGCCAGGATCACACGATGACGAGATCGACTGGGAGAGCATGACCAACAAAGCGCTCTATGATAAATTTCAGCAAATGATGGCTGAGCAGGTACAGGACTTCGTGAACAACTTTGGAGTTGCCATGGAGAAGCTAGATGGTTTGGAGAAGACATTCGACTCCAAGATGGACGCCAAGTTCAATGAGGTGCTTGCCCGTCTACCTCCACCAGCTGCAGTTCCTATTCCTTTCGAACGACGAGCGCGACGTGTGCCTCTCGGCCACGCCCAACATCCTGGTACTGTTGATACTGCTGCTACTTCGGTGGCTCGTGCGGCTACTGTCGTTGAGCAGGTTGAAGATTATGATGGTGATTTCGATGATGAGGGAGAGGTTGCTCCAGATCCGCCCCATGGGCAACCACCACCATACGCACCAGGTCGACCACATGGCTACAACCGTAACGGTAGGGCTGCACCACCCCCGCAGGTACGGGATCATGACCATCTCCCTAAACTTAAATTGAATATTCCGACGTTTGAGGGTAGATATGTTCCTGATATATATCTTACATGGGAGTTAGAAACAGAACAACGTTTTACATGCTTACAATTTCCAGAGGATCGACGTGTTGCTGCTGCTGTTTGTTCATTCACTAGTTTTGCTTGTGTTTGGTGGTCAGAACATTGTAGAATACACCCTAATAATATTCCAACTACTTGGGCTGCTTTGAAAACTGCTATGCGAAATCGTTGGGTGCCACCTTATTATCAACGTGAATTGCTTCAAAATTTGCAGCGTTTAAGACAAGGAAAAAATTCTGTAGAAGAATATTATCAGGAATTACAAACTGGTATGATTAGATGTGGTATTGTTGAGGAGAATGAAGCTATGCTTGCACGTTTTATGGGTGGATTAAATAGAGAGATTCAGACTATTCTAGAGTATAAGGAGTATAACACTATCACTCGTTTATTTCATCTTGCTTGCAAAGCTGAACGTGAAGTGCAGGATCGACAGGCAATGGCGAGAACTACTAATTTTGCAGGCCGTACTTCATCATGGACGCCACGTACCTCCTCTGCTTCCGCACGTCCTGCTGCAACACCACCTCCTTCAACCTCCAACTCTAATCGCGATACCAGGCAACAGGCTCCTACTGCACCCTCTACGAAGAGCACACCTTTTGGGCCTGCACAGAGTTCTTCTTCATCTATTGCATCCACAGGGCAAACACATGAGGTTATATGTCGTCGTTGCAAGGGTGGAGGTCACTATGCGAGAGAATGCCCTTCCAAGCGTGTAATGATTGTTACTCAGGATGGTGGATATGCGTCCGCTAGTGATTATGATGAGGAGACTTTGGCACTTATTGCAAGTGACGAACAGGGTGGCGAGGATGCAGAACCAGAAACACAATACATGGCTGCTGATTACGCTGACAGGTATGAAAGTTTAGTTGCTCAACGTGTTCTCAGTGTGCAGGTTACACACGCTGAGCAAAATCAGAGGCACAACTTGTTCCACACAAAGGGAGTTGTGAAAGAGCGTTCTGTTCGCATCATCATCGATGGAGGGAGTTGCAATAACTTGGCTAGCATGGAGATGGTGGAGAAGCTGTCTCTATCCACCAGACCACATCCTCATCCTTATTACATCCAATGGTTCAACAATAGTGGCAAGGTTAAGGTAACACGTACTGTTCGTGTGCATTTTAGCATTGCTACATATTCTGATTATGTGGATTGTGATGTGGTACCCATGCAAGCATGTTCTGTTTTACTTGGTAGACCATGGCAGTTTGATAAAAATTCTGTACACCATGGTAGGACAAATCAGTATACTCTTGTTCATAAGGATCATAATATCACTTTGCTTCCTATGTCTCCCGAACATATTATGAAAGATGACATTGCTAGAGCTAGTAAAGCAAAACAGGAGAAAAATAAGAGTGAAAATCAGATTGTAGCACAGGAATTTGAGCAACACCATAAGCATAATAAACCATCATCTACTGTTGCATCTGAAATAAAATTGAAGAGTGGATGTTTACTTGCTACTAAATCTGATATTAATGATTTGGATGTTGCTACATATGTTTGCTATGCTTTTGTATGTAAAGAGGTATTATTTTCATTCGAGGACATGCCTCCCTCTTTGCCTCCTACTGTCATTAACATTTTGCAGGAGTTCGCTGACGTCTTTCCACAAGACGTGCCACCGGGATTACCGCCTATTCGCGGGATTGAGCATCAGATTGACTTAATTCCCGGTGCATCCCTACCCAACCGTGCGCCCTACCGTACCAATCCAGAGGAGACAAAGGAGATTATGCGTCAAGTACAGGAGCTGCTTGACAAAGGTTATATACGTGAATCCCTTAGTCCTTGTGCTGTTCCTATTATTCTAGTGCCTAAAAAGGATGGTACATCGCGCATGTGTGTGGATTGTAGAGGCATTAATAATATTACTATTCGTTATCGTCATCCTATTCCTAGACTAGATGATATGCTTGATGAATTAAGTGGCTCTACAATTTTCTCCAAAGTTGATTTGCGTAGTGGATACCATCAAATTCGTATGAAATTGGGCGATGAATGGAAAACAGCATTTAAAACTAATTTTGGATTATATGAGTGGCTAGTCATGCCTTTTGGGTTAACTAATGCACCTAGCACTTTCATGAGATTAATGAACGAGGTTTTACGTGCTTTCATTGGACGATTTGTGGTAGTCTATTTTGATGATATATTGATTTTTAGTAGATCTTTGGAGGAACATTTGGAACATTTACGTGCTGTTTTTACTGCGCTACGTGATGCACGTTTGTTTGGTAACCTTGGGAAGTGCACCTTTTGCACCGACCGAGTATCTTTTCTTGGCTATGTTGTTACTCCACAGGGAATTGAAGTTGATACAGCTAAGATCGAAGCTATTGAGAGTTGGCCGCAGCCCAAAACGGTCACACAAGTAAGGAGTTTTCTTGGCCTCGCTGGTTTCTATAGGCGTTTTGTGAGAAATTTCAGCACCATTGCTGCGCCTCTCAATGAGCTTACAAAGAAGGACGTGCCTTTTTCTTGGGGTACCGCACAGGAAGAAGCCTTCACGGTCTTGAAAGATAAGTTAACACATGCTCCTTTACTCCAACTTCCTGATTTTAATAAGACTTTCGAGCTTGAATGTGATGCTAGTGGAATTGGGTTAGGAGGTGTGTTACTACAAGATGGTAAACCTGTTGCGTACTTTTCTGAAAAATTAAGTGGGCCTAGTCTGAATTATTCTACTTATGATAAGGAATTATATGCTCTTGTTCGGACTTTGGAAACATGGCAACATTATTTATGGCCCAAAGAATTTGTTATACATTCTGATCATGAATCTTTGAAACATATTAAAAGTCAAGCAAAACTGAACCGTAGACATGCTAAATGGGTTGAATTCATTGAGACTTTCCCTTATGTCATTAAACACAAGAAGGGTAAAGACAATGTTATTGCTGATGCTTTGTCTCGTCGTTATACTATGCTTTCACAACTTGACTTTAAAATATTTGGTTTGGAGACCATCAAAGATCAATATGTGCATGATGCTGAATTTAGAGACGTGTTGCAGAATTGTAAAGAAGGGAGAACATGGAACAAGTTCGTTATTAATAATGGATTTGTGTTTCGTGCTAACAAGCTATGCATTCCAGCTAGTTCCGTTCGTCTTTTGTTGTTACAGGAGGCGCACGGAGGAGGATTAATGGGACACTTTGGCGTGAAGAAGACGGAGGACGTACTTGCTACACATTTCTTTTGGCCAAAGATGAGACGGGATGTTGAGCGTTTTGTTGCTCGCTGCACTACATGTCAAAAAGCTAAGTCACGACTCAATCCTCATGGTTTATATATGCCTTTACCTGTACCTAGTGTTCCTTGGGAGGATATATCTATGGACTTTGTTTTAGGTTTACCTCGAACAAAGAAGGGGAGGGATAGCATATTTGTTGTCGTGGATAGATTTTCTAAAATGGCACACTTTATACCATGTCATAAAAGTGATGATGCTGCTCATGTTGCTGATTTGTTCTTTCGTGAAATTATTCGGTTGCATGGTGTGCCAAATACAATTGTTTCCGATCGTGATGCTAAATTTCTTAGCCACTTTTGGAGATGTTTATGGGCTAAGTTGGGGACTAAACTGCTTTTTAGTACTACATGTCACCCCCAAACTGATGGCCAAACTGAAGTAGTCAATAGATCATTGTCTACTATGCTTAGGGCTGTTTTGAAGAATAACCTGAAAATGTGGGAAGAATGCTTGCCTCATATTGAATTTGCTTATAATCGTTCGCTACATTCTACCACTAAGATGTGCCCTTTTGAAGTTGTGTATGGTTTCTTACCTCGTGCACCTATTGATTTGTTGCCTCTTCCGTCTTCGGAGAAGGTTAATTTTGATGCTAAAGAACGTGCTGAATTGATATTAAAGATTCATGAGTTAACTAAGGAAAACATTGAGCGTATGAATGCTAAATACAAACTTGCTGGAGATAAGGGTAGAAAACATGTTGTCTTTGCACCTGGAGATCTTGTTTGGTTACATTTGCGTAAGGATAGATTTCCTGATTTGCGCAAGTCAAAGCTAATGCCACGTGCTGATGGTCCTTTTAAGGTGTTAGAGAAAGTAAATGATAATGCATATAAACTTGAGCTGCCTGCAGAGTTTGGGGTTAGCCCCACTTTTAACATTGCAGATTTGAAGCCTTATTTGGGTGAGGAAGATGAGCTTCCGTCGAGGACGACGTCAGTTCAAGAAGGGGAGGATGATGAGGACATCCCTACTAATGTTACACCCACCCCGACTGCTATACATACAGGACCAATTACTAGAGCTCGCGCACGTCAATTGAATTACCAGGTACTTTCGTTTCTTGGAAATCCTTCTAATATTCATGAACATATGATGCTGCCTAAATTAGATACTTTTGTTTTACTTATGAATGAAGGACCTATCATGGATAAGAAGGATGACCATTGGAGCGGGATCAAGCATGGAGGAGAAGGTGCGCGCGCGGGGAAGAACATTGGAGCTTCCAGTGATGATTTTCGCACATTGAAGCCACCATAATGGGAGTGGGAAGCTTTGGACGAAATATGCATGATGCCACTTTATAAAATTCGTCCATAGGCTAATATAGGTGCTGCGCCACCTTAATTTTGGGCCAGGCCCATGTAATTTCGAAATACCATATTATAGGCTGTTTTTAGAGTCCGTATGTATGGGGAAACTGACTTAGGGTCGGTTTCGGACCCCTCCTCCAAGGGGCCACGAAATTCCCTTCTATTCCCCCATATATACAGCCCTTAGGGCTTCGTTTTAGGTTTGGGTTTTGTTTAGATTACAAGTTCGCCATCGCAGCAACTTCGCGTTCTTCGTTTGTGTTCCGCGACCAGACAAAGGCGTCACAGAACCCCACTTCATCAATAAAGCTTTCCTCTTATATTCGCAATATCCAGATTGCAATCTTAGTTTCTTGCTTGTTCTTCGTTTGCATGCAGGAAATAGACCCTCGTGGTCAGGTTGATCGTGCTCCGGCGTGGTCAATAACCTCTCAGAGTTGGTTTAGCGATTGCTAAGGCGCGACGTCTCACACGTTCGTAGTCGGATCGTCAAAGTCTACTCCACCAAAAACTATAGCCACCATCTCATCGAAAGACAGGGACAACTTCGCCTATATCAGCTTGATGACGATCTCCGCCTTCTTGATCCAGCAAGAGGGAGCGGAGAGGTCAAAGAGTTCTACGGCAGCATGACAGTGCTCCAGCGATGGTGGTGGAGCTATTCCGACAGGGCTTCGCCTAAGCACTGCAGAAATCTTATTTCAGACTCAACGACTTTTAGCATCGCAAACAGCTCAGTGACTGACTTGTTCATCCCGTGCATGTTATAGTTCATCACAAAGCTCTTGTAACTAGGTGGCAGTGATTGAAGAACTCTGTCAATGATTGCCTCTGGCGGAAGGGCAATTCCCAACTCCGCTAGACGAGTCGAATACCCAGACATTCTGAGTATATGTTCACCGATAGACCCGTTCTCCTCCATCTTGCAAGCATAGAACTTATCGGAGGTCTCATACCTCTCGATCCGGGCATTCTTCTGAAAGATAAACTTCAACTCCTGGAACATCTCATATGCTCCATGACGTTCAAAACGTCTTTGAAGTCCCGGTTCTAAGCCATACAATATTGCACACTGAACTATTGAGTAATCTCCAGAACGTGCCTCCCAAGCGTTCTTAACGTCTTCGGAAGACATGTCTTCTCGTTGGTCACCAAGCGGTGCATCAAGGACATATGATTTCTGTCAAGTCGTGAGGATAATCCTCAGATTACGGGCCCAGTCAACAAAGTTACTTCCATCATCTTTCAACTTAGCTTTCTCTAGGAACGCATTAAAATTCAGGGGTGCTACTGCGCGAGCAATTGATCTACAACATAAATATGCAAAGGTTACTTAGACTATTGTTCAAGATAATGAGTTTAGTTAATAAAATTACTAAAGCTCCCACTCAAATTGACATCCCTCAGGTCATCTGAGTGTCACATGATCCAAATTCACCAACTCAAGTCCGATCATCACGTGACTTGAGGTGGTTTCAATGGTGAACATCATCATGTTGATCATATCTACTATATGACTCATGTTCGACCTTTCGGTCTCTTGTGTTCCGAGGCCATGTCTGTACATGCTAGGCTCGTCAAGTTTAACCCGAGTGTTCTGCATGTGCAACACTGGCTTGCACCCATTTTATGTGAACGTAGATTCTATCACACCCGATCATCACGTCATGTCTCGACACGACGAACTTTCGCAACGGTGCACGCTCGGGGAGAACACAATTCATCTTGAAATTTAAGTGAGGGATCACCTTATAATGCTACCGTCGTCCTAAGCAAAACAAGGTGCATAAAAGGATTAACATCACATCCAAATCATAAGTGACATGATATGGCCATGAACTTGTGCTTTTGATCTCCATCTTGAAAGCATCGGCAGGATCTCCATCGTCACCGGCAAAACACCATGATCTCCATCAATGTGTCGCCATCGGGGTTGTCGCGCCCATCATGCTTGTAGTAATATTGCTACCATTTAGCGATAAAGTAAAGAATTACATAGCGCTTAATGATTGACACACAGGTCATACAATAATTAAAGACAACCCTATGGCTCCTGCCGGTTGCCGCACTCCTCGACATGTAAGTCATGATATTCTATACAACACATGATCATCTCATACATCACATATATCACATCATGTAATTGGCCATATCACATCACAACATACCCTGCAAAAACAAGTTAGACATCCTCTAATTGTTGTTTTTATGTTTTACGTGGCTGCTACGGGTATGTAGCAAGAATAATTCTCACCTACGCATAAACCACAACGGTGATACATTAGTTGCTTTTCAACCTTCTCAAGGAGCGCCTTTGTCGAATCTGATCCAACTAAAGTAGGAGAAACTACTACCCGCCAACCATCTTTTGCAACAAGTTGCAGTTGAGGGAACCGGTCTCTCATAAGCGTACGAGTAATGTTGGTTCGGGCCGCTTCATCCCACAATACCGCTGAACCAAAACACGACCAAGGGAGGAAGCAATCTAAGCATCAACACCCACAAACTTTTTGTGTTCTACTCGAGATCTCATCTACACATAGACCTAGCTCATGATGCCACTGTTGGGGAACGTCGCATGGGAAACAAAAAAATTCCTACGTTCACGCAAGACCTATCCATGGTGATGAGCATCTACGAGAGGAAGAGTGGATCTACATACCCTTGTAGATCACTAAGCGGGAAGCGTTAAGAAATGCGGTTGGTGTAGTCGAACGTCTTCGCGATCCAAATCGCCGACCGTCCCGCGATCCAATCACGATCAGTCCCGATCAAGCACCGAACGGACGACACCTCCGCGTTCAGCACACATACAACTTGATGATGATCTCCGCCTTCTTGATCTAGCAAGAGGGAGCGGAGAGATAGAAGAGTTCTCTGGCAGCATGACGGCGCTCCAGCAATGGTGGTGGAGCTATTCCGGCAGGGCTTCGCCTAAGCACTGCAGAAATCCGATCTAGAGGAGAAACTATGCACTGGAGGAACGGGTAGCACGTGGCTAAAAATCAAGTGCAAAAACCCTAAAACCTCCAGTATATATAGGAGGGAGAGAGGAGGAGGCTTGGACCTCAAGGGACCAGTCCTTGGTTCAGCCGAATCAAGGAGGAGAGGAGGACTCCTCCTCCAATCCTAGTAGGATTAGGATTCCTCCCTATTTTGCCTTTTTCCCACCTTATCTCTTTGGGTTTTCTCTCCCAGCCGCATGGGCCTTGTGTGGGACTTCCACCAGCCCACTAAGGGCTGGTATTCACTCTCCCATAGCCCATGTAGCCTCTTGGGTCGAAATACCCCTCCCGATGGTCTCCTGGTACACTACCGGCACTCCCGGTACACTATCGATGAACCCGAAACTTTTCCGGCGACCAAAATAGGACTTACTATATATCAATCTTTACCTCCGGACCATTCCGGAGCTCCTCGTGACGTTCGTGATCTTATCCGGGACTCCTAACAACCTTCGGTCACCACCATACATAACTCTATACTACCGAAACGTCACCAAACCTTAAGTGTGCAGACCCTGCGGGTTCGAGAACTATGTAGACATGACCGAGACACCTCTAAGGTCAATAACCAATAGCAGGACCTGGATGTCCATATTGGTTCCTACATATTCTACGAAGATCTTTATCGGTCGAACCTCTATGTCAAGGATTCACTTAATCCCGTATGATGTTCTCTTTGTTCTTCGGTATGTTACTTGCCTAGGATTCGATCGTTGGTATCTCCATACCTAGTTCAACCTCGTTACTGGAAAGTCTCTTTACTCGTTCCATAATACAAGATCCCGTGACTAACACTTATTCACATTGCTTGCAAGGCTTATTGTGATGTTGTATTACCGAGTGGGCCCTGAGATACCTCTCCGTCACACGGAGTAACAAATCTCAGTCTTGATCCATGCCAACCCAACAGACACCCTTGGAAATACCTGTAGAGAACTTTTATAGTCACCCAGTTACGTTGTGACGTTTGATACACACAAGGCACTCTTCCGGTGTCCGTGAGTTGCATGATCTCATGGTCATAGAAACATATACTTGACATGCAGAAAACAGTAGCAATAAACTAACACGATCATATGCTACGTTTGTAGTTTGGGTCTTGTCCATCACATCATTCTCCTAATGATGTGATCCTGTTATCAAATGACATCACATGTCAATGGATAGGAAACCTTGACCATCTTTGATCAACGAGCTAGTTCACTAGAGGCATACTAGGGACAAAGTGTTGTCTATTTACACACACATGTAATGTGTTTCCAATCAATACAATTATAGCATGGATAATAAATAATTATCATGAACAAGGAAATATAATAATAAACACTTTATTTATTGCCTCTAGGGCATATTTCCAACACCCGCGTAGTCCTCGCTAGGGCGACCCGGGATGCGCCCAAACCCTAGTTTCCGGGGGCGTGCACTCCCGCCTCCCATCCCTCTATCGTCGTCGAGATACTCTGGGTGCCGACGACGGTGGCGGGGGACTCCCCTCTCTCCCGCGTCTCTAGGGTGGTGTGAGGCCCTCACACGTGTGGAGGCGTGTTTGATCTGGCGATGGTTGTGGTGGCCAGCCCTACCTCAGGCGACGACGGTTGTAGGCGTGTCGGGATGCATAGTCACGGGCAGAGGCATGCGGCAGCTGGCTATACTATGGCGTCGCGCCATCTGGCTTTGGATCGGTGGCGGCGTGGAGGGCCTGATGGACTACTTGATGGCACCTCCAATCAGATTTTTTGGCCGGTGCAGCTGACTGTGGTGGTCATCTCCTCCGTCGAAGGTTATCGACCTGAGGTTGGATGGTCAGATCTAGATATTCGTCATCTAGAGTTTGTTTGGTTGGCTTCCTTGTCCTTTTACGCCTGACCTGAAGCACGCGTGCAAGTCCTGAACTAGGTTGGAGTCCAAAGGCCCAGCAGCTAGCCTGGCCTAGTGAGCATAAAATATTAATTAGCCCAGGCCATAACCGAGGCTACTTGATTAGCCTGGCTCAGAGCATCTACAGCCGGATATGACAAATCTGGCCCCTCGAACGCCTGCGGACGCGCTCGGATGCATCCGCGGGCACTGATCGGGCACATCTCAAATTACTCAATCTGCATTCGCATATCTCATATTTCATCCCCTACATCCATACAAAAGAATGCAAAGTAAATCCTACATACTACCCTAGCTACTCTTCGTCGTCGGTGATGTCCACGACGACTGGGCTGGGCACCGGCTGGACGGGCGGGGAGGAGGGCTCCGGTTCATCCTCCTCCTGCTCCATCGTATCACTATAGGCCAAGCACTCCGTCTGTTCCGCGGCTTCTTGCGCCTCCGTCTCCTGCCGGCGACGATGTCTTGCATCCGCATCCGACTCTGGCCGGAGGGAATCGAGGATGGCCTGCTGCTCCGTCCGGAGATCCCCATTGCCAGCGTCCCCCACATCCTCCTCCTCCTCCTCCTCCTCCTCCTCCTCCTCCTCATCCTCTAACTCCTCCTCCGACTCCGGATCTACTACATCTGGAGGTAGCCCCGCGGTGATCCGGGCTTCGCGCCTATTCAGGATCTGCTCAAGGAGCTCGAGTCGGCGCTCCGGCGTCAGGAACTGGCGGCGGCAGCGCGGAGGCATGGCTGCGGATGGGTGTAGTGGAAACTGGCGGCGGCGGCGGACAGGATGAGGAGGAAGATGTGGATGTAGGGTTTCGGGGTCCGCCGGTGCACTTAAATAGCCGGGCAATGCACTACGCGGCCTGCCGGAGCTGCGACACGCGGCACGACCGGTCCAACGGAGGAGACGACATTCGAACCATCGGGTTGGTGGGCGTTTTTGGCTGGGCCCCGTTCGTCAGTCTAACGTGGCGGGCGTGCCCGAACGCTCCATATTCGTCCCATATTTGGGCTGGATATGGGGATGCCAGTCAGGCCGGACGTTTGAGGGTCGTTTGAGAGGCCTGTCTAGGAAAAAAAAAACTGGTCAGAGACCGGGCGACGTATCCGGTCATTTGACGCGAGTTTAAAAGTTCCGGTTGTAATGTTGTGAGGCTGAGGCGCAAGGAACCGGTTGCGTGGAGCAGCCTCGCGACAAGTCGTACGTTTCAATCAGTTTTCTCTTTTGTGGGCCAGCTCTCAAACGAATCATTTTTGCACTAAGCTTTTCTCAGGCCAGGTACACAACCAAATACACCATGCGTGACCAGGCACAAAACATCTAGTTTTCAGGCTGCGTTCAGACACCACTCTTTATAAGGCATGAAAGCCAGGGTACAAACCAAACACGTTCCTAGTCCTGGTTGCGAGTTGGCGAGACATAGTTGTCAGTGAGAACCGAGCCGACGACAGGTGATGGCGGCGTTCTGCGTCGTTATTTTGATGAAGGCATCGTCGTTTAACTTCTGTCGACCAAATCGTGCTGTTCTGGAGGAAACCCTAGGATATGGTCTTCCAGATCGGACGATGGCGGTATTACGGTGTCGTTTCTCTCCTAGGAGCATCATTTGTGAAGCAGCGCTGGAAGGCAAAGGCAGGAGGTGGAGCGGCTTTGTCTTGAACGAAGCTTCGATGGAGATGTCAAGTAATGCCTGGTCATCGAGTGCTACGATGTGTGATGCCTGTTCTGTAGGTGCTACGCATGACAGATCTTCCAGATTCTTCGCGTTGAGATGGACGAGCGCATGGCGGTGACGTCGTTGGTCACTAAGGTGGCGACAGATGGTCGGGCTGGAAAGGATAATGCAGATCTCTCGCCTGAAGATAGGACATCAGTTCGATGATAATGATGCCTTCTAAAACATGTACATGTGGTGTATGCTTTAGGTCTGCTACACCGGTTGTTGCTTTCGATGTGTTATATGGATGGATCGGCGATGACATCAGTTATAGATATGGGGAGTGAGAGCACTCAAAATTATTAAGTTTGTCAGTGTGAGAGGTGGTTTCGGGTGACTTGACGTATGTTTTTGTGAGACCTTCGTTAAATAACTAATAAAGATGATTGTATGCATCCATTGATGCAGAAGCAGGGTTTAACCTCTTTTTCTAAAAAAATAAAAAAATCTAATGTTTGACAAACATTATTTTACGTTTTGACAAACATTTCTTTTGAAGCGACTAGGAGGATGCTCTTTACCGTGAGCCCAAGGCGCTCGCTCCTCCATTTTTCTTTGTATATTATCTTTCTAACCTTGACGTATGTGTGCTAAAATCGAAGCGATCATTAGCCTAGTGCAACAAAATTTTCTACTTTAGCTCTTTATCCTGTTAGTTTTTTTTCGAGTATTTAATCAAAAACTACCACTTTTAAAAACTACCATTTTTGCACTAATCCTTGATTAAAAACTATCATGTCTGAAAAGTGTCCAATCCTGCTCTTTTAAATGCGTTTATGAATGGTTGGACCCACATGTAAGCATTGACGTGACACAATAGCCAACTCTGTTAGATTGACCGTTATGTTGACCGTTATGACATATGAGGCCCACATGTCAGTCTCAATAAATCTTCTCAATTTCTAACTTTTTATAAATTTAGTTATTGACTTAAACCTAAACTAATTAGTAGTTAGGCTAATCTGACCACATGGCCCGGCTTGACTGTGTCCCATCCAACCCTCAACTAATTAGTAACCACATGGACAACTCAGAAAATAAATCTCACCGGATGTGGCCATGGCTGAGTTCGAGATCGAGCATGGGCGCAGCGGCGGCCATGACTAGCTCCCCAACCATGCCTTCCCGCTGCCCTTAGGACACCGCTGCCGCTCCTTTCCACCGGATCCTCTCCACCACTCCCTCTCTCTCTCTCTCCCGTCGTTCTCTCCCTCCATCCCTAACCTCTCTTTCCTCCGTTCTACAGACTGTTGCCTCCGTCGCGCCGCCGCACCTGCTTGGCGTCGGAGCATCTCCCCCGTTGGATCTGCCTTCCCCAACCTCCGCTGCCTCGCCTCCTCGCCGGATCCGGCCAAAATCTTCGCCCCCACCGCCCCATTGACCCGCGCCGCCGCTGCCTCCGCTCTACCGACAGGAGACATCGAGCATCAGCGTCCCATCGCGACCTGCTGTTGGCGCCCAGGGCGGAGCTGGTGCCGCCGGAGCGGCCGACAACGGTTGGTCTCCGTCGTCCCTCTTGCTGTCATTCGCCGCGGGCGACGGGGACTACTCTTGTTCTTCCTCCCCTGCCTCCATGGTGAATTTCAGAGGAAGGAGATAGAAATGACATGTGGGCCTCATATGTTGACGGTCAAACTTAATGCTGTTGACTTTTCAGTTCTGACGCGTGGGCCAACCCTGTCATAATCGAGTTTAAACGAGCCGAAACTAGCACTTGTCGGACATGGTAGTTTTTAGTCAAGGATTAGTGCAAAAGTGATAGTTTTTGAACAAAATTGTAAAGTGATAGTTTGTAGGCACGGTTCCATGAAATATGGTAATTTTTGGTTAAATACTCGTTTTTTTCCATAGGATACAAGAGTATCTTTGCAATCCTGCGATTATGATTTGCTTCAGTTCTTTTTTGAAATGTTTTATGAATTTCTTTTGGAACGTCCGCTTAAGCTAAAAACCAACTCCCCGTTGTTGCTGTCAAGTTACATGAAAAAAAAGGAGTGCTTCTGATGACCATAAAAAGAAAAGAGGGATGCTTATGTGCAATGTCTTGCTTTCTGTTCTTCTACGTACCTCATTTTTAAGATCTTTCGGTTTAGTCTATCAATAATGCCCATTGAGGTATTGTGTGCATGTGCATAAGGATGAACGTGAAGTGCGTGTACATGAGTGTCCGTGTGTCTGTGTTTCTCATCAAAAAGAAAAATGGGCCGTGTTACTCTGTCAAAAAGAAAAGGAGGGTCAGCGTATGGCCAGCTGGTCACCAACATATCACACACATTGATTAAATACAATGAATTATTATTCTTGATTAAAATGAGTTTAATAAACAACATGCTACACCGTGTTAGAAAAAAGAAAACGATATGGACCTATATTCTAAAGTATCAAAACAGTGCAAATGTCTCATAACTACATGTTGCTTTTTTTGAGAAAAACTCCCTGATTTCTCGTGTGAACAAGTATTTTTAAATAAACACTCAAAGGTCAATGAGTACTGTATGAGCTTTTTAAGTTTACCAGAACAATGCTCGCGCGTTACAACGGGGTAAAAATATTTTAATATGTTAGCTTGTAATTTACCTGCCC
This sequence comes from Hordeum marinum, assembly GCA_022496015.1. Classification (NCBI taxonomy): domain Eukaryota; kingdom Viridiplantae; phylum Streptophyta; class Magnoliopsida; order Poales; family Poaceae; genus Hordeum; species Hordeum marinum. Next base: position 367,584,260 of record CM039674.1, on the reverse strand, counting down.
ATGTTAATGTGATTGTGTAAATAACTGTTTATCAAATCCTATCAGTGATTTTTCTTATATTTTGCTGACAAGTTTAGTGAGTAAATTATAATTGCATTGATTCAGTAGATAAGTAAATTAGGGTAGTATATAGGGAGAAAGTTGGACGAAGTGATGGCGGAAAGAAAAATAAAATATGGAATGTCCAAACTTGTATTCTTTTTAAGTAGCAGAGAATATGTGGTGACTAGATATTTGTATTATAAGAGCATCTACACCTCTATATCATCTACTCCTTCCGTTTCTAAATAAAAGTCTTTCTACACACACATAGTCTATAATGTAATTTAAAAATAATAATATTTAAGAACGAAGGGAGTACAAAATGAGACACTAAGTGGATATGTCAGGTTTCTCTCGCCATCCCGTCTCTTTTATAGGGAAAGCCATTCCCTCTTCTAGGTATCTTTTGTCATATCACTTAGCATCACATCTGGGTGCTATGGGATTAAATTATTTTTATTTAATAAATGATAAAACATTTAAAATAACAAATTGATAAGATTAGATTGGGTGCTAAGCTTAGCAGTGGTGCTAAGTTTTCTCAAAACCTTTATCATATATTCCTAACAAAGACGTAGAAACGAAATATGATGATGAGGGGGGAGAAATGGAAGAAAAATAGAGTTGCACACAATAAAACAACCAATTAAATGTCCTCCTCATGGACGGAACTCCTTTTCAACAAAGACGTGGAATTGCAAGAAAAGAGGATGTCAAGGAGAAGAAGACGGAAGATGCAAACTTTGCTTGGATGTCCAAGGAAAGATGATGGACTTCAAGCAGGAGATGGCACGATGAGGTTGTGGTTGATACTTGAGATGGAGAGGATGTATATGGAGATGTTGAAAGCATGAGAGCATATAAAGCTTGAGAAGACCAAGGCGAGGGATGACATTGAGATTGAGAGAAGGTGAGGATCGCGAGGATCACCGAGGAATCGATGATCATGTTGGCTGACAGTAGCCTCATGGAAGATGTAGCGAATCACCATCATGCGCAAAAACATCAATGCACGTAAGGAAAATCTTTGATTCATTCGTTTTATCGGCTATGTATGAATTGTTGGATAGTTGTCATGGACCATGTTTGTTGTTTGGGTTGCTTGACTTGTTAATTATTGAATTTCTTGAATGTTGATTGTTGAACTGTTGTGTGCAATATTTATCGTTGAATGTGTAGCAAAATATGACAATTTTTTATAAAAGTACAAATTGAGGTAGACCAAAGAGGGAAAATGTGGACAGACAAATGAGGAGGGACGAAACAAGGGCACCAATGTAGGGTGGATAAATGGGATTTGATCCCATGAGCAAATCCATAAAAGCCTACATTATGCATTTGTTGAGAACAAGATGTCACCCTGTTGGCCAGCGGTAGAGCTATGTGCAAGATTGGGGGCTGTGCCCCCCCTCCTCCAACTTTGAACCAAATCGTGAAGAATTTTCTTAAGAGAGAGCTTATATGAGATTCTTTTTTAGCATTTTACACCCTTAAACAGTCATGTTTTAACTTTGCCCCCCACCAATTTTCATCAAGCTCCGCCACTGCTGTTGGCTAGGTCCGCAAAAAGCGTAGCTAGCCCACCCACGTTTGAGCCTTGACTCACACGTTGTTTAAAGTTTTTTTTTATAAACTTATGACTTTAAAATGGCCTCGTTTCAAATTAGGCATTTTCCTTTGGAGATGTTCTAAAAAGAGATGATGGTGGCACATTTCTTTCAATATACTCCAACAAGGAATAAAAAGAAAATGCCAGGCATTATCCCGATTACATTAGACCCACTGTGATCAACCAATGCATCCACAGCCGTCTTCTAACTGAAAAAAAGGACACGATTCCATTCCCCTCAAGAAAAAAAGAAAAGGACACGATACCATTCTCACCTCAAATAATTGTCTCTGTAAACCATTTCCATTTCATTTCATCACCACGAGTTCCGAAAACTCCCGAGCCTTCCGCTCCTTTCTCTTTCCCCTTCTCCACGCTTCTCCACTGGCCGAATATTTAAACCTCCGTCTGACCAGCTCGCTCGTCGGCTTCTGCCTTTCCGGCGACAGCAAACGGTTCTCTTAACGCGCCAGCGCGACCACCCACTTGACTACGTCAGCTCTCCAGCGCCGGGGGCTCTCCGATGGCGTCCCACATCATTCTCCCCAAGGAGGAGGAGGAGGAGGCGGAGGGGCTGGCCGTGGCGGTGGAGGCGGACCACGACTCGCCGGAGCCGCCGCGGTACCGGCACGCGCAGCCGGCCCAGAAGGCGCTCCCGTTCTCGGCCACCTGCGTGCGGATCTCCCGCGACTCCTACCCCAACCTCCGCGCCCTCCGCAACGCCTCCGCCACGAGCCTCCGCGACGACGACGCCGCCTTCGCCAAGCTCGACGAGGGCGACTACGGCTACGTCCTCGATGACGTCCAGCACCTCACGGACTACCTCCCCGAACTTCCCGTGAGCGCCGCCGCCCCCTCCCCCTGCTCCCGCTTGGCCCCGCTGCCGGATTAGGTGGCCCCCTTGCCGCGGTGGAAATTCTCTAGAACTGTGTTGTTGCTTGTCAGGGAGAGGGCGTGGTTTTGCTTCTGGATGCGCGAGAATTTCGCTTGCGCTTTCCTTTGGCTCTGCCATTTGTGCTGAGCTTCGCCTTCATTGATTACGCAGCATTTGATGATTTAGGCGCGCCCTTTCATTTTCCAAGTTTTCGGGTGGCATTTTGTGGATTTGTCATGCGTGAGATCCATTTTCACTTACATAGTGTTGATCTAATGAGCTTTGGCGAGTGGCCCCGTTAGCTGCATATGATCCGATAACATAGTGCTGGAACACTTGGAGATTGTAGATTCCTACCTAAATCGAGGCTGTTTTGTTGATACCTTGTTTCCTGACGTCTTTGTTCATAGGCTATGCTTCTTAGATTTGTCGTTTCATACTTGTGGATGCCTGGATCCGAGTTTTGATCGGCCGATCTGGGCTGAATCGAGTGTGCCTTCACTTTATAGATATTCGATTACCCTTTCCCTTGCTCCTGTAGATCAGCTGCATATGCATTCATGGAATGCTGGATACATAGCAATTTTATTATTTATTGTTTTCGGCTTCAATGACATGTTAAAATGAATTGAATCGATTTCAAGGTGACATCATGAGGATTAAGCTGACGGTTTCCTTTTCTTCCTGACAGACTTTTCCTAACCCATTGCAAGATCACCCTGCCTATTCAACTGTCAAGTAAGGATTTTTCATCAGTTCACCTTTGGTATCGCTTGTGCAAAAACTCTTGTTGTGCTCATTGCATATCTGATAAGCTAAATAAATGCTGTCTTCACATATTTACCAGGCAATATTTTGTCAATGCAGATGATACAGTACCTGAAAAGGTAAAAAAAACAGAGCTGATTTTTTTATACGATAATATATACTGTGGTAATTGGTGAAATGACATGTTGTTTGTGCCATAACAGGTGGTTGTTCAGAAGAACAGCCCACGTGGAGTTCACTTCCGCCGTGCCGGGCCTCGTCAGAGGGTACGATGCCTTAAATATGCGCCTATATCATTTAAGGGCAATGAATTGTCTGCATATATCTGGTATAAATTTTGAGCCTTATCAGGTCTACTTCGAGCCAGAAGATGTGAAAGCATGCATTGTGACGTGTGGTGGCCTTTGCCCTGGGCTCAATACTGTCATTAGAGAGTTGGTGTGTGGCTTGTCCCACATGTACAATGTCAACGATGTCTTCGGAATACAGGTTTGTGCTGTTGCTATCCCAGATGATGTAAAGTTGTAAACTGGAAATGTATGGCGACTTCCATTTCTTATGCACTTCATCTGGTCCATGTCTTGGAAAAGAAGACCACCTGTTACTTGATCCTTGGCCTGTTAAACATTTCCTAGGAGTTAATAGACATTTGCATTTGCATTTCATGCCAGCGCGGAAGGAGCCAAACTCCTGTCATTTTACTTCAGATTTAGTTTGGAAATCATTTCCACTGTTTCATTGTGTCATATGAGTCTAGAATTTGTTTGATCACATGGGAACTTTGTGCCACCTAGTTGTTTTGCCAGGACAGTGAGTAAGCATTGTAGTGCAGTGGTTAAACCAATTTCTGAATTGTAGCTATTAAATCTATATCCATGCATGGTTCTTTAACTTCAAAAGCATTGTTCATTTTCTATTATTTATGTCATAAGCAATTTTTTAGAATGGATACAAAGGCTTCTATTCAAGCAATTATCTTCCCATGACACCAAAAAGTGTCAATGATATCCACAAAAGGGGCGGTACAGTTCTTGGAAGTTCACGTGGTGGTCATGATACCCATAAGATAGTCGACAACATTCAAGATCGTGGAATTAATCAGGTATGTGGCTGTTGTAACCGTTGTTTATATGATCTTCCTTATAATTTGGAAGTTGAGCAAAATCTGCATGTGTACCTTATCTAGGTTTACATTATTGGAGGAGATGGAACTCAGAAGGGAGCATATGAAATATTCAAGGTAATCACTATCAGGAGTATGTCCACCACATCTGTGTAGATATTGTCTCAAAGGCTCATATTTTAGAAGTCATTAATACATCATTAGAATATTTTTAAGTGAAAACATAATTGGAGTATTGACTGAGATGTTTTGACTCAGTTTCTAACTTTTGGAATTGCTGATAGGAAATTCGGAGACGTGGTCTAAAAGTCGCTGTTGCTGGTATCCCCAAGACCATTGATAATGATATAGCGGTAATATATGATTACTTGCATTTCTACAACAAAGATGCTTTTACTGAATATTGGTTGATTTAGGAGATCAGTATGCAGGGGATGTGTTGATACTGATCACTGTAATGTGTTAATTCTTAGGTTATAGACAAGTCCTTTGGTTTTGACACTGCCGTAGAAGAGGCCCAACGTGCCATTGATGCCGCTCATGTGGAAGCTTCAAGTGCTGAGAATGGAATAGGCTTGGTGAAACTGATGGGTCGCTATAGTGGTCAGTTCTCTTAGTTCCTAGCCCATCCTAATATGGGTCCTTGCTGCTTCTGACTGCTGAGTTCTTGAATCCTTTGCCCCCTTCCCCCTTGCTGCTTCTTCCTTCAAGGGTAAAAAGACAGGCCAAAAAGGAGTTACCTTATCTTTCGCTGATCTGCTCCGATTAACTAAAAAAATGTTTAATGAAATGTTCATCAAGTACTTATCCCTTGTGCGTCACAATGGAATTTCTTTATTTTTTATTTTTAACTATTGCATCATGCAGTTCTTACTTCTTAGTCCTCAATGTGACGATTCCTTGCTAATGCAGGGTTTATCGCAATGTATGCTACGCTGGCAAGCAGAGATGTGGTAAGTTAGTGCCTTGTATGCATATCTGAGCTATTCCAAACAGCATTCTGTAGTTTTTTTAAGCCTTCTAGTCTTCAACGTTTTATTTTTACTTTGACCGTGTTAGACAAGACGCATCACCAATGTTCAGATGTGTCATTCTTCTTCTCCATAATTTGTGTTATTATTAGCTGGATAACCTGGATTTTTTCTGTCTTGTGTAGGACTGCTGCTTAATTCCTGAATCTCCATTTTATTTGGAGGGGAAGGGTGGACTTTTCGAGTATATAGAAAGGAGGCTGAAGGAGAACAACCACATGGTCATTGTAGTGGCCGAGGGAGCAGGACAGGATCTTATTGCCAAAAGTATACCTGTAGCAGATCAGCTAGATGCATCTGGAAATAAGCTGCTTCTTGATGTTGGCCTCTGGTTGACTCACAAGATTAAGGTGAATATAATTCATTTTGTAAAACGAGTTTACATGATATTGCCCCATTTCCATTTCGCCTTCCGCCCATATGCTACTTTGCATGTATTTTGTTCATATACATTTTCTGTTGACACTAGAACTGCTAGGATGTGCACTAACGGACGTGTCACTTGAGGTCGCCTTTGGAATATGTACACCATATAGGGAAAGCGCACGTGAAATATTTTGTGTGAACTTCACTAGTTAAGTAACATAAATTAGTTTATCTAAAATTTCCACATAGTATTCCATCTAATATGGTATTAGTATCTCAGTGAACCGTCATGTTTACATTGTTGTTCCCAGTCGTATGAATTACTAGGATGCTGATAGCAAAGCTAATATCACAGTGAACCTTCATATTTGTCATTGTTGCTTTCAGTCTTACCTCATACGGATTACCAGGATGGTGATATCAAAATAGGTGTTTACCTAGGACCTCATTCAAGAATTCTCTAATGTATACTTTGTTATTTCCTTGTAGGATTATTGCAAGAGCAAAAAGATGGAGATGACCATTAAATACATAGGTAACAATCTTTTAGTCGCTTCTCTACATCACCTTGTATGGTGGCATATCATCTTGTTGAGCATGACAACAGCAGCCGGTTATTATTACCGACAGATCCAACCTACATGATCCGAGCCATTCCAAGCAATGCTTCGGATAATGTCTACTGCACGCTGCTGGCACACAGTGCCATTCATGGTGCAATGGCAGGATATAGCTTCACAGTGGGGATGGTCAACGGCAGGCATGCATACATACCATTCCATGTAAGTATAACTTCCATATGCCCCTATTTAGCTACTTTGACTCGCTTCACCATGGAAAGTGTGTGTGGGTGGGTGTGTGGGTGTGTGGGTGTGTGTGTGTGTGTGTGTGGGGGGGGGGGGGGTTCACTATTCAGGGTTTTCAAAATTTCATATGGCGAGCCATGGTTTCTGTCAAGGTTTATTTCTGTCATTCACAAATTGTGAAGCGATGCGGCAAATTATGAATTGAGCGAGAGCTGCCGTGGAGCAGTGACCTTGAACCCTGCAATCGTTATACGTGGTAGCATAGTGCAAAAAACAAGAGTATAACTTGGTCACAGTGCCTTCCATTTAGCTGAAGTCTCCAACTCAGAAAACACCACTCAGAAGTAAAAACCCAAACGCCGTGCACTTTGTTTGCAACTTTGCCTCCACGCTGTCGTATGAAGCTGGCAGACCTTGGATTAAAGTTTGACTCCAAATTCCTTTTATCTTTGGTCTCCCTAAGGCCCTGTTTGGATCACCGTTTCTCTTTTAAATACACTTGTAAAAAATACGCACCTGCGCCCGTCGTTTCACTTTCGGCTGGAATTTGCACAGCGACCAGTAAGTTACAGGTGTAAGTTATACACCTCCGTATTTAAATACATCCATTCCAAGCACGGCCTAAGATAGTCGGGGACTCGGTGTGGTGGGATTTGAGAGGAAAGGAAAGGAAAGGAAAGTTTGGGGAGTTCGACGCCTCTTAGAATTTTCTGAACATTCTTCAGTGATGCACACTGAATCCTTTGTTTGGACAACAGAGAGTAACATCAACACGGAACAAGGTGAAGATCACGGACAGGATGTGGGCAAGGCTGCTGTCTTCAACAAACCAGCCGAGCTTCCTGAGCGAGCAGGATATCATCGAGGCAAGAGAGGCCGAAAGGTTGGCCAATGGGCTATCTCTATCTCCATCTGTGCCTGCGGGCAGCAACGAGCATGTGAAGAAACACTCTGCGTCCGTACTGGCAAACGGTGAGAAATAGCGGTACGATTTTTAACTTTGGGCAATTTTCGATGGTTCCTGTTGTGGTCTGAGCCCTAGTTTTACACGGTTTTGCTCCGATGAGTTGACACGAATGCTGTTGATGTAGAGTGAGTAATAAATAAACACACGCTGCTGTGGTATTTTCGTCGAAACATGTGGAGGGCTCGAGTTACCCGTGGCGGACGTCAAAACCTGCCCTAGCTAGTTTTCTCTTTCTTAAAGCAAGTTCCTACCCATATTCTTCGGTCCTTCTGAGAGACGGTGCAGCTGAAATGCTCTTGGTGTCACTCGGTTTGGTTTGCATATATGGAGATGGAGTACTAGTAGTTCTCAGGAAGCAACGATCGGCGCACGTTTCGTTGTTGCATCTCTGACCTGTGATGGCGACGTCTTGCTTCTTCCAATGAGTTCGCGTCGATGTGCTGTTTTGCCCTTGTTCGAAGTTCCAACTCAGGCCGTGAGACCGTCACCGGTTGAATGCTCTTGACGTGTTACCGTCTGTGAATTATGACTCATTTGTCGATGGTTTTTCCTGTTTGATACCTCTACGTTTTGCATGCAAGAAGGCTCCGGCGATGCCCAAGAAGCGTCCACGTTGACGTTGTCGCCGCCGCACCAGCCTCAGTCCGCCGCCGCCATTACGGTTGCCGCACCGTCGTCGTCCGCCACAGCTGGCACGGACAGCGTGACGGTAATCGACTCCGACCACGATAGCGACGCGACCGGACCTCGGGAACGAGAGACCGGAGCATGGCAGGCCGAGGAAGCTGACCGGAAACGGGTGGAGAGGCCTATGCAGCCGGAGACGCCGGAGCGTATGGCACCGCCGCCGGGAACCGCACGTGCGGACGAGACGGCGGCGGAGGACGTAGACGCGTTCAACCCCGGCGACGGTTGCACCACGACCCCGCCACCGCCGGCCCACGGCTCGGGTGACGACCGCGTGGCGGCGAGCACGAGCGGCCAGCGGACGGGCGTGGCCGCCGCCAGGTCGAGGCTGCTTGCGCTTCGGTCGTTGGCGCGGGGTAAGAAGTCTGGGGACGCGGTGCGCGCGCCGTCGCCGGGAGAACTCCTGTCGGCGCATGGTAAGGCGTGGGGGGAGGCCCGTGCGGATGACAAGGACAAGGGCCAGGCGAGGTGGAAAAGGTTTTGGAAGTGAACGTGCCGTGCTGTCCTGTCTGCCGTCGCGGTGCGTTCCACCGTTTGGGTGCTTCTTCATTCAGTGGTTTGCGTCCCATGTGAATAAGGGTTTGTGGTGTAATGGCTTTTTTTCTTTTTTCCTTTTGATTGAGTGGAAGTTGTATAATCGTATTGTTCGTTATTCTTTTATACACCTTAAACCCTTTGATGGAAGGTTATGTAAGTTTTTACGTTAGTCTTCGTATAGGTGTAGGATTATTCGGTGGCCTACTTCACTTTTCCGGTGAATTGGTGACATCGTGTTGTAATAACTTTTTATTTATGAATACATAAAGTTTGCATATCATTTCATCGATAGGTAGAAGAAGAATAAGGTACACCATCTCAAAGCAAATACACGTTAACAGTATGAACTAAAAGCGCAGGAGCATAGGGATGCTCAACCCCAAAGAGGAAACATAGGTACATAACTATGAAATCAAGGCGTGTAGTCCATGGGCACCCGCCTATGCCCGTTTTACAAGTTTATAATTGCTGATTAAGCCGATTTGCTGATATATCATATGTGGTTAGAGTTTGGCTAGTGCAGATCAGGAGTACATCCAGTGCAAAAGCTAGGTGCAGCAACATAGTGAGATGATGGAGCTTGCACAGGAAGACAAAGGCAGGGAAAAAAAAGCAAGGGAAATATATGTTTGGAGAACATCTGAAGTCCAGGGGGATTTTCATGGACTAGTTGTTCGGCTAGGTTAAGTGAAACATGAGGGTCCCACTGGTACTAGACCTAGCCTCAGAGCATCTTTAATAGGTGATGTATAATAGTAGCGGTTAATCACTTTTGATGTAAAAATGGCCCCAAAATGACCTCCAACAACTGCCCTATATGCTTTTTTTTGGCTAAATTGTTTTACATCGTGATGTAAAATAGGGCACCAGTGATGCAAATATACATCTCCAGGGGTCGTGGTATAGCACGCGAAACACAGCGAGCACGAACGTAACCGCCAATCTGAATGTTCGGCCTGCGTCTTCTTCGTCCCCACGTCGCCCGCCCATCGGTGATCTACCACCATGTCAACCCCGCCAACCCTAGCCGCCGATGTCGCGACCGTCTATGGCCCCATTCCTATTGTTGATGCGACCTTTCCTGTCCCTCCTGTCGCTGCCATCGTCGGCAATGGTAGGCATCATGGGTTTGTGCCTCCACGACCAACCATCATGGCCCGACGGAGAAGGAAGAAGGCACCCGCAACCCCGTCACAGTCTTACCTAAGCATTATACCTGGCCAAAACTCGGGCTGGGCCTAAAAAAGTCCAAGGTACAAAACTCAGGCCCAGGCCTGGCCCGACCGTCTAGCCTAGTCTTTGGACCCAAGCTCGGCCCGAGCCCGAGCCCGAAGAAGCACGGCCTGGCCCGGTAGGCCCGACCCAATATAGGCGTAAAAACTAATTTCTACAGGCCCGAGCCTGGCCCGACCTTCGGGATTGATTCTCATACCCGAGCCTGGCCCGTAGGCAAACCCAGGCCCGAGCCCGGCATGACGTGGGCGTAAAAACTGAGTTCTACATGCCCGAGCCCGGCCCAGCCTGGCCCGACCTTCGGGCTTGATTCTTAGGCCTGTGTCTGGCCCGACCCAAGAATTTTGGGCCATGTCAGTTCGGGCTGGCCGGGCCGGGTTTCCCATGGTCAGGTCTACCGGGCATCGTCACCACCTCGTCGCTGTCCCCGGCCATCACGACGCCCCACCGGATCCCTCATAGCTACATTTCTATGATGGATGCCCTATTATACATCACCTATTGAGAAATGTGTGCCCTATAATACACCAGCAGTTGGAGTTGAACCTTGTTGGTGATCTAAAAACCACCTTTTTGGTGATGTAAAATTTACATCAAGCCATTTTTTGGATCCTATTTTACATCATCTATTGGAGATGCTCTAATATATTTGTCATTAGATGCACCTGGCGAAGTAGATAAGAGGTAAGCTTCCATGTATAAACGAGTCCTACAATTTTCCAAAGGCCAGGCATGCCCACCTGGCGGAGCAGATAAGAGGTAAGCTTCCATGTATAAAGGAGTCCTACTACAATTTTCCAAAGGCCAGACATGCCCTTATATATATGGGGTATATGGCCAAATGAAGAGATATAATCAATCAATCCTTTTGCAACTCTAAGTTACTTTTTCTCCTAAGTTTCTCCTTCTAGCACTCAGGTACGTGCTTCCGCCCATCCCTAGCAGCCCAGGGATTGGCTCATCTTTGTCGTTTTGCATTGAAAACGACATGTTTCCCTCCACGAAAGCGAGAAATCTGTGGTATTGTACAGATCAATTTCCTGCAGCAATACACATCTGTCGAGGTTCGCAAGGCAGGCAAAAAGCTTGATGTAGAGAGGAGCCTAGGATTTCCATGTCACGCACCAGAGGGGTGTTGGAATGGAGCCGACAAAGAGCGCATTGTAGCAGGATCTTGCCGAATAGATGCCATTGTTCGTCGAACGCCAAGCTAGACGATTAGGAGCATTGGGCAACTAGGTCCCGTGAAGGAAGCACCATAGAATGATGTATTGAACGAGCGCGATCGAGCCGAGGGCACCATGAATAATATCTTGCCACCCAAGAGCAGTCTACCAGGCCCTCGGCAATTGAGCACAACTTGCAGCGATGGGGCGAGATCATTAGGAGCAGCAAATGCGCGATGTCGAAGTGTACTAGCAATCGAGCCAGGGATTAGACCAAAAATGGCACGTACGGTCATCACCTATAGCCCGGGTCGTAGAAGCATGATAGAGTGTGCTAATGTCTGGGTCGCTGAGAAGGTGGAGGTGCCCCTGGGGTCGAGATGGATTCGTTTTTTGTAGTCAAATCCACCGGATGTGCAGAGCAATCCCGATGCGGTGAAGGCCACGATGTAACAGCCCAAGTGCACCCCTTACCATTTTTGCAATGTATCTCATGTGGACCTTCTATGTTTGCCACCATGTTTTGTGATAAATATATTTTGCTTCATGTCATTCTTGCATCATGGCATCATAAGCATTCATCATCATATTGTTTTGTGTGCATAAGGTTGTGGTTATGTGATTGTGGTGTGGTTGAAGTATGATGTGTGTTCTAGGGTCATGGGAGTGTTGTGTGTGCACGTGTAGTATAACCCTTTCCCATTTTTGCAACATGCTAAACCTTTGGGTTTCAATTATTTTTGTGGCATGAGTTTAACTTGCCTATTAAATCTTTAAAAACCGTTCTATTGCTTAAGTGAATTATTTTGAGTGGGAGAGGTGAGCTCTCTCAATTGTTGCACCTTGACATTAAATGATTATTTGCAAACAGTGGTATTTTTATTATTTTGAGTGGGAGAGGTGAGCTCTCTCAATTATCTTAAGAGAACAACTCAAGAAGATCCAATGTGTTCATGACCTCCTGCACACAGAGCATTTTATCCCGACAGAAAGAGAATAGCCTTGGGAATCTGTCTTGAAGTGAAGCACACCGATTGTCAAGTTTCCAATTATCAGCCCAGAACAGGACATTATCCCCTTTGTTCACCGTGACAATTGTGACTCGCCTGAATTTATCCATAAGCTTGGTTACATCTCTCCACCAAAAAGAACCACACATAGTTCTATCGTGGGGCACTCTATTGAAGTAATATGTGTCCCAGATCAGATGAACCAAGGGAACATCAGCCTTGTTATAGAACTTATTGAGGTGCTTCATGAGTAGAGCCTTATTTTGAAGACCAAGATTGAGGATCCCCAGGCCTCCCTTTGTTTGGGTCTACACACCAGCGGCCAAGAAGCTAGGGAATGTCCCTTCTCTTCCCCATATTTCCTCCATAGACATTGCCTATGAATCCTTTATAAATGTTTTAAGATACCAGGTGGGATAGATAAGCTGCACAGGAAGAAAATTGGTAGGGATGACATTACAGAGTTTACCAATTGTAGCCTGCCACCTTGTGGTAAAAACCAGGAACTTGCAGTAAGCCTTCTTTCCATGAAGTCAACTATAGACATTAGGTCAGCAATTTTGGGCCTAGTAGTGCCAACAGGTAGACCCAAATAGGTGAAGGGCATTTTCCCTAATTGGCATCCAAAATCAGTTGCTAAACTTGTAGCAAGATCTTCCTGCACATTGATTGGATACATGGAAGACTTATGATAGTTAATCTGTAGACCAATGGCTTGGGAGAAAGAGCTTAGCAATCCCTTGAGGGCATCTAATTGCAAACTATCAACCTGAATGAACATCAGGGTATTGTCCGCATACTGTACCGCAGGGAAATCAGGATCATTGGTTGGTAAAGGCAGGCTAAGTACTCCCTGATGCAACAGATTATTTATCATTGTTTGTAAAAGGTCTGCAGCAAGAACAAACAAAATGGGGGAGATTGGACCCCCCTGCTTGACCCCACATTTACATTTAAAATGTTTCCCAAGCACTCCATTGAGTAACACAAAAGAAGTTCCAGAGGTCAAAAGCTCCTTTATCCAGTGAATCCATTTGTCAGTAAGCCCTTTGGCCGCAAGGATCCTTATTATTGCCTCATGCTGAATTGAATCAAAAGCCTTTTCAAAATCAAGCTTAAGGAGAATGATTGGTTTCTTGGAGCAATTACACTGATGAATGTATTCAAAAGTCCAAGCAAGGCAATCCTGAATTGTTCTCGATTTAATGAAACCATATTGGTTTTTGTGCACACAATTCATAATTTCAGCCTGTAATCTATTTGCTACCATTTTAGTTAGAAACTTTAGACCAACACTAGTCAGGGAGATAGGTCTAAAGTCTCCAACCCCTTCAGGAGAGCGTTTTTTGGGACCAAAGTGATGAAAGCATCATTCAGATTCTCTAATTTTACTGTTCCCGCATGGAATTCTGAGGGATCACTAGAAGAGTGTCTAGAGGGGGGTGGTGAATAGACTACTAGCAGAAATTTAAAACCTAACCTTTTCCCAAGTTAATTGGTTGGCAGATTTTAACAGTTTTAGCAAATCTAGAAAGTCTAACAACCCTACACATGCATGTCAACAAATATGGCAGCATAAAGTAAAGACATTGCATACGAAGTAAAGAGTTGAGATGGATAGATCAAACGCAGTTGTAGACACGATGATTTTTCCCGTGGTTTCGATAGGTTGCGCTATCGTACATCCACGTTTATGGAGTCTTCAACCCACGAAGGGTAACGGTCGCGAGAGTCCACGGAGGGCTCCACCCAAAAGGGTCCACAAAGTAGCAACCTTGACTATTCCATACGGCTTCCGTCGACGAAGGACTAGCCTCACTATGGGTAGATCTTCACGAAGTAGGCGATCTTATTGCCCTTACAAACTTCTTGGTTCACTTCACAACACGAACTAGGAGGCTCCCAAGCGACACCTAACCAATCTAGGAGGCATCACCCTCCAAAAGGTAATAGGCTCGGTAATGACGATGAACTCCTTGCTCTTGTGCTTCAAGATGATAGATTCCTCAGCACCCAATCACTCTCTCACATATTTGGCATGGTGGAAGAGATGGGATTGGTGGAAAGCTACTTGGGGAGGCTAGAAATCAAGATCCATATGATTGGAATGGAAGATCTTGACCTCAACACAAGGGTAGGTGGTTCTCTCTCAGAAAATCTGATAGGATAGGTATGGAATAGTTCTAAGTGCTTCTCTTTCGAGTAAGTGATGGTGAAGGGTATATATAGGCATCCCCAAAAATCCAACCGTTACACACAAAATGACCAACTCGGTGACACCGATGTGTTAAACTCGGTGGTACCGAAGTGACCAAAAGGTGGCAACTTTTGAATCTCGGTAAAGCCGATATAGGAAACTCGGTTGCACCGATAAGGTGACCAATGGTCAGATATCCAATCTTAGTGACGCCGATCCAACATTCTCGGTGGGACCGAAAATGTGAATTTGCGTAACAGAAAGTTGGCAACCTAAACTCGGTGGCACCGGTATGGAATCGGTTGCACCGAAGTGGCTAGGGTTTGGCTTGAGTCTGTCTAGGTTCTGGAATCGGTGGCACCGGTATGGGAAAGTTGGTTGCACCGATTTTGAGTGTTGGGTATAGAACAGACTTTGGTGGGAGAGTTTGTGGATGTTTTTGGCGACTATCACTTGTGCACGTTTGAGCATATTGTTCACCAACAAAACCTTACCCCCTTTTAATAGTATTGGCTTTCCTATGGACTCTAAGTGATTTCTCACAAGTATAAAATGTAGAGTCCTCTTGCTTAAAGCTTGGCCAACCTATTTCCTTGCATCTTGGGGTATGTCCACAATCTCCTTTTGCCAATCCTCTCTATAGACTGTATCTGAAATACACTAGGTAAAAATATCAGTCCAAGAGACAATGTATGTTGTCATGAATTATCAAAACCACCAAGGGAGCATGTTGTGCTTTCAAATTCCTGTACCAGTTTTAGAAAATCCTCAGAAATGATGTGCCAACACTTCTTTAGGAACAGGCCCTTGAATCCATCTGGGCCAGGTGCCTTGTTAATGGGCATTTCCTTGATAACCTGTTCAATTTCCTTGATTTCAAAAGGCCTAGTTAGCACATTAAGTCCTTCAACCTGAGGAATCAAAGAAAGAATGTCCCTCCCCATTTCAATGTCCTTAACAGAACCCATTCCGTTTCTGAAAGCCAATAGAAATTCTAAAGCCATACGATCATGATCCGATGTAACTGACCCATCAGGTAGATCCAGACTAGCCACTGCATTTTTTCTATGGCTCTCAATTGCCATAACCTGAAAAAAATTGGAGTTCTGCTCCCCAACTTTGATATACCTAATGGTGCATCTCTTCTTGCAATATAAGCATTGGAGGTACAGAAGGTGCTCATGATGCAGCTTAACGATCTTTCTGAAGTTAAATTCAGGTCTGGACTGTGGTCTCAACTCCTCGAGATTATCCAACCATAAAATGACCTCATTGCACTTTCGGGTTAATCTTTTTAGGTGAGAAAGCCCTTTTTGTCGCTTCTTCAAAGCAAACCTCAGATCTTTTAATTTATCCACAATTATGGGTGAGATATGTGACTTATTTGATTGTTGTGACCAAACATATTGCACACATTCCATAAAACCTGGCTGTCCCACCCAATAATTCTCAAATCTGAAAATATTTGCCTTGGGGATAGTAGTACCAATTGTGATCAAACAAGGCACATGATCCGAAGCAGTCTTAGCGAGCGGAATCACTTGGGTCATTGGATACTGGCAAATCCAATTGGCAGAAGTGAACACCCATTCCAGTTGCTCCATCAAAGGATGATCTTGCATATTAGACCATGTAAATCGCCTGCCTTGCAGAGGAAGTTCAAACATCCCCAAATGCCCAATAATTTCATTGAAGATGAATATATCATTTACATCTCCACCAGGGAGATTTCTGTTCTCCAAGGATCTGATAAAGTTAAAATCGCCCATTAACATCGAGTGTTTGTCAGGGTCAATTTCCAAAGCATACAACCACCTGAGAAAATCACCCCTCATCTCCCCTTGGCAAGGTCCATATACATTTACTAGGACCCATTGCTCATTATTATGTGTAGAAGTGAAGCTGGTAATTATGCCAAAGAATTTCACCTCCACCAGAACACCCTGTAGAATGTCAGAACGCCAAACCATCAGAATGCACCCAGACGCCCCTCGAGATGGAGATTCAATGAATTGATCAAAATGAGGCGGGCATATATTTTGGATAGTAGCACGATCACATCACTGCAATTCAGTTTCTTGCAAGCATATAACAACACACTGACTTTCAACCACCTTCTCTCTGAGTGAACGCCGTCGAGCTTCAAAATTCAGCCCTCTAACATTCCAGCCGAGAATGTATTCATGGATAAACCAAGAATAATAAGCAAAATAAAATATGACACCTAATGCCGCATATTCATAGTCATTACAATCACTAAAACACAATTGTTCATAGCTTAAGACATCCATCACAAAAGGTAGCATAAAATTGTTAGGTCCAGATGAACACCTTGACATTGACGGGCATGAAGCCATCCCAATTGAAGTCGTGAAGGGGGATCTCATAACGAGAGAGTTTGATCATGTGATACACCACACTCTCCTTGAACTGAAGACACCCACCCCAAGATAGGATCCGCTCATCACCAAGTTCAGATAGACGAACACAATTGAGAGCTGACCGAACCAAGAAAAGTTCCAAACTTGTAGTTCAGGACAAACGGTCATGCACGGGGATTGCATCAGCACCAAGCCAACCAAAGTACCCCATGGTTGATTCGGGGCAGAGACAATGTGAATAAGCCGCTGGGAGAGCAACCGCCAATTGACCCAACGAGGTCCAGTTATCATGGCAGATGGAGGTGTGCTCACCATTGCCAACCCTCATCGATCTAAGCAAGCTGTAGAGCGGGACAAGGGAGGCAAAAACTTTCTAGGTGGGGGTAGAGGTTGCCGGATGATCACCCAGTTACCACCGTTGAACCCAGACAGTCCACGGGTTACACACACCATTGAAAATCTTATGAACCATCTTCAGAAGGAGGTAGGTATTCTGGATGCCAATGTCCACCAAGCCAAGGCCCCCCCTTCTCAGTGGAGACGACAAGCATCATGCCAGGCCACTTGACAGTCACCCCAGAGAACACACTTGACCCTTTCCAGAACTTGGCCCTACGGAGGCGGTCCATCTTGGCCATATTGCCCTTGGAGAGGGGGAGCACTGACATGGCATGAGTAGGGATCGCAGAGAGCACCACAGAAGTGAGCGTCAAACAACCCCCTAGTCGAGGAAACGTGTGTGCCATCCGGGGATGTGCCTCTCAATCTTCATCGGCAAGAAGTCCAAGGCGCTAGTGGGTAATTTTGCATCCGGGAGGGGTAAGACGAGGTACGTCTGGGGGAACATCGATAGTGGGGACCCACGGTCAGCAACCAAGAGGGTGGCATGGGCGGGTCAACGCACACTAGAATGAAGGTGATTTTGTGGAAGTTGATAGATCCCTGTGGCGGTAGAGAATGCATCCAGAAAAGACTTTAACCGTGAGAGTTGGCCTTGTTCTGCACGGACCAAGAGGAGGGTGTCGTCTACATACTGAATAACAAGACATGGCAAATCTTCGACGAGTGGATCGGTGGCAGAGCTAGGCAGGATGTTCAGGGGGCGAGGTAGAAAATATGGCTGTTTAGGGGGGGAGCTAAAAATCTGATCTAAACATCCCCTCAAAATTTTTCTTAAGGATTTGTAGTGAGGCTGGGGGGGCCATGGCCCCTGTTGGCCCCAACTAAGCTCTATCGTTGGAGCATATGTAGCAACCTAGACGAGGAGGCATCCCTGACAATCAATTGGTGGAGAAGGTTCTTGATAACCCACAAGTATAGGGGATCGCAATAGTCTTCACGGGTAGTGTTTCACCCTGATTTATTGATTCGACACAAGGGAAGCCAAAGAATATTTATCGTCCTTAGCAGTTGAGTTATCGATTCAACCACACCTAGGATATCTCTTTGAGGCAAAGCTTTACTAGCATGACAAATAATAGTAGCAACAACAACATTAAGAGTGACACCAGTAATTTTGTAGCAGTTGTGAGAGTAGCAGCAGTGATAGTAACTTAGCAAGATTCAGTATATGAAAAGCGTAGGTACGTGGATCAGTGATGGATAATGATTTAGATGACATCAATCATGTAATAGGTACACACTAGGGCGACATAGAACTAGCTCTAATTCATCAATGTAATGTAGGCATGTATTCCGTATATAGTCATACGTGCTTGCAATAAGAACTTGTATGACATCTTTTGTCCTATCCGCCCGTGGCAACGGGGTCCTAATGGAAACTAAGGGATATTAAGGCCTCCTTTTAATAGAGAACTGGAACAAAGCATCCACACAAGGTGAATACATGAACTCCTCAAACTACGACAATCACCGGAAAGAATCCCAATTATTGTCACCTTGGGGTATGCGGATCAAGACACGTAATAGGTGCATACAACTTGCAAGATAGGATCCAAATCACTCTTATATTCATGAAAACATAATAGGTTCAGATCTGAAATCATGGTACTCGGGCCCTGGTGACAAGCATTAAGCATAGCAAAGTCATAGCAACATCAATCTCATAACATAGTGGATAGTAGGGATCAAGCCCTATCAAACTTAACTCGATTACATGATCAATCTCATCCAATCGAATCACCATCCAGCAAGCCTTCATAGGAATTACTCACTCCTAGTGGTGAGCATCATGACGATGTTGATGAAGAAGGGTTGGTGATGACGATGGCGACGAATGCCCCTCTCCGGAGCCCTAAACAGACTCTAGATCAGCCCTCCCGAGGAAGAACAGGAGGTGGCGGTGGCTCCGTCTCGTGAAACACGATGAAATATTCTCTCTTAGTTTTTCTTCGAAGATGTGAATTTATAGGAGTGGAATTAGGGTCAGGGGAGCCACGTGGGCACCAAAAGCCATCAGGGCGCGTCTAGGGGGGTGGGCGCGTCCTGTTGGCTTGTGGCCCACAGGTAGCCCCCTCTGATGGATCTTTGCTCCATAATTCATTATATATTACAAAAATAATTCATAAAATGTTTCGTCCAATTCTAGGAGCATTTATTTCTGCATAAAAATAACACCAAGGTAGTTCTGCTGAAAACAACGTTAGTCCGGGTTAGTTTCATTCAAATCATGCAAATTAGAATCCAAAACCAGAACAAAAGTGTTTGGAAAAGTAGATACCTTGGAGACTGATGTGTACTACACAACTTTATTCTTGTAGACTCGTGTTGGGCCTCCAAGCGCAGAGTTTTGTAGGACAGTAGCAATTTTCCCTCAAGTGGATGACCTAAGGTTTATCAATCCATGGGAGGTGTAGGATGAAGATGGTCTCTCTCAAGCAATCCTGCAATCAAATACAAGAAATTTCTTGTGGCCCCAACACACCCAATACAATGGTAAATTGTATAGGTGCACTAGTTCGGTGAAGATATGGTGATACAAGTGCAATATGGATGGTAGATATGGATTTTTGTACTCTGAAAATATAAAAACAGCAAGGTAACAAGTGGCAAACAATGAGGAAAACGTTGTATTAATGCTTGGATATAAGGCCTAGGGTACACACTTTCACTAATGCAATCTCTCAACAATGCTAACATAGTTGAATCATATGATCATTCCTTAACGTGCAACAAAGAATCACTCCAAACTTCCTTTCTAGCAGAGAACAATAAGATGAAATTGGTGTAGGTGGTAGAACCAACTCAAAGTTATTATTTCCGATCGATCTATTCAAGAGTTCGTACTAAGATAGCATCAATGATACATATCAATTGACCCTAATGTCACCTATATACTCCAATGTCACCTCAAGTATCCGTGGGTAAATTATGCACATGCATAAAAAAATTCAGAGCTATCATATTCAATCCAACACAAAGAACTTGCAAGGAGCACTCCAAGATTTCTATCAGAGAACATGGTATGAAAACGTGCAATCAACCCCTATGCATAGATCCCCAAGGTCAATGGAATCCGCAAGTTGATGCCTCAACATATATCAAGTGAATCAATAGAATACCCCAATGTCACTACGGGTATCCCATGCAAGACGTACATCAAGTGTTGTCATACCAATATGCTCAATCCAACATAACGAGATCTTAAAGTGAAAGAATCAATTCATTGCAACTAGATGGTAAGGGAAATACATCATATGATCTGACTATATTAACAAGCCCGTGATACATCAAGATCGTGTCATCTCAAGAACACGAGAGAGAGAGAGAGATTGAACACATAGCTACTGGTACATACCCACATCCCCGAGGGTGAACTACTCCGTCCTCATCATGGAGACCATAGGGATGATGAAGATGGCCATCGGTGATGGTTTTCCCTCTCTGGCAGGGTACTGGAATCGCTCCAGATTGGTTTTTTGGCAATACAGAGAGTTGTGGCGGTGGAGCGGAAGGTCTCTCTTTATTTCTAGGGTTTCTGGGATTTATAGGATTTTTCAGCGTTGGAATCACGCGCAACGGAGCTATGTGGGACTCACAAACTATCTGGCCGCGCCCTAGCGGGCGCGGCCAGATGTGTGGTGGCCTCCTGGCAAACCCCCTCCGATGGTTCTTCGCTCTAGTATTTCTTATTTCCTCTAGAAAAAAACATAAAAAAGTTTTGGGTGATTCCGAGAACTTTCATTTTTCGCACACAAACAACACCACGGTAATTCTGTTGAAAACAACGCTAGTCCGGGTTAGTTCTAAATAGATCATATAAAGTGCATCAAAACCATATAAAAGTATTGTAAACATAGGTGAATATGATATGAATACTTCATAAATTATAGATATGTTGGAGACATATCAGAGACGAATCAGCTCCACCAACCTTAACTCATTGCTTGTCCTCCACCAATTCAGTTGATAAACTGAAAGTGATAAAGAATACTTTTACAAACTCTTTTGTTCTCGTCGTTATACACATGCTTAGATAGCATTCAATTTTTCAACATAAATCATAAATAACCATATCCATGATAACAATTAAACAACATATTCACTAATGGCATTACATAACCAACTAGCAAGCAATAATGAGATATCTCACATGCCAACAATTTGTCAAAACACTCATGATATAATATGGTGACATGGTATTTCGCTAGCCCTTTATGAGACAGCAAAACATAAATTCAGAGCACCTGTGAGGTTCAAGCAACGACTAAACATTATAATTTAGTGTAGAAAAGATCTAGTCATGCTCACATCCAACATTAACTATACTCAATGCATAAGAATGACAATAGTGCTCTCCGGTCTAGTGCTTTCAGTAAGAAGGTGATGACTCAACATAAAAGTAAATAGATAGGCCCTT
This sequence comes from Hordeum marinum, assembly GCA_022496015.1. NCBI lineage: Eukaryota > Viridiplantae > Streptophyta > Magnoliopsida > Poales > Poaceae > Hordeum > Hordeum marinum. The sequence goes on along the minus strand of CM039674.1, from coordinate 367,562,644 downwards.
TGCCGAGGGAAGCATTGATTTGAGAGGTGCCAGAGCTCAAGGTTTAGAACATGATTGAAATTATAGTTTTTGGGTAGTGCACTTTTCCTGTCAACGTCACGACAAAGGATTTCAATATCTTCCATGCTAAATACATTATTGGCGGTTCCCAAGTGGAATTGTAAAGTTTATTCCTATCCACCATACATACACAAGCCGCGGTTGATCGAATCCACGGATCCCCTCCAACATTTCAACTGTCTTGGGAGTTATGTTTAATTAATTTTGTTTTGCAGGACCGGGCATCCTTTTTACCAACCTCTATCGTGCAATGACAAGCGAATAAATGCCCATATTAGGAATAAAACACTTAGCATGGAATATACTGACTGCCCCGTCACTCCATGAGTGGCACGAGTGCAAAAAACAGATGTTTATTTGAATATTAGAGGTGGCACATGCAAATTTACTTGGAACATGAGGGTAATACCGTATATAGGTAGGTATGATGGACTCATGTGGAATAACTTGGTTTAAGAATTTTGGATGTACAAGTAGTATTCCCATTTAGTACAGGTGAAGGCTAGCAATAGATTGAGAAGCGACCAGCTAGAGAGCGAAAACGTTCATAATCATGCATTGTGAATAATTAACAATGGACATAGCATTAGTAGGATATGAACACTCTACATGTAAACATCATGAACGTTGCATTGGTTTTGAATCAACCTCATGTTTGCACATGGGCCAAGTCAAGTTGCTCAAACTACTCAGAAGGGAAATACCATACTACCATACCACATCATAACCATTTTAATGATTGTTGACACATAAGATAAATCATTATCCACTACTAGGTATTTAAGCATGTGATACGTCTCCATCGTATCCACTTTTGCAAACTCTTTTGCCCTTGTTTTGGACTCTAATTTGCATGATTTGAATGGAACTAACCCGGACAAACGCTGTTTTCAGCAGAATTGCCTTGGTGTTATTTTTGTGCAGAAATAAAAGTTCTTGGATCGTCCTGAAAATTTACGGAGAATATTTTTGGATTTAATAAAAATACTAGTGTAATAATTAACCATAGGGGGCCACCTGCAGGCCACAAGCTTGCTAGGCGCGTCCACCCCCTGGCCGCGCCTAGCAGGTTTGTGGGGCCCTCGTGGCTCCTCTGACCTCCTCTCCAGCTCCATATAACCCTATTCGCGGAGAAAAAAAATCAGAGAGAAGAGTTCATCGCATTTCATGATACGGAGCCGCTGCCACCTCCTGTTCTTCCTCGGGAGACAAGATCTGGAGTCTGTTTTGGGCTCCGGAGAGGGGAAATCGACGCCATCGTCATCACCAACCATCCTTCATCGCCAATTCCATGATGCTCTCTGCCGTTCGTGAGTAATCCCATCGTAGGCTTGCTGGATGGTGATGGGTTGGATGATATTTATCATCTAATTGAGTTAGTTTTGTTAGGGTTTGATACCTAGTATCCACTATGTTCTGAGATTGATGTTGCTATGACTTTGCTCTGCTTAATGCTTGTCACTAGGGCCCGAGTGCCATGATTTCAGATCTGAACCTATTATGTTTTCATGAATATATATGTGTTCTTGATCCTATCTTGCAAGTTGTAGACACCTATTACGAGTTATGATCTGCATCCCCGAGGGTGACAATAACTGGGATTCTTTTCGGTGATTACCGTAGTTTGAGGAGTTCATGTATTCACTAAGTGCTAATGCTTTGGTCTGGTTCTCTATTAAAAGGAGGCCTTAATATCCCTTAGTTTCCATTAGGAACCCGCTGCCACGGGAGGGTAGGACAAAATATGTCATGCAAGTTCTTTTCCATTAGCACGTATGACTATATATGGAATACATGCCTACATTACATTGATGAATTGGAGCTAGTTCTGTGTCACCCTATGTTATAACTGTTGCATGATGAATGCTATCCAACATAATTATCCATCACTGATCCATTGCCTACGAGCTTTCCACATATTTATCCTTGCTATGTTACTTCTTCGCTGCTACTGTTACAATCACTATAAAACTACTACTATTACTTTTGCTACCGTTACCGATACTTCCATACTACTTTGCTATTAAATACTTTGCTGCAGATATTAAGTATTTTTGGTGTGGTTGAATTGACAACTCAGCTACGAATACTCGAGAATATTCTTTGGCTCCCCTTGTGTCGAATCAATAAATTTGGGTTGAATACTCTACCCTTGAAAACTGTTGCGATCCCCTATACTTGTGGGTTATCAAGACCTTTTTCTGGCGCCGTTGCTGGGGAGCGTATCTCTATTCTCCGAGTTACTTGGGATTTATATCTGTTGATCACTATGAAGAATCTGAAAGATACAAAAACCAAGATCTATCCCTCTACTACGAGGGGATGTAAGGAACTGCCATCTAGCTCGGCACTTGATTCACCTTCTGTTATGAGTAAGTTTGCGACACCACCACCTGCTAGTAATTCGGATATGTCGCAAGTAATTGATGATGCCACTTCTGCTATGGATGATGCTTATGATGATACTTTGCTTGATAATACTGTGCCACTGGGTGAATTTCTTGATGAACAAATTGCTAGAGCCCATGCTGAAATTATGATACGTCTGAAACTGATGAAATTATTGAAACTGAACACTTTGACACACCTACTAGACCTAGCACTCCTATATATGAATTGCCTGATATTCCCGAGGGTTATGTTATGGAAGAAGAGGTAGCTAGGGACTTTCTTGCTTGTAATGATAGATATGATCCTAAGAAACTACTATGCAAGTGGAAAGAAAAATCTTTGAATGCTAGAATGAAATATGATCCTAAGTTTGCTACTTCACCTATATTTGTTACTGATAAGGATTATGAATTCTCTGTCGGTCCTGAGTTAATTACTCTGGTTGAATCTGATCCTTTCCATGGTTATGAATCTGAAACTATTGTGGCGCATCTTACTAAACTAAATGATATAGCCACTCTATTTACTCATGAGGAAAAAATTCGTTACTATTATATCCTTAAGTTGTTTCCTTTCTCGTTAAAGGGTGATGCTAAGATATGGTTTAATTCTCTTGCTCCTGGTTGTGTGCGTAGTCCCCAGGATATGATATATCACATCTCTGAAAATATTTTCCTGCCCATAAGAAACAAGCTGCCATGCAAGAAATATTTAAATTTGTGCAAATTGAAGAAGAGAGTCTCCCACAAGCTTGGGAGAGGCTTCTCCAATTACTTAATGCTTTGCCTGATCATCCTCTCAAGAAAAATGAAATACTTGATATCTTTTATGATGGACTAACCGATGCTTCTAGGGACAACCTAGATAGTTGTGCTGGTTGTGTTTTCAGGGAACGAACAGTTGAACAAGGTGAAATACTATTGAATAATATATTGAGCAATGATAATGATTGCACTATCCTCGAACCACCTCCGAAGCCAACTCCGAAGAAAAGAGTATTCTATTTCTCAGTCCTGAAGATATGCAAGAGGCAAAGAAATCTATGAAAGAAAAAGGTATTAAAGCTGAAGATGTTAAGAATCCACCACCTATTAGAGAAATACATGGTCTTGATAACCCGACACAGGTAGTAGAGGTAAATTCTCTTCATAGATTTTATGAAAGCGATATTCCTTATAATAGGTCTGCTAGCCAATGCTTGCATGAGTTTGATAATTTTGTTGTTAAGCAAGAAATTTTTAATGCTTATGTTAGTAAACAATTGAAACATAATGCTTTCATTCTTGATAGCTCATGTGATTATATGAGTAGAACTATCAATGATCTTAAACTGATTAGTAAACATGCTTCCATGGTAACTACTCAAGTGGAACAAGTACTTAAGGCACATAATGATTTGCTTAATGAGATGAATAGTAAGAACAATGATCATTCTGTTAAAGTTGTGAGTAGAGGTGGTAGAATGACTCAGGAACCTTCATATCCTAAGAGAATTGAGAAAGATTCTCAAAGGAGTAATACTGATGCACCTAGTCATTCCAGTAATAGGAGGAATAAGGATGATGATAGAACCTTGCATGGTGCTAGTGAACCTGTTATTGATACACCTGAAAACCCAAATGATATTTCTGTTTTTGATGCTGAGACACAATCTGGTAATGAACATGAGCCTAGTGATAATATTAATGACGATGTTCATGTTGATGGTCAACCTAGTAATGATAATGACATGGTGATGGAACTTGCTGTTGATCTTGATAACCCACATCCTAAGAATAAAAGATATGACAAAAGAGACTTTATTGCTAGGAAGCATGGTAAAGAAAGAGAACCATGGGTTCAGAAACCCATGCCCTTTCCTCCTAAATCATCCAAGATAAAGGATGATGAGGATTATGAGCGCTTTGTTGAAATGCTTAGACCTATCTTTTTGCGTATGCGCTTGACTGATATTCTGAAAATGTCTCCTTATGCTAAGTATATGAAAGATATTGTGACTAATAAAAGAAAGATGCCAGAAGATGAGATTTCCACCATGCTTTCTAATTATACTTTTAAGGGTGGAGTACCAAAGAAGTTAGGAGATCTAGGAATACCAACTATACCATGCTCTATTAAGGGGAATTATGTTAAAACTGCTTTATGTGATTTGGGAGCTGGTGTTAGTGTTATGCCTTTCTCTTTATATCGTAGAGTTGATTTGAATAAGTTGACACCTACTGAAATCTCTTTGCAAATGGCTGATAAATCAATTGCTCTACCTATCGGTATTTGTGAGGATGAACCTGTCATAGTTGCAAATGCTACTATCTTAACGAACTTTGTTATTCTTGATATTCCTGAGGACGATAGTATGTCGATCATCCTTGGTAGACCCTTTTTGAATACTGCAGGGGCTGTTATTGATTGCAACAAGGGCAATGTCACTTTTCATATTAATGGTAATGAGCATACGGTACACTTTCCGAAGAAACAACCTCAAGTTCATAGTATCAACTCCATTGAAAAAATTGTAATGATTATTATTGGAGACTTTGAGTTCCCTCTACCTACTATCAAGAAGAAATATGATATACTTATTTTTGGGGACATGCATATCCCCATCGAGGCAACTTAGTGTAATTTGAAAATTCTTCGGTTTCATGTTATTCGGAAGAAGTTTGTTAATAAGACTTGATCAACCTTATTAATGGATTTCTTTTGATGAGCATGAAATGGATGAATTAGAAATCACAACTTTTTGTACCCAACTTTTACTTTCTGTTAGTAAATCTAAATTAAGTAAAATGCTATTAGTTTTCTATTTTCTGAGTTTCCCGTGCGATAAAAAAAGTGACCTGAAAATAAAAGTTCTTCAAATGTACTAAAAATGGAGTATGATTTTTTCTGGAATATTAAAAAATTTCTGGCACTGAGCACACTACAGGGGGCTGCACCAGTGGGCCACAAGCCTATAAGGTGCAGCCACCCCTGGCCGCGCCTAGCAGGCTTGTGGGTCCCACGTGCCCCCTTCACTTATTCCAGCACCCATCCACTTCATCTTCCTTGAAAAAAATCGCACCATTGCTCAAACCCGTGTTCTAGCTCATTTTGCTGCCATTTTCGATCTCCTTTCTCAAAGCTTCATTCGCAAAACTGTTTTGGGAGATTGTTCCTCGGTATGTGACTCCTCCAATGGTCCAATTAGTTTTTGTTCTAGTGCTTTATATATTGCAAATTTTTGCTGCTATGGTGACCTTGTTCTTGAGCTTGCATGTCAAATTTATATGGTCCCAAGTAGTTTTAATGCATGATATAGCCTCTAGGCACTTGAGAGAGTAGTTGCTATGAGTTTTGTTGAGTTTTTTTCACCTTTATTTTGATTTACTAAAAAAATCAGAATTTTTCAGAGAAAGAAATGATGAGGAGATTATTAAGAGGCTCTTCAAGCAGGAGTTCCAAGGAAGATGAAAATGAAATGAGGGAGAAGCCCAAGTATAATCTTCCTCACATCGCAGAAGTTCAACCATGTGAATGGCCGTGTGAGTCATTCTTGAGGGCGGCCGGAATTTATGAAGATTTCTATTATTTGGCCGAGAGTGTAGGCATCACCGACTTCCTCAATGATAAATGTGACCAGTACCTCTTACTCACGAATACCTTTGTGCAAAATTTTCACTTTCATTCTAGGGAAGACCCTCCTATAGTAGAATTTCACTTATATGATGTGCCTAAGAAAATGAACCTTTACGATTTTTGCAAAGTCTACAAAATACCCTATGAGGGCAGCATCAGGGAACCACATCCTCGAGACATGGGAGATTTTATTGTCGCAGTCACTATAGGGGAAGAGAGAGGTGTGTCAAAGGCAAGACCGGCTAGTTTACATTTTCCTATGCTACGCTATTATTCATTATTTGCGGGAAGATTTTTAGTTGGTCGCTAGGAGTGTGGAAATCTTAGTGCCCCTGACCTCGCCATTTTGCGCCATGCTTTATTTGCTGATAGAATGTTTAGTCCGGGCGCTAAGGTGGCCCAATAGTTGAACACCAACCGTTCGAGGGGGCCCATATTCAGAAGTATATATGCATCTCGTTTAGCCAAAAAATTTGCGATACCCATTAGGCTTAATGAGAAAGATGAGAGGCTGCTACCCGTAAAGTTTTTAGATTATGACCGTATGGTAGCTCATGATGTTATTAAGAAAAATGATGATAGGAGGCTGCTTTACAACTTAGTTTTTAGCCAGGGTACTTGTGAAATTATTACTTTGCCTGCCTCTTCTTTGTTTGAGATTCGCTCAGGCAGGTACACCATTATGCCCGGCAACATTTACAGATATTGGTGTCTGATGCAACCCCCAGCTCCAGAACCAGCACCAGCCCTTGATCCGTACCCAGAGCCAGTTTTTCAGTGGGAGCCATAGGAGTTCGCCAACTAATGGAATTTTGATGACGCTCCTGAGTATCCAGAAGAGAGCTCTTTCCAGCCATGGCCATAGATCAACTTAGGCCAAAAGCCTAAGCTTGGGGGAGTACATATTTCTCACCGACTTTACATTCATGTTCACATACTCATCTTAGTAGTCGGTGCTCATACTCTTTCATTGTACTATCCATGGTAGTTTATTTTCTTGTTTCACTTTCTTCTTGTGTGCTTATTTAACTTTGAGAAAAATACAAAAAAATTAGTTCTAGCTTTATTTCTAGTTGCTTAGCTATAGCATTAAAAGAAAACCCAAAAAGATTTTTTCGTTCTTCTTTTGCTTGCTGGGAGCTTTCCCGTGTAAATAGTTTTCTCGTTCTTGTTTTGATTTTTGCTTCTTTGGGGCATAAGGAGAAGACCACAATGAAAGTGTTGAGTGGCTCTCATATGCATTATTGTTTACCTATTAGAGAGCCCATATTACCTTGTCTTCTTCTTTGAGTTATTGTTTGTAGATTCCAGCTTAGTCCAATGCACATGCACTCTTATTATTATCCACACCATTCGGTCGCGCAAGTGAAAGGCAATAATGACGATATTTGATGAAAAGATTGAGATGGAGAAAAGATGGTATGAACTCGACCTATCTTGCTTTTGTAAATATGATTAGCTCATCGTTCCGAATTCAGTTCATCATGGGTGAAACATATTTGCAATGACAGTTACAGATTATAGTTACTCATGCCATGCTTAATCAGCTAAGAGTGGATAATTGTTTGTTTTGGGTGCCAACATGCATATTAAAATGGTTGTGATGTAGTACGATGGGATGATATCCTCATCTGAACGATTCAAGTGGCTCGACTTGGCACATGTTCATGCATGTAGTTGAAACTAAATCAACATAGCCTCTAGGATATTTATGTTCATAGTGATTTATATCCTACTCATGGTTGCATTCAATGTTGGTTAATCTCAAAGCATGTTGATGACGGTGTCGATCTCTAGTTGGTCGCTCCCTAGTCTTTTGCTAGCCATCACTTGTACTAAGCGGGAATATTGCTTGTGCATCCAATCCCTCAAACCCAAAGTTGTTTCATATGAGTCCACCATACCTACCTATATGCGGTATTTACTTGCCGTTCCAAGTAAATTTTCATGTGCCAAACTCTAAACCTTCAAATAAACATTATATTTTGTATGCCCAAATCGCTCATGTGGAGACTGGGGGCTGTCAGTATCTTCCATGCTTGGTGGGTTATTCTCACGATAAGTGTTGATTCACTATCATTCACGAGAAAGTGGCTGGTAATCGGGATGCCCAGTTCCATGCTTGAAATAAAAAGCAAAATATAATTAAACATAAATCCCCCATGACTGTGTTTGTATGGATGGTACCCATGGATTCGCCTCGCCGTGGAGTGTGACTGATTGGTGGAGGGGGAGTAAACACTTTATCATTCTATTCGGGAACCACATATAATGTATCTAGCATGGAAGATGTTGAAAACCTGTTGGTCGTTATGTGAGCAATGAAATCATACCGCTCAAAAAATCATTACTTATCTCTGTTTTTAAAACTTGAGCTCTGGCACCTCTGCAAAGCAGTGCTTCCCTCTACGAAGGGCCTTTCCATTTACTTTATTGTTGAGTCATCATCTTCTTATAAAAGGCACCAATTAGAGAGAACCACCGTCATTTGTTGAGTATGAGCATGACTGGATCTCTTTCACCGTGAATTACAATGTCTGGTCAGTCCTTGTTCTTTAGAGGTGCTCTGCATTTATGGTTTGCGGTCTCAGAAAGGGCTAGCGAGATACCATTTTGTCATATTGTATCATGTTTGTTTTGAAAAAGTGTTGTCATCCGATAGTTATTATTATTGCCCGCTAGTTGATTATGTCATTGATATGAGTAAATTGGAGACCTAAATGTTATTATTAACGTGGTTAGTCCATGATCTTTGTTGAACATCTGAACATCAGTTGGACGTATTTACAACAACAAGATCAAACATAGTTTGTAAAAGTTTTTCTTTATCACTTTTAGTTTATCAACTGAATTGCCTGAGGACAAGCAATGGGTTAAGCTTGGGGGAGTTGATACGTTTCCATCGTATCCACTTTTCCAAACTCTTTTGCCCTTGTTTTGGACTCTAATTTGCATAATTTGAATGGAACTAACCCGGACTGACGCTATTTTTAGCAGAATTTCCTTGGTGTTATTTTTGTGCAGAAATAAAAGTTCTTGGATCATCCTGAAAATTTACGGAGAATATTTTTGGATTTAATAAAAATACTAGTGTAATAATTAACCAGAGGGGGCCACCTGCAGGCCACAAGCTTGCTAGGCGCGTCCACCCCCTGGCCGTGCCTAGCAGGTTTGTGGGGCCCTCGTGGCTCCTCCGACCTCCTCTCCAGCTCCATATAACCCTATTCGCGGAGAAAAAAATCAGAGAGAAGAGTTCATCACGTTTCACGATACGGAGCCGCCACCACCTCCTGTTCTTCCTCGGGAGACCAGATCTGGAGTCTGTTTTGGGCTCCGGAGAGGGGAAATCGACGCCATCGTCATCACCAACCATCCTTCATCGCCAATTCCATGATGCTCTCCGCCGTTCGTGAGTAATCCCATCGTAGGCTTGCTGGATGGTGATGGGTTGGATGAGATTTATCATGTAATCGAGTTAGTTTTGTTAGGGTTTGATCCCTAGTATCCACTATGTTCTGAGATTGATGTTGCTATGACTTTGCTATACTTAATGCTTGTCACTAGGCCCGAGTGCCATGATTTCAGATCTGAACCTATTATGTTTTCATGAATATATATGTGTTCTTGATCATATCTTGCAAGTTGTAGACACCTATTACGAGTTATGATCCGCATCCCCCAGGGTGACAATAACTGGGATTCTTTCCGGTGATTACCATAGTTTGAGGAGTTCATGTATTCACTAAGTGCTAATGCTTTGGTCTGGTTCTCTATTAAAAGGAGGCCTTAATATCCCTTAGTTTCCATTAGGACCCTGCTGCCATGGGAGGGTAGGACAAAATATGTTATGCAAGTTCTTTTCCATAAGCACGTATGACTATATATGGAATACATGCCTACATTACATTGATGAATTGGAACTACTTCTGTGCTACCCTATGTTATAACTGTTGCATGATGAATGCTATTCAACATAATTATCCATCACTGATCCATTGCCTACGAGCTTTCCACATATTGATCCTTGCTAAGTTACTTCTCCGCTGCTACTGTTACAATCACTATAAAATTGCTACTGTTACTTTTGCTACCGTTACTTCCATATTACTTTGCTACTGAATACTTTGCTGCAGATATTAAGTCTTTCAGGTGTGGTTGAATTGACAAGTCAGCTGCGAATACTCGAGAATATTATTTGGCTCCCCTTGTGTCGAATCAATAAATTTGGGTTGAATACTCCACCCTCAAAAACTATTGTGATCCCCTATACTTGTGGGTTATCACCATGCTGTAAGAGCACATTTCTCCATGTGAGGTTTTGGGTAATTGATGACAATCCCTATGGACTAATGGTTGCCTTAAGTTATATTCAAAGGATTTTTCCATAGGCACTTCTTGAAGTCTATCTGTTGGTTTCAAGGAGTTTATATGGTGACTAAGGTGGTATTCAAGGTTTTATCCAAAGATTGGTCATAGAGAAGATAAGATACAAGGTTGATCAAGACTAAGTCAAATAGTGAATCAAGTTGATCAACACACAAAGCGTACAAGATGTACCGAGAGGGATCAAGTGATCCCATGGTATGGTAAACATTACCCATTACGCTTTCTGTACTAACCCATGTTCCCTATGAGTGTTCTTTATGGGGTTAGGTCTGTTTCCATGGGCTAGCATCAATAAGAAGATCCCATACAATCCATGGAGGATGACATCAAGTGGTGATCGTCATCAAGGTTGCAGTGTGCAAGATCAAGTGAAGCATCAAGGAGAGATCATGCTTGAAGCTTGCTATTCATTGTGGTGACAATGGACCTATGAAGATGTGCCGAAGAGTGGCTCAACCATAGTGGAGTATGGTGGAGCAATCTACTAATCTTCATCAAGCCGACGCAATCAAGAAAGGTGATCCATCTTGAGGAAGTAAAGATTGCGATCATCTAGCTCAAGTGGACTATGCGCAAGGCAAAGGTTTGACCTTGATAGGGTTTTCTATTTTACCAGTCTCATAGTGTGTTGGAAATATGCCCTAGAGGCAATAATAAATTAGTTGTTATCATATTTCCTTGTTCATGATAATCGTTTATTATCCATGATATAATTGTATTGATCGGAAACTTAAATGCATGTGTGGATACATAGACAAAACCATGTCCCTAGTATGCCTCTAATAGACTAGCTCGTTGATCAAAAGATGGTTAAGGTTTCCTAGACATGGACATGAGATGTCATTTGATAACGGGATCACATCATTAGGAGAATGATGTGATGGACAAGACCCAAACTACAAACTTAGCATATGATCGTGTCAGTTTACTGCTACTGTTTTCTGCATGTCAAGTATAGATAATAAACGATTATCATGAACAAGGAAATATAACAATAAACACTTTATTTATTGCCTCTAGGGCATATTTCCAACAGTCTCCCACTTGCACTAGAGTCAATAATCTAGCTCACATCACTATGTGATTTACATTGTAATGAATCGAACACCCATGCAGTTCTGGTGTTGATCATGTTTAGCCCTTGGAAGAGGTTTAGTCAACGGGTCTGCAACATTCAGATCCATGTGCACTTTGCAAATATTTATGTCCTTCTCCTCGATGTAATCGCAGATGGAGTTGAAGCGTTGTTTTATGTGTCTGGTCCTCTTGTGAAACCTTGGTTCCTTGGCCAGAGCAATGGCACCAGTGTTGTCACATAACAAGTTCATTGGATTCAGTGCACTAGGCACTACTCCAAGATCTGTCATGAACTGCTTCATCCACACACCTTCCTTCGCCGCCTTCGAGGCTGCGATGTACTCCGCTTCACATGTAGAATCGGCTACCACGCTTTGCTTGGAACTGCACCAGCTTACCACTCCCTCATTAAGAATAAATACGTATCCGGTTTGTGACTTAGAGTCATCCGGATCAGTGTCAAATCTTGCATCGACGTAACCCTTTACGACGAGCTCTTCATCACCTCCATAAACGAGAAACATTTCCTTAGTCCTTTTATAGTACTTAAGGATATTCTTGATCGCTGCCTAGTGTTCCATTCCAGAATCACTTTGAAACCTTACGGCCATACTTATGGCAAGGCTGACATCCGGTCTTGTGCACAACATTGCATACATGATAAAGCCTATGGCTAAATCATAGGGGATGACACTCATCTTTTCTCTATCTTCTGCAGTCACTGGGCATTGAGTCTTACTCAACTTCACACTTTGTAACACAGGCAAGAACCCCTTCTTGGACTGATCCATTTTGAACTTCTGCAAAACTTTATCAAGGTATGTGCTCTGTGAAAGTGCTATTGAGCGTCTCGATCTATGTCTATAGATCTTAATGCCTAATATGAAAGCAGCTTCTCCTAGGTCCTTCATTGAAAAACTGTTGTTCAAATATTCCTTCACACTTTCCAGCATTTCTATATTGTTTCCAATCAACAATATGTCATCCACGTATAATATTAGAAACGTTATAGAGCTCCCACTCACTTTCTTGTAAATACAAGCTTCTCCATAAACTTGTATAAACTCAAACGCTTTGATCACCTCATCAAAACGCTTATTCCAACTCCTAGATGCTTGCACCAACCCATAAATGGATCGCTGGAGTTTGCAAACTTTGTCAGCATTCTCTGGATCGACAAAACGTTCTGGTTGCATCATATACAACTCTTCCTCGAGGAAACCGTTGAGGAATGCTATTTTGACATCCATTTGCCAAATTTCATAGTCGAAATATGCAGCTATTGCCAACATGATTCTGACAGACTTAAGCATCACTACGGGTGAGAAGGTCTCATCGTAGTCAACTCCTTGAACTTGTGAAAAACCCTTTGCCACAAGTCGAGCTTTATAGACGGTGACATTACCGTCTGCGTCTGTCTTCTTCTTAAAGATCCATTTGTTTTGAATGGCCTTTCACCCTTCAGGTAATACTTCCAAAGTCCATACTTTGTTTTCATACATGGATCCCATCTTGGATTTCATGGCCTCTAACCATTTCTCAGAATCTGGGCCCATCACTGCTCCTCCATAGTTCGTAGGTTCATTGTTGTCCAACAACATGACCTCCAAGACAGGGTTGCCGTACCACTCAGGAGTAGTATGCGGCCTTGTCAACCTACGAGGTTCAATAGTAGCTTGATCTGAAGCTTCATGATCATTATCATTAACTTCCTCTTCTACCATCGTAGGTTCCACAGAAACATCTTTCTGCGCCGCGCTACTTTCTGGTTAAAGTAAAGGTTCAATAACCTCATCAAGATCTATTTTCCTCCCACTCAATTCTTTCAAGAGAAACTCTTTCTCAAGAAATGTTCCGTTCTTAGCAACAAACACTTTGCCTTCGAATCTGAGATAGAAGGTATACCCGACTATCTCTTTCGGGTATCCTATGAAGACGCATTTTCCGCTTTGGGTCCAGCTTTTCAGGCTGAAGCTTTTTGACATAAGCATCACATCCCCAAACTTTAAGAAACGACAACTTTGGCCTCTTGTCAAACCACAGTTCATATGGCGTCGTCTCAACGGATTTTGATGGTGCCCTATTTAATGTAAATGTAGCTGTCTCTAATGCATAACCCCAAAATGATAGTGGCAAATCAGCAAGAGACATCATAGACCACACCATATCTAATAAGGTTCGATTACAACGTTCGAACACACCATTACGCTGTGGTGTTACGGGCGGTGTCAACTATGAAACAATTCCACACTGTCTTAAGTGACCGCCAAACTCATAACTCAGATATTCACCTCCTTGATCAGATCGCAGGAATTTAATCTTCTTGTTACGATGATTCTCAACTTCACTCCGAAATTGCTTGAACTTTTCAAACGTTTCAGACTTGTGTTTCATCAAGTAAATATACCCATATCTACTTAAGTCATCAGTGAAGGTGAGAAAATAATGATATCCACCGTACGCTGTAACATTCATTGGACCGCACACATCAGTATGTATGATTTCCAATAAGTCACTCGCCCGTTCCATTGTTCCAGAGAACGGAGTTTTAGTCATCTTGCCCATGAGGCATGGTTCACATGTGTGAAGTGATTCAAAATCAAGTGACTCCAAAAGTCCATCAGCATGGAGCTTCCTCATGCGTTTTACACCAATATGACCTAAACGGCAGTGCCACAAGAAAGTGGTACTATCATTATCAGCTCTACATCTTTTGGCATCAATGTTATGAACATGTGTATCATCACTATCAAGATTCAATATGAATAAACCCCTCACACTGGGTGCATGACCATAAAAGATATTACTCATATAAATAGACAACCTTTATTCTCTGATTTAAATGAGTAACCATCTCACAATAAACAAGATCCAGATATAATGTTCATGCTTAACGCATGCGCTAAATAACAATTGTTCAGGTTCTTCACTAATCCCGATGGTAATCAAAGAGAGAGCGTGCCGACGACGATCACATCAACCTTGGAACCATTTCCCATGCACATCGTCACTTCATCCTTTGCCAGCCTTCGTTTATTCCGTAGTTCCTGTTTTGAGTTGCAAATGTGAGAAACCGAACCGGTATCAAATACCCAGGCACTACAACGAGAGCTAGTAAGGTACACATCAATAACATGTATATCATATATACCTTGTTTGTCGTTGGCCGCCTTCTTGTCAGCCAGGTACTTGGGGCAGTTCCGCTTCCAGTGACCAGTTCCCTTGCAATGAAAGCACTCAGTTTCTGGCTTGGGTCCATGATTGGGCTTCTTTACAGGAGTAGCAACTGCTTTGCCATCCTTCTTTGTTTTACCCTTCTTGCCCTTGCCATTTTTCTTGAAACTAGTGGTTTTATTGACCATCAACACTTGATGTTCTTTCTAGATTTCAGACTCAGCGACTTTTGGCATCGCAAACAGCTCGGCGACTGACTTGTTCATCCCGTGCATGTTATAGTTCATCACAAAGCTCTTGTAACTAGGTGGCAGTGATTGAAGAACTCTGTTAGTGATCGCCTCTGGTGGAAGGGCAATACCCAACTCCGCTAGACGAGTTGAATACCCAGACATTCTGAGTATATGTTCACTGATAGATCCGTTCTCCTCCATCTTGCAAGCATAGAACTTATCGGAGGTTTCATACCTCTCTATCCGGGCATTCTTCTGAAAGATAAACTTCAACTCCTGGAACATCTCATATGCTCCATGACATTCAAAACGTCTTTGAAGTCCCGGTTCTAAGCCATACAATATTGCACACTGAACTATTGAGTAATCTCCAGTACGTGCCTCCTAAATGTTCTTAACGTCTTCAGAGGTCATGTCTTCTGGTTGGTCACCAAGTGGTGCATCAAGGACATATGATTTCTGGGAAGCCATGAGGATAATCCTCAGATTATGGGCCCAGTCAACAAAGTTACTTCCATCATCTTTCAACTTAGCTCTAGGAACGCATTAAATTCAGGGGTGCTACTGCGCGAGCCATTGATCAAATTACTAAAGCTCCCACGCAAATCGACATCCCTCAGGTCATCTGAGTGTCACATGACCTAAATCCACCAACTCAAGTACGATCATCACGTGAGTTTAGGTGGCTTCAATGGCGAACATCATTATGTTGATCATATCTACTATATGACTCATGTTCGACCTTTCGGTCTCTTGTGTTCCGAGGCCATGTCTGTACATGCTAGGCTCGTCAAGTTTAACCCGAGTGTTTTGCACGTGCAACACTGGCTTGCACCCATCGTATGTGAACGTAGAGTCTATCACACCCGATCATCACTTGGTGTCTCAACTCGACGAACTTTCGCAATGGTGCACACTCGGGGAGAACACAATTTGTCTTGAAATTAAGTGAGGGATCACCTTATAATGCTACCATCGTCCTAAGCAAAACAAGGTGCATAAAAGGATTAACATCTTGAAAGCACCGGCATGATCTCCATCGTCACCGGCAAGACACCATGATCTCCATCAACATGTCGCCATCGGGGTTGTCGCGCCCAACATGCTTCTACTACTATTGCTACCGTTTAGCGAGAAAGTAAAGCATTACATAGCGCTTAATCATTGACACGCAGGTCATACAATAATTAAAGACAACTCTATGGCTCCTGCCGGTTGCCGTACTCATCGACATGCAAGTCATGATAATCTATACCTCACATGATCATCTCATACATCACATATATCACATCATGTAATTGGCCAGATCACATCACAACATACCCTGCAAAAACAAGTTAGACGTCCTCTAATTGTTGTTCCATGTTTTACGTGGCTGCTACGGGTATCTAGCAAGAACAATTCTCATCTACGCAAAAACCACAACGGTGATACACTAGTTGCTTTTCAACCTTCTCAAGGACCGCCTTTGTCGAATCCGATCCAACTAAAGTGAGAGAAACTAGCACCCGCAAGCCATCTATGCAACAAGTTGCGGTCGAGGGAACCGGTCTCTCATAAGCGTACGAGTAAGTTGGTCCGGGCCGCTTCATATCACAATACCTTTGAACCAAAATCCGACCAAGGGAGGAAGCAATCTAAGCATCAACGCCCACAAACCTTTGTGTCTTACTCGAGATCTCATCTACACATAGACCTAGCTCATGATGCCACTGTTGGGGAATGTTGCATGGGAAACAAAAAAATTTCCTACGCACACGCAGATCTATCCATGGTGATGAGTATCTACGAGGGGGAGAGTGGATCTACGTACCCTTGTAGATCGCTAAGCGGGAAGCGTTAAGAAGCGTGGTTGGTGTAGTCGAACGTCTTCGCGATCCAAATCGCCGAGTGTCCCGCGATCCAAATCGCCGAGCGTCCCGCGATCCAATCACGATCCGTCCAGAGATCTAATCACGATCATTCCCACGAACTTGATCACGATCTGTCCCACGAACTTGATCACGATCCGTCCCACGAGCTTGATCACGATCCTTCCGATCTAGCACCGAACGGACGACACCTCCGCGTTCAGCACACGTACAGGTTGATGACGATCTCGGTCGTCTTGATACACAAAGAGAGAGTGGAGAGGTAGAAGAGTTCTCTGGCAGCGTGATAGTGCTCCGGCGATGGTGGTGGAGCTATTCCGGTAGGGCTTCGCCTAAGCACTGCAGAAATCCGATCTAGAGGAGAAACTATGCACTGGAGGAACGGGTAGCACGCTGAAAAAACTAGTGCAAAACCCTAAACCCCACCAGTATATATAGGAGGAGAGGAGGAGAGCCTTGGCACAAGGTCCAAGGCTCCTATGGTTTGGTCGAACCTACTAGGAGAGGAGGACTCCTCCTCCAATCCTAGTAGGACTAGGATTGCTCCTTTTTTTGTGCCTTTTTTCCACCTTTTCCTATTGGGTTTTCTTCTCCAGCCACATGGGCCTTGTGTGGGAGTTTCCACCAGCCCACTAAGGGCTGATTTACTCTCCCACAGCCCATGAAGCCTCTTGGGTCGAAATACCCCTCCCGGAGGCCTCCCGGTACACTCCCGGCACTCCCGGTACACTACCGATGAGCCCGGAACTTTTCTGGCGACCAAAACATGACTTCCTATATATGAGTCTTTAACTCCGGACCATTCCGGAGCTCCTCGTGAAGTCCGGGATATCATCCGGGACTCCGAACAACCTTCGGTCACCACCATACATAACTCTATACTACCGAAACGTCACCAAACCTTAAGTGTGCAGACCATGCGGGTTCGAGAACTATGTAGACATGACCAAGACACCTCTACGGTCAATAACCAATAATGGGACCTGGATGTCCATATTGATTCCTACATATTCTACGAAGATCTTTATCGGTCGAACCTCTGTGTCAGGGATTCAGTTAATCCTGTATGATGTTCCCTTTGTTCTTTAGTATGTTACTTGCCCGAGATTCAATCGTCAGTATCTCCATACCTAGTTCAACCTCATTACCGGCAAGTCTCTTTACTCGTTCCGTAATACAAGATCCCGCAACTAACACTTAGTCACATTGCTTGCAAGGCTTATTGTGATGTTGTATTACAGAGTGGGCCTGAGATACCTCTCTGTCACACGGAGTAACAAATCCCAGTCTTGATCCATGCCAACTCAACAGACACCCTCGGAGATACATGTAGAGAAACTTTATAGTCACCTAGTTACATTTCAACGTTTGATACACACAAGGCACTCCTCCAATGTCCGTGAGTTGCATGATCTCATGGTCATAGGAACATATACTTGACATGCAGAAAACAGTAGCAATAAACTGACATGATCATATGCTACGTTTGTAGTTTGGGTCTTGTCCATCACATCATTCTGCTAATGATGTGATCCCGTTATCAAATGACATCACATGTCAATGGCTAGGAAACCTTGACCATCTTTGATGAACGAGCTAGTTCACTAGAGGCATACTAGGGACAAAGTGTTGTCTATTTACCAACACATGTAATGTGTTTCCAATTAATACAATCATAGCATGGATAATAAATGATTATCATGAACAAGGAAATATAATAATAAACACTTTATTTATTGCCTCTAGGGCATATTTCCAACATAAATATCTCTCAGGAAAAATAGGGTCAATAGGTTGAGGTGACACTCTCAATTTTGTAGCTACGTGGGAGACATAAATTCCTCCATACAAGTCACCGCTTCCCGCGTTAGCATGTAGCCCGCGAGCAACAATTGCACCATGGTTATAATGTTTTCACCGGTCAACGCAGTGTGAATAAGGCTCAAGTCTGGAGCACACAATGCACCGCAATCTTGTTTACCTACTACACATTTCCCATTAAACAGTGCAAAGTAGCAAATAGAAGGGAAATGAATACTTTTTATTCTAGCTTGTGTCACACCTCTATGCTCTCCAATGCAAAGACTTTCAAGGAACAAATTCTAATCAGTTGTTTTTGGTTTTTCTGGAGAGCCCCATATTAGAAGTTTGCATGCAATAGGGAATTCTTCTAGAGTCATACTAAAGGATTAATCATAGAGATTAAATAGCACCCTAGAAGTATTGGGATGATACTGAAATCCATCCGTGAATGTATGGGTAAGGTTATAGTGTTGGACACACTTATCTGCAAAGAAGTCGGTGCAGCCAGTATTATAAATGTAATGATCAAATTCCTCCTTGATACCTTCACCTCTCATGAACTCATCGCTTGGCCAACGACATTATTTACCATCGACCATGACTATTAGGCTTGTCCGGGGGTCAACATAAGCTGGTCGTACAGAGCCCTCGTTCGATGACTCGCCCGAAGTATGCCTTCTTGAGGAGCTCCTCCTAAAGAAACTCATCTTCCTAAGCACAAAATTCTAAAACTTTTGAGCCACAAATTCATGTTAATAAAACTTTGTAAGATTGATAACAACTACTCATATAGGTACCTAGAGGCCATACCAAGCATTCATACTACTTAGAACTCAAAGAATTCAACATGCAAACTCATTTTCTGTAGCACCAAGTGCAACTAAATATGAATATATAAACTACTACAAAAAAATCTAATAGGTAGTATGGTAGAGTCACATACCAAGGAGCAATCCCTCAAAACAGTTTCGGAAACAGAGTTCCGAGCAAAGAGATTGAAAATTTCAGTTTCAGGTGGAAGAACACGGGAGAGAGAGAGAGAGCTAGGGAGTTTTTGCTGGAGGTAAGGGATGAAGTGAGACGAAGGGATAAGGTAGGGGGGCTGTGGGCCCCACAAGCCATTAGGGCGTGCCTAGGGGGTGGGCACGCCCTGTTGGCTTGTGGCCCACAGGTGCACCTCCCTACTGTATTTTCAGTACCAAAAATTGTTAAATATTTCAGAAAAAATCATGTTAAAATTTGGTGGCAATCTGAGACTTTTTATTTTTGGATCATTTTTAATTGCACATGTAAAACAGAGAACATGATAATCATGGCATTTTATCTTTCTTAACTAAAAATAATAGAGGATAAACTTGTGATACAGAGAATTGTGCATACTAAATTCATCAATCACATGTATCTCAAAAGGATCTATTAATGAGGTCGATCAAGTCTTATTAGTAACCGTTTTCGATTGACATGAAGCCAAATAATTTTCGTATAACACTAAGTTACCTCAATGGGGATTTGCATCTCCCCCAACAATAAGATTATAGTATTTCTTCTTGGCAGTAGGTAGAGGGATTTTAAAACCTCTAGTGATAACCATGGCATTAGGCTTAATGACATTAATATTATTAACCAAAGTTTGCTTCTTCAGAAAATGCATAGTATGTTGTTTGCCATTGACGTGAAAAGTAACCTTGCTTTTGTTGCAATCCTTAACAGACCTTGAAGTATTTAGAAAGGGTCTACGAAGGATGATCGACATGTTAAGAATAACAAAGTCTGTTAAGATAGTAACCTCTGCAACCACAACAGGAGCATCCTCGCAAATTCCAGTAGGTAAATTAGTGGATTTACTATCCATTTGAAAATATATCTCAGTAGGTGTAAGCTTATTCAAATCAAGTCTTTTATATAGAGATAAAGGCATAACACTAACACCGGCTCCTAAATTACATAAAGTAGTTTTTAACATAACTTCTTTTAATAGAGCAAGGTATTGTGGGTATACCCGGATCTCCCAACTTCTTAGGTACTCCACCATGAAAATAATAATTAGCAAGCATGGTAGCAATTTCTGTTTCAGGTTTTTTATTTTGTTGGTAATAATATCCTTCATATACTTAGCATACGGAGGCATTTTCAATATATTAGTCAAGCGAGTGCGCAAAAGGATGAGTCTAATCATTTCAGCAAAGCATTCAAAATCTTCATCGTCCTTACTTTTAGAAGACTTACGAGGGAATGGCATGGATTTTTGAACCCATATCTCTCTTTCCCTATCGTGTGTCCTAGCAACAAAATCTTTTTTATGATAGCGTTTATTTTTGGGATGTGGGTTATCAAGATTTTCAGTGGGTTCTATTTCCACATCATTATCATGTTCTTTATTATCATCTGGTTGAGCATCTACATGAACATCATTATCATCATTTTATTTTCATTATCACTAAGTGCATGTTCACTACCGGATTATGTCTCAGCATCAGAAATAGAAACATCATTATGTTTCTTAGTAGTTTTTTTATAACACGTTCACTAGAAGCATGCAAGGTCCTATCATTTTTCTTTTTCTTCTTAGATGGACTAGGTACATCATCATTAATTCTGTGAGAATCTTGTTCAATTCTTTTAGGGTGACCTTGAGGATAAAGAGGTTCTTGGGTCATTCTACCTCCTCTAGTCATTACTCTAACAACATGATCATTCATATTATTATTTACTAGTAGAAGGTACATGCTATGCATGTGGTGTTAAATTGTTGGAGTGTTTTTAATTTTCCTGTGTTAAATTGCTTGCAGTTTTTTAATTGCTGGAGTTTAAAACTTGGTCTCAGGTTGCCGCTTTTATCATCTTGTAACCACGTTCATTTGTTTTCAAGTGTTTTGACATGTACACACTGCTTGTTGGGGTGGATTGAAAGGATTTTTTATCAACACAACCAAGCCGTTTTGTGCAGGCGTGCAACGTGTCATGATGAGTCTAGAAGGAACTAGTTTGGAGCGTTTTTGCGCGCGGCCATACGACGCGAATCCAAGAAACATCATCCATTGGGTCGTTTGAGTTTGGCATTGATGAACAATGGAGATTCACCCTGTGTACTATATCGACGGCAAGCCCAAGTTAAAAAAATGATGTACTATAGTAGTAGTAGAGATTTCAACAAGCAAATCATTTTGTGACTTAGCAAGTTGGTCTAGTTGGGTGTGAACCATAGTAGCATGTTTACCTAGACATTTCACATTATTAGCAATTCTAATCATCAAGTCACTCAAGCGATCTATCATCATGGCATTACGTCTTAATTGATCCTTAACATAATTAATTAAATGTTGTTGCTTAACAATGTAATTATGAAATCCATTCATGCATTGACTAGGAGTCTTAGTATAAGGTATATCACTTTCATTAGAAGTGCAGAGAGAATTTAGCTCTACTACCTGTGTCGGGGTGTCAAGTCCATGTCTTTCTTCGATAGGTGGTATTTTCTTGACATATTCAGTTTTAATACATTTCTCTTTCATAGATCTTTTTTGCTTCTTGCATATCTTTAGGACTGAGGAATAGAATGCCTCTCTTCTTTTGAATAGGCTCCCACGGTGGTTCAGGAAGTGTCCAATCATCGGCATTTTGCAATATGTTATTCAATAGTTTTTTTAGCTTGTCCAATAGTTCTTTCCTTGAAAACACAACCAACACAACTATCTAGGAAGTCCCTGTAAGCATCGGTTAGTCCATTATAAAAGATATTGATAACCCACAAGTATAGGGGATCGCAACAGTTTTCGAGGGTAGAGTATTCAACCCAAATTTATTGATTCGATACAAGGGGAGCCAAAGAATATTCTCAAGTATTCGCAGCTGAGTTGTCAATTCAACCACACCTGAAAGACTTGTTATCTGCAGCAAAGTATTTAGTAGCAAAGTAGTATGGAAGTAACGATAATGGTAGAAAAAGTAGCATTAGCAGTTTTACAGTGATTGTAACAGTAACATCGAGGAAGTAACTTAGCAAAGCTCAATATGTGGAAAGCTCGTAGGCTATGGATTGGTGATGGATAATTATGTTGGATAGCATTCATCATGCAAAAGTTATAACATAGGGTGACACAGAACTAGCTCCAATTCATCAATATAATGTAGGCATGTATTCCATATATAGTCATACGTGCTTATGGAAAAGAACTTGCATGACATCTTTTGTCCTACCCTCCCGTGGCAGCGGGGTCCTAATGGAAACTAAGGGATATTAAGGCCTCCTTTTAATAGATAACTAGACCAAAACATTAGCACTTAGTGAATACATGAACTCCTCAAACTACGGTAATCATCGGAAAGAATCCTAGTTATTGCCACCCTGGGGGATGTGGATCATAACTCGTAATAGGTGTCTACAACTTGCGAGATAGTATCAAGAACACATATATATCCATGAAAACATAATAGGTTCAGATCTGAAATCATGGCACTCGGGCCCTAGTGACAAGCATTAAGCATAGCAAAGTCATAGCAACATCATTCTCAGGACATAGTGGATACTAGGGATCAAACCCTAACAAAACTAACTCGATTACATGATAAATATCATCCAACCCATCACCGTCCAACAAGACTACGATGGGATTAATCACGAACGATGGAGAGCATCATGAAATTGGTGATAAAGGATGGTTGGTGATGACGATGGCATCGACTTCCCCTCTCTGGAGCCCAAAACAGACTCCACATCTGGTCTCCCGAGGAAGAACAGGAGGTGGCGACGGCTCCGTATTGTGAAACACGATGAACTCTTCTCTCTGATTTGTTTCTCCGCGAATTGGAATAAATAGGAGTGGACTTGAGGTCGGAGGAGCCACAGGGGCCCGACAAGCCTGGTAGGCACGACCAGGGGGGTGACCGTGCCTAGCAGGCTTGTGGTCTGCAGGTGGCCCTCTCTGGTTAATTCTTGCGCCAATATTTTTTATTAAATCCAAAAATATTCTCTGTAAATTTTCAGGATGATCCGAGAACATTTATTTCTGCATAAAAATAACACCAAGGCAATTCTGCTGAAAACAACGTCAGTCCGGGTTAGTTCCATTCAAAACATGCAAATTAGAGTCCAAAACAAGGGCAAAAAGTTTGGAAATGTGGATATGATGGAGACGTATCAACTCGCCCAAGTTTAACCCATTGCTTGTCCTCAAGCAATTCAGTTGATAAACTAAAAGTGATAAAGTAAAACTTTTACAGACTTTGTTTGATCTTGTTGTTGTAAATACGTCTAACTGATGTTCAGATTTTCAGCAAAGATAATGGACTAACCACATTCACAATAACATCTGGGTCTCACATTTACTCATATCAATGACATAATCAACTAGCGAGCAATAATCATAACTCTTGGATGACAACACTTTTTCAAAACAATCATGATACAATATGATGAAATGTTATCTCGCTAGCCCATTCTGAGACCACAAAACAGAAATGCAGAGCACCTCTAAAGAACAAGGGCTGACTAGACATTGTAATTCACGGTGAAAGAAATCCAATCATGCTCATACTCAATATGAATTAACAACAAAGCATACAAATGAGGTGGTGCTCTCTAACTGGTGCCTTTTATAAGAGGATGATGGCTCGACAATAAAGTAAATAGAAAGGCCCTTCGCAGAGGGAAGCATTGATTTGCAGAGGTGCCACATCTCGATCTTTTTAAAACAGAGGTAAGTAATGAATTTTTGAGAGGTATGCTTTCATTGCTTAGATAACGACCAAGAGGTTTTCAACATCTTCCATGCTAGATACATTATAGGTGGTTCCCAAACAGAATGGTAAAGTTTTTACTCCCCCTCCACCAATCAGTCACACTCCACAGCGAGCCGGAAGCACGGGGACTGTCCATACAAACACAGTTTTGGGGGAGTTTTGTTTAATTAGATTTTGCTTTTATTTCGAGCATGGAACTGGGTATCCCGATTACCAGCCACTTTCTCGTGAATGATAGTGAATCAACACATATCGTGAGAATAACCCACCTAGCATGGAAGATACTGATAGCCCCTAGTCGCCACATGAGCGATTTGGGCATACAAAATAGAGTGTCTATTTGAAGGTTTAGAGTTTGGCACATGCAAGTTTACTTGGGACGACATGTAAATATTGCATATAGGTAGGTATGGTGGACTCATATGAAACAACTTCGGGTTTGAGGGATTGGATGCACAAACAGTATTCCTGCTTAGTACAAGTGAAGGCTAGCAAAAGACTGGGGAGCGACCAACTAGAGAGTGACACACTCATCAACATGCTTTGAGATTAACCAACATTGAATGCAAGCATGAGTAGGATATAAATCACTATGAACATAAATATCGTAGAGGCTATGTTGATTTTGTTTCAACTACATGCGTGAACATGTGCCAAGTCGAGCCACTTGAATCGTTCAGAGGAGGATACCATCCCATCATACTACATCACAACCATTTTAATATGCATGTTGGCACCCAAAACAAACCATTATCCACTCTTAGCTAATTAAGCATGGCATGAATAACTATAATATCTAATTATTATTGCAAATATGTTTCACCCATAAAAGCAAGATAGGTCGAGTTCATACCAGCTTTTCTCCATCTCAATATTTTCATCAAATATCATCATTATTGCCTTTCACTTGCATGACCGAATGGTGTGGATAATAATAAGGGTGCACGTGCATTGGACTAAGCTGCAATCTGCAAACAATAACTCAAAGGAGAATACAAGTTAACAAGGGCTCTTTAATAGGTAAACAATAATGCATATGAGAGCCACTCGACATTTTCATTATGGTCTTCTCCTTACGACCCAAAGAGAGAAAAATCAAAACAAGAACGAGAAAAACTATTTACACGGGAAAGCTCCCAACAAGCAAAACAAGAACGAAAAAGCTTTTTGGGTTTTCTTTTTAATGCTACAACTAAGCAACTGGAAATGAAGCTAGAACTATTTTTTGTATTTTTCTGAAAGTTAAATAAACACACAAGAAGAAAGCGAAACAAGGAAATAAACTACCATGGATAGTACAATGCAAGAGTATGAACACCGACTACTAAGATGAGTGTGTGAACATGAATGTAAAGTCAATGAGAAATACATACTCCCCCAAGCTTAGGCTTTTGGCCTAAGTTGGTCTAGGGCCATGGATGGCTCGGGTAATATCCGAAGTCATAGCCGGGGTTGTGCTGGGTTGCGGCGGCCACCGCCTGAACGACTGCAACGTGAAGGCGAGCTGCTTCCACATTTCTCTCATACTCGTTTGCCTCCTCTCTGGTTATAAAGTATCTTTGTTTTTCCTGAAAGTTAAAGAAGACATGAGCAGGAAGGGTAACATGGACAACACGCCGTCTGTCAAAAATTAGTCGGTATAGGATGGATTGTTCGTTCCTTTCAAGAAACTGAAAACGTACTAAAGCCTCATAATCAAGAAAAGAAGGTGGTAACTCAATGTCATTTCCGCGTATGGGTACCCCAAGATAATTAGCTAAACGAGTGGCATAAATCCCACCAAAGAAATCTCCATCCTTAGCATTATTATGCAACCTTCTAGCAATAATGGCTCCTAAGTTATATCACCTTTCTCCCATTACTGCACTCTTAAGAATACTAAGATCGGTTGCACAAAGGTGGCTATGCTTAGTTTTACCGTATACATCTACCTATGAATAGAGCAAAATAGTGTATGGCAGGAAAGTGAATGCTCCCCATGGTAGCCTGTGTAATATTTCTAGTTTCTCCGACGGTAATGCTAGCAAGAAAATCATCATATTCAGTTTTGTGAGGATTTTGCATGCATGATTAAAATCCTCTATGTCCAAAGTATATGATTTGTCATAAATGTAAAATAGGATAGAAGATTTATTATGACTCAGCGAAAATTCAAACCTCCGCACGAAAGAATCCGTGAGTTGATAATATTGCTTGCATTTGTCCAAACGAATTCCTCCAGGTCAGGATTTCTTATGTATGCGTAGAATTCTTCCTTGAAACCGGCATCACTCATGAATTGATCTGATGGCCATTCACAAGGTCATACTTGTGTTTCCCTCAGTGGTTCAAGGTCGGGCTCACGTATCATGAGTCTCGGGGCCTTCTTGTTCGATGAACCCCCTTGAAACATTTTCCTCAACATTTTTTCTTTTTTTGAAAAATTCTGAAATTTTTAGTGACTCAAAATAAAGGTGAACAAAACTCATAGAAACTACTCCCTCAAGTGCCCAGAGGCTATATCATGCATCAAAACTACTTGGGACCATACAACTTTGACATGCAAGCTTAAGAACAGGGTCACCACAGCAGCAAAAATTTGCAATGTATAAAGCACTAGAACAAAAACTAATTGGACCATTGGAGGAGTCACGCACTGAGGAACAATCTCCCAAAATAGTTTTGCCAATGAAGCTTTGCACAAGGAGATCGAAAATGAGAGCAATATGATCTAGAACACGGGTTTGAGAAATGGTGGGATTTTTTCTGGAGGAAGATGAAGTGAATGGGTGCTCGAATAAGTGAAGGGGGGCCACATGGGACCACAAGCCTGCTAGGCGTGGCTAGGGGGGTGGCTGTGCCATGTGGGCTTGTGGCCCACTGGTGCAGCCCCCTATAGTATGCTGAGTGCCATATATTTTTAAATATTTCAGAAAAAATCATACCCCATTTTCAGGACATTTGGATTTTTTTATTTTCAGGTCACCTTTTTTATTGCACGGGAAACTCAAAAAACAGAAAAATAATAGCATTTTTACTTAATTTCATCTAACTAACAGAAAATAAAAGTTGGGTACAGGAAGTTGTGCTTTCTAAATTCATCCATCTCATGCTCATCAAAAGGAATCCATCAATAAGGTTGATCAAGTCTTATTAATAAACTTCTTTCGAATAACATGAAACCAAATACTTTTTGAATAACACTAAGTTACCTCAATGGGGATATGTATATCCCCAACAATAAGTATATCATATTTCTTCTTGACAGTAGGAAGAGGGAATTCAAAGTCTCCAATAATAATCGTTGGAATTTTTCAATGGAGTTGATACTATGAACTTGAGGTTA
Organism: Hordeum marinum; assembly: GCA_022496015.1. Classification (NCBI taxonomy): domain Eukaryota; kingdom Viridiplantae; phylum Streptophyta; class Magnoliopsida; order Poales; family Poaceae; genus Hordeum; species Hordeum marinum. Next base: position 367,534,970 of record CM039674.1, on the reverse strand, counting down.
TTTCTTCGGAAAGTGTACCGTATGCTAATTACCATTAATATGAAAGTGACATTGCCCTTGTTGCAATCAATAACAACCCCTGTAGTATTCAAAAAGGGTCTACCAAGGATGATCGACATACTGTCGTCCTCGGGAATGTCGAGAATAACAAAGTCCGTTAAGATAGTAGCATCTGCAACCATGACAGGTACATCCTCACAAATACCGATAGGTAGGGCAGTTGATTTATCAGCCATTTGCAAAGAGATTTCAATAGGTGTCAATTTATTCAAATCAATTCTACGACAAAGAGAAAGGCATACCACTAACACCAGCTCCCAAATCACATAAAGCAGTTTTAACATAATTCCCTTTAATAGAGCATGGTATAGTTGGTATTCTCGGATCTCCTAATTTCTTTGGTACTCCACCCTTAAAAGTATAATTAGCAAGCATGGTGGAAATTTCAGCATCCAGTATCTTCCTTTTATTTGTCACAATATCCTTCATATACTTAGCATAAAGAGACATTTTCAGAATATCGGTCAAGCGCATTCGCAAAAAGACAGGTCTAAGCATTTCAACAAAGCGGTCAAAATCCTCATCATCCTTTTTCTTGGATGGTTTAGGAGGAAAAGTCATGGGTTTTTGAACCCATGGTTCTCTTTCTTTACCATGTTTCCTAGCAATAAAATCTCTTTTGTCATATCTCCTATTCTTAGGTTGTGGGTTATCAAGATCAACAGCAGGTTCAATCTCCACATCATTATCATTACTAGGTTGAGTATCAACATTGAACATCATCATTAATATTATCACTAGGCTCATGTTCATCACCAGATTGTGTCTCAGCATCAGAAACAGAAATATCATTTGGGTTTTCAGGTGTATCTATAAGAGGTTCACTAGCAGCATGCAAAGTTCTATCATCATCCTTATTCCTCTTATTACTAGAGCGACTAGGTGCATCAATATTACTCCTTTTGGAATCTTGCTCAATTCTCTTAGGGTGGCCCTCAGGATACAAAGGTTCCTGAGTCATTCTTCCACCTCTAGCCACAACTTTAACAGAATGATTATTGTTCTTACTATTTATCTCATTAAGCAAATCATTCTATGCCTTAAGTACTTTTTCTACTTGAGTAGTTACCATGGAAGCATGTTTACTAATCAATTTAAGGTCATTGATAATTCTACTCATATAATCTCCTAAGCGATCAAGCATGAAAGCATTATGTTTCAATTGTCTACTAACATAGGCATTAAAATTTTCTTGCTTAACAACAAAATTATCAAACTCATCCAAGCATTGGCTAGCAGACTTATTATGAGGAATATCGCTTTCATCAAATCTACGAAGAGAATTTACCTCTACTACCTGTGTCGGGTTATCAAGACCATGTATTTCTTCAATAGGTGGTAGATTCTTGACATCGTCAGCTTTAATACCTTTTTATTTCATAGATTTCTTTCCCTCTTTCATATCTTCAGGACTAAGAAATAGAATACCTCTTTTCTGTTGGGGAATGTTGCATGGGAAATAAAAAAATTCCTACGCACATGCAAGATCTATCCATGGCGATGAGCATCTACGAGAGGGAGAGTGGACGGGAAGCGTTAAGAAATGCGGTTGATGTAGTCGAACGTCTTCGCGATCCAAATCGTCGAGCGTCCTGCGATCCAATCACGATCCGTCCGATCTAGCACCGAACGGGTGGCACCACCATGTTCAGCACACGTACAGCTTGATGACGATCTCCGCCTTCTTGATCCATCAAGAGGGAACGTAGAGTTAGACGAGTTCTCCGGCAGCACGACGGCGTTGCGGCGATAGTGGTGGAGCTATTCCAACATGTTGGAGATATGCCCTAGAGGCAATCATGTATGATGATATTTCCTATGTGTTTATGAATAAAGATAGTCCTTGGACATTATCATTGATGTGTATTAACAAGTACGTGCCTTGTTTGTGAGACTATGCATTGTATGATAACTGTCCTAAATGGTCCCTAGTACAAAAGGGTTGTGTGGATGCACGACTAATCGGACTAGCATATGACACGGTGGATGGTTCGGTCTCACTGACCATGTAGCATTGGATGCTAACCGGATAATATGGACTCAGAAAGGTCTGGTCGAATTCGACATAGTCGCATCCGAGTCGAGATAAGGTCTGAGTTGGACAGACCCAACTACGAGATGCAACGATAGGTCATCTGTGAGTCTCTAGTATAACATATGTTGTATGTCCTAAGACCTGAGCTGACGCATGTACTTGGGATGGTGACAGACTTGCTTTGGGCCGACCAAACGCTACTCCGTGACTGGGTAGTTACAAAGGTAGGTTTCGGGCTTGTCCAGGCCCATGCTACGAGACATGGTCGAGAAAGATGGGAGTTGCCCCTCCGATCAGGAGAGATATACTCTGGGCCTCTCGGGTGATCCGACCTGGATAAGCATGGCCACGCGATGAGGATTATGAGATAATCCGAATGTTGGTCGGATTCACCGGAACGACAAAGAGGTCATGCTACATCAAGGGTGACCATATCGCCTTGTGCACGGCAACATATATCGTGTGGCAAAGGGAACATAAGTGTGAAGTACATGTTTGCCTAACCAGCTTCATCAGACACTTGGATTCGACACGTCTTGCTAGATGCCGCTACCGACCAGTCGATTCGGATGTCATCTGACTTGCGACCAAGTGGACGAGAACCTAAAGGGTAGCGTGCTTAAGGGAAGGAACACGTGGGCTTTAGGATCCGTGTGAGGCCCAAGAGTTGAGCCCGCGCCGGATGCCTATATATAGTGGAGGTTCGGCACATCCATCAGGTTGATCGCTTCGGCACTGTCATTAGGGCTTTGCATGAGTTGCAACAAGCCACCTCCACTCGCCGCTGCCGACCACATGATCGGACCTAGTAGTCCGTCGCACGGGTGTTCCTCCTGCACGCGCAGTGTAACAGCCCAAGTGCTCCCCTTGCCATTTTTTGTCATGTACCTCATATGAACCTCTATGTTTGCCATGTGATTTGAATGGTTACTACTTGCTTATTGTCATTCATTCATCATGCATCATGATCATCATATTGCATACTATATTTTGCCTTGTTGCTTGTGCTTGAGAATGTTGTGAGGTGAGGTGGCATGTGGTTGAATGCATGTGTGCTTGTTGTGGCCCTACTCTCATTGTCTTGTCCATAATCCCCCTCTTTCATGTCAACTGAAAAACTCCCTTTTGCTCCTATTGATTTATGTCACAAATTAACTTGTCCTAAAAGTCTTTTAAAAATGTTCTGGTGCTTGAGTTAATTGTTTAGAGTGGAGTAAAAGGGCTCTTTCATGTGTTGCTGTTTTTGTCATTAAGATCTCTCATAGAACCGTCACTTTTAATTATTAAATTAATTAATTTACTTTGGTTAAAAATGACTAGTTCATTTTATTTAAATAGGCTGCACTATTGTTAGAGCCAAAGTATTTTTCTATTCCTCAAACCCTTTGTTTTCTTCTGTGGGGCTTATTTGGTTGGTATTGTTTTTTTAAAGAATAGCCTTTTGTTTTCCTGAGAGAGAGAGAGAGAGAGAGTAGAACGCATGGGCCTCTTTTCCCCCGCGTGACCTAGCTAGCCCCCCGAGCAGCCTTGGCCCACCTCACGGACGGCTACCTGCCCTGTCTCCCACCTCCGTTAGGCAGAGCGAGCGTGTGCAGAGAGAGAGAGAGCGCCATCGCCGTGAGTTCAGACGTCGAGGAACTGCTCCCCCAGGCCTATTTAACCCCCCTTGGCGTGTGTGCCTAGGGTTTGTTCCTCCCTCCAGTCACCGCTGCCTCTCTTCCCTCCTCCCCTCTCCCCCTCCACAGGTAAGGCTCTGAAGTTCACAGAGAACAGAGAGCTGCAGTGAGGTTCATAGTGAGCGTGCCATAGTCGTCGTCGATGCCATCACCTCCGGTGGTCTTTTCTTCCCCCTCCAGGATGGCGAGGTGGACCCTGGTGCCGCCCGCGTTCGGTTCCCGATGCTAGGAGGGCCGGAGCGCCTCCGCACTATCGGGAGTCATCGCGTCGTCGCCACCCTCCGCTCCGTCAGGATGCGCCGCCCCGCTTCGCCTCTTGCTCCCCGTCGCTGTGCGAGCCCTTCTTCGCCCCCTTGGTGAGCAGCCCCCTATAGCCCTCTTTGGTTTGTAGCGCAGGTAGCTTGCGTCGCCGTAGTTCCTCGCTGTCGCCGCCGGCAGGACAAGGCGTGGCCTTGAGGGCCTCACCTCCGTCCCCCTCGTTGCAAGACGAGCAGGGGAACGGGTCCCCCTAGTTCCCCGCAACCCCCTCAGGTGGTCCGCGTCGCCGGAGCTCCCCTTCTGTCGCTGGAATCGCGTCACCGCCGTGCCTATCGCCACTGTTGTTTGGATTCAGTGTCGCCAGTTAAGCGCGTCGTCATTGACAGTAGAGGCACAACCCCCCTTTGTCCAGTTGCCGCCACGTAGTTCAGTGGTCGTCCGACTCGAGGATGACCAGGAGGTCGTGGGTTCGACCCCCTGTCCCCCCCTTTTCCCCTATTTTTGAGAGTGAGTGTGGTGTGGCCGCCGGATCTGGTGTGGCTACACCAAGATCTGCTGTGCGTGTGTGTATCTGTGTGTTGTGCCCTGTGTGTGTGTGTGTGGGATCTGCTATGGCAGAGGGTCCCCTGTGGATCCAGTGAGTGTATGTGTGTGTGTGTGTTGTGTTTGTGTGTATGACAGTGGGCCCCTAGCCCACTTGTCATGCATATAGAGGGGCCTTGGTGTCTATGCCAGGTGGGACCCCTCCTATCTTAGTTGTTTTATTGTTTTTATTGTGTTTTGTTAGATTATTCCATTTCTAGTATATTACCATTTCTGTACATGAGCATTTTTGGCTATGGGCATATATAGCAAGTTTTGACTTATAAGTGGATGGGTATTTTGATGCCAATAGCAATTTAGAATTGTGGGCATTTTACCTACTACAACATATGAGTGTGATATATGGAATTGGGGTAGAATTTTCCAATGAATCCATTGGTGCAATTGGATTGATCATTTGAGCAAGTTTTAGAAAATGCCATTTTGTCACAATATGCCATTTTGTCATTTTAGTTAGAATTAATCCATGCATGCTATGATAATTGTGCCAACATGGAAGTGGTAGTGTTTCATGAGTATTATGCCATGGTATTTTCTTTTGACATGTTAGACTTGACATGCTATCTTGATCCAAAGTAGCTAATAAATTGTTGCTGTTTTCAACATGCTAAATATTTCTAAGTGTGAGAATCTGTTAATATTTTCATGCCTTGCTAAGTGGATGCTACCAAGTGACATGTTGTGTTTTAGGTCAAGCTCAGTGCTAGTGTTTTGAATTAGATGTTGCCCTCTACCATCCTATTAATTGTCATGCCATGAGGTGGTATTTAGCATCATTATTTTATTCTGTCAACTTGCCATCAGCTTAACTCAGATTCCAGAAAACTATGATTTTCACTAAGTCCTTAGAATCTGTTTCATCATGCCATCTTGTGAGCTGCATGCTTAGTGATCCATGCTTCATTTCCAGTTTGTGTAGTTGGGTGATTTGATAAGCATGTTATATAGTTTTTTGTCATGATTTGTTTGAGGTTGGGAACTTCCTGTAGCTCTAGATAATTGTTGTGGAAGTTGCTATGTTGCTGTTTTTGGGATAGATTGTGTGTGTTAGTGTTTTGTGTCTTGTGGGAGCTATGCTCTATTGTTTTGCTTGATATTTGGCTCTATTTTGGTTGGTTTTTCATTGCCTAACCAGTGGCTACCTTGGAATACCAAGGTATAGCCCATGGCCTTCCATGTCTTGTATTTTGCCTTCGTATCTTGCCGTGAACGTAGCGTGAGACTCGTTACTCCATTTCCTATGTTTTACATATGCATTTGCATCGATTTTTCATGAAGCATCCATATTTTCCATGTTAATGCATGTTCAAAAAACTTAACATGAGGTTCTATCCAGAATTGTAAATAACTTAACTATTGCATGGGAAACATGACTAGCTTAGGATTGCCATGTTAAATACTTCAAATGAATCATGCATCATCTTGTTTGTGCATTGCAACTTGGTTGGTTGTTTATTGTTTTTGTTTCTCTTGGGTAGATGCAAGTGTTGAACTTGAGTACGAGGATCTAGGAGAGTACCACTACGAGGACCTAGCTCTTTGTCCCTTTGAAGAACCAACATGCAAGATGATCGTACCCGGATCCTGACACTATTTTTGCTTTGCTAGATGTATCGCTCTTATCATTACATATGCGTTACCTACCACTTGAATGTCAAGCCTCCTACATCATGATAGCCTCTAACCCCTCCACTACCTAGCAAATCTTGTTTGGCTAAGGCACCGCTGCTCAGCCCCTCTTATAGCGTTCTTAGTTGCACGTGCAGGTTGTTTCCATGTGATAACATGGACATCTGGAGATATCATAATATCTACTTCTATTTAATTTAATGCACATATATATCTTGGTATGGTGGAAGGCTTGGCCTTTTGCTTGGTGTTTTGTTCCACTTTTACCGCCATAGCTACTTGTTACCGGTGTTATGTTTCCATACTTTGCGCTCCTAACATGCTCGGGGTTGTTATGGGGACCCCCCTGATTATTCAGTTGAGATTAAAGCTTATCTGACAAGACCCAACTTTGGTACTATTTGCTTAAACAACTTAATAAAAATGCATAGGGCTTTGCAACCCTGTGGATAATTAATCAACAACCCAGGCCAGTGCTCCTCATGAGTGTTGGTCCAACCCAGAGCCACTTGCGGGGTCACCTCGGGGCAACTCGAGTGATTTCTATCCAGCCACCGTTCGTAGTGTTCATCCGGTCGTGTCCTGAGAATGAGATATGTGGCTCTTATCCGGTTCGTCGACACATCGGGACGTCTTGCTGGACTTGTTTTACCTTTCTCGAATGGCTTGCGTGAGGAACTTTGATCTTCTTCGGGCTATCTCGAGGTGTCAGTTTTCCTTTGGAATTGCCTAGGATGATCACGAGATCCGTGGTCGAGGTTATTCCCACGGAGTGTGGTTAATTTGTGATGGATTAGTTGGAGCACCCCTGCAGGGTTAAATCTTTCGGAAAGCCGTGCCCGCAGTTATGTGGCAACTTGGATATTTTGTTTAACACCCGTTTTTAGTTAACTTGAAGTAAACTCCAATAAAACCCACCAACTGTGTGCGTAACCATGATCCTCTCTGCTCGTGAACATGAACCGAGAGAGAACACGGTGGGGTTATGTTTGACGTAAGTAGGTGTTCAGGATCACTTAGTGATCATGGTAGAACTCGATCGTCTTACGTAGTCCACCATATTTACATTCATGTTCTCGTAAGTTAGCCACCATAAAATGCTTAGTGCTGCTGCAAACTCAACACTTACCCCATCCAACCCAACAAGCTTAAATAGTCTCGATACCCGGTTGCAAGATCATCGAGTCCCCATGGCTCACAGATTACTACAACAAATACAGGTGCAGGTGCACATGAGACCATGCCAGATGATGTGACACAGCTCCAGTGGGAGTATGGCAAAGAACGTGGCAGCATGTATGTCACATATCTAGACGAGTAGAGAGGCCTTGGTCGTGATCTTCGGGGCTAGCAAGACAGTTTCATTGCTTCTTTTCTCGTTTGTTTTGGTCCATAGACAGACCCTGTCTTTTGAATGATGTTTGAATAAACTGTGTGGGTTTGTAATTTACTTGTGGAGAATGTAAGCCAACTCATATACTCCTCTCTTCATACATGTATGCGATGATATTGTACTTGCGAAATGACTAGATGCGCCTCTATCCCTGTCGCGACCCTCGTGCCTAAATAAGGATAGGCATGCATCTTGGGTGTTACAAGTTGGTATTCAGAGCCATATGACCATAGGAGCCCTTTGCTTGATCGAACTTGGCCGAGTCGAGTCTCTTAAAAACTATTTCGAGTCTAGTTATATAGAAGAGTAGGTTTCTTTTACTCCTCTTCTATACTCTGGTGAGGTATTCGACTTAGGAATTTTTTTTCTACACCTCTTCTCACTCAATTTTTTTAGGATCACGCGGCTATTTTGGAAACAATATGATACCGATGTGATGGAGTTCTGTCTTGGTGCCTCCTGTCTGACTTGGTTTCTCCTAGGGAGTTGAGCTCCAGGGAATTCTTGTCACATCGTTATCATTCAGATTCCTTAGTATCTCGGGACGTAGGGTGTTCGGAATTGCTTCAATACTTGTCGTGGTGAGATAAGGTCGGAGTCACCCAGTACCGGGGAGGCGTCCGGGGTACCGCCATTTCTAGTATCGTTGTGCTTTCGAGGATCCAAGATAGCTAGATTTCCTAAGCCTCTGGTTAAGTGTTGAAGGATGGATACAGTTGGGGTGTAGGACTTGTTAGTTGTGTGAGATATTTCCTCCTTGTATCCCCAACACCAGATTGCATAACCAGAAAGATTTTGGAAGTTCTTAGGTGGGAATCCATGTAGTTATCTAGGATCATCTTCTTCAGATGTATGAGGGCATATACATTTGTTCCAAACAACATTAGCTCAATACTTTTGTCTTATTGGAAGTGGCTTCTAATATCTGATGATGTTATCGCAAACCTGAAAAAGGCGTTCTTACTAATTTTTCAGTAGGAAGGCTATTATGTTATTCGTTCAATTTCTTTCAAGTCATTTGATTCAGCTTATTTCTATCATCTTTGTCAATGGGGTATTGATGTTCTTGTCCATCTCTAGGATGGCTCCACCAACTCGCGGGAATCCGGGTCGGGGTGAGGGGTAGTCTGATACTCCACCACCCCCCACCGCCTCCTCCTCCAGAAGCTTGGCAAGCTGTGATGGCCGCAACCAATGCGAATACTCAGATGTTGCTCAGGCAGTTGCAAGAAAGAGATCAGGGTCAGCAAGGTTTTCAAGGGAATTTTCAGCCTCAGCCTCAGTTTGCGACGCTCAACCAGTTCCTTGCCAACCAGCCCTAGTCTTTCACCTGTTGTGAGCAGCCTTTTGATGCACATGATTGGCTCCGTGACATGAGTAAGCATTTTGAGTGCAACAATGTCACACCAGAGTACTATGTCAGGTTCGCATCGTTCCAGCTCAAGGGTCAGGCAGCAGATTGGTGGCAGCAATACAAGGACTCCAGGGGCGATCATGTTGTCACCTGGGACGATTTCTATCGTGACTTCAGGGCCCATTACATTCCGACAAGCTTTGTCGAGGAGATGTGTGAGAAGTTCAGGCACCTAAAGCAGGGAAGCAAGTCTGTCTATCAGTACAACATCGAGTTCCAAAATCTGGCCCGCTATGCTAAGCAAGATGTTCCAGATGACAAGTCCATGATTTATCAGTTCAGAGGTGGTCTCAAGGACGAGCTTCTGCCGGGCCTGGTCCTTCAAGAGCCTCGTGAGTTTGATCAGTTCTACAACATGGCTTTGAAGGTCGAGGCAACTCAGCTCAAGTTAGAGAACTCAAGGAAGCATTCGAGGGATTCCAATTCTTCTTCTTCCAGTTCTCAGATGGTCCCTAAGTAGCAGAAATATTGGGTTCCTCCTCCTCCTCCGTTTCGTTCTCCTCAGCAGCAGAAGAAGTTCGGTGGCCGTGGTTCTTCCCACCCACCCAACCCAGGATTTCAGTAGAGGCCCTAGGCACCCAAGTCAGATTATGTGTGTGGTTAGAAGGGTCACTACTCAAACAAGTGCAACAAACAGCGGTGTCCTCTTCCTCCTCCTCCTATCAAGCCCCTAGGCAGTGCTATGGTGAAGCACGACCCCAAGTATGCAAGGGTGAACCATGTGAATGCAGCTGAAGCAGAGAAGTCTCATTAAGTGATTATGGGTAATCTCGCAGTCAATTCTATTCCTTCAAAAGCGTTGTTTGATACTGGTGCATCGCCTTCATTCATATCTAGGCCTTTGGTTGCTAAGCATGATTTCATGACGATGAAGACCCCTAGGCCATTAAATGTTCTTTCTCCGGGTTTGCAAATGACTTCCAATGTGTGCGTTCCATATGTGTCTATCAACATGGGAAATTATTCTTTTCTGGCCTCTCCAATTGTTCTCGGTAATTCCGATATAGATCTCATTCTTGGCATGGACTTTCTGGCTATGAACAAGGCATATGTTGATTGTCAAGCCAAAGAAGTCAAATTAACTCATCCTTCAGAAGATGTGATCATTTTCGCATCTCACGATGACACGATCCGTCTCTTTCCTCTTAATGAGAAGGGTGAAATCTCGGCTATTTCTCAAATTCTGGTGGTTTGTGAGTATGAAGATGTCTTTCCTGAAGAATTGCCAGGAATGCCTCCGCACCGGCCAGTCGAGATTGTGATTGATCTCGAACCTGGAACTGAACTGGTTTGCAAGCGTCCGTATAAGCTTGGCCCCGAAGAGCTGAAAGAGTTGAAGAAGCATCTAGATGAACAAGAACGTCTGGTTCTGATCAGACCAAGTTCTTCTCCATGGGGTTGTGGTGTTTTGTTTGTCAAGAAGAAGGATGGCACGGACCAACTTTGTGTCGATTACCACCCATTGAATAAAAAGACAATCAGAAACAAGTACCCACTTCCCAACATCAATGAGTTGTTTGAACAACTGAAAGGTGCCAAGGTTTTCTTGAAGCTTGATCTTCGCATGGGCTATCATCAGATTCACATTCGCAAAGAAGATATTCCAGAGACTGCTTTCAGGACGAGTTTTGGCTCTTATGAGTACACCGTCATGTCGTTTGGTCTCGCCAATGCTCCTCCAACCTTCTCAAGAATGATGAACTTCATATTATCTCCTTTCAAGAATGAGTTTGTCTTGGTCTATCTGGATGATATCCTCGTGTCCTCGGAGACTGAAGAAGAGCATGCAGAACATCTCCGGCTTGTGCTTGACAAGCTAAGAGAGCATCGATTCTATGCAAAGTTTTCCAAGTGTGAGTTTTGGCTCAATGAAGTGGTGTACCTTGGGCATGTGTTCTCTGCCGATGGCATTAAAGTGCTCCCTGAGAACATTGAGGCAATCTTGAAGTGGGAGCCTCCTTAGAATGTCAAGCAGGTTCGTGGCTTCCCCGGGCTTGCAAGTTACTACAGAAGATTCGTGGAGAACTTCTCTCAAATTTTTAAGCCTCTGTCTAATCTCCCCGAGAAGAATGTCAAGTATTCTTGGTCTCCTGAGTGTGATGTGGCATTCAATACACTCAAGTAGAAACTGACTTCAACTCCAGTTCTTGTCCCTCTCGAGCAATCAAAGCCTTTCCAAGTTTTCTGTCATGCCTCTCTCCAAGGTCTTGGTGGTGTTCTCATGCAAGATAAGAAGATTGTTGCTTATACCTCGCGTCAGTTGAAGCCTGCCGAGAAGAACTACCCCACTCATGATCTTGAGTTGGCGACAGTTGTGCATGCTCTGATGACTTGGAGGCATTTGTTGTTGGGTAGACCAGTTGAGGTGTACACCAATCACAAGAGCTTGAAGTACATTTTCACTCAACCCAATCTCAATCTTCGACAGTCTCATTGGGTAGAAATGATTGAATACTTCAACCCAAGCATTGAGTATACTCCTGGAAAAGCAAATGTCATTGCAGACGTGCTCAGCCGAAAGGCGTACTGCAACAGTCTGATCCTAAAGCCTCTTCAACCCGAGCTTTGTGAAGCCTTCTACAAGCTCAATCTTCAGATGATTCCACAGGGATTCCTTGCAAATCTTCAAGTCTCTCTGACTCTGGAAGATCAGGTTCACCAAGCTCAACTTCTTGATGCGACGGTGAAGAAAGTGAAGAAAGGTGTGGCTAAGGGCATTCCGAAGTACAAGTGCTTTCGCGTGGATGACAAAGATACCTTGTTCTTTGGGGACTGTCTGGTGGTTCTGAAAGGTGATCTCAGTAAGGTTATCATGGAGGAAGCACACAATTATCTCCTATCTATTCATCCAGGCAGTTCCAAGATGTATCAGGACCTCAAGCAAACCTTTTGGTGGACTCGCATGAAATGTGAAATTGCTCAGTTCGCGAATGAGTGTGATGTTTGTCACAGAGTGAAGGCGGAACATCAACGTCCAGCAGGTCTCCTTCAGCCTTTGCCTATCCTAGAGTGGAAATTCGATCATGTGGATATGGATTTCGTCATGGGTTTTACTAAGTCCAAGTGGGCCAATAATTCCATCTTTGTGGTTATCGACAAGCTGACCAGAGTTGCCCATTTCCTTCCGACCAAAGAGTCTATCTCGGTAGCGCAGCTAGCAGAGCTGTATATGTCAAGGATAGTTTCTTTGCATGGAATTCCTCAGCTCATTTCATCTGACCGTGGAAGCCTCTTCACTTCCAAGTTTTGGGAGTCTTTCGAGACTGCTATGGGTACCAAGATCCGTTTCAGCACTGCATTCCATCCGTAGACAAGTGGCCAAGTGGAGAGAGTCAATCAAATCCTTGAAGATATGCTCAGAGCCTGTGGGATTTCGTTCGGCATGAAATGGGAAGACTGCCTTCCATATGCTGAATTTTCATACAACGACAACATTCAGGCTAGCTCAGGCAAGTCCCCTTTCGAGTTCTCTATGACAGGAAGTGCCGTACCCTGCTCAATTGGTCTGAAACCGGTGAGCGTCAAATTTTGGGCAATGACATGATCATTGAAGCAGAAGAGATGTGCCATGTCATTCGTGAGAACCTCAAAGCATCTCAATCCAGATAGAAGAGTTATCACGATAACAAACATCGGGATGTCTCCTTTCAAATTGATGATCTAGTCTATCTCAGAGTCTCTTCCATGAAGGGCACTCAGCGGTTTGGAATTAAAGGGAATCTAGCTCCTCACTTTGTGGGTCCTTTCAGAGTTCTTGGCAAGAGAGGTGATCTTGCCTATCAACTAGAGCTTCCTCCAAATTTCGTAAATGTGCATCATTCTTCCATGTCTCTCAGCTCCGTAGGTGCTTCAAGACTCCCGAGCGTACCATTGACCTCCAAGACATTGATCTCCAAGAAGACCTATCTTATCATGAGCATCCAGTTTCTATTCTCGAAGAAACTGAGCGTAAGACTCGCAACAAGTCTATCAAGTTTCTCAAGGTGAAGTGGTCTCATCATTCCGACAAAGAAGCTACTTGGGAACATGAGGATCTTCTCCGTTCCGAATTTCCTGAGTTCTTTCATTCTTAGATCTTGGGTCGAGATCCTCTTGTAGTGTGGGAGAGTTGTAACAGCCCAAGTGCTCCCCTTGCCATTTTTGGTCATGTACCTCATATGAACCTCTATGTTTGCCATGTGATTTGAATGGTTACTACTTGCTTATTGTCATTCATGCATCATGCATCATGATCATCATATTGCATAGTATGTTTTGCCTTGATGCTTGTGCTTGAGAATGTTGTGATGTGAGGTGGTATGTAGTTGAATGCATGTGTGCTTGGTGTGGCCCTACTCTCATTTTCTTGTCCATAATCCCCCTCTTTCATGTCAACTAAAAAACTCCCTTTTGCTCCTATTGATTTATGTCACAAATTAACTTGTCCTAAAAATCTTTTAAAAATGTTCTGGTGCTTGAGTTAATTGTTTAGAGTGGAGTAAAAGGGATCTTTCATGTATTGCTGTTTTTTTCATTAAGCTCTCTCATAAAACCGTCACTTTAAATTATTAAATTAATTAATTTACTTTGGTTAAAAATGACTAGTTCATTTTATTGAAATAGGCTGCACTATTGTTAGAGCCAAAGTATTTTTGTATTCCTCAAATCCTTTGTTTTCTTCTATGGGGCTTATTTGGTTGGTATTGTTTAAAAAAAAGCCTTTTGTTTTCCAAAGAGAGAGAGGAGAACGCCTAGGCCTCCTTTCCCCCGCATGGCCCAGCTAGCCCCCCAAGCGGCCTCAGCCCACCTCACGGACGGCTACCTGCCCTGTCTCCCACCTTCGTCAGACAGAGCGAGCGTGTGTAGAGAGAGAGAGAGAGCGCCATCGCCGTGAGTTCAGACATCGAGGAACCGCTCCCCGGGCCTATTTAACCCCCCTCGGCATGCGTGCCTAGTGTTTCTTCCTCCCTCCAGCCGCCACCGCCTCTCTTCCCTCCTCCTCTCTCCCCCTCCGCAGGTAAGGCTCTGAAGTTTAGAGAGAACAGAGAGCTGTAGTGAGGTTTAGAGTGAGCGCGCGTAGTCATCGTCGATGTCGTCGCCTCCGGTGGCCTCTTCTTCCCCCTCCAAGATGGCGAGGTGGCCCCTGGTGTCGCCCGCGTTCGGTTCCCGGCGCTAGGAGGGCCGGAGTGCCTCCGCACCATTGGGCGGCGTCGCGTCGTTACCGCCCTCCGCTTGGTCAGGCTGCGCCGCCCCGCTTTGCCTCTTCTTCCCGGTTGCTGCGCGAGCCCTTCTTCAACCCCTCGGTGAGAAGCTCCCCGCAGACCTCGCCGGTTAGTAGTGTAGGTAGCTCGCGTCGCCGTAGTTCCTCACCGTCGCTGCCGGCAGGACAAGGCGTGGCCTTGAGGGCCTCGCCTCTGTCCCCCTCGTTGCAATACGAGCAGGGGAACGGGTCCCCCTAGGTCCCCGCAACCCCCTCAGGTGGTCCGCATCGCCAGAGCTCCCCCGCTGTTGCCAGAATCGCGTCACCGCCGTGCCTGTCACCGCTGTTGTTTGGATTCAGTTTCATCAGTTAAGCGCGTCGTCGTTGACAGAAGAGGCGTAACCCCCCTTCGGTCAGTTGCCGCCGCGTAGTGCAATGGTCATTCGACTCAGGGACGACCAGGAGGTCGCAGGTTCGACCCCCTGACCCCCTGTGCCCCCTTTTCCCCTTCTTTTTTGAGTGTGTGTGTGGTGTGGCCTTCGGATCTGGTGTGGCTACACCAGGATCTGCTGTGCATGTGTGTATCTGTGTGTTGTGCCCTGTGTGTGTGGGGGGGGATCTGCTGTGGCAGAGGATCCCCTATGGATCCAGTGAGTGTGTGTGTGTTGTGTTTGTGTGTGTGATAGTGGGCCCCTGGCCCACTTGTCATGCATATAGAGGGGCCCTGGTGTCGATGCCAGGCGGGACCCCTCCTATCTTAGTTGTTTTATTTGTTTTATTGTTTTTAGTGTGTTTTGATAGATTATTCCATTTCTAGTATATTACCATTTCTGTACATGAGCATTTTTGGCTATAGGCATATATAGCAAGTTTTGACTTATAAGTGGATGTGTATTTTGATGCTAGTAGCAATTTAGAATTGTGGGCATTTTACCTAGTACAACATATGAGTGTGATATATGGAATTGGGGTAGAATTTTCCAATGAATCCATTGGTGCAATTGGATTGGTCATTTTGAGCAAGTTTTACAAAATATCATTTTGCCACAATATGCCATTTTGTCATTTTAGTTAGAATTAATCCATGCATGCTATGATAATTGAGCCAACATGGAAGTGGTAGTGTTTCATGAGTATTATGCCATGGTATTTTCTTTTGACATGTTAGACTTGCATATAAATGGGAATCTTGCTCCAAAGTAGCTAATAAATTGTTGCTATTTTCAACATGCTAAATATTTCCAAGTCTGAGAATATGTTAATATTTTCATGCCATGCTAAGTGGATGATACCAAGTGATATGTTGTGTTTTAGCTCAAGCTCAGTGCTAGTGTTTTGAAGTAGATGTTGCCCTCTACCATCCTATTAATTTTCATGACATGAGGTGGTCTTTAGCATCATTATTTTCTGCTGTCAACTTGCCATCATCTTAACTCAGATTCCAGAAACTTGCCATGTCTTGTATTTTGCCATCGTACCTTGCCGTGAGCGTAGCGTGAGATTCGTTACTCGGTTTCCTATGTTTTACATATGCATTTGCATTGATTTTGCATGAAGCATACATATTTTCCATGTTCATGCATGTTCAAACAACTTAACATGAGGTTCTGTCCAGAATTGTAAATAACTTAACTATTGCGTGGGAAACA
Organism: Hordeum marinum; assembly: GCA_022496015.1. NCBI lineage: Eukaryota > Viridiplantae > Streptophyta > Magnoliopsida > Poales > Poaceae > Hordeum > Hordeum marinum. Next base: position 367,519,074 of record CM039674.1, on the reverse strand, counting down.
TGACTAGCTTAGGATTGCCATGTTAAATACTTCAAATGAATCATGCATCATCTTGTTTGTGCATTGCACCTTGGTTGGTTGTTTATTGTTGCTATTTCTCTTCGGTAGATGCGAGTGTTGAACCTGAGTATGAGGATCCATGAGAGTACCACTACGAGGACCCAGCTCTTTGGCCCTCCAAAGAACCAACAGGCAAGATGATCGTACCAGGATCCCGACACTATTTTTTCTTTGCTAGATGTCTCGCTCTTATCGTTACATATGCATTACCTACTACTTGAATGTCAAGCCTCCTACATTGCCATGATAGCCTCTAACCCCTCCACTACCTAGCAAACCTTGTTTGTCTAAGTTACCGCCGCTCAGCCCCTCTTATAGCGTTCTTAGTTGCAGGTGCAGGTTGTTTCCATGTGAAACATGGATATCTGGAGATATCACAATATTTATTGTTATTTAATTTAATGCACATATATATCTTGGTATGGTGGAAGGCTTGGCCTCTTGCTTGGTGTTTTGTTCCACTTTTACCGCCATAGCTACTTGTTACCGGTGTTATGTTTCCATACTTTGCGCTCCAAACATGCTCGGGGTTGTTATGGGGATCCCCTTGATTATGCGGTTGAGATTAAAGCTTGTCTAACAAGACCCAACTTTGGTACTATTTGCTTAAACAACTTAATAAGATGCATAGGGCTTTGCAAACCCGGGGATAATTAATCAACAACCTAGGCCAGTGCTCCTCATGAGTGTTGGTCCAATCCAGAGCCACTTGCGGGGCCACCTCAGGGAAACTCGAGTGATTTCTATCCGGCCGCCGTACGTAGTGTTCATCCGATCGTGTCCTGAGAATGAGATACGTGACTCTTATCGGGTTTGTCGACACATCAAGAGGTCTTGCTGGACTTGTTTTACCTTTCTCGAATGGCTTGCGTGAGGAACTTCGATATTCTTTGGGCTATCTCGAGGTGTCAGTTTTCCTTTGGAATTGCCTAGGATGATCACGAGATCCATGGTCGAGGTTATTCCCGTGGAGTGTGGTTAATTTGTGATGGATTAGTTGGAGCACCCCTGTAGGGTTAAATCTTTTGGAAAGCCATGCCCGTGGTTATGTGGCAACTTGGATATTTTGTTTAACACCTGGTTTTAGTTAACTTGAAGTAAACTCCAATAAAACCCACCAACTGTGTGCGTAACTGTGATCGTCTCTGCTCGTGAACATGAACCGAGAGAGAACATGGTGGGGTTATGTTTGACGTAAGTAGGTGTTTAGGATCACTTAGTGATCATGGTAGAACTCGACCGTCTTATGTAGTCCACCATATTTACATTCATGTTCTCATAAGTTAGCCACCATAAAATGCTTAGTGTTGCCACAAACTCAACACTTACCCCATCCAACCCAATAAGATTAAATAGTCTCGGTACCCGGTTGCAAGATTACTGAGTCCCTGTGGCTCACAGATTACTACAACAAATACAGGTGTAGGTGCAAATGAGACCGTGCCAGATGATGTGACGCATCTCCAGTGGGAGTATGACGAAAATGTGGCAGAATGTATGTCACATATGCAGACGAGTAGAGAGGCCTTGGTCGTGATCTTCGGGGCTAGCACGATAGTTTCATTGCTTCTTTTCTCGTTTGTTTTCGTCTGTAGACGGACCCTGTCTTTTGAATGATGTTTGAATAAATTGTGTGGATTTGTAATTTAGCTTGTGGCGAGTGTAAGCAAACTCATCTACTCCTCTCTTCATACATGTATGCGATGATACCGTACTTGCGAAACAACTAGATGTGCCTCTATCCCTGTCACGGCCCTCATGCCTAAATAAGGATAGGCGCGCATCTTGGGCGTTACACGCGGATACCGTTAGAGGCGATGCATTTGCGCCACTCTGGCAAACGTGTACGTGGGATCCGGTGACCGGCTGTTCGAGGGAGATCGGAACGATTGTTCGAGGGAGATCAGACAAGGAGGAGACGGACCACACGAACACGCTGCCCCAACTCTACTTCCGTTGCACGTCACTCCGCATCTAGTGGTAACAATCTGTGATCCATCTCCGTAGAATGTTCTTAGTTGTTCTGCGTGTACGAAATTTTAATTCGCATGCGATGCACCTACGGTAGAACCCAACACAGCAGGGCTTCACCTAAGTACCGCTGGAACCGATCTAGAGGAGAAACTACGAACTAGAGGAGAGGTAGCACGTGGCTGTTTTTCTGTGTCAAAAAACCCTCAAACCTCTAGTGTATATAGGAGGAGGGAGGGAGGAAACTTGGACCTCAAGGGGCCAGACCTTGCGTTGGACGAAGTGGGAGGAGAAGGAGTCATGTTGCAATCCTAGTAGGATTAGGACTCCTTCTCTCCCACTTGGAAAACTCCTTTTCCACCTTTTTCCTTTTGGACTTCTCCTCCCAGCCGCATGGGCCTCTTGTGGGACTTAGGCCAGCCCACAAAGAGCTGGTATACCTCCTACCACAGCCCATGTAGCCTCTTGGGTCGAAATACCCCTCCCGATGGTCCCCCGGCACCCTCTGGCACTCCCGCTACACTATTGATGAGCCCGAAACTTTTCCGGCGACCAAAACAGGACTTCCTATATATCAATCTTTACATCCGGACCATTTTGGAGCTCCTCGTGATCTCCGGGAGCTCATCCGGGACTCCGGAAAACTTTTGGTCACCACCATCCATAACTCTACACTACCGAAACGTCACCGAATCTTAAGTGTGCAGACCCTGCGGGTTCGAGATCTATGTAGACATGACCGAGACACCTCTCCAGTAAATAACCAATAGCGACACCTGGATGCCCATATTGGTTCCTAGATATTCCGTGAAGATCTTTATCGGTTGAACCTCTATGTCAAGGATTCAGTTAATCTCGTATGATGTTCCCTTTGTTCTTTGGTATGTTACTTGCCCGAGATTCGATCGTCGATATCTGTATACCTAGTTTAATCCCGTTTCCGTAAAGTCTCTTTACTCATTCCGTAATACAATATCCCATGGCTAACACTTAGTCACATTGCTTGCAAGGCTTGTTGTGATGTTGTATTACCGAGTGGGCCCTGCGATACCTCTCCGTCACACGGAGTAACAAATCCCAGTATTGGTCCATGCCAACCCAACAAACACCCTCGAAGATACCTGTAGAGCACCTTTATAGTCACCTAGTTACGTTGCGACGTTTGATACATGCAAGGTACTCCTCCGGTGGTAGTGAGTTGCATGATCTCATGGTCATAGGAACAGATACTTGACATGCAGAAAACAATAGCAATAAACTGACACGATCAAATGCTACGTTTATAGTTTGGGTCTTGTCTGTCTCATCACTCTCCTAATGATGTGATCCCATTATCAAATGACATCTCATGTCAATGGCTAGGAAACCTTGACCATCTTTGATGAACGAGCTAGTTCACTAGAGGCGACCAAAACAGGACTTCTTATATATCAATCTTGACCTCCGGACCATTCTGGAGCTCCTCGTGATGTCCGGCGTCTCATCCGAGACTCCGAACAACCTTAGGTCACCACCATACATAACTCTACACTACCAAAACGTCACCAAACCTTAAGTGTGCAGACCCTACGGGTTCGAGAACTATGTAGACATGACCGAGACACCTCTCCGGTCAATAACTAATAGCGGGACCTAGATGCCCATATTGGTTCCTACATATTCTATGAAGATCTTTATCGGTCGAACCTCTATGTCAAGGATTCAGTTAATCTCGTATGATGTTCCCTTTGTTCTTCGGTATGTTACTTGCCCGAGATTCGATCGTCGGTATCGGTATACCTAGTTCAATCCCGTTTCTAGCAAGTCTCTTTCCTCGTTCCGTAATACAAGATCCCGTGGATAACACTTAGTCACATTGCTTGCAGGGCTTGTTGTGATGTTGTATTACCAAGTGGGCCCTGAGATACCTCTCCGTCACAAGGAGTAACAAATCCCAGTATTGATCCATGCCAACCCAACAGACACCCTTGGAGATACCTGTAGAACACCTTTATAGTCACCCAGTTACGTTGCGACGTTTGATACACACAAGGTACTCCTCCGGTGTCAGTGAGTTGCATGATCTCGTGGTCATAGGAACATATACTTGACATGTAGAAAACTGAAGCAATAAACTGACACGATCAAATGATATGTTTATAGTTTGGGTCTTATCCGTCTCATCATTCTCCTAATGATGTGATGCCGTTATCAAATTACATCTCATGTCAATGTCTAGGAAACCTTGACCATCTTTGATCAACGAGCTAGTCTACTAGAGGCACACTAGGGACAAAGTGTTCTCTATGTATCCACAAATGCAATGTGTTTCCAGTCAATACAATTATAGCATGGATAATAAACAATTATCATGAACAAGGAAATATATTAATAACCATTTTCATTATTGCCTCTAGGTCATATTTCCAACAGCTCCCATTTGCACTAGAGTCAATAATCTAGATCACATCACTATGTGATTTACATTGTAATGAATCGAACACCCATCAAGTTCTGGTGTTGATCATGTTTAGCCCTTGGAAGAGGTTTAGTCAACGGGTCTGCAACATTCAGATCCGTGTGCACTTTGCAAATATTGATGTCCTCCTCCTTGATGTACTCGCAGATGAAATTGAAGCGTCGCTTTATGTGTCTAGTCCTCTTGTGAAACCTTGGTTCCTTGCCCAGGGCAATGGCACCAGTGTTATCACAGAACAAATCCACTGGATTCAGTGCACTGGGCATTACTACAAGATCTGTCATGAACTCCTTCATCCAGACACCTTCCTTTGCTGCCTCTAAGGCTACAATGTACTCTGCTTTGCATGTAGAATCGGCTACGACGCTCTGCTTGGAACTGCACTAGCTTACCGCTCCCCCATTGAGAATAAATACGTATCCGGCTTGCGACTTAGAGTCATCCGGATCAGTGTCAAAGCTTTTATTGACGTAACCATTTATGACGAGCTCTTGATCACCTCCATAAACGAGAAACATTTCCTTAGTCCTTTTCAGGTACTTAAGGATATTCTTGACCGTCATCCAGTGCTCCATTCCAGGATCACTTTGAAATCTTCCGGCCATACTTATGGCAAGGCTGACATCGGGTCTTGTGCACACCATTGCATACATGATAGAGCCTATAGATGAAGCATAGGGGATGACACTTATCTTCTCTCTATCTTGTGCAGTCACTGGGCATTGAGTCTTACTCAACTTCACACCTTGTAATACAGGCAAGAACCCCTTCTTGGACTGATCCATTTTGAACTTCTTCAAAACTTTATCAAGGTATGTGCTTTGTGAAAATGCTATCAAGCTTCTCGATCTATCTCTAGAGATCTTAATGCCTAATATGAAAGTAGCTTCTCCCATGTCCTTCATTGAAAAACTCTTGTACAAATATTCCTTCATGCTTTCCAGCATTTCTATATTGTTTCCAATCAACAATATTTCATCCACATATAATATTAGAAATGCTATAGAGCTCCCACTCACTTTTATGTAAATACAAGCTTCTCCATAAACTTGTATAAACCCAAACGCTTTGATCACCTCATCAAAGCGCTTATTGCAACTCCGAGATGCTTGCACCAGTCCATAAATGGATCACTGGAGTTTGCAAACTTTGTCAGCATTCTATGGATTGACAAAAACTTCCGGTTGCATCATATACAACTCTTCCTCAAGGAAAGCATTAAGGAATGCTATTTTGACATCCATCTGCCAAATTTCATAATTGAAATATGCAGCTATTGCTAACATGATTCTGACGGACTTATGCGCCTTGTATTTCGTACATGATCAGACAAACTGGTAGAATGCGATTCTATGCATAATTTTGTTTTGCAGGTTTGATGTGAATAGTATGGCTCATATGTATGTGATGCATGTGTGTAATTTAACATGACCTGCGTGTCACGATTGTTAGCCGAGAGGAGCCAAAGTGCTGTCATTATATTGTATAACGACTTGCATGTCAATTTGTGATTCTCTATAAATTCATTACTAGTTGTAGTAGTTGGAGGACAGAGGTCAAGTTTGAGGCTTTGGTGTCCTGGCGAGACGGACAAGATTGAGTTCTGCCGTGGTCATTAGAGTTGGAGCCGACCTGGAAGGATGTCCATGAAGGAGCCATACTATTTCACATATTTATGTTTATATGTGATTGATGTTGCTTCTTATTTCTATGCATGTTAGTATGGTAGAAAGATCCCTCATTAATTTCAAGCACATTGCCATTCCGGATGTTGCACCATCGCACGTCAAGTATGTCTAGTGGTGGGCTCATAAAATTGAGGTGCTACTGGGTGTCCTTGAACTAGAGGGTTCGTGTCGGACACGGACATGCACTGCATCAGGTTAACTTGACAAAGCTATCAAAATGGTTTTGGGCCTTGTGGCAAAGAAGGTTGGGAGTCGAGGTATAAGTTACCTACCCGACCGACAGCAGTCGTATAGAGATACGTTTAACAAGGAGTTGCTTACCGAATAGGCAAGTTGGCTAGTAGTGATGCTAAAGCTCACTAGTCGCTCGCGCTAGATGAGTCCTGGATCACTGAGAGTTTGCGGAGGGATGCTGACTTCAATGGGAGTAGTTCTGTTTAAGGCTTGAATTACTCTACATAAACACATTACTTAGTGATTGCATATTTTCTGTTGTAGATCAATGGCACCACCTGCTCAACCCAACTTTGCATTGAAATCAATTATGGAAAAGGATAAACTGAATGGAACAAAGTTTACCACCTAGTATAGAAATCTGAGAATTGTTCTCAAGCACGATAAAAGGAACATGTTCTAGAGGATCCACTTCCAGAGGAACCCGCCGAGAATGCTAATGTCACAACCAAGAATGCCCACCAGAAACTCGTTGATGAATCAAACGAGATCAACTGCCTCATGCTGGCTTGTATGGAGCCCAATTTACAATAGGATTTCAAAAACATTCAGGCTTTCGATATGATCGAGAGTTTGAAGAGCATGTTTCAGGTGCAGGCTAGGACCGAAAGGTTCAACGTCTGGCAGTCCTTGACGGATTGTAAGCTAAAGGAGGGTGATCCACTGAGCCCACATGTGATCAAGATGATCGGGTACATGCAAGCTTTGGATCGGTTAGGCTTCCCACTTGGGTACGAGCTGTCCACAGATGCAATTTTGGGTTCTCTTCCACCTAGCTATGGGACGTTCATCTCAAACTATCATATGCACGACATGGATAAGAAGCTCACTGAATTGCATGGGATGCTCAAGGTGGAAGAGCAAGATATTAAGAAAGGAACGCATCAAGTGTTGATGGTGCAGAACTCGGCTAAATTCAAGAAGAGTTGGTCCAAGAAAAAGGGTAAGGCAAAGGGCACGGAGAAGGATGTCTCCACCGCTGAGCCAAAGTCCGAACCGAACTCAAAGACCATTTGCTTTCACTTCAAGGAAGCTGGTCACTGGAAGAGGAACTGTAGCAAGTGGCTTGCTGAGCACATCAAGAAGGCTGGAGATGCTTCTTCTGGCAAAGGTACACTTGTTACATATGTTATAGACATTTACCTTGCTGACATACCTAGTAGCTCTTGGGTATTTGATACCGGATCAGTTGTTCATTTTTGCAACTCGATGCAGGGGCTGGTAATAACTAGGCGTGTGGCACAAAGGGAGATTGACATCAGGGTCAGCAACAAAGCAAGAGTTGCTGCGTTGGAGGTCGGCACGATGCAGCTCAAGCTTCCTTCTGGATTTATTTTGGAATTGAGTAATTATTATTACATTCCTGCATTTACTCGGAACATTATTTCTGCCTCATGCTTGATGATTGATGGGGTTATTACCCCTGGGTAGGCCAAAGCAACGGGGTTCTCTCCCCCGCTTCAAGAAAAAGGACGTGGCCGATTGCTTCCTGGCCGGCTGGCGTGCAGCTAGCAGGCGCGTTGCCGGCTGGATCGAGGACGGTTGGTTGAGCCAGCTGAACACGTCCGGCTGCCTTCGGGCCGCCTCCTCCGTTGACCCTTAGGCAGACAAGCTCCTGTCCCATCCCCCTGCACGCAGGTACGGTGACATGACGGGACCCCCATGACAGGCACCAATGTAGCCAAAGTGATCGCTGACACGTGGGTGCGCATGGCTACAGTTCGGCCGGTCATACCGCTAACCTTGGCCGACCGCGACCGGGCAGGGCAACAGTGCCAGCACGCCCCCTCCCACTCGATTACCTGCTCCGGCGTAGCTACAGTGCAGCCCGTCATACCAGAGACTTCGGCCGGCTGGCGCAAGACGATGCTGCCCGGGCGGCCTATGCCGTAGTAGATGGGTGTGGGCCAATCGCGGAGCCGGCTAGCGGGCCCCAGTGGGCAATGGAACCGCGTAGCCGGTGGACCCAATGGACGACGAGACGGCTCACGAGGCGGGACCCCCTGGCCGGTCGGAGAGGCTGCTAGCCGGGTCCCCCCATTCTGTACCCCAAGAATATTGTAAGCCGAGGGGTTGGCCTATAAAACCCCACGAGCCCCCCCATGCAAGGGGGACAAGGAGTCTTACGCACACACACACTCACGAGATTCTTCCAACATATCCACCTTCGTAGCAGAGGAAGGCAAGCCGGCTGCTCCCTCTTCCTCCTCTAGACAACAACTCTAGGAGCAACCTTGTAAACATACCCATCCATCAACTAGACCAAGCAGGACTAGGGGTGTTACCTCCCATGGAGGGCCCTGAACCTGGGTACACCGTGTGTCACCACCGCTTATGGCTAATCCCGCACCCGGAGCCCCTCGGTGTCCTTCGGCCCCAACCACCTTCGATAAGCCTACCCATGGCATCTGTCGTGAGGAAACAATGACAGTTGGTGCCCATTGTGGGGCCGTACGCGGTGCCAGCTGGATTCATGCTCCGGGCAGGACCCCTCGCCATTCCCCACCACCACCGCACGTCCAGGCAAAACCGCAGGCTCGTGGGGCTTGCTCCGGCAGGCCCTAGGGGCAGCGTCGTCGACCTCACGCTCGACATTGACGCGCTTACCGAGCGCTTAGGCAGGCTAAGCCTTGCCGAAGCGCCGGTCACCGATGAGTACCCTAGCCAGGTGCTCGACTGCGCCGATCCACCCACGGCTATGGGCGCACTCGCTATGACCCAGTCTAGCAGCTCTCACGTCCACGTGGGAGCGATGGCCATCATCTCCTCCACCTCCTCCGGTTGTGCAAGGGCCGAGGCCGACAACGCCGTGGCCCGTGTTGGCACCTCTGATCTTCTCGGCACGGCCCTCCGGGGCCTGAGCACCCCCATTGCCCTGACGGCGAACCCTGACGTCGCCACGGCCGAGCTGAAGGCGGCTCGCCGCCTCCTGTTCAACGATGCCAGTGCCCTCGTGGCCACGCGCCGCCGCATGGGGGCTGCTCAGCGGGAATACGCCTCCGCCTACGGTTCACCCCGGCTGGCACCGAGCCCAGCCGGCATGGGGCTGTGCGCGACAGCGGTCGCGTGGTCGCCGAAATCTTGGACGAAAACATGCCCGTCTATGACACCCCCGCGGCCAACCTGCGGGCCACCAAGGTAGCCTACGAAGATTTGGCTACCTTGGAAGGTGAAGAACATGCCGCCCGCGAGCATCATGTCAAGGACCTCGTTGACGCCGCTGACACACAGTAGCATCAGCTCGCGATGGGCGGCGCCACCTCCGAAGGCCCTCGGCTCGAGCAAGAGGGCACGAGGACTGCTAGCCATCAGCCGGCTTAGCACTCCTGCTCCCCTCGCGCCTCCGGCCGCCGGGTCGAGGCAAGCAACCCCCGGCACTCTCAGCTACCGGGGAATGAGCTACCGGCTGTAAACAGCTGGTGCACCAACAACCCGTCTCGCAGTGACCACCACCACGAGATGCCGGTTGCCGGCAGCCAGCGCAGCCGCGGGCATACGCCATCCCCGCGGCGCGAGCAGGAACAGTCAGTTCTGCCTATCATCTGCCCCAACTCTCAGCCCGTCTCGGACCACGTGTACCCCATAGCGAGAATGACGCCCGTCTCCGCATCAACCGGCTCGTGTAGTCAGCCCTTCTCGAGGAGGAGGGCTCGATTGGCCCGGCATGTTTGGGCCCTTAGATCTACAACGAGCTGTTCCCGACCGGCTTCACGCTCCCTCGAGACACCCCGAAGACTGGCTAATCGACTACACCACCACAAGTCGGCATCGCCAGGGGGAACAAGCGTGTAGCTGTCCGCTACGCTCCCCTCATGCTGATCGGCTCGGCCTGCACCTTTCTCAATAGCCTGGCGGCCGACAGCATCAACACCTGGACGGACTTCAAGGAAGCCTTCGTATGCAACTTCACTGGCACCTACAAACGGCCCGACCGTCCCCGTGAACTGGCCATGTGCGTTCAGGGTCCGGATGAGTCCCTCCGCGACTACCTCATCCGATGGACCGAGCTCCGCAACTCTTGTGAAGGGGTGCACGAGGTGCAAGCCATATAGTACTTCATAAAAGGTTGTCGCGATAGCACCCCCCTCAAGCACAAGCTCCTGTGCTCTAAGCCGGCTACGCTAGCCGAGCTCATGACCAAGGCGGACAAGTATGCCATGGCCGACTCCGCCATTTGGGTCAAGACGACTCCGCCCGCCAAGGCAACACCGATGCCAGGGGCGTCCTGACCGACTGCCGACAACTGGCAGCTGCAGAACTACAAGTGCAAGAATGACCAGCCCGACTCCCACTACGGGAGCCGACAGGTTGCCACCATCGAGGAACAGGAGCCGGCTGCCCAGTCTTCCAGCCAGCGCCAGCGCACTGGCAAGGCTGTCTGGCAGCCCAAGCTCACGTTCGAGCAGATGCTCGACCTCCCCTGCAAGAACCACTCAGGGGCCAAGCCTTCCACGCACATGCTCCGACAGTGCAGATTCTCATAACGACTGGCCCAGGGGGACGGCCTTCCGGCTCCTCCCGTGCCACCAGCCCGTGCGCCGGCCCCGGCGCCGGCTCCGGCTCCGACCCAGAACGACGGTCGCCTACACGACCAATCCCCCAACCAGGACGGTTGCTACGTCGTCTTCACCAGTGAAGAGACGAGCAAACATGCACAACGCCGGCTCCATCGTGAGGTGAATGCCACCATGCTAGCAACTCCCCAGTTCATGCACTGGTCGGAGAAGTCGGTCACCCAGAGCAGGGCAGATCACCCGGCCGTGATGCCAAGTCCCGGCAGCTATGCCCTGGTCCTCGACCCCACCATCGCCATTGATAAGCGCACCTGCTGCTTCTCATGGGCACTGATTGATGGTGGCAGTAGCATCAACATCCTCTACCTCGACACGATGCGCAAGCTGGGGTTGAAAATAGAAGACCTTTAGGCGAGCCAGACGGTTTTCCATGGCATCGTGCCGAGAAAGTCCTGCTCCCCTGTCGACAAGATCTAGCTTAACGTCCTCTTCGGCGGCCCCGGTCACTTCCGCCGCGAGCCGGTGTTGTTTGAGGTAGCGGACCTCGAGAGTCCCTACCACGCGCTGCTAGGTCGGCCGGCTCTCGTCAAGTTCATGGCGATCCCCCATTACACCTACCTCAAGTTCAAGATGCCGGGCCCCAAGGGAATCATCACCACCGCGGGAGACTACAAGATGTCGCTCGAGTGCGCTCGAGACGGCAGCCGGCTGGCCGAGGCCCTGGAGTTAGCCGAGGAAAAGCGACAGCTCGACCGACTCATCGCCCTCGCTGCTAGCCAGCCGTCCGTGCCGGCTCCTCCCTCGCAGTCGGTCGGTGAGGCCTCCTTCCAGCTGTCCAAGGACACCAAGCAGATCCCGCTTGATCTGGCCAACCCCGCTCAGTGTGTCACCATTGGTTCCCACCTCAACAACAAATAGGAAGGCGAGCTCGTCGACTTCCTCCGTGAGAATCGGGACATCTTTGCATGGTCCCCCAAGGACATGCCGGGTGTTCCGAGGAAGTTCGCCGAGCACAACCTACACGTCCGACCGGACGCTAAACCGGTCAAGCAACCCCTACACCGTTTCTCTAAGGAGAAGCGGTGTACTATAGGAGAAGAAATCGCCCGACTGCTCGCAGCTGGCTTCATCATGGAAGTTTTCCACCTGGACTGGCTGGCCAACTCAGTCCTGGTACTGATGAAGAACAAGACCTGGCGCATGTGTATCGACTACACTAGCCTAAACAAGGCATTGCCCAAGGACCCATTCGCCCTGTCGTGGATCGATCAAGTCATCGACTCCATGGCTGGCTGCAATTTGCTGTCCTTCCTGGATGCCTACTCCGGCTACCACCAGATCAAGCTGGATCCGGAGAACTGGCTCAAGACCTCCTTCATCATGCCTTTCGGGGCCTACTACTACATGACCATCTCCTTCGGCCTAAAGAACGTCGGTGCCACCCTCCAACGATGCATGTAGAAGTGCCTCCTGCCTCAGATAGGCAGGAACGTCCATGTCTATGTCGACGACATTGTCGTCAAGACCAAGAAACACTTCAGCCTCCTCAACGACCTCTGGGAGACCTTCACAAACCTACGCGAGTACAAGATCAAGCTCAACCTAGAGAAGTGTGTCTTTGGCGTCCTGGCCAGCCAGCTCCTGGGTTTCTACGTGTCCGCCCACAGCGTCGAAGCTAACCCGGAGAAGATCAGCGCGATGTCTAGAAGTTCACCGGCTACCTTGCCTTGCTCACCCGGTTCATCAGCCGGCTGGGGGAGAAGGCCTTGCCCCTCCACGGGCTCCTTCGCAAGATGGCTCTAGTCGAGTCGGGCCCCACAAAGAAGCCGGGCATGTTCGACCGGCCCGACGAGGCGGACGAGGCCTTCCGCGGCCTCAAGAGAGCTCTCACCCAAGCGCCCATCCTGGCCACACCGACTGAGAAGGAGCCCTTGCTCGCCTACATCATGGCGACCACTCGCGTCATAAGCGATGTCTTGGTGGTCGAGCAGCCAGAGGAGGGCAAATCCCTGCCGGTCTAATGCCCTGTCTACTACCTCAACGAGGTCCTCCCCGCCTCCAAGCAAAACTACCCCCACTAACAGAAGATATGCTACGGCATTTATTTCGCCACCAAGAAGGTCAAGCAGTACTTCCAGGAGCATACCATCACCATGGTGAGCATGGCCCCGCTCGGCGAGATCATGAGCGGCTGGGACTCCACCGGTCGGATCGCCAAATGGGTCATCGCCCTTGCCAACCATGAGATCCGGTACGCGTCGTGTACCGCCATCAAGTCGCATGCATTGGCCGACGTCCTCATCTACTGGGCGGAGACCGAGTTTGTGCCGCCTCCCCCAGACTCCACGCATTGGCGCATGCATTTCGACGGCTTGAAAATGAGGACCGTCCCGGGTGCCCGCATAGTCCTCTCCTCCCCAAAAGGAGACCAGCAGAAGTACGCCCTCCAAATCCACTTTGTCGCCTCCAATAACGTGGCCGAATACGAGGCCGTCGTCTGAAAGGACAATATGCTCCCTTGGTGGTTTTGATAATTCATGACAACATACATTGTCTCTTGGACTAACACCTCTATCTAGTATATTTCAGATAATACTCCATGAAGATTTGTGCTGGAAAAAAGGTTGAGGAGATTGTGGAATTGCCCAAGATTCAAGGAAATAGGTTGTCCAAACTTCAAGCAAGAGGACTCTACATTTTACATTTGTGAGAAATCACTTTGAGTCTATAGGAAAGCCAATACTATTAAAAGGGGGTAAAGTTTTGATGGTGAACAATATGCTCAAACATGCACAAGTGACAATCACCAAAACATCCACATACTCTCCCACCAAAGTCTGTCCTAAGCCAAACATGACAAATCGGTGCAACCAGCTTTCCCATCCCGGTGCCACCGAGTTCCAAACCCTAGACAGACTCAGTCAAACCCTAAAACTTCGGTGCAGCCGACACTGCACTCGATGCCATCGAGTTGGGTTGCCAATGAAGCAAATTCTCATTTTCGATCCGACCGAGAACGGTGAACCGGCATCACCGAGTTTGGTAATTCTAACCGTTGGTCACCTTGTCGGTGCAACCGAGAGTTGTATATCGGTCCATCCGAGATTCAAAAGTTGCCACTTTTTGTCACTTCGGTACCACCAAGTTTTACACTTCGGTGTCACCGAGTCTAACTTATTGTGTGTAACGGTTGGATTTTTGGGGATGCCTATATATACCTCTTCACTACCAGCCACTCAAGAGAGAAGCACTCAGAACTATTCCATACCTATCCTACTCAGTTTTCTGAGAGAGAACCACCTACCCTTGTGTTGAGGTCAAGATCTTCCACTCCAACCATATGGATCTTGATTTCTAGCCTCCCCAAGTTGCTTTCCACCAGTCCCATATCATCTACCAAGCCAATCTGTGTGTGAGAGAGATTGTGTGTTGAGGAGTCTATCATCTTTAAGCACAAGAGCAAGGAGTTCATCGTCATTACCGAGCCTATTACCTTTTGGAGGGTGGTGCCTCATAGATTGGTTTGGTGTCGCTTGGGAGCCTCCTACTTCATGTTGTGGAGTGAACCAAGAAGTTTGTAAGGGCAAGGGGATCGCCTACTTTGTGAAGATCTACCCATTGTGAGGCTAGTCCTTCATGGACGGAATCCACATGGAATATTCAAGGTTGCTTCTTCGTGGAACCCTCCGTGGGTAGAGCCCTCCGTGGACTCTCGCGACCGTTACCCTCCGTGGGTTGAAGACTCCATGAACGTGGACGTACGATAACACCACCTATCGGAACCACGGGAAAAATCCTTGCATCCCTAGTGGGTTTGATCTTCCTAACCCATCTCTTTACTTACATGTGCAATGTCTATACTTTCTGCTACCATACTTGTAGACATGCATGTGTAGGGTTGTTAGACTATCTAGATTTGTTAAATCTATTAAAATCTGCCAACCAATCAACTTGGGAAAAGGTTAGATTTTAAATTTCTTCTAGTAGTCTATTCACCCCCCTCTAGACACGCCTCTCTCGATCCTACAAGTGGTATCAGAGCTTTGGTCTCCATTGCTTAAGTTTAATCATCATGGAGGAAGATGGATGTGTCTAGAGTAGAGAGTATGAGTTGTAGAGTGCCCATTCTTGATGGAGAGTACTATAGTACATGGAAGACTGCCATGATTAATCTATTTAATAGATTGCATTTGACTAAATATATTGAACAACCCTATGTGCTCCCCATTGATGAAATGCATCCCACACACGAAGAGGAAAATAACATGCTTGGTAACCTAAGAGCTGTCAATCTTATTGTTAGAGGTCTACCAAGATTCATGCTTTCCCAAATGAAGAACTTTACTTGTGCCTATACCTTATGGACTAATTTGGAGAAACGATATCCAAATCTTTCCTTAGGAAATCTTGATGAAATTCTTCATAAAACTGTTGCTTTTCACAAAATGAAGCCTAGTGATCCAAACTTTGATAAATGCCTATTTGAGCTCCTTGATCTCATGCATGCTAAAGGAGATGTCACAACTATCAACAACATTATCTTTGAAGCCGTTCACATTCATAAACTTGAACATTGTCATAATCATTATTCTAACGAATCCCTTGTTCTTTATGACAAGGATTTCCCACTTGATGATGACAATGTGGAACATGGCTATTACGAATAAGATGAGTTGTTTGACAGCGAGTATGAGAAGATCATGAAGAATCTGAGTCTTATGGAAAACTTCAAAGATTACATATCCGGAGTAAAAGAGTGGATTCTTGATAGTGGATGTACGGATCATATGACTAGTGATAGAGACATGTTCCAAGAGATCACACCTAATCAAGGTCCTCGACGGTACGTGACCTTTGGAGACAACTCTAAGGGTAAGGTACTTGGCCTTGGTAAGGTGGCCATATCTCATGATAGTTCTATTCAAAATGTCATGCTTGTTGAATCCCTTGGCTACAATCTTCTTTCCATTTCTAGACTTGCCGATTTCGGTTTCAATGTTTTATTTACAAAAGTCGATTGCCAAGTATTTCGTCAAGATAATCATAAAATGGTCTTTACCGGTTTCCGTAGAGGTGATCTATACATTGTTGATTTCACTAAAAGATCCAAGCAGCGCACTTGTTTAATTGCAAAATCTTCTAAAGGTTGGCTTTGGCATAGAAGACTTGGACATGTAGGCATGCGAAATCTAGATAAGCTAATCAAAGGTGATCAGATAGTTGGAGTTAAAGATGTTATCTTTGACAAAGATAGACTTTGTAGTGCTTGTCAAGCTGGAAAGCAAGTAGGTGGAAGTCATCCTGTTAAGAATATCATGACTACTAGGAGACCACTCGAGTTACTTCACATGGATCTTTTTGGTCCCAATTCTTATAAGAGTCCTGGTGGGAATTCCTATGGTTTAGTTATAGTTGATGATTTTTCCAGATTTACGTGGGTATTCTTTCTTGATGATAAGCCGCAGGTTCAAAAGATCTTCAAGAACTTCACTCGCAAAGCGCAAAATCAGTTTGAAGTGAAGATCAAGAAGGTTCGAAGCGATAACAGATCGGAGTTCAAGAACACCCATGTGGATATCTTTCTTGACGAAGAAGGTGTCTCACATGAGTTCTCGGCTACATACACACCTCAACAAAATGGAGTTGTTGAGAGGAAGAACCGGACACTCATCGAGATGGCAAGAACGATGCTTGACGAATACAAGATGCCAAGACACTTCTGGGCAGAAGCCGTTGAAATAGCATGTGATGCCACAAACCGACTTTACTTGCACAAGTTTCTCAGTAAAACGGCATACGAGCTACTCATCGGTAAAAAACCCCAAGTCGGATACTTTCGGGTATTTGGCTCAAAGTGCTACATTGTTGATAAGCATCGTCGTACTAAATTTGCTCCTAAATCTCATTAAGGATTCCTACTTGGTTACGGATCAAACTCTCACACTTACCGTGTCTACAACAACTCCACTCAAAAAATTGAAGAGACAGTAGATGTGAAGTTTGATGAATCTAATGGTTCACAAGTCGAACAATTTACAAATGGTGTAGGTGATAAGGATCCTTCGGAATCCATACTAGATCTACCCATCGGCAAGATTCGTCCCATGGAGGTGAAGGAGAGTACTTCATTAACTCAAGTGGGATCCCCTACTTCACGTCAAGGTGAACCTCAACACGACATGGAGGCATCCACTAGCGGTACATGACAAGATGATGAAGAGCAGGAAGTGCATCATGAAGATCCACCACAACCACCTTCACCACCACCTCAAGGCAACGACAACTTCAACAACAATGAAGATGAACGAGATGATGATTCAGAAGAAGAAGCTCCACCATCCAACAATAGGAAGCTGAGCCGTGTTCGAGCTCAAGTGACCAAGAACCATCCCCTAAACCAAATCTTTGGTGATATACAAACAGGGAGAATCACTCGCTCTAAAACCCGTCTAGCTAACTTTTGTGAGCATTATTCTTTGATCTCTAGCATTGAGCCTTTAAAGGTAGAACAAGCTCTTGAAGACGCGGATTGGGTGAACGCAATGGATGAAGAGCTACACAACTTCGAGAGGAACGAAGTGTGGACACTCGTGGAGAAACCTGAAGATGAGCACAACATCATCAGAACCAAATGGATGTTTCGGAACAAACAAGACGAAGATGGTCAAGTCATACGTAACAAGGCTCGTCTCGTAGCTTAAGGATATACGCAAGTCGAAGGTATGAAGTACGGTGAGACCTATGCCCCCGTTGCTAGACTTGAAGCTATTCGTATTCTTCTTGCTTCTGCTAATCACCATGATATCACGCTCTATCAAATGGACATCAAAAGTGCATTTTTAAATGGTGAAATAGAGGAAGAAGTCTATGTTAAGCAACAACCTGGTTTTGTGAATCCTAAGAAACCTAATCATGTTTACAAGCTTTGCAAAGCTCTTTATGGTCTTAAGCAAGCCCCTCGAGCTTGGTATAAATGCTTAACGAAGTTTCTCATCAAAAAAGGTTTTGAAATTGGTAAAATTGATGCAATCTTGTTCACTAAGAGAGTTAATTGAGAATTATTTATATGCTAAATTTATGTGGATGATATTATCTTTGGTTCCACTAACCCTCAATTTAGTGAAAGATTTGGAAGGTTGATGTCCGAGAAGTATGAGATGTCTATCATGTGTGAGCTGAAATTCTTTCTTGGATTGCAAGCAATCAAGAGAAGGAACTTTCATCTCTCAAACCAAGTATACCAAGGACTTAATCAAGAAGTTCAACATGCAGGATTGCAAAGGTATGAAAACTCCTATGCCCACTAGTGGACATGTTGACCTTACCAGGGAGGATGAACCGGTTGATCAAAAGGTTTATCGATCTATGATTGGTTAATTATTATATCTATGTGCATCTCGTCCTAATATTATGCTTAGTGTATGCATGTGTGCTAGATATCAAGCCACACCTAAAGAGTGTCATCTTTTGGCTGTGAAACGTATTGTGAGATACTTGATACAAATACCAAACTTTGGCATTTGGTATCCCAAGGGATCTTCTTTTAATCTTGTGGGCTACTCCGATTCGGACTATGCCGGTGACAAGGTTGAAATAAAATCCACCTCGGGTACTTGTCAATTTTTAGGTAGATCTCTTGTGTCTTGGTCCTCCAAGAAACAAGACTGGGTATCTCTATGTACTGCCGAAGGTGAGTATATTGCTGCTGGATCTTGTTGTGCGCAATTACTATGGATGACACAAACGCTTAAAGACTATGGAATCAATGTTAAAAATGTTCCATTACTTTGTGACAATGAAAGTGCTATTCAAATTGGACATAATCCTGTGCAACATTCTCGAACCAAGCATATTCAAGTTCGACATCATTTCATTCGTGATCATGTTGCCAAAGGAGATATCGATCTTAATCATGTTCGTACTAACAAACAATTGGTCGATATCCTCACCAAGCTACTTGATGAGAAGACATTTTGTCATTTGAGGAGTGAGTTGAACATCATTGATGCTTCAAACTTGAGCTAGACTCACTCGGTTGCAAGCAAGGGCATGAGCTTAATTATTATCTCCATGATCTCGTAACTCATTATCATATGCCATGGAATTCTATGCTCCCTTGTATTGCATCTAACCTCTTG